>OX459193.1:24051363-24748363 GCA_949775195.1 Diarsia dahlii | reverse complement strand
ACAGGAACACACACTGCAACGCTCGCAGGTACACAAACAGGAACACACACACGAATATACAAACATAGCAACACAAACTGGGAGTACAGAATAAACGTGGATTATAACCACGATATGGAAGGCACATGGAAACCAGAGAATAACAAAAAACACGGATATATAAAATATATAATAAATATATACGCATATATCAAAACACACACCAACACACACACCAAACAACCCCTAAAAATGCAGAGTTTTAAAAAAACAGACAAGAAAAGACAATAATTATGTGTATCATAAGTATTTATTATATATTATTGCCGCAAACTTAAAGAAAAAATAAATATCGACAAGGCAAAAGAAATCCACACAAGCCCTTAGAACAGTCCAAATCGAGCAGGTCCCAACCTTATGTTATAAAACTGGAAAATAATTGTGTTAGAAAATAAGAAGATAGCTTATAAACATTGTGTTAGAAAATAAGAAGTTAAGTTAAGCTTTAGGATAAACCAAGTGTTAAAATAGAATAAAAACAGATGTAAAACTAGCCATGTAAGAAAATTTGTATTAGAATTTAAGTAAGAAAATAAAAATATAGTAAAATAAGAAAGTACATGTACTAATATATTATAATAGAAATAAGAGAAAATGTCCATAAAGTAGAAAATAATTGTTTTTAGAATTTTAGAATAAATAATAACTAAGCTCATAGATATGTATACCGTAAAGAAATAGAGTAAGTAACCAGAATGTAACCAACTGTATAAGCCAACAATGTAAATAAAACAAAGTTGTTTGTCTGAAACCTTATTAAAGAAAAATAATAGAAAAAGTAGACAGTAGTTAGAATAGCGGGAGTCCCACCCGGCTAAGAATGAAAGGATGAGTAAAAGAAAGATAAAGTATGAAGCTTGAAAGTGCGAGAGGAATACATGCGAGAACTGGAATGAATGAGTAATTAGAATAACAAGAGCCCGTCCCACCCATAACGGGGAAAAGCAGAAAAAAAAAAAAAAAAAAAAAAAAAAAAAAAAAAAAAAAAAAAAAAAAACCTAACCTAACCTAACCTAACCTAACCTAACCTAACCTATACGCGGATACCGCACCGTGTCCACGGAAGCGGCATGCGCCTTCGCGGGCACACCCCCGTGGGATTTGGAGGCGCAAGGGCTCGTCCTCGTAGCAACCTAACCTAACCTAAGTTAGGTTAGGTTGCTACGAGGACGGGGTTGGGTTTAGAATTCACTTCCATGAATTTGGGGATTCTGTCACTGTGGGGGGGTCAGGGGGGTTTATCTGAAGCGCATATTTAGCATTTTTTTTTTAAAGAAACACACATATTTCAAAAATATTTCATACGCGGATACCGCACCGTGTCCACGGAAGCGGCATGCGCCTTCGCGGGCACACCCCCGTGGGATTTGGAGGCGCAAGGGCTCGCCGAAGTTTACCAGCGTGGCGCAGACCTGCAGGTGGCGAGTGGCAGGCGCCCGCCACCTTTAGTAGTCACAAGGTGGCGCAGGGACGCACAAGCAAACATCCTGCGGGAATGGCAGGTGACGCTGGATACGCGTAGTGCAGGTCACTTGACTGTGGGGGATATCCAGCCGATCCTGGAGAAATGGGTACGGAGGCGACACTGGCTGCTTTGGCAAATACCTGCACAAAATGGCTAGACGGGAGGCGACTCCCGTGTGTCACCAGTGCGGCTGCAGCGAAGACACGGCGCTTCACACTCTCGAGCATTGCTCTGCTTGGGTGGTGCAGCGCCGTGCTCTCGTAGCAGAAATTGGGGCTGACGTCTCTTTTACGGCCGTGGCCAAGGCCATGGTCGACAGTAGGGAGGCATGGGAGGCAGTGGCGACCTTCTGCGAGGAAGTAATCTCGCAGAAGGAGGCGGCCGCGGCGGAGCACGTCAGGGAGGAAGACTCCCTCGCTGACGCAATGCGTTGCAAGAGGACAGGGCGGCGGAGGAGGCGCCATGGCTACCTGATGCCGCCCTAGGAGGTGCCAGTGGGCGATAGATCGGGGAGTCTGTCGTCGTCGCATAGCACGGCCCTCATGATTGGTGTGATTGATGGAGCTTGTAGCCCGGTGGCGGGCTGCGCTGGATGGGTCGCGAACGTCATGCGTAGCAGTTCTCGTGGCCCATCCAACAAGGCGACAGTAAGTTCACGGCCGTGTTTTTTAGTGGGTGCAAGCCCCACCTAACCGCGCCGTCTCCCCGGATGGTACGGTATGCGCTAGGCATTTTTCACCGCCCAATAAAAAAACTTTTTTACAAAAAATAAAACCGACTTCGACAAAAATAAAACACAAAAAAGTGAAAAATAAAAATCAGCTTCTGAAGTCGGTGACTTTTGTTTGTTTGATTTCATGTTTTTGCCACCGACTTCAGAAGCTGATTTTTATTTTTCACTTTTTTGTGTTTTATTTTTGTCGAAGTCGGTTTTATTTTTTGTAAAAAAGTTTTTATTTTTCACTTTTTAGTGGTTCACATGTGCTTACCCCTTCACAACGTACCGGCGTGATGTTATATTATGAACTGGTGTAAACAATAGACAGACATGAGATTTCAGCAATCCCAGTCCATTTGCTATCATTTATTGAGGAGTTCCGTTGTCTATCTCCGAAGTTCTTCATCAGATGTTCACCAAATAACCTTTGTAGTGAGTTCAGGCGTGATATTATGTTGTGTGATGGCGTAAACAATGTTTAGATATGCTATAGCAACAATCGCGGTTAATCTGCTGTTATTTATTGAAGAGTTCCCCCGATTTCTACAAGATCCCATCATCAGATATTGAAATGGTGACAATGGGACCACACGGGAAGCACCAGCTTTCAAATGAAAAAAGAATCATGAAAATCAGTTCACCCAGTCGCAAGTTATGCGCGAACAAACATAAAAAAAAAAAAAAAAAAAAAATACAGTCGAATTGATAACCTCCTCCTTTTTTTGAAGTCGGTTAAAAAAAAGGCAGGTTAGGTTGCTACGAGGACGGGGTTGGGTTTAGAATTCACTTCCGCATGAATTTGAGGATTCTCTCACTATGGGGGGGGGGGGGCTCTCGCTTAATCTCTGTGACCGTTAGCACTAGAAAGCTGAAATTTGGTGTACCAATATGTGTATCAATCACGCCGACAAAGTGGTAAAATAAAAAATTGGAAAAAAATGTTTTATTAGGGTAGCCCCAGCCCTTAGTGGGAAGATTTTTTTTTTTCAAATCAACCCTAACTTGTGGTATATTGTTGGAAAGGTATTTAAAAATGAATAGGGGTTTACTAAAATCATTTTTTGATAATGTCAATAATTTCGGAAATAATCGCTCCAAAAGTAAAAACAATGTGCCCGGGCCCTCTAACTTTTGAACCATAAAGGTACAGTTACACATGCTTATTTAAAGCACGAAAGCATGCTTCAACCGAGCATTTGCTGCTTACAAGCACGTGTGTCCATACCTTGCTCAAAATAAGCATGCTTATTTCGAGCATACTCAAAAATCGACAGGCGTGCGATTTTTGAGCATGCTACCTGCGGCGCGGTTGGCGGGGGGCGTGGTTTAAGCACGTGTGGACAGGTCTGCTTATTGAGCATGCTTGTTAGTAGTATTCCGATCGTCGCTGCAGGAACAGGCGCCGATTTCTCGCCAAAAATGGCTCGCTGGGGTGACGAGAAGACTTTGAAATTTGTCACTCTTTATCGGAACAACGAATGTTTGTGGAATCCTCGCTCACCACTGTACAAAAACAATATTGAGAGAAATAATGCATATCAGGATTTAATCACCAATATGGATGACCCCACTTTAACTCCGAAAATTGTAAAAACAAAAATAAAAAACTTGAGGTCTGCTTACCATACTGAATTAAAAATCCGTGAATCTCTAGACCGTGCTATCGAGCATGTGTGTTGAATGGTTTGCTTTGAGCAAGCTTATTAAAAAGCATGCTTATAATAAGCATGCTTAATAGAAGCAAATGTATTGAGTTCCAACAGCATGCTCATTTTAGGCATGCTAATAAGCATACTATTTTTGAGCATGTGTAACTGTACCTTTAGTTTAGAAAATACGAAAAAAAACTGAAAAGTAGAACTTTATAAGGACTTTCTAGGAAAATCATTTTGAACTTGGATGAAAACAACAGTTTTTGTACAAAAAAAGACAAAAAGTTGTACAAAATAATTTCTGGACTAAGTTTGTAGTATAATCGTATATGCAAGCATTTTTTGTAACTTCGTTAACATATTTTATTATATGGATACCCACCTTTAAACTCATAAGTGGGAACACTTATTGTGACGGACGGGAAACTACGGAACCCTACACTGAGCGTGGCCCGACGCTCTTGGCCGGTTTTTTTACTATGGCAATATTTTTGAAATATGTGTGTTTCTTTAAAAAAAAAATGCTAAATATGCGCTTCAGATAAACCCCCCTGACCCCCCCACAGTGACAGAATCCCCAAATTCATGGAAGTGAATTCTAAACCCAACCCCGTCCTCGTAGCAACCTAACCTAACTTAGGTTAGGTTAGGTTGCTACGAGGACGAGCCCTTGCGCCTCCAAATCCCACGGGGGTGTGCCCGCGAAGGCGCATGCCGCTTCCGTGGACACGGTGCGGTATCCGCGTATGACCCTGACTGCCATGACTCTCTGCGGTCTCCACAGTAGTGTCTTGTTCGGGGCAGACAGGGAAACCTAACCTGCCTATCCGAACCTAACCTAACTTAACTATAGATATTTTTTGCTATAAAAAAATCCTATCGATTTTGCAATTGAGAAAGATAATTACTCTTTCCCTGGGTTTATTAGAGCATATTGATATATATTATATCTTGTGACTGTTGGAGGGTGGGGACGCGGTTCATACAAAATCCCCCATGAACCAATTTGGTAATTCACGTTTTAGCTAATATCTGTTTCTGTGGGATGAATATTTTCGGTTCCGTATCAGAATATGTTTAAAAAAATTGTTTGAAAGATGGGTTCAAATGAGCTATGTCGCAAATCTGGGGACACGAGTCGGCACGACTTGATTTATTTATCAATTTTTGGTCAATTTGATCATTCACGTTTTAGCTAATATCTTTGTTTCTGTGGGATGGATGTTTTCGGTCCGATAACAGAAAATGTTGCATTTGAACCCATCTTTCAAATGAGCTATTATTTTTGACGGCACGGTTGGCGCAGTGGCTGAGCGATTGGACTGCTGCGCTGCGTATCGCGGGTTCGATTCCCGCACGGAAAAAATATTTGTATGGCCTACAGATAGTTGTTTCGGGTCTGGGTATTTGTGTGTGAATTTGAATGTTTGTGAACGCACACGATACAGGAGAAATTCCTAACGTTTTTTTTTTAAAAAAAAAGCTATGTCGCAAATCGTGGGGCACGACTTGATTTATTTATCAATTTTTGGTAAATTTGATCATTCACGTTTAAGCTAATATCTATGTTTCTGTGGGATGGATGTTTTCGGTTCGATAACCGATAATGTTGCATTTGAACCCATCTTTCAAATGAGCTATGTCGCAAATCTGGGGGCATGACTTGATTTTTTTAATTAAAATCTGTTCAAATTGGTCTTCGATGTAAAATATTTTTTATTATTTATTATTTTTGTATTTATACCTAAGTTTTTCTTTTGTTGGATCACGGTGTTGGATACACCTTGCTAAATGTCTGCAAATCCACCAGATTTTACGAAATCTCCCTAAATGTAAGTAACTTTTAGTAGTAACTTTTATTTACAACAGGACCTTGATAGACTTTATGAATACTGCCTCAAAAATAAACTTTTTTCTTAGCCTTCCCAAATGTTACGCAATTTCTTTCACTAAAAATAAAAATCAGATCAAATTTAATTACACTATAAACAATAGAAGTCTTAACGAAGTTTAATCTGTTCGTGACTTGGGTGTTACGCTTGATTCTAGTCTGCATTTTGATACTCATATCGACAATATAGTAAAAAAGGCCTTTCAAATGTATGGAATGGTGATGAGATTTTCAAGTAGCTTTGTGCGACCCTCTACATTCTTAATATTATATAAAACACTGATTCGGTCTCATCTAGAATACCTACGCTGTCCAAATTTGGGATCCTCTATATGATAAGTACAAAGATAGGCTAGAAATTGTTCAGAGAAAGTATTTACGTGCTATGAATTATAGATGTTATCGTTCTAAACTTTAGAACGATAACATCTATAATTCATAGCACGTAAATACTTTCTCTTGTTTTTGTTTTTAATTGTTCATAGGAGACTTTAGATTCTAAAGTCTGACTTTAGAATCTAAAGTCTCCTATGAACAATTACTGAAACGATATAATATACTTAGTTTAGAGTCTAGACGATTTCTTCTGGGAGTAATGATGCTGCATGGAATATGCAATAATAGATTCGACTGCATTCCTCTGTCAAATAGTCTACATTATACAGTACCTAGATCTGTCATGCTTCGTGGGGTATGTGCGCCTCGCCTATTCCACACGAATTCGTGCAGGACTAAACGCTGGGGAGCGCGTACCTTTTCGGCGCCTTGTTGATGCGTACAACGCACACTTTATGGAGCTTGACTTATTTTTATTTTATTTTTATTAATAGGAACAGCAAACAGTTACAAAATAAGGACTTACAACTAATTTAACATAGTAACAATTTGGTCATAAAGTAACCCACAACCCCAAATTATTTACTCTTTCCAAAGATCGCTTCAAGGCAAGAGCAATAGAATTGCTAAATTCATAAGTTTCATTTTCTTCTTCTTCTTTTCTTTTCTTTCTTACTTCTTACTAATCTTTTATGACGGACACGATTTGTCTGTTTTCTGTAACTATTTTTTTTTTTGTGAATTCGTAGACAATGTTGTTGGTTACATGTGTAATAACATAAATATGTGAGATTGTGTATCTATATATATAAAAGAAAGTCGTGTTAGTTACTCCATTTATAACGCAAGAACGGCTGAACGGATTTAGCTGAAAATTGGTAGGGAGGTAGCTAAGAACAAGGAAAAGGACATAGGATACTTTTTTTTTTTTTTTTAGGTAGGGTAGTAGGTAGGTAGGTAGGGTAGGTAGGTATAGGGTAGGTAGGTAGGGTAGGTAGGTAGGGTAGTAGGTAGGGTAGTAGGTAGGGTAGTAGGTAGGGTAGTAGGTAGGGTAGTAGGTAGGGTAGTAGGTAGGGTAGTAGGTAGGGTAGTAGGTAGGGTAGTAGGTAGGGTAGTAGGTAGGGTAGTAGGTAGGGTAGTAGGTAGGGTAGTAGGTAGGGTAGTAGGTAGGGTAGTAGGTAGGGTAGTAGGTAGGGTAGTAGGTAGGGTAGTAGGTAGGGTAGTAAGTAGAGTAGTAGGTAGGGTAGTAGGTAGGGTAGTAGGTAGGGTAGTAGGTAGGGTAATAGGTAGGGTAGTAGGTAGGGTAGTAGGTAGGGTAGTAGGTAGGGTAGTAGGTAGGGTAGTAGGTAGGGTAGTAGGTAGGGTAGTAGGTAGGGTAGTAGGTAGGGTAGTAGGTAGGGTAGTAGGTAGGGTAGTAGGTAGGGTAGTAGGTAGGGTAGTAGGTAGGGTAGTAGGTAGGGTAGTAGGTAGGGTAGTACGTAGGGTAGTAGATGGGTAGGTAGGAAAAACGCATTGCAACGCATGCGCGGGTTCAGCTAGTTTGTGTATAAATGTATTTCTAAGTTGTGTTATTTTAAGAATCTTTAGAACTTTAAGACGGCACGGTTGGCGCAGTGGCTGAGCGATTGGACTGCTGCGCTGCGTGTCGCGGGTTCGATTCCCGCACGGAACAAATATTTGTAAGGCCTGCAGATAGTTGTTTCGGGTCTGGGTGTGTTTGTGTATGTGAGTTTAAATGTTTGTAAACGCACCCACGATACAGGAGAAATTCCTAGTGTGAGGCAACCTTTAAAAAAAAAAAAAAAAAACTGTTTTTTGTCCCTAACAAATAAAATAAAACTTAATTTTTATGCAACCGGACATGTGATTGGTACAAAATCAGAGAATCACATAGATTAATTGATAAAAGAAATGTGTTTTTATTTTTAAATTATTCGCATATCATGAGATATCGATGCCAACCATATCTGTCAATTTCGCTAGCTGATTAAACTACCCGTTCTGAGAATGATTCACGGGCGAATATTCTAACCCTTCACGAAGCCGTCAACCAAGCATTACAATTTATTATCTTTGACATTCTTTTTTCTTTTTTTTCATTCGCCCGTAGAAAAGGCAGGCATCGATCTATAGACCATTCAGCCTCGTCATATTTTCGTATTTTTCTGTAATATTTAAAAGTAAGGCCAAAGCCAAGTCTTCAGTAAATTCTTATCTAAGTATCCTTTAATCAAGGCATATGCCATGTCTTCTTTTTTTCATAAATGGTCACGCGTGCCATTAGTTCGCCATCCCGTTCCCTGGTCTAGTGGTCTAGCCCCAAAGTGTCACGTTATCGAGATATTTGAAGGTAAAGATCGACATATTATTATGAGTACAATGACCATGCATATGCCAAGCGTCCATACAAAAAAGTTCAAACCCCTTTAAAATGCAAGATTTTTGTCCCAAATACCCAAAACTTCCCTAAATTGTAACAAAAATTGTTTTTTCATGACGTCACTACCCGGGAAGTGACAGGAGTGTTGCCATGTCAGTTTCCTCAAATATTTAATTTTTATCGTGTTTTTTTCTTGATATCTTAGAAAGTTTTGCATATTAGTTTCTTTTTCGGGGTTCCGTAGTCAACTTTAGATTTTTTATTTATAGGGTATCATTAGGGTACGGTAGGGTATCGTTCTCGCGAAGTCCATTTTGTGGGATGTCGTTGAATAGGCATTTAGAAAATACTGCGAGTTAGCTCAAACACTTTTTCGATTAAGGGATTCGTTTGTGAAATATTAAGCTTTAAAGTGCTTGATAGACTCAAGTCTGTCTGCGCCATCGTAGCTCCCGAACGCATGAACCGATTTGTTTTTTTTTTGTTTTACTTTAAATGTGTACTTGATAAATAACCATTAACTACAGCAGTTCTCGGTTCTTGATTCTATTAAGTTAGTTTTACTCATCTAGGTAGGTACAAGAAAAGGTGTTTTTTCTTTACAAACGTGACTGAGTTAATGATTACAGAAGTAAGTTATTGTAGGTCGTTGAACTTACAAGCATTTTTATAAACTAGAACGCTCGATGCAAATCTTATCAGTTCTGGTAAATCTTAATCAGGACATACTTATAGTGATAAGGTGAAGGCTAGTCGTCTTGTCAAATCATATTTACCAAATGTTCAGTTGTCGATAGCGCATGGCTGTGACGTGCTGAAAAGTGAAATATTGAGTACCACTACAACACGTACTATTCCGTCAAATATTGTCCGGGAACGTCATCATGGCACAAAAAAGTCAAGCTGCTCCGACTCCTGCTAAAAGACCAAAGATTGCCACAAACGCGGCTTTAGCTTCAACTCCAGAACAAGAGGAGAAGGATGTTGCGCAGTTGGTGAGAATGTTTTGCACGGATTTACGACCATGTTTCATACTCGAAGATAGATTCTTGGAATTTATTAAGAAAATTTCAGCTTTTACCTTGCCTTCTATAGATAAATTCTCTGAAGAAGTAATTCCTCAAGAATTCGACAGAGCAAGATCACGCTTTATGACAACCATGGTGACGGTGAATCATGTGACGATATCAATAGAAACGTGGAAGTGGGGACCCACGGCTGAAGATAATATGCTTACTGCAACAGCACATTATGTACATCAATCGAAAATCGTATGTCAGACCTTGTTCACGATAGGGATGCCGCGGGCAGATAATATAGCAAAAACAATATACGACGTATATAATCAATGGAGCGTGGTCTTTAAAAAAGTGGTGTGCGTTATTACAAGATACGGAGAGGATCGTACGACTACTCTTGCACATAATACAACAAGAACGATTGTAGCACTTTTGAAAAAACCACACATAACTTGTGTAGCTGGCAGAATAAACGATATTATTCAAAACAGTGTAAGTCATTTAAATTTCACAGAGTTAAAGACGAAGTGTCAAAACAATAATTCGGAATCATTGCCTAAGAAAACGAAATATGAATCTTTTGGATGGCACGACAAGTATATTGTGTTGAAGAATATAAGTGAAAACAATGTAGGCGACTTTACTGCAGATGAAAGAAAAGCAATCACTGAATGCTTTGAAATTTTAAAACCATTTGAAGATTTCAACAACAAGTTGTCTAGTGAGCAATACCTACCCTTATCTTATATAATTCCTCTTATACACGGGTTAAAACTAAGAACAAATGAATGTGCTCCATCTACACAACAAGCCAAGGAACTTAAGCAGAAATTACCAGAGGATTTCTTTTCCGAACATATGTGTAGCCTTGCGCTAAAGGCATCATTTATGGATCCCAGATTTAAAGGAACAGTTCTGAAACATTTTAAAAACGTAGAGGAAGAAGTGAAAAAGGAATTAAATGCATACATAAATACTTTATACCACCAACGCAATCCAGTTCCACTTCCAGCTCCTTCAAGTTCGAACAACCAATCAGAAACCCCTCAAAATCTATTGGACTACTTGAAAATGTACAAACAAAATTTGGCTGTTGCGTCTTCCTGTGCAGAATCTGTTGTGTCACTCTATGTTAAAACACCTGACAGACATCCAGACGAAGACCCCTTACTATTTTCGAAAAAATTTAACTTCATCTCTAAAAGTAATCAGTTTTTGACGATGGCTCACAAGTATTTATGTATCCCTGCGACTGTAATACCTGTACCAACGATTGCTGGTGAATACCCTTGGATGCAGTGGGGTGGTGGTAATAATATAAATTTTAATGAACGGAGGAAGTTATTAGAGTACGAAAATATTGATAAAATGTTATTTTTGCATAGTCACTATTCCAGAAATAAATAATTAAGAAACGGCATCGCACTCATCTTTAAAATGATACATTTTAATATAAGCTCAGCTTTAGCTCTTGTAAGCTTTATTGAGTCGTGGACTGCTGTAACAAATTCCTACTTGTATCAAAAAACGTTCTTCAATACACTTTCAATTCACAATTGAGAACCTCCTACTTTTTGGGAAGTTGGTTAAAAACAACAAGTTTTTTGTCATTAATTATTTGGAAACTATGACTTAATTTCCCTTTTTTCCCACATTTTGCTTTTGCTAGCTTGAAGAAGAAGCAAAGGTATGAAGTCGCTTAACAGTCCATTATAAAATTAGAAAATTAATAAATTTTATTTCTTTGAATGTTCTGGAATTTTATAAGTTATTCTTTCATCTGCAAAACCAAGAAACATCTCAAGAGGAATCTGCATCAGGTGCCTCATGGCATGGTACTTTCGTTGTTTTAATGTCATTAGGCATTTAGGATCACTGTCTTGTCATGTAATTTTGACATTCAAAAAATTCTGAGTATTGGCCTAATTTGTAAATTGTAATACTGAACCAATCACCGATTGAAGTGTTTGACAATTTTTAAAATAATATTTTTGCCATTTTATATATGTTTGCCGCAATTTTCGTGTAATGCATAAGTATAATTTTAGAACCGATTCTAGATAACTAGAGATTTTAATAGGTAGATCCGAGTTAATAACTCAAGTTTATTATATATTCAATAAATTAAAAATATTAGTTTGCCACGGGTTTGATTCCGGGTTGACAAAGTACTATTAATAATAATTATACTGTAAGCTTAGTATTTTTAAATAAATAAATTGATAAATGGAATTCGAGGATTTTTTTCAAAAATATGTTTGCTTATCGTGTTAAGATATCGATACCAGCCCAGCCATTTCCGTGAAATTTCGCTTTCGCTAGCTGATTAAACTACCTAATCCTGAGTGATTCACGGGCGAATAATGACAGGCTCAGTCAGTATACCAATAACAACTTTTTTTGGGATTTTAACTCACATTTTACGGAAAACTCAATGTAGCACTCTTAAAACATTGTGCTAGTGGATGTTTTGAGTAATAAACGAGTCATAGAGTTAATTTTGGTAAAGTTATGACCTAAAAACTAGTATTTACAAAAACAGCTGTGAAAAATTTGGGACTTTGTCCCCCAATATCTTCGTAACTGGGTTCCCAGGTATGGTCTAGAACAAAAAAATGATCGCAGGGGTGTGGAGAATAAGTGCCCTTCGTTTGCGTTAAGGGTACTTTTACACCCTTTATAGTTAATTTAGACCTAAATTAACACATAAGATATTTTAATCCCGGTAGTACGATCCCTTGGGACAACTACCGAACATCCATGCGGGCGAAGACGCAGGCAAAAGCAAATAAAGCAGGCAGAATATACCAAGATATATCCAGGATGAGTTAGGCTGTAGGGAATCTTCGACGGTGGCAATGAAGTACCAGATGCAGGTGCAGGTGTGCACGAAGAGGGAGAACCAGATGAAGGCAGCCAGCGCCGTGATCAGGGTCAGGTTGACGGTGATACTCTCCTTGCGCATGTTCAGATACTTGTATACTGTCACCTGGAAAAGCCACCGTTATATAATAATAATAAAGTTAATGCTAGTTAAAACCCCTCCTGATCAGAAGGTCTAAGTAGCAAAATGTCCAACAGCGCCAAATGTCTAATGAGCAGTAAGTCTACTTAGCAAAATGGACATGTAGCAAAACGTCCAACTATCAGATGGTCTGTATAGCAGAATATCTATTTAGCAAAACGTCATTAGGGTTCCGTAGTCAACTAGGAACCCTTATAGTTTCGCCATGTCTGTCTGTCCGTCCGTCCGTCCGTCCGTCCGTCCGTCCTCGCTTAATCTCTGTGACCGTTAGCACTAGAAAGCTGAAATTTGGTACCAATATGTGTATCAATCACGCCGACAAAGTGGTAAAATAAAAATTTAAATATAATGTTTTATTAGGGTAGCCCCCCTATATGTAAAGTGGGAAGTAGTTTTTTTTTTTAGTTTCAAACCTAGCGTGTGATATATTGTTGGAAAGGTATTTAAAAATGGATAGGGGTTTACTAAAATCATTTTTTGATAATGTCAATAATTTCAGAAATAATCGGTCCAAAAGTAAAAAATAATGTGTCCCCTCTAACTTTTGAACCATAAGTTTAGAAAATATGAAAAAAATCTGAAAAGTAGAACTTTTGGGCTTTCTAGGAAAATCATTTTGAACTTGGATGGAAACAACAGATGGAAACAGCAATTAACCAATATAATTTGGTCCCTGAATCGTATGAGCGCCTATACAATCCAGAGGTCAAGTTTCATTGGCCCGTAGAAGAAATTATATAAATTATAGCATACCGTTTTGGTATGGAACCCTTCATGTGCGAGTCCGACTCGCACTTGGCCAGTTTTTTTAAAATGTGTACACTCATGAAGTCATGATAGAAACTAAAAGTCATTTGTAAATTACATTTTATTTGATAAAAAAAGTCTGGGTTAAAATAATTCTTCAATAGCCTCTTCAATGTTATTAGGAAATTTGGCGCACAAACTCCTCTGTATTTATTTACCTAATATGGCCAAGGTTTACCAAAAATTCAAAGGGACTAACTTTTTGACCTTCAAGCTTTTGCAGCTCTCTTTTGTATTTGGTATTAAACATTAGTCTGTATATACGTACATAATATTGTAATGCCGTGTCCATTTCCCTCCCGAATACTCCCGATGAAATGTGTGTGTTGAATTTTGTGCCTGAGTATTCAGACATTTTGAGAATCTGACGATTTGCTAAATAGACATTCTGCTATACAGACCATCTGATAGTTGGACGTTTTGCTACATGTCCATTTTGCTAAGTAGACTTACTGCTCATTAGACATTTTGCGCTGTTGGACATTTTGCTACTTAGACCTTCTGATCAGGAGGCGTTAAAACTAATATTATAAAATTTGTAATTTTGTTAGATTGGATGTCGGGCGTAATATTTGAAACTTCTGATTAGATAACTCTACTCAGAAATACTGAGTAAACGCCAGTATTAGCGTTTCCATTCCGTAGTCTGGTTTCCGTCATCAGTAGCGGAATCTGTTATGTTCACTTTTCGTCAAGAATAAGTTTCTGTAGTTCTAGTGGTACAACTGCCTTGCGTTTTACTTATGGATTTGTACGTACCAAGTTAGTTATAGAATCCGAAACTAAAATAAAGTTAGAATGATTACAAGTCTGAAGGTCCTGTTTAGCCGCAACCAACTAAACCACATCCATGCACTCTCCTCGGGCGCGACCAAACAGAATGCTTCCAGAGGCAGTATTGATATCAAGTCGTGTCTGAACTCTCCCTTAAAATACCTGGAATATTAAACTACCTTCAACATAACATTACAATACGTCCTAGAAGCCTATACACCTACAATGACGAAGCAAAGATAAAACAATTTAATATTAATTCAGCATAACATTTACAACCGAAAGTAATAGATTTAAGGTCCAATATAAATCTTCGCTGTCGCATCGCCACCGTGCTTCTGCAGGTGTATGCTGGACCGTTGGTTCGGTCAAACGGGTTTTAAAACCGACGATTGGTAGAATCGTAAGATGAGAACGCATCTATAGAGCGACGATCTTCGCAAGGTAGGAGCAGGACTCTGGTAGTAACTGGATGAGTGTAGCCGAGGATGGAGTTAGAAAGTATAATATTTGTGTTGCCTATGTCCAGAACTCCAGAAGCGAGTAATAAAAATCATGGGTTTATCTTTCTTTGAGATAGTTCACTTAAGAATATTATCATCTGCCTTGCCTTTTACCATTATAGGTATACAGTACAAAGGTCGGAAGGGACACCCACGCCAAAACGGTTACCACGTATTAGTCCATAAAAAACAGCTGTTTCGTACTTAAGCGGTGAAAAACAAAACACAAAACATTAAAACAAAACAAAACATTATGCCGATAAACTAGGCTCCATTAGGATAGCTACTTACAGTCTTCGTATTGGCATCATGATTCTTTTCAAATTTTTGTTTGTAACAAGAAACGGCAAAAAGTATTGGGACAGTATCTTCAAGAGAAATATAAAGTCCAACGAGTACAGTGTTGTAATTAGCCACGACTTGTTGTCCTGGAATTCAACGAAATAATTATACAGGGCTAACGAAATAATCCAATAGGGTAGCTGACAAAAAAAATCTAATTAGTCCGTCGCATAGATTTCCAAAAAAATATTTAACACATATTTGAAAACTCGTGTGACGTCACATTTCCGGGGACTTACGATCTTTGACGCGTTTTATCTTCGTCAATTTTTATTAATTTGATAAAACAAAAAACACGTATCCAATATTTTTTTCTTTAATTTATAATCTAACTGACGGACTAAACATTTTTTTTTTTGGCAGGAAATATCCCTATTATGTAGGCTTAATAAGGTTATTCTTATTTCGTTACACGTTTATGTCCCATGTAACAAGCATAATCCCATAATCCACAACCCGTGTCCAGTGCCATCTGATGAATATCACATGTCTTACAATTTTAAGATCTAGGACCATGCCGATTTCCTCGTAAATACAGCCGCCGATTTCCTCGTAAGTACAGCCGTTCTCGTAAGTCACGTAATGGAGCGAGCCTATTGCTAATATTATTTTGACCTCAACAACAGACTCCAGGAATTTACTTGCATCGCTTTGGACGATTCGACAAAAAACTGCGACCACGATTCGCCATTGAGAGTCAGTCACCCGCTCACTATTTGCTTAACGAGGACCGCCTTAGGTTGTGCATTGTATATCAGTGAATGATTTTAAGAATTTTCTTAAAGAAAGGTTCAAAGAAGCAAAACATCGTGAGGAAACCAGCATTCCAATGAGATATATCTCAACGGCATGTAAAGCCAAGTCAGATGGCATAGAAACCGACACCAGTTAAGGCACTAACTACTCGATATAGAAGAAGAAGAAAAGTTCATAGAAAAACCTCAAAACCCGCGTTGTACAAGTCCAGATAGATGCAGCTCATGCAGATGGCAATCAGAAAGAACTGCACCAGTCCTTCCTGGAAGTAGATGTACTTGATCATGCTGAACTTCAACTGCGGTGGCGGCACCTTGCGCGCGTCACGTCGAATCTTCACCACTGTGGCTTCTCTGCCCAATATGTACATCTGTGAAGACATAACAACTATGGTTCATGTGTACAGTGCACAATCATGTTGTCTCTGTTAACATCACGTCTGTATAGATAATCACATCTGTAATCCCCGAAAGCTCAGGGAGAAGCGTTCGTAATCAGTGCCGGATTACGTCAACGCTCTAGTCAATTTAAAACGTGCGTCGATTTTTAAACAGTCTGTAAACCGTGTGCTAGCAAAATTTATTTATAGGCTCCGTGTCCATGGCCAAATTTTGCCAGTCATGTTGAAGTTAAGTCCTGTGACGTGGCGTGTTTATTGTCGTCAACCGGACACAAATCCAGACACTAAAGTCAAAATGCAGTGAGCACATGACACAAAGGCATTTCATACAAAAAAAAAACCAGCCGAAATATATTTAAATTACTTTGTTATTAAGGGCCAGAATACCTTCTTCTAACCTTCAATTTGTAAAAATTAAAAATCCCCATACCCTTCAAACTATGTATAACGTCTGCTTCTGCTATTCAGATAGTTGGTTCAAATTACAATTCAGTTGTTACTTTCTTCAAAGGGTACCTGTGTACATTAATTGGTTTGAAAAGATTTAGATGACAGATCAAGCTACTTACCCTCAGTCCCTTCGATCCCATCCTGGCATTAATGAGGAGCTCCTTCACGGCAGGAAAGTCCTTGGTGACGGTAAAGAAAGCTTCCGACTTGATCATCAGCAGGTGCAGTCGGCTTGTGGCCGTCACTGTGTACGGACTCTTGTGAGCTGGGGTGCCATCCAGGTTTCCGAATACACTACGACACACGATATAAGCATAAACTTCATGTAATTTCGTTTGTATTCATGGGAAATGAGTATGAGAAACTGACTGATGATTGACGAAAATCATTATGGAATTTGAAAACGAGGGGCTGACCCTTCCCTTCCCAAGATGGACTTGATCTTTGCGCTGTTAATGATGATGATGTAGAATATTTTCTGCCTATTACCTATTAGCAAAGACCGTATTAAACGTTTTAAATTAATTAAATGTCATACTATCAGTCAATTTTGTACAAATGCTGCATTTTTGCTTATTATCAAAAAGTTGTTTGAACTTTTTCTCACTGGTTTTTCTCATGTAATCCTTAGATAGTATAAAACAAAGTCGCTATTTTTGTCTGTTTGTTTGTCTGTATGCTTAAATCTTTAAAACTACGCAACGGATTTTGATGCGGTTTTTTTTTAATAGATAGAGTGATTCAAGAGGAAGGTTTTAGTATATAATTTGAACGACATCCACGCGGGTGAAGCCGCGGGCATCAGCTAGTTTTTAATAAAACAGAAAAGCATTTGATACTGCGAGGGCAGAGTTATTGATAAGGTTCCTTTTACCTGCCCCTGGGAAGCCGCAGCACCGAGTTCATCTCGCCCTGTGCGACGCTGACCTCCACACCACCGTAGTCCACAATATACATGTGAGTGACCATGTCGTTGTGCTCAATGATGGTCATGTCCCTCAGGAAGTACACGCTGCGCACGGCGCGGCCTATGATCCGCAGTAGAGACACGTCGGCGTTCGCTAGTATCGGACACTGCCGGCCGATTAGAAGTTTGTTCGTTAGAAATACCGATGAAAGGACGGTGTGAAGGATGATATAGCAAGAAAGGAAGCGGCTGCTGAGACGACGAGGAATTGAGAAGTATGGTAGAAGAAGACATGCTGCGCCGACCACAAATAAATTGGAATCAGGGCAAAAGAATGATGTTTTAAAGATGGATGAATTGTGTGAAGGATAGTGTGACAGGGAAAGAACAAACCATGTTACGCAAACTAAAGGTAGTGATGCTTTTAATTATCCCACGGGAACGCACTACCGTCTAAAATGAAATATTACCTCAAAACGTCGATAGTCTTAACCCACGGCCTATCCGTATGCGATTTGAGCAGTAAAAAGTTTAGTAATAATGGCGTGAAAAGGTAACGCATCTATGACAGTTAGTTTGTCATTCATTACATTATACATTAGAAACTTAGCCGTAGAGGTTTATGATAAACCTCTCTCGCCGCTCACTTCTGCCACCAACTTGCTTTACATGTAGATGCTACGATAAATTTCAGACATCATCTATTCTACAAATTGTTTGGTACATTACCTGTGGACTAAGATCATGAGGCATACCTTAGCGAAAGTGGGTCCGTATATGTGAAGAATGGCATCTGTCCTAAGGGTGATCTGGTCGCACAGTTTGAGGACTCCTCGGTAGTCGATGCCACCCATCTTTTCCCAGTTATACTCGTAGTAACGGCGAAGTTCTCTGGTTTAAAGGAAATCGTTTCACTATCAGCACAGTTTACACTTTTATATTTATTTTTCCTTCTCGGGTTTATGGTCATAATGTCACACTCAGAGAGGTTTAATTTGATGATTACTTAAGCCATCACTTAGTAAAGATTTTGACAGTTTCGTGAAGGTTTTGCATGTCAAATCTATTCAAATTAAATTAGGTGGTGGTGTCGGTTTTGTTCAGGTTTGGACACCAGCAAGAATATCGTTGAAATATAATCTACTGTCCGATGCTAAAGAGTTTTCTACTGAACAGGAGTTTATTTTGCGATTTCAGCTCTGGTGTCATGGAGTAAGTAGTTCAGTTCTTTGATAGTCTGAATCACATCCTGAAATATGACCGTACCTTTCTGAAGTACGTTGTGCATGCCACACTAGGACTATGAATACTACCTACTATTACTTCAAATAATACAACTACTTCTGAAGATATAGGTACTCATTTTGTTGTGGCAGTAATTGTGCTTCTTCTTTCTATTTTTCTTTTCGCGTCACTCTACTGAATGCCAACAGATTTGCAGCCGCACACCGGTGATCAAACTTGGATTTATCATAGGTATTTATCATCGGCTGGGACTAGGTTTTCAGTGCAGCTAAGCATTTTGGTTTTGTTTTAAGATTCTTATCTTGCTTATGTATATAAAGGAAGTAGTGGCCGAAACCTCTTGTAGTTTGTATGCAAATCAATAAAATAGTGTCAGCAGATAGGCAGACAATAATGGTTGCAAATAAAAAAAAACCTTTCATTGTAAGTAACGGGATAATCATAACGGGTAATCATCGGGATGCTTTAGTTGCAAACAAAGAATAAAATTTCTTAATTCGCGAATGGTTACAAAACACAGTTACGAAAACGGCTGGAGGAGATTTTTTGGAGGGTGGGAAATCATTAAATGACTCCTCTTGCTTTGGGCAGAGCGGTAGGGAGTGTCAGACATCAACTGACTAAAACCACCCATGTTCCTTCTTAGCCCTTTGTGTCGAGGGCGCGGTATCTCTTTCGAACAACCCGCAGCCCCGCCGGGGTTCCACTCACACTACGTTATAAATAAGTTCATAACATACTTGCGCAGTTCCGGGTCAAGTTTCTCTCGGTCCATGTACACTGTGATATCCTTCATGTGCTGTCTGAAGCCAGCCAGGGACTTGTTGACATTCGCGCGTATGCTGATGATACGGACCGAGAAGTATGTAGTTATCATTGCAGCTGAAAACATAACAATATCACATCACGCCTGTTTGTCACGAAGAGTTGAGAGAAGTGACGTATAGTACACCCACATTTCACCAGCTATGTTCTACTAAATTGCACGCAGTAAGGGCCGAAACTATTATCATGAATCGGGCACAATGCCAGATTTCGGGCTGCTACGATGATAAATCTAATACACGCAAAATTTGCACGACCTTGGAATCGAAGCCTGGAGCTCATGCACAGAAGTAACGCTTACAAGCTAAGCTCATAAGCTAAGCTAGTAACAAACGAATGCGACAGCTGAAACTATCAATAATATTTGCTCCTTAGCAAATATATATATTGTTGGCTCAAAGTCACGCCATCAGCCAGTAGCCGTCCGGTTAGCGTACGGTCGACGTGCGGCAACCGACAGAAGTTCATAAAACGAGGCGAGCGGCGTTGCAACGGTCACTTTTTGCTTGGACGGCGCTCGGAAAGGACTTGCTACCCGACTATTATCGTGTGCTTCGCTATTTTTGGTTTATGTTTTTATTATTATTATTTATTTATTTATTCAACAGTTTTACAATTACACATAAATAATAAAGTTGGTGCAAACATAAACTCATTCGAGATTAACCGTGCACCAAAATCAACGACGACATAATTCAAACAGATTAAACAATCTTAAGTTCTACAATATTTAAGTAACAGCAATACAGCGAGGGTGGGTACGCACCGAAATATTTTCTGTTACCTTACAAACTTCAAGTAACGAATATCGGTGACCATCGTGAACGTAGGAATGAGGCTCAGCTCGATACAGGTTGTTGCAGAAAGTATTATACACCTACTAATTAGTTATCACTAATTTGTAAGTAATGTTGTTTTAATTTGTGTTTTATGTTTTTAATTTGTGTTTGTGTTTGCTCGTGTACTGATTATTCCATTTTGCTAGTGCTATTTCTATTTGATTATTGTTTAAAATGTTTGTCGTGGTATTTTTGTAAAAGTGTAATCTAAACGATATTAAACATTGTTTATTTTGTTCACGTATTTCACTTCTGATTCCTAATATCAGAAGTGGGATAAATAATCTTTTCGCCCACAAGTTAAAAACTAGTTTTCAGGCTTTTAATTTTAGATAAAAGCGGGTAGTAGTTAGCAATGGATATATCGAGTTGTTCGCGTTCAAAAACTAGTGCCTCTAGTTCTAAGCGATCTTGTAGCCACCATAAGCGGAGTGGAAGGTCACGTACGTAGCAAGTTTCGGGATCCGATCGTCGTTCCAAGCGCGAACGAGATCGTCGTAGGAGCCGCGTGAGGACGCGAAGTCCTGTGTAACCGCTCTCGCGGTTTAGGCGACGCTCCGGACATGACTGTTGGTTTACTTTCGTTCCTGATACAAGTAAGATCGAACCATTTTAATATTTCGTTGGTTTAGTAGTCGCAAGCGCGACTACTGAGCATGAAGGTTCTGGGTTCGATTCCCGGGTCGGGCAAAGTGTTATTTTCTGGATTTGTGCCCTGTTGGTGACAATGGGCTCACCCCTATTACATGGTTAAGCTTATGTCTTAACATAACTGGCGAAATGTGGGTATACTGGGTACCTCTGCCTAACCCTTCGGGATTACAGGCGTGATGTTATGTGTGTGTTTATAAGGTCACTGGGGTGATTGGCAATGCCTCGGATGCATTGGTGGTTATTTACATGGTTAAGCTTATGTCTTAACATAACTGGCGAAATGTGGGTATACTGGGTACCTCTGCCTAACCCTTCGGGATTACAGGCGTGATGTTATGTGTGCGTTTATAAGGTCACTGGGGTGATTGGCAATGCCTCGGACGCATTGGTAGTTATTTACATGGTGGTGCTAATACGTCGCATAACGATTGGTTGACCAATAACAGCACGTGGACTCATTTAAACACGAATTTCGGTCATTGTGTTCGCGTGAAGTCGATATGGTCAATAATGACGTTATGAATACAAGTATCTTTATGACCTACAGATAGTTTTTTTTTAAGTCGGGTACTTGTGTATGTTAGTTTAAATATTTGTGAAGGTACCCACGATACAGGAGAAATTCCTGGTGAGGGGCGACGTTGTGATTTGTGGTATACCTGATGCTCAAAAAAAAAAAAACCACAATTTATTATGAACAAAACAAAATACAGTCAAAAGTCTTGTTTTCCGTATATTTGAAACCCAAAAGTGCAGTTGTTGGCACATCAAACTCAAATAATCATGGTCTGCGTAAACGCAAACCCCTACGCTGTATGATCAGTTGACTTGTTTTTTCGTGTGAAGACGTAGGCCGTATACAGGTGCACTGTAAAGTCTGATAAGTTTTGATTTATTAAAGAAGTAAGTTGCCTAATACACATGATAGGCTAAGAAGGATGCCAATGAGTTACGTATCAGTTGATGCTTATAAGAATTTTGATGAAGTAAAGTTGTGGTTGCAAGCCAAGAGATTCTATCGGCTGTATTGTGTTAGAGTCAAGTACCAGTAATTATTGTGTAGTCGTAGTCCGATTAAAATTGAAGGTTTTTGAGGAAACTCGAGTAGACAGTGGGTGTGTTTGTTGTATTTTGTGCGTTTAGCTCTGGTTGAGGTCAGGGTCCGGAAAGACCGTAGTGTGAAGTCAAATGGTGATACACACGGGAGATCGACTTGTTTACTAGTCAGTTAGAGATCTGTGGTTTTACTCGATGATTTTTGTGAACCTGGCATTTTTTTGACGCAATAATGTTTTTAAGATTGATTTAAACGACAATGGTACATGACCCAGGGTGGTTGATTGTTGTATTTTCGATAATTTCCAGTTTAGCCACGTTTGATTTTATCAACGAGAGTGGGACCTAATTGATGTTTGGTCAGGAGTGACCGAGTGGAACAAAATTCTGTCGTAGATTTGTCTCTTTGCAGAGTAACCATTACATAAGAACGTGTGGTTTGGTCAAGCGCGTGGCCTCAGCTGCGTGTGTGAAAGTCTGTGTGATACGCTAACAATGTGTCTATGTCAACAGCCACTGAGGGGTATGCAAACTTGGAGCCTATGCCTACAGTGTGTGTGGAAGTCGACATCTGAGGGGTATGCAAACTTGGAGCCTATGCCTACAGTGTGTGTGGAAGTCGACATCTGAGGGGTATGCAAACTTGGAGCCTATGCCTACAGTGTGTGTGGAAGTCGACATCTGAGGGGTATGCAAACTTGGAGCCTATGCCTACAGTGTTGTGGAAGAAGTCTGTGTGATATGCTAACAATGTGCTTATACATCCCTATGTGCCTATTGGTATTCTTGTCTGACAAGTTTTGTTTGGTGAATGTTTCTTTGAATTTTATTCTCGACTTGAATGTTCCTAATAAATGAGATTACTCTCTTGTTGTACTACTCGGTTAGAGAGCCTTGGTGTTAAAGGTTTTACTCGATGATTTCAGCAGTTTTTGTTGCAATAGAATTTTTAAGGTTGGTGTGAACGACTATGGTATATGATGACTCAAGGTAGTTGAGTGTTGTATTTTCGATAATTTCCAGTACATTTGATTTAATTAATGAGAGTCGAATTTGGTGCCACCCAATGGAACTAAAGTTTGGTCAGGAGTGATCGAGCGGAACAAAATTCTGTTGTAATTGTAAATTTGTTTGTTTGCAGAGTACCTAACCATTACACAAGGATGTGTGGCGTGTGTTTGGACGCAACGCAACGCTGCTTGGCCTGAGCAGTGGTTACCAGGGCTTTGCCACAGTGATGCCGTGAACGTGCACGGCGCTGCAAGGCGACTGCGCGCCCTACTGGCGTTGCTGAGCGCGTCGCTGCAGGGCGACTGCGCGCCCTACTGGCGTTGCTGAGCGCGTCGATGCAGGGCGACTGCGCGCCCTACTGGCGTTGCTGAGCGCGTCGCTGCAGGCCGAGCGCCTCGCTGCAGGCCGAGCGCCTCGCTGCAGGCCGAGCGCCTCGCTGCAAGCCGAGCGCCTCGCTGCAGGCTGAGCGCCTCGCTGCAGGCCGAGCGCCTCGCTGCAGGCCGAGCGCCTCGCTGTAGGCCGAGCGCGTCGCTGCAGGCCGACTGTGCGCCCTACTGGCGTGTACAGCGCGTGGCTCCAGGCTGCCAGCACGCTACTGGCGTGTACAGCGCGCCGCTCCGGGCTGCCAGCGCGCTACTGACGTGTTAAGCGCGTCGCTCCGGGCTGCCAGCGCGTCCAACAGGCGCAGTTGTGCGTGGCACTCCACGGTGCCAGCGCGCCCTACAGGCGCAGTTGTGTGCGGCACTCCACGGTGCCAGCGCGCCCTACAGGCGCAGTTGTGTGCGGCACTCCACGGTGCCAGCGCGCTCTACAGGCGCAGTTGTGTGCGGCACTCCACGGTGCCAGCGCGCCCTACAGGCGCAGTCGTGCGTGGCACTCCACGGTGCCAGCACGCCCCACTGGCGTTGTGAGACACGCTATCAAGGAGACAGCGAAGACTCAGCCGCCTTGTTGGAAGCTGACGAGGACGTCAGAGCGTCAGGAGAGGCCGTGTTGGCTCAAAGTCACGCCATCAGCCAGTAGCCGTCCGGTTAGCGTACGGTCGTCATGCGGCAACCGACAGAAGTTCATAAAACGAGGCGAGCGGCGTTGCAACGGTCACTTTTTGCTTGGACGGCGCTCGGAAAGGACTTGCTACCCGACTATTATCGTGTGCTTCGCTATTTTTGGTTTATGTTTTTGCTCGTGTACTGATTATTCCATTTTGCTAGTGCTATTTCTATTTGATTATTGTTTAAAATGTTTGTCGTGGTATTTTTGTAAAAGTGTAATCTAAACGATATTAAACATTGTTTATTTTGTTCACGTATTTCACTTCTGATTCCTAATAATATATAGACGCGGAAGAAAAGCTGAAAAAGTGCCTTTCGACTTTGTAGCGGAATACACACAAATTCAAACTATTTACACGATGAATAAACAAAATCTTACAGCTCGCCATGCCGTAGAACAGTATTTTCATGAGGCCCTGGTTGCTAGGGTTGAAGACTCCATATCCTGTGGAGCTGCACTCATACACGACCCAGAAGTAAGTCGCCAGGTGCATGTTCCACGGCGTCGACGTCAGGTTGAAACGGACTGTTTTGCAGGGATATTAAAAAAATAAATAAACAGGAATACCCCGGAATCAAAATATTAAAGAAAGAATCATCAGAGGTTAGGTACCTCCTTCTCCTCTCTCTTTGAAGTAAATTTAATATCACCAAGAGATTGGTAAAATAACTTAATGATCACAAGCTGCACTTGTTTTTCGTGAAGCTGATTGAGCATTTTCATTACATAGTATAAATCAAAGGCAATCCCGCTGTTTGTACGCTTAGATATTTTAAATTACGCAACGGACTTTAATGCAACTTTCAGCAATAGATAGAGTGTTTCAAGAAGCAGGTTTGTAGTATATTTCACTCGTGCGAAGCCGGGACGGGTCGCTAGTTAAACCTAAAATAAATTAGCCTTTTTTTTTGGAGGATTCAAATGACTTCTCCCACTCTGGGCAGAGCGGTCGGGAGTGTCAGACTTCTACTGACAAAAAACCACAAATATTCCTTCTTAGCCCTTTGTGTCGAGGCCGCGGTATCTCTTACGAACAACCCGCAGCCCCAATGGGAGATAAATTAGCCTTACATGTATCCTTGAAAAGAACCATCCAGGATCCGCCTTGGTCTGGAAGCGGCTCGATGTGCCACGTGTACCCATCGTCACTTACAGTGTAGTATATAATCACGGAGTAGAACACCATATAGAAAGTAAACAAGTTCAACATCGCCAAGAACAGAGGTATAACTTGCAAGCTGGAAAAGGGTACATTATTGGCTACTTTCCTGACTAGAGAAAATATGATTCTATTTAGTCCATCAGCTAGATTAACGAAAAATATAGGACACGTGTTTTTTGCTTTATCAAATTCATAAAAGATAAAACACATCAAAGATCATGAATGGGGGCTTGTGACGTCACTCTTCGGTATAAAATGTACTGTTTAAGTAATGTTACGTCACACGAGTGGTCGAGGTACTGCACCGTCTTCATTTTGTATTTAGGCACGTGAAAAAATAAAAACGTGTCCAATATTTTTTAGAAAGCTATCTGACGGACTTATAAGATTTTTTGTCAACTACCTGAATAAAGGCTGTTGTTTGAGGGAATCATCACCATAGTAATACTATTAAGGAGGGTCAGTTAAATATTTATTTCAAACAAGAGTAACATCACGTCTCTATTTCCCAAAGAGTTAGAACGTGGTGTACCTAACACCCACATTTCGCAATGTTTAACTATACCGCACTCAGAAAGCTTCATTAAATAAGTCCTAATAAATACAGTTCTGAAAGACTTACACCATGAGAATGTCCTGTCGCTCGATGTACTCCTTCAACATATTCATGGCTCCCGGCATCCGATACAGTTGGATCAGACGATTTAGCATCAGGAACTGTTTCATAAAAGACACGCGGTATCCTGTAGAAATCAATACTTATGAATATTATTAATATGAACAGGGGGCTAAAATGACTACGTTACGTTAATGGCGTTAAAAAGCGTAAAATGGTCACAGACGCAGCTCAGTTACTATTATGAAAGGTCCATTTTACGCTTTTTAACGCAATTCATATTATGATCTGCTAAAGTGTCCATTTTAGACCCCGAATCTCATGGTCAGCAGTTGAATTGCAACCACCACAGCGGCATGTTTTTCTGCTCGCGCTAAACTCAAAAACTACTGCACTTTTCATGCTGTTTTCAACAATGGATAGAGCGGTTCTCGAGAAAGGTTTCAATATAAAAAAAAGAAATAAATGGGGTATGAAAATTTGTTCGGATATTTTTCGACATCCACGCGGGCGAAACCGCGGGCAATAACTAGTTACAAATATAAAATACCGTGGTAATCATCGTCCATGCGTGTCGCCTCCAAGTTTTCAAGCGGCAGACATCCAAACAGGTCCGTAATGAAAGCTCCTTTAATGTAATTGGACGCGGTACTAAATGGGTGATACACCAGGATTCCGTCTTCGTTGTAGTAACCAATGAGCATGCGTTGGAAACTAAAAGAGAAAGAAAAAAAACGTTATTATTCGGCACAAAAAACTGATACAATAATTAAAATTAGGTAAAACCGCGCTCGCATGTTTCTATAGTAATTCCACAGTTATTTTACTTGCGAGTTTAGCATATCTGAAAAACTGAGTTGCTCTCACTGCCGAGTCTGTCAAAATTACAGTGTTATTTGTCATCATCATTATAATTCTTGTTAAAATAGGCGTAGTGGCACTGCTGCAGGAGGTTCACTATGAACGGACTCTACTCTACCTTTTGAATATCAGTCATTATCTGCCTCTTCTTTTCAACTGTGTAGAGATCGGCTTCCAATCTAACCAAAGGCAGCTGAATACCAACGTATCACATGAAGCCACTACCTATCTGAATCTGGGCTGCCAGTTATATACTAAGTAATACGACAAACACTGCTTGTCAGACATTCAGGCTACTAGCTGTTACAACTGTCAAAAATCTACAAGTGACAGTTAGGATCAGCGTGTGTTCCGAGTCACGTAGGAAGCTTCATCATCAGCCTATAATGTTCCCACTGCAGGGACTCAGGCCTCCTCTCTAGGAGAGGTAGGAAGCTTGGTATGATGAATGAATGGATGACACCGATCAACGGACCGACTTTGGTAAGCTACTTAACCTTGAAGATGAACTTACGGGTCTAAAATGGCGGATTTAGCAGATCATATCATATGAAAATAAAATGAATTGCGTAAAATGGACACAGACGCAGTTACTAATATGAATACTTAGTCCATTTTACGAATTTTAACGCAATTCATATTAAGATTATAATCTACCATTTTAGACCCCCCGTACGACAGTTAAATTTATTTTTTCTTGAAGCTATACCTACGTACATATCGAAATACGCAGTGAAATCAAGGAAGAGACATATGTAGTAGAGGAAGGGCCATTGCAGCACCAGGTACGTGTAGTGTGGGAACAGCTGTACGGAGCACAGGGCGCAGGTGAACCGGAACCACTCGTAGCGAAGCAGGTACTTCCCGTCAGGCCTGATGGTGTACCGGGGGAACACGTAACTGCAGGAGAAGATATAAAGGCTAATTGGGTATTTGACTACTGTTAAAAAGAACTAACAGAAATAATACAATGTGCGAAACAAATAGTAAAATCGATAAAAACAGTTTTAACTGAATGACTTACTAGACAAAAACAGCGCTACTAAAACGTGATGATTGTCATATTTCATACCGCCCTAGTAGTTACGTAGTACAAATGGCAGTTTCGCGCGACAAAGATAGAAAGTAGCCCTCCAAAAACTTCTAAAGCGTGTCGCTAATTAATCCATTTTTTTACGATTTTATTACTTTTTTTACACATCGTGTTATTTTCAACATTTTCTTGAATTTTGTGGCAGTAGTTAAATACCCAATTAGGAGGAACACGGAAGTGTCCAATATAGCTAAGTTAATGGGTGTGAAAGTAGCCTTTACGAAGCCAAAAGGCACTTTTTCCCCGTTATGACGATTTTGTTTTTAATCTGGAACTTTATTATTAGTTATAGGTATTATAAGTTACAATTAAATAAGATTAATTACTTAAGTAGATAAATAAATAAATACCTGTGAATAAAAATAAATCTTATTATCATCATCATCATCATTTCAGCCAAAAGACGTCCACTGCTGGACATAGGCCTCCCCCAGGCGTCGCCACATTGACCGATCCCGTGCGTCTCTCATCCAGCGGGTTCCTGCAACCTTGACCAGGTCATCGGTCCACCTAGTGGGAGGCCGCGCAACGCAACGTCTTCCGGTTCGCGGTCGCCATTCCAGAACTTTTCGGCCCCATCGGACATCCGTTCTGCGAGCAATGTGCCCTGCCCATTGCCACTTAAGTCTGGCGATTCTTCGGGCTACGTCGGTAACCTTGGTTCTCATGCGGATGTCCTCATTTCTGATTCGATCACGCAAGGAAACTCCGAGCATAGCCCTCTCCATTGCCCTTTGGGTGACTTTGAGCTTTCTGATAAGGCCCATTGTGAGCGACCACGTTTCGGTCCCGTATGTAATCTTATTATAATGATTCATAACTCTGTTTTAAACGTGATAAAAATCTGCTCTCGACTCCGAGCCGGTCTGTGTGAACGGATTAACAGGAAGAGATTAAAAGACATCTTCTGTTCAATATCACCTTACAGCATTTGTTCAATAGTTGGTCATCATCATCATCATCAGCCTATAATGTTCCCACTGCAGGGACTCAGGCTTCCTCTCTAGGAGAAGGATGGGCTATAATCTACCACGCGGGCCCAGTGCGGATTGGCAGATGTCACATGTCTTCGAATTTTTTGGTTCTAAGACATGCCGGTTTCCTCACGATTCTTTCCTTCACCGTTTTGAGAGCAGTGGTGATGAAATAAATTACACAAAGTAATGCGCCTGGCGGGGTTCGAACCCATGACTCACTGTTCGTAAGTCGGGACCACCACCACTGAGCCACCACTGCTCTCAATAGTTAGTAATAGCACTTTTTTTTTTGGAGGCTAGGAAATTATCCAATGACTCCTGGCAGTGTCAGACTTCTACTGACTAAAAACCTGTTCCTTCTTAGCCCTTCGTGTCGAGGCTGCGATATCTGTTTCGACCAACCCACAGCCCCGACGAGATAAAAGCACTTACCGTAAAATCGACAGAAGCTCAAGTTTATTGAAAGGATCCTGGAACTCTGAGTCAGGCTCGTGCTTCCGGCGCAATCGGAAGTGCATTAAGTTCGACGTCGGAGGCGGCGACACGTATTTTACGAACGACGGGATAGGCGTCTGAAGCCTCTGGAACTCCTAACAGAACATGGTAAACAACAAATTTAATCAGTTTTTAGGGTTCCGTAATAAACCACAATCAATAGCTTTGGTATTAGAAGTGTGTTACGGAATAAACCCGCTGGACAAAACCATGGACCTACTGAAATATTTAACAGTTACACTACTACATCTCACCGGAGTTTTCTTGATGTAGTTTATTGCTTGTATTATCTGAGGGTCAGCCAGAGCCTTCGTCAGAGCCTTGAGGGGTATACACATGACCTGGACGTGGGTGACAGCGCGAATGGTGTAGTATGACGGAAGACCTGCAGGAAAGGAAGAGAAACGTGGGATAACAACCAATCACTCTGTAGCAGCCTAGCAGGTAAATTTAAAGTGATTAGTAGGTGATGCATACTTGTTCGTATTGACGCATTCGATGAAACAACTAGGTAAGCAATTCCTATTCACATTCGGCATGTATAAAGCTGCGGTTCCACTGAGGCGGAGCGGAGACGAGCCATGTGATTGGTGAATCGCGGCACAGCTCGTCTCCGCTCCGCCTCGGTGGAACCGCAGCCTTAGGCCCGGTATCCACCAAAGCAGAGAGGAGCGGAGACGAGAGGAGATGTGCGGAAATCGGCCAATCACATTAGTTAAAATTTACATCTGGTCTTTCGCCCTTCCTGTGATTGGTCGAATTTGGCACATCTCTCAGCTCTGCTCTTCTCCGCTTTAGTGGATACCAGGATAACCGGGCCTTAGTTTTGAGGAAATATTCTGTTCAGCATTTATCATATTATACACAATTCGAGCTACGCCGAACGGCTTTCCTCTGAACGTACCTGGGTCTATGTATAACGTATGGCAGGGTCATGCCAACGCACAAATGTTTAGCACCCCAGAGATGTGATTTTGAATCATGTATAGTGCAACGATTAACTACTGCCACTTAACCATAAAACGATATAAATTAACATTCTACTTACGCAACAGACAAATCAGTGCGCCAAAATGATTCTTCGTTGACAACGTACCAACAGCCTTGCGAGTAGCAGGATCAAGAATCTAAAAAAAAAAATAACCTATGTCACCCGGGCTATTCTTACGAATATATTAACACTTCATCTATTAAAATCCGTTCAGGAGTTTAGGCGCTATGGTGAAACATACATTCACAGACTGCCAAAATCATTACCATTCCTTTTGGCTTCGCCGGAGTCGGGTAAAAAGTAATGATTTTTGCTAAAATCACTCTTCTTTACTAGTTTGGCAGTAGTCATTAAAGTAACTTAATCAGAGTCACCCAATAGTAATACAGCATGTATGACAAATGTGACAAGGCAAGAAACCTTCTCAGTGTCAGTCAGTTTCTCTTTTATTTTAACCATGAAGTTTCTTGCCGGTTCTTCTCCATAGAAAACGACCAACACGAACCGTGCACCTTTTTGCTGACGTTTATAGTGCCCATGTATAGGCCTATGTGAAATAAAATATTTCGATTTTGAGTGGGACCAACATCATAAATATTTTTTTATAAATAATTATACTCAGCAGTCCCATACAAAACTTTCATATACTTGACCTACATTGGACCCATACAGAAAGTTATTCAATTTGACGGTCTATATTCCTAAAATTCCTAAACTACACACTGGATAAGTAGCATCATCTACACACTCTTTTTTTCAGTTTAGTTTTTTAGCTTCTTTTATATTTTTTATTGTTTGTTGTGTGCACTTGTGGCAAGTGCTAAATAAATAAATATGTTTTCTTTCTATATTAGATGGAACGACGAAACAAAAATGCCTGGCAAAGACAGGATGTCGATTATAGGCTTGGTTGACTGACTCTCAACTAACCTCACAAATTCCCTGTTTGATGACATACATTTCGTTGGTGAGCTCTCCGGTATTGAGCAGGATCTCATTGGGCGACGAGTAAAACAGTTTCACAGATGACATCACAGCTTTCAGGTCCTCCTTATTGACCATCTGTAATAGATTAAAAACCTGTTGTAAAATACGTATCCCCCTTCATTTTACTATTTGTCACCTAGTAAAATATTTCCTGCAGGGTTCAACTTCCAGTGGCCAGCATGCCTCAAGGGACTTCCCCTTACCGCTTGCAGACCCGGATGTATGTGGTTATGTCGTAAACCATGGTCCGTCTCCTATCCTACCCACTGACTACCAAAAATTGCAACACCACCTCTGCTCTGTGACTATATATAATGTAAAATGCATTTAGGGAACCTTTATGTTCTGAGAGGATTGTATTGGTGGTTTCAAATTCAAATTTATTTAACATACAATATTATCATCGGCACGATTCTTGAGCGCTGACGCAAAAGTGAGTTATTGGGCCCCTTTGGTAGTATGAAGTGAGACGCGGGGCGGGGAAAGTGCAGTGATTGGCCCGTAGCGCATCGCGTCATAGCCGTCACTCGGGATTTGTTCTTTACTCCTGCTGCACTTACTTCACGACCAATAAATAATAAACGGGTGTGTGTTTTATTTGTCATAAAGAGCGCATGATGCGCACAGCGGAGCGCTCGGCGGAAGAGTGGGGACTCTTCCGCCGAGCGCTCCAGAACCGTGCCGGTATCTGTACAACTTGACATTGACCGGCAAATTGCAAAAACGTAAGAAAATTCGAATTTCGCTGGGCTTCGAGATTCATCACAACTTTTGTGAAATAAATAGACAAATATATAAACGTACTCTTAAGAACGGTATAGCCAGTATGTACATGCTGCGGTTCCTGCCGATGATGTCCTGGTACACGTGCTCCGGCAAGTCGAAGAATATGTTCGAGTTCTTGTGCGTCATCTTGTACGCCTGGATAACATGGAGTCATTTTAGAAAGAAAGACAGAAACATATTTATTTGGCACATGCCACAAGTGCAACAACAACATTAAAAATAATATTAAAAAAACCAAGAACTAAACACGAAAAAGAGTGCGTATCTCACGGCTAACTTCATTCTATTTTTTACTGCTGGAAACTCAGCTTGCCAATATTAGACGAAATGCAGTGAATAGGTGTACAATAAAGTCCTTCAATGGTTGTTGAATAGTAATTTATTGATATCAAATCTTTCCAACTTCTTCGGATACAAACAGGCACATAATATTATGCTTAGGTACCTTGTCGGTATGCCAGCAGAGTTGCAGGTAGGCAATGAAACGCTGCCTCAGCAGCGGGTCCATCTCATTTCTGATAAGGAAGCTCTTCACCATAGCTATAGTAGAGTCGTAGTTCTCCCTGTAAATTTATTTAACAATATTGCATTGGAATTTGGAAACTATCGATTTACTGAGCAGATAAGGTCACGGTGTCACGGTATCATTATCATTCTCCTGGCCCTACAAAAACTCCGTGGTAGCTGAGAAATTTCTGATAATAAAACCTAATAACACTTTGATTTACCCGGGAATCGAACCCAGGATCTCATGTTCAGCAGCCGCGCTTGCGATCACAGAGTTCAGTAGACCAGCAAGGCAGTCCAAGTTGACCGCACGTGTGAACAAAACCAATCAATTGCTTACTCTTTTGCAACACACCTTCACACACACAGGATGTAAACGTAAAGTTACCCTACGCAGAAGTTACTGATGGGAATCCATTTTTTTTGCGTGAAAAATCACGTTTTACGGTTAAATCTCATTTTTGCACACTCAAATTGTGCTAATGGATACTTTGAATAATAAACGGGCCGAGGAGATAACACTCTTAGCAAATAAAGTTCTGATTCTGATTTGGAACTTTGACCTCCAATATCTCCGAAACTAGAACGTTCCCAGATGTGATCCAGAACAACAAAAATATCATAATAGCGGAAAGCAAATGCCTTTCGGCTTATTTCTTCTCACACACACGCTCGCGACCTCTCACTTCAATAAAATGTGCATCACACGCAAGATCGATTGGTCGCTCGACTGCCAACATGCCAACCCAAACAAGTATTTAGCATCACGCTACACACTTAGAACAACAGCTCAAAGCACGAAACTGCCAGCTCAATGGACCGGAATACCTGAGAGAAGTGGTAGTCATGATAGTAGCGGAGTAGACAGCTTCCATGAAGATACGCAGGATAACGCACATCTCCAGAATGATTAGCGTGTACGTCACGTGCTTCCAGTCAGTGGCTTTCCAGGTCTGCCGGTGATCTGGAACCATAATCACGACTGTAATCCCTGAAGGTTTAGGCAGAGGTATACCCATTAGTACACCCACGCCAGTTTTGTTAAGTCCCATGTAATAAGTATGGCACTTTGCCATCACCCGGGCACGAGAGCCAGTAGCATCTACTGAAAAATTAGTGACGGAAAAACACAATAACGCTTTGGTCAACCTGGGGATCGCACTCGAGACCTCATATACAGTTATCCTCATTGCGCGGGAGCAATGAGGATAACACGTGCAGGGGTTCTAAAATGGCCGCTTTAGCAGATCATAACATGAATAGGGGATCGGACATAAAAAAAACGAATTAGTCCGTCAAATAGATTTCCAAAAATTATTGGACACGTATTTTTTCTTTTTTCACGTAAACAAAAAATGAAGACGATACAGTGCTTCGAAAAATCGTGTGACGTCATATGATAGTACGATACTAGTACATTTTGTACCTACAGGCTACAAGTGACGTTTTAAGCCCCACTCCATGATCTTTGACGCGTTTTATCGTCGTAATTTTTTATTGATTTGATAAAACAAAAAACACGTATTCAATATTTTTCGATAATCTAACTTACGGACTAAACAGAATCATATTATTTTGACCCAGTCCGATCCCCTATTGCGTTAAAAAGCGTAAAATGGACCTTTCATAATAGTAAATGGGTCTGTGACCATTTTACGAATTTTAACGCAATTAATATTATTTTCCTAATATGATCTATTTTCCTAAATGGTCACAGACGCAGTTATCATTTACTCTTTTTACGCAATTCATATTATGATCTGCTAAAGTGGTCATTTTAGATCCCCAGGACTCCACGGTAATTGTGGGAATAGAGAGAAGCATTAGGACTAGGATGATGAGCAAGTGGGGGTAAATAGAGGTGTATTTAAATGAACTGTTATTGAATAATTTAAACGTACTAGTAAAATTGATCATCGATATGGCCCAGTAGAGGCCGAAGGACAGCCGGTTTTCAATCGTCTCCTCGTCCAGCGGCTTTTGCTCCCAAAATGGAGAATGCGTGAAGTTCGTTACCAGGCAGTAACCAGCCCTGTAGGAAAAAACATGAACAGCTTTAGAAAATATATGGATAACGTAACAAGTGCCTATATAATTTGAGGGTTGCTCTAGATTTCCCTGGGATCCCATAATCAGATCCTGACTTGGTGACAATGGGACCACCACGGGAGTATACTCTTTCGAATACAAAAAATAATTCAAAATCGGTTCAATGACGGAGATATCCGATAACAAATATACAAAAAAAAACACATAACCCGTCTTTTGGGCTTCAAAACATACAGACGAATTGAAAACCTCCTCCTTTTTGGAAGTCGCTTAAAAAGGTATGTTTTACCAAAAGGTATAAAAAAGTGTTATAAAGAAAAACGTGTGAGTCCAACTCGCACTGAGTGCAGTGCGAGTTGGCCTCACACAAATTAACAAATTAAATCGCCGAAAAATCACGTTTCATGGATGAGGTCGTCACCCTTTACAATACACCATCAGAAACGTCGCAATAGCAATTACGGAGTCTAGATTTGCACCCGGCTGATGGCAATAAGCTCGCCCGGCTGATGGGACTCAAATATAACTGGCGAAATGTGAGTTGCGATACGAAACATACCGCGACCCCGGACACAAAAGAGCTAAGAAAGAACATGGGTACTTAGTTTTTAGTTAGTAGAAGTCTGACACTCCCTTCCGCGAGGAGTCATTTGATGATTTCCCTGCACACTTCAAAAAAAAGACGAACAAGTGTCGTTCACCGAGTACAGTTTGTTATGGCCATCGACGTACAAACGGTTCTCATGAACATACAACTACCAATAATATCTGTTTAAGACTACTTTTGGATGAATTACAGGAAAAGGAAGAGCCAAATGGATCCCCAGCGTCAACAATTTGGCAGTTATTTATAAAAACACAGCTATTATGCAGTGTCCTAGAAAATTGTATTTTTTTTTTCGCCCTCTCACTGCTTGGCAGAGGCCTCCTCCATGGCTTTCCAAGTTTGTTTGCTAATTGCCTTCTCCGTCCAATGTGTTAAGAATGAGGCCAGTGTTTCTTGGGCCTGCCTCGGTTACGACGGCCATCTTCAGGCACAAAATTGTAAGGTACAGGGCTTAAATGTACACAGTTTTTTCTTTAAACTGACATAATGTTTTTTCGTTCATGATAGAGGTTTGTGCATGAATGTCTCTCCCCCCTGTGTATTGACAAATATTCACCGGAAGCACATGAAGCCCTGCTGCATGGCGGCGACGAGGTAGCACGCGATGAGTAGCAGCAACGTGTAGGAAAAGAACCGGATGCGGTACCCCCTTTCTTTCTCTTCAAAGCTTTTGAGTACCCGGAACAACTGGCAGCACAAAGACACACCAAACATAACAGCATTAAAAAACTAAAAAAACAGGCTGCAATAAAATTAAAAGAAATCAATTTATATCATCAACTGAAAGCAAAATAACACATTTTAATACAATAAATAGGTCGTAATGCACACTGTATGTAGCATAACCCTGTCGAATTTTTTTTTTTCAGTTTATAGCCTACATCACAACCATAAATACCTACTAATTGTGAAAATACTCTTCCGAATTTCTGATACAGGCTGTAGATCGTTTAAATGTATGTTACATATTGAGTTTAAACGTATGTTACCTTTGGAAGCCTAAGTAGCTTATTGATGCCTCCAAAGCGGCCATCCCCGATGAACTCGAAGATCGGCAGCGTGGCCACAACGTCCAACACGAACCATCTGCTCCGCATCTGCTGGGACGACGTCTGCGTGAACGTTATCGGGACACCTGGTGACAGATTAATCATCATCTACACAAATCGTCTTACTCGATAACTTCACGAAGCCCAGCCCATCAAGCAGGCCGGTTTCCGCAGCGGATATTCGACCATCGACCATATCCACACGGTAAAGCAGTTGATGGAGAAGTGCTAAGAATATAACCGACCTATATGCAGAAGAAGCGAGGAGAATGGCACAAGAAAAGAAAGGCCTATCCACTATCCAGCAGTGGATGATGATGATGATGATGTCCTAGCCTTTTTCTCAACTATGCACTGAATATCAATATTTTACGCGGAGCGACTGCGCCAGACATAGTTAAAAAAAAAAAAAAAAAAAAACTCTTCCGCCGAGCGCTCAAGAACCGTGCCGGTATCTGTATCCCCACAGATAATGTCCCACCTTCCATCACCGTGTGTATAATCATTTACCGCCGGCAATTAAGCAATTTAATGGAACTATGTTTATAAATAAATTGAAGAAAATGTTAATTAATAATGTATTTTATAATCTGCACGAGTTTTTTGATCAAAAAAATTATTTGTGAGAACCTAACTTTCAAAATCACTATTGCATATCCGACTTGGGTAGACTGTTGAAACCAAAAATGTAATGTTTACTACTAAGAACTTAATGTACACAGTTACGCAATAAATATATCTTTATCATTATCTTGCGCTGCATGCCCTGACACCTGTACACTACGACCTTATGACTGCATCAGCGAGTGGAGTTCGCATAGCTGAATTTTGGGCCAAAACTATTTAACAGAAATTTGCCATCGACACGCTAAGAAGAAGATTAATTTAATCAGTAAGAATACCTTCCTCAGTGTTGGCCCCAGTAGACAGATACACGATGTGGTCCAGGATGTACACGAAGGTGACGAACACGTCGAAGAATCTGAACTTCAAGGAGCGTTCCTTTTCGAACACCAGGTTGTATGGATGGGCCTGTGGTAGACAAGTGTCTTTAGAAAATCAGAATATTCTGATAAGAAGTCGAACAACCTGTCTGATGTCTACATAAATAATTGTGTGTGCATAATTATCGTGGTATCACCTCCCGGCACCCAGTGTCACAGCATGTAGCTGAATACTAGTATCTTAGATTGAAGGAATGTCGATTACGAAACTGTGTAGTGGAAGATAGAGATACAATCATCGCATTGATAAGACTGGTTGTCAAACTCTGGGCAATCAGTAACCATTGTCCAAGATCTACAAATACAGCTTAACGTGTTTTCCGAGAAAGAAAGAAAGAAAGAAAAGACATTTATTTAGCACAGGCCATAAGTGTACACAACACACAATAAAATTAACAAAAAAAAACTAATTTGAAAAACAAAAAATACAAAAGAGTGCGTGAAAGGGTATCGGTATGTAGTGGATCCCCCACGGACTGACCTCGTTAAACTTTGCCAGCCTAACTTAACCTAAAAAACCACTCATTCCTCCAGACAGGTACCCAACTACGCAGTTAACCCACTACTTTTGGAATAAGCTTTATCTCCTCGTCTTCATCATCATCATCATCCACAGCCTCACCCACTGCTGGGTATAGGCCTCCCTTTTCTTGTGCCACTCTCCACGGTTCTGTGCCAGCCTCATACAGGTTTTCCCCCCGATGGTAACTATGACGTCTGCCCATCTCGCCGCTGGACGACCCACATTTCTTTTTCCAGTTCATGGACACCATTCGGTGACAGCCTTAGTCCTCCTCGTCTTAATTATCACCAAAAATGACCAGGTATTGAATACTCACCATACAGCAGACAAATATGATTAAAGCTATAAAGGAGTTCCACGCCACCAGGAGTGAGGAGTTTGGCTGCAGGATGCAAGGGAACCAAGGTCGGAGACATATTTCATCAGACTGATCCGTTAATGTGGCATCTGGGCGCTAGGAAAGGGCAAAAATAACTGTAACTACGGTTCAAGAAGATTTATAATAAGATAAAGCTAAGCCAGAGCTAAGATTAGTGTAGCAGTAGGAAAACCGTTGTGGATTTTCCAAGAGAACGAGTTTCTACTTCTACCTTCGTTACAGTTAAACTAAGTGCGAATTTAGGTTCAGATCACATGGATGTGACGGTACCATGCAGTAACCAGGTACCTATTGTTCAGGGTTATAACACTAACATTCCTCATGATGTAGCAGCCCGCAATCTCCAAGAAGATGTCGGAACTGGCCAGCAGTGGGATACCGTTCTCATCCTTCATTCCTTTCAGCGACATCAGGTTACGGTTGAACTGCAAGATGCTGCTCTTGCGACTAAAGATAAGAGCATTAGAGATATTAGTTGGAGATTAATTAAAAGGTATTTTTAAAAGGCACAGTGGAGGTGGTGATGTTATCAATGGAGCCTACACATAATCCGATTGATCATGTAGAAAACTTACTGGCAACCAGCATGCGGCTTTAGTGTGGAGACTCCGCTAGAAACGTTACCGCTCGCGTACACCTAAACCGATATCGGCCAACCTTTAGGCTGCGGTTCCACTGAGGCGGAGCAGAGCAGAGCGGAGACGAGCTGGGCCTCGATTCACCAATCAAATGGCTTGAAATCTTGATTGTGGATTCTTGATGTGGATTTAAAGCCATGTGTTTGGTGAATCGCTTCAGTGGAACCGCAGCCTTACATGGGTGTCTCCGGCCAAACTTGGCCGATCGGATAGTTTGATAATCGGGATTCTACTGCATGTAGTTTCTAAGGTAAATTGAACATAGATAGAATACTAACACGCTAAGATCTGGTATCTTCATACTGTAATGCCTCTTCACCTTTTCAAAGTGGTCCTGTAACACATATACTTCATCGTAAAGAAATTAAAGTTTAAAACAGAAAGACCTGGGTATGAAATGGATATTACTATCATATAGGGATAAGGTTAGTACCGTTCGCAAAATACGTGCTTGGGATGTGCAGTTGCGGTTACCAGCTCGATCAACAATACAAGGTAAGTACCGAGCCTATTTCGAGCTGATAGGACACCTTGCGCCCGTTTTTTGGTAGGTGGGAAATCATCAAATGACTCCTCACGCTCTGAGCGTTGCGGAAGCGAGAGTCAGATTTCTACTGACTAAAATCCACCCATGTTCCTTCTTAGCCCTTTATGTGCGAGGCCGCGGTATCTCTTCCGAACAACCAGCAGCCCCGGCTAGCGTCGGCCCTTGCGCGCGTGGAACACGAGACATTACGCTTGATTGGATAAAGAAAAGTTACTGAACCGTGAAGGCAGCCAGGATAGGACCTCTATGGTCCTGCGAGACGGAGTGCTTGTAGACCTCTCGCCAGAGTTCAGGCGCGGCCAGCACATGCGCCGTGCAGAAGGTGGCTGCGCGTACAGCGATGTGCGCGGTGCTCTGCGCATGCGACACTGCACCGGCGCACGGTGATAGGACGGTGCCGCGTGTGAGCCGCAGTATGGCTGTGTTGTCGTCTTCTGCTGTCAGCATCTAAAAAATCAGGGTACGTACAGACAAATAACAAATAAAAATGTTCCAATAAATCATCCACATCCATCATCATAATCGTTCATCCTTATCATTATTCTGAAAAAAGAAAAAAGAAAATATATGCTGTAGATTGCAATGATAACTTTTAACCAAAATTGGTTTGAACGAGATATCATCATCATCAGCCTATATTGTTCCCACTGCAGGGACTCAGGCCTCCTCTCTAGGAGAGGGATGGGCTATAATCCACCACGCGGGCCCAGTGCGGATTGGCAGATGTCACATGTTTTCGAATTTTTTGGTTCTAAAACATCCAGGTTTCCTCACGATGTTTTCCTTCGCCGTTTTGAGAGCAGCGGTGATGAAATAAATTACACAAAGTAATGCGCCTGCCTGGGTTCGAACCCACGACCTACAGTTCGTAAGTCGGGGCCGACACCACTGGGCCACCGCTTCTCGCCGAACGAGATATAAACTCTTTTGCAAAAAAAACGGGCACTTCATATTTTTTTCTCTACTTCAATGAAGAAGGACAAGTAAGAGGTTTTATTAATTTGACGATGTATTTGGCATGTTATTTGAAGAATCCTGGCATGATTCTGTACGTTCCAAATTTAAATTTTGAAATTAACAAAAGGAAAATAATGATTATTGTAGATTATTGTAAAATTGCTTTACTAATGGCGCGAATTGCTGAAACGATTTTATTACTGATTACTAAAATTTTAAAACTTTTTGGATATTTTCTGCAAATTAAACAATTTTATCTTTCTTTTTACATTAAATACCACTTTTTGACATGAGTGATAAAGCGATAAGGGCCGGTAAAATTATAGCCCTACTTGAAGAAGGTTGTTCGCAAACTTACGTGTCTCAGCGGCTAAATGTGAGTCGTTCAACTGTCCAGAGGACTTGGCAACGGTATCAAGAGACCGGTTCGGTCAAAAGAAGACCCGGTTCGGGAAGAAAACGACGCACAGAACCAAGAGATGACCGCTTTTTGGTGAGTCAGGCCTTGCGGAATCGTAAGGCGTCAAGTGTGGACCTGAAGAAGAGCCTTGTAGAAGTAAGAGGAGTAGAAGTTAGCTAGTGGACCGTCAGGAGGAGGCTTTTGGCTGCCAATATCAGGAGTTACCGCCCGGCTCGGGGACCTAAATTACTCCGTGAGCACCGTGTTGCTCGACTTCAGTTTGCTCGAAACTGTGCTTCATGGACTCTGGAGGACTGGAATAAAGTATTGTTTTCTTATGAAGCTAGAATCTCTTTGTGTGGAGAGGACCGACGCCGGCGAGTGCTACGAAGACCACGGGAACGCTATGCGGAAGTGTGTTTCGAAGAAATCACTCCTTATGGCGGAGGCTCCGTTATGTTTTGGGCAGCAATTAATTCGACGGGGCGTACGGAGTTAGTTCTCATAGAAAATGGAACATTAAATGCACACCGGTACATAATGGAAGTCCTAATTCCATATGCACAACCCGCATTGACTGCACTTGGGGAAGATTCCATTTTTATGGACGACAATGCTCGCCCGCACCGTTCTGGCGACGTGGAAGCGTACATGCAAGAAGTTGGGATCCGTCGTTTAGATTGGTCGAAGTCCTGACCTCAATCCAATTGAGCATGTCTGGGATGTTCTAAAGAGACGGGTAAGATCAGTGCAACATGCTCCACAAAACATCAGGGAGCTAAAAAGAGTCATTGCAGAAGAGTGGGAACGTATTCCTCAAAACGTCATTAAAAACATCGTGGAAAGCATGCCCAGAAGGATTCAAGCTGTGATTTTGGCAAGAGGAGGTCACACTCGTTATTAGGTTATTACATTTGTAACTTTATTTAATTAAACAAAGTAAAAAAATCTTCTTGTCTTTATTGCCGACCACTTCTTATTGTTTGGCCGTGTACATCGGTTTTAAAGAAGTCATAGTTTTTTTTTTTAAATTGCCACAGTTCACTTCACGCGTATTAATTTACACGATTATAAGTATACAGACTACGTCAAACAATTAAATTTCATTGAATTAACTCAAATCGACCTTATAACGTAAATTTCCTAAGGTGCCCGTTTTTTTTGCAAAGGAGTGTATTAAGTAGTTTTTGAGATATAGCACATTTAAAAAACCGCAAATATAACTTCGTCATTCATACAAACATTATGAAAAACAAATTTATCACAAAATGTGTATTTCTGTTGCCGCTATAACAAGAGATAATCAAATTAAAGGGGGCCTACTACGATGGTACGAAACCCTTCATGTGCAAGTCCGACTCGCACTTGCCAGTTTTTTGTTGTTTGTTCTTAGCCTTTGTTAGTTCAATGAATACTATTATTTCTTTCTTTCAGCAGTACCTCTTTACCTACGAGAAGAAAACTGAGGAATTATAATACAGAAAGCGTTTTTGTTTTACTTCAATATCGCCATAAGTGATATAAATGATGCTGCACTTCTTGGAGCCTCGTTTGATGATGGCGTCTCCAGGGATGTAGTGGATGGTCTTCATCTTCTTGGCTAGCTCCGACAGCATCTGAACAGATAGGTCTCGGAGAATTCGTGCCTGAAATAGTGTAAATTGGGGTTTTTCACAAAAGCATTAGCGTAATATCAAAATGGATTTTTATTATTACTGTCTGAAATCACCAACCGTGGCGAATGGCACGAACTAAAGAAACCTTCACCACGGTTAAGAATCCAGAACTCTTTTAAGTCACATGATCCTTCACACAGTCCATCAATCGTTGCTTTGGACTTCCTCTACAAACAAAACATTAATTCGAACGAATGTGGTACAAAAATACAACCTACAGAATTATATCTTAGTATCACCGATGCACATAAACAAAGACTTACGACTTAATATAATTTTTTTAAAAACACCCATGTCCCTTCTTAGCCCTTTGTGTCGAGACCGCGGCATCTCTTACGAACAACCCGCAGCCACGACGGAGGCAAGGCTTTACCTTCCGGTGAAGAAAACAACGCGGTCACACAGATGGACACAAAAGCAACTGACATTTTTGAAAGTTCGTGATTATGCTCTTACTTTCTGAGTAGCTTCGAAGTAGATATCCAGGTAGATGGCAGCCGGCAGCGTCGGGGGGAAGGTGGGCAGCAAGAACGTCTCCGACACTCCTCGATGCTTGTGCCAGTACATCTTGTAGAAAGTCTTCACCTTCGCGCGGAGATTCGCGGGCACATTTCTGTCAGACTGAATTACAAAAGAAACTGGTCAAATCATCATAAGTGGCAGCGTTTGCCTTGTGACCCGGTGGTCGTGGGTTCGATTCCCACGGGAAGCATACTTAGCAAAGTTATTTCCAGTTTGGCTAGGACATTGCAGGCTTGAATCACCTGATTGTCTGATAAAAAGATGATTCCATACTTCGGAAGGCACGTGTTTAAGCCGGTGGTCCTGGCCGCCAAATGGCGATCGTCAAGCCATGTCAGAGGACCTTGAGGCGATTTAAAAGCTTTGACACTAGGGAGGTGTGGGGTCATTAGACCTTACTACCCACATGCACGATAAGATGAAGACTGGCAGCCTCGTTCCACCCACTGCTAAGCAAGCATAAGCCTACTTTGTGTCACACCATGCTTCCTTGGTCTGCGCGAGTCTCACCCAGGTCTTACCGCCGATATTCTGAAAGTCATTCACCCTGCCTGTTGGATCCACCATTAGTCCGCCAACAGTTCTTCAACACCCTCTCTGTAATCATCCGGAGAGGGTGCCAATCTACCGGAGATCACCACACCTTGCACCTGCAGTTACGCGAAATCTGACATCCTAGACTGAGTGGGCCGCGCGGCCCCATTCTGGGTTGTAGGACGTCGCATGTGTTCGATTCATTAGTTCATGCTAGTTTCCTACTGGTCGTTCACCATTTAACAAAGTATAGCCGTAGTATCTACCTACCTATTTATATAACTCTGACTGACTCGTCAACGCCCAGCCCAAACCCTTACACCTAGAAAGCTGAAGTTTTGCACAGAGGTTCCCTTTATAATGTAGACAAGGAATAAGGAAGGATTTTTCGAAATCCAACCCATAAGGGAGTTACATAGAGGATGAAAATTTGTATGAAAAATCGTCATTTTTAAACCGACATCCACGCGGGCGAAGCCGTGGGCAAAAGCTAGTTATTTATATATAAACAAGATGACAGCGTTATTTCCGACTATGTCCACCTCCACACGCCATACAGTACAACACTATAAGTGTCCTCACCATTTCCTTCATCATAAGCCTGTATCTTGAGCGGAAGCTTTCCTCGGGCCTCATGTACAAGCTGATGATGAGGGCCAGAGACGCTACGGCCGCGCCCATCACCATCAGACACCCCGTGACCATGATCATGATGCAGACTATACGTTCTTTGTCGTTGTCAGGGTAAACGGAGGGACTGAAAAACAGAAAAAATATGAAGGATTACGTATGTTATGTTAGAAAGTGGTTACGTAGTACCTACGGGGACTTTGTAAAGGGAAACTGTAAGTACGTAGAACAGTCTTTTCACAGTTATTTAATCTCTCGCAGTAGCTAATCTTAGGAACTACTAGTTGGAATTGAAAAATTGTTTTTGTTTTGGATAGTTCAGGTATCAAGGAAAGCTTTAGGCTACGTTCCAAGCGGACGTAGCCGCAGGTAAAAGCTAGTATAGGGATTAATTTACCCCACAGGTATAAACATCTTGGTGATAATGTAGTACGCGGAGAGAAACTCCCCCACTGGATTCAAGGAATAGTTTTGTTTTAACTGTTCTTGTTCATCTTCCGGCTTTGTCTAAACAAAAAAAAAAGTTTTCATTGGCAACATTAGGTAACCATTTCAAATAGGCATAGGTACGGTCGGTATCAAACTGCACTAACTACTATAATAGACCATCCTAGAAGAAATAACAATAACAAACAACTTGAAAAACGGTTCTTAAGTTATAAGGCTTAAGGGACAGACAAACATACTTTCACTTAAAAGAGCAAATACCACTGAAAAGTAACTAACCGCTATTACCACATTTTCAGCCTTCAAGAGTTGCCAGTCTTCGCAGCCCTAAAGTTCACCCTGAATAGGGTAATAACTATTACTAATTTACTAGGTACAAACCTTATGGACATTGTTCCAAACAAGAGCCCACCATAGTTTCACCACTGTGAACAAGTAGCAGTGTTTCATCGCAGTCCCCAGTACATTGGTCCTCAGATTGTAGGTGTTCAGAGAAGCTGGAATCAATTATTGTTATTATAGCTAGCCTATAATTATTTACCCACTAAAGGCCTCCCTCCATTCCTTCCAACGGTCACGATTCTGTGCAACGTCTCTCCAATTCTTAATGAAGACATCCAGAATCATTTATTCACTTTAAAATAAAAACGTTCTTCCCAACGGGACGCTTTTAGTTTAGCGTGTTTTTACCCGACTGCGGTGAAGCCCAAAAGAGGAAAGGAAGATCAAAGAAAAGATGGATGGAGTGTATGAGGAGTGATATGAAGGAAAAAGGAATAAATGATAACCTGACGACTGACAGAGCAGAGTGGAAGAAAAAACGTGTTGCGCCGACCCCAAATGACATGGGATAAGGGCAGGAAGATGATGTTGTTATACATTTAGTACGATCTAATGGTTCAGTTACCAAATATCACACAGACGATGACGAAAGCGCAGTCAAAAGCAAGTGGCCTATATAATTTGAAATAATTCTGAAATCTAGCTTCAGCAAGATGTGTCATCACTTCCCTATTTGTATGAGAAGAGATCTTTGCCCTGCCGTGGTCCGTCGTGGTATGTACAGTATTAAATAATGGAACTTACAAAGATATGTGAAAGACCGTTCGAACCGCACAAAGTAGGCAATGTTCATAAATTCCGGGTAGGCGTAGTGAGAGAATGTGGCGATGTCCACGAGGAAATTAACTGGAAAAACATAAACAATTAGAAAACTTGAAACGAGAACTGCAAAATTATTCGATGTAAATATTTCTAGATCTGCTAAAAAAAACTGTACAATCATCCTTCTACCGGAGGTCGTTCACTGGTGTTCTTACGTCCTCATCACTTTAAGAAGTTTAAGAGGTGGTAAAGTGAAAATTCGAAAAGAGCACATCGAAATCTATAAACTTTCAAAACTCCCGAAAACTTTCCAGGTAAAACTACCAAATGACTGGACTATTTCTGGTGGTCACCACTGTTGATTCTGGCTTTCAGGAGTTGCAGTGGTTCGGGAATAGTGTGACGGGCTTGTCTAAAAAAAAGTAGTGCTTACGAACACTAGACCAGCGAAGCAGTCCCAAACCTAAATAAACAAACATACGATAATGATACTAACAGTAATCCCAGAAAGTGATACGAGCGTACTCCATTTCAGTGGCATAGAAGTATCCAATCGCGAACACGTGGATGGCGAAAGAGATGTTGTACACAGAGTCGATGACGTTGAAGTAGAAGCCTTCGAACTTCGCGGTATTGACCACGTACCCCAACAGGATGCAGGCGCAGATGTACCAGTTCCACATGTGGTCGTCGGGCAGGTTGCGCAACCACTGGACGGTGCCCTGTCTGGTCCACCATGGCGGATAGGCAGTCTACAAACAACAATAACGATAGACAAGGAGACGGATGTAGTCCTTTCGCAGTTATGATACCTGGTATCGCTGTTACCTTGCTTCCACTGACAAGTCTGTGTAGACAACAGTGATCGTTAGACACTTTGCAATAAGGTTGCTGTTTGGTTCCAGCTATGAGAGGTATAATAACTGTTCAAGGATTGTAGTCAGCCTACAAGGAGTTGGTGTCTCTCTATCTTGTGCAATCATCTCTGATTTTTTTTGTATATTACGTTTGGTTTTGTGAAGGGTTAGTTTACACCTTGCATGTCGTGTAGTAATTGCTTTGGGTCAGTTTTGTTGTTGACTAACCACTCGTGAATACCTCGGTGTGCCGTATGAGGAACTGGAACTCAAGGTCCCTGTGCTGGGTGGTGCTCAGGCGGCTCAAGTGGCTATGTTGGCTATGTTGGCTCTGCTGGCTGTGCTGACTGTGCTGGCTCACGTTACGACTGCTCCCCCGGCTGCTCATGCTAGCTCTTTCCACCAGAGGATCTAGTCAACTCACAATGATCTTTAAATTCATTACAATAGGGTTGCCGTTAGGTTTGGACTGGCTGGGAAGGAACTGTAGCCTGTGACGTCTTTTTTTAATACTTCTTTCTCCTTGGCGATTGAAAAGTGCATATCGCCAACTGGCAACTGGTTAGTTTTAAAATAGCTGACCTGCTAGGTTTTATCCGCCGTTCGGCTTCTTTAAATAGCGTGATGCAAAAGAATTATTCAAGAAACCCGAGTGGCAGAGAAGTAGATACTCTTAAGAGGGAAACGCTTTTAGATGTAGAACCCGTGTCAGTGAAAGATATTCATATTTATTCTTATAATTACCGACAGATCATACTGTCAATGCCAGCAAGAACTCGCTTTATTAGCAGTGCCGCACACTAACGTACAAGTCGATTCTTTATTTACCGTTTTTTTTTGGAAGGTGGGAAATCATCAAATGACTCCTCCCACTCTGGGAAGAGCGGTAGGGAGTGTCAGACTTCTACTGACTAAAACCTTCTTCTAGCCCTATGTGTCCGAGGCGTTGGAATCTCTTTCGAACAACCCGCAGCCCCGACGAGACCCGCCTAAAATCACCAAAACAACCAACCCTCTCAACCACTCTCAAGTCAGTTCATAATAATATGTCACGGGCAAAACTCTTATTATAGTCAAAACTACTTTTGACCGGTCAAAACTATTATTAGGTAGTTTCTGTTTTATTTCTCTACTAAATTATAATACCTAACCTAAATGTCGTTAGGAAACTTATTAGGTTTGTTGGGTTTTTTTTTTTGACCCTTTGGATAACCTTCTACGATAGCCAACATTTATTTCATTAGAATAAACGCGTTTTAACGCAATAAGAGTTTTGACTGAAGCCAGTCAAAAGTAATTTTGACTGATTAACGCCCAAATACTCGAACGTCACTCAATTATAAGTAACCCTCAAAACTCCTGCTATCTCTGTCACTCTGCGTTAAAGTAACAAAGACAGCACGAGATTTAAGTGCAACTTAAAATTGAGTGACGTTCGAGTATTTGGGCGTAAGAGTTTTGCCTGCAACATGTGCAGATATAACTCCCTTGAATGCCCATTCCTTATAATAGTCACTCAAGGTAGTAATATTGAACTGAGAGGCCGTATTGGACTACTTCGAAAGTTTCACTTAATTGGGAGTGGTTCTTAAGAAAAACTATAAAAACCAAGATATTTTAAATAGATACCTCAGCATAAAATTCACTCACTTGCAGTTTTGCGCTAACTCATAAGCTGGGGCCAGGCGTCCTGCACTAATCTGTAGTCGAACTCAATAATTTTACCTATATTCAACTAAAATAATTCCACTAGTAGATCAATATCCTTTCTATAACCTTTCCTTAAAAAAGAGTACTTGATATTTTTCCACTAATTCTGAAATATGTCAATTGTCAACATGACAAAGGACAAAGATTAAAGATTAGAGTACTTTTATCAAAAGACTTCTTTATAGACTGTCTTTGGCCTAGTTGTCGTACACGAGACTGCTGTGCTGAGCATGTGGTCCTAGGTTCCATTTTCACGTCGGACAAACTGTTATAGGGATTTTCTATCAAGAATTTTCAGTAGGCAGCCATGGAGTCTGAATTTATGTCTGGTTAATGGCAACAGGCTCGCCCCTTGTTATTAACAGACTTCTAAAAAGGAAGAGGTTCATGTTCACCGATATCTCTGTCAATAGAGATGTTTCCTGGCTCTTTATTATCGTTATCAGCCGTTTGTGTCCCACTGCAGGGCAAAGGCCTCCCTTCCCTCTTTCCACTTATCCTTATCCAGTGCTCCAGTTTGCCAATCTCTGCAAAAAGAATCCAGTTCGTCCCGCCATCGCCTTCTGGGCCTGCCGCGTTGTCGTTTGCTGCTGTTTGGGACCCATTGCGTTGTTGCTTTGGCACACAGCCCTGGTAAAAAATGTACAAAAGTGACACGACACACGTGGTGTGCTGTAAGGTAACTTACGGGGATTACAGGCGTAATGATCCTCAGTGAGTAGAATACTAATACCAACGGGATTTTCTTCTGTTATTAGGTATTCTACTCTTTGAGACAGATGTGTACATTGTCAGCGTATCTATGGCGTTTTTTCTTTTATTTTTAGCTTGTCTATTGAATACTCCCCTCTTTGCTTTTGAAGATAAAAGGAGGCCAGAATTATATAAAAGACATGCACATGACCTGTATAGACCGTGTGGCTGAGCGGTCGCCTCGGACTGCTGCGCTGCGTGTCCCGGGTTCGATCCCCGCACGGAAGAAATATTTGTATGGCCGACAGATAGTTGTTTGGGGTCTGGGTGTTTCGTTTGTGTCATCATCATCATCAGCCACTAATGTTGCCCCTGGAGGGACTCAGGCTTCCTCTCTAGGAGAGGGATGGATATATTCCGCCACGCAGGCCCAGTGCGGGTTGGTAGATTATGCGTGTCTTCGAAGTTTTTGGTTTTAAGACAAGTTTCAGACATAGCAGTGTTGATGAAATAAATTACACAAAGTAATGCGCCTGCTCGGGGCTGTCCCCAATGGGCCACCCACCACTGCTCTGCACTGCATCACTGCTGTATGTGTATGTGAATTTAAATGTATAAACGCACCCACAATACAGGAGAAATTCCCAGTAAGGGGCAAAGAAAAAAATAATTATGACTGTGCATTCGATACGACTTCTAAATAAAGATACGCGCTAGCTTTATTTATTACTTACTATCTGATGCCCGCGGTTTCAACCGCGCGGATGTCGGTTATCGCTACCGACGCCGGTTATCGCGACCAAAAGTAATATTTTCGTACCCCCCTTTCAACCCCTTGAATAAAGTTTTTTTTTTTATTATTAAAAAGTAGCCTATGTCCTTTCTCGGGTATCAAAATATCTCTATCCATACCAAATTTCATGCAAATTGGTTCAGTAGTCTATGCGTGATTGAGTAACAGACAGACAGAGTCACTTTTGCATTTATAATATTAGTATAGTATGGATTATCTACCTATCTTTTATGTCATAAAGTCGAATTAATTAATACAAAAATTCATACTTTATGATCGCGTTAGGTACACAACGCCTTTTAAAGCAGGCTTACAAAATCAAACAAAATAAATTAAGTACATTTATTTATTTTCCATTATTTACATCTGAAAAGTACACTTAACAATATCACAATTAAAATCCTTATGGATCTTTACAAAATATAACATTTATTTCTGTATCTAAACATTATAATTCACTAGTTCTTTGAAATTACACTATTTAGTACCAGTGGTGTCCGGAATCAGGACTCTGCCTTTTATAGATCTTCCAGGAGCCTGAATGTCTGACCACCAGTCTTTACAAGTAGTATCTGAGTTGTAGAGTTCAGGTGCTCCCGGTCAGATTGGAAGCCGACCACGAACGTCAGATGCTAGGCAGATGATGAGTAATTCGCTACTTGACTACTGTTAAAAATTCATGGAAATGTTATGTTTTTTTAAAGAACTAACAAAAATAACACGATGTGTGTAGAAAGGCATAAAATCGATAAAAAATGGAGTAGCTACATGCTTTAGAAGTTTTTAATTGGGGTACTTTCTATCCTTGTCGCGCGTCCGGCCATTTGTACTACGTAACTATGGCGGTATGAAATGTGACGTCACATTTCTGTCGCATTTCTGTCTTTGTCTAGCACGTCATTTAAAATCAGTTATAACCATTGAGGTATTAAGGTTATAACTAAGCCATTTTTTGATCGATTTTATTTCCCTTTTCACACATAGTGTTATTTCTTTGAAATAACATAACATTTTCGTGAATTTTTAACAGTAGTCAAAAAGCCAATGGTGATTGGAATACTCTTGGTTTGGTGAGTTCAGACTGGTCCCTAGGGGTGTGATCCTCAGTTGGCCTTGACCTTCGCGCTCTGGAGGTATTCCTGTCGAAACTGTTCGTTCAGCCGCATGCCGATCTTGGTCCTGATCCATTCTGGAGCCACTTTTATGAAGAAGTACTGAAACACGGAATACAAGTAAATTAAAAGATGTCGTTGGGATAGGTCGCAAGCGGAAGTACTACGTTAGAGGACTAGGTTTCGATTCCTAGTTCGGGGATCGTGTATTTGGGATTGATTCAGAGCAGTCGGATTTCGGATTGGAGCGATTGATGGCAATATGGCAATAGACCCGCTTTCACAACATGGGACCAAAAAATAGCTGGCGTTTACACCTCTATCTACAGTCTACACACTCTCACGTATTACATTTTATGCCATGTTTAAAGCCTAGGTTTCCTCACATACCAGTATCTCTAAGGTAAACTTTATTCATTTTTTGTGTGCCTGATCTGTCCCATTTCTGAGCAAAAGCCTCTCGATGATGAAAGCCATCTAGGGCATCTCACCATTGACCATATTATCCTGGGTCTATCGTGACCCCATACCTAACTCACACTAATGATAAAAAGAGTTACAGATTGTAAGTTTAGTAGTGGGGGTCATCTTTAAAACTACTGCTCCGATTTCAAAAATTCTTTCACTAATAGCCGTGTACTGACTAAGCGCGTAGAGTCGCGAGGCAGCCTCGGTCGTATGCCGCGCGACACGATCATATTCACTTTTTCTCGGGCGAGACAGGTCCTCACCGACTGCATGAATTCGAATTGTCAGTACACGGCTGATGAGAAGCTACATTACCCCCGTGTATCATCACGCTTCACACTAATATTATATATACAGGCGAAAGTTTGTGAATGTGTGAGTGTGTATGTTTGTTACATCTTCACGTCTAAACGGCTGGAGCGATTTTAATAAAATTTTGTACACAGATAGTTTATAACCTGAATTAACATATAGGATAGTTTTTTTCCCGATTTTATCTTCCCGTGGGATAATTTTCGAGTTGTAGCAGGTGAAGTCGCTGGCAACAGCTAGTAGACTATAAGCATCCGACCACATCGCATCATCACGAGTGAAGCGAGAAAAAGCTAGTTATAATATTAAATGATATATATACCTGTATCCCATGCAGCCAGTATCCAGTAGTATTCTGTTGCCTGCCCAGCGTGTTGACGGCATGCCTTGCGAACGTGGCAGCATCAGGCACCAGCAGGTTGCCGTCCATCAGCTGCTGGGAGTACGCGTTCATCTTCGTGGACACGAACAGGGGAGCCAAGTGCTGGATGTAGATGCCTTTGGGAGCATACTCCTCGCGGACGGCGTATGTGAAGCTACGGACGTACGCCTGAAAGGTAAAGGTGATCCGTTAGAGGAATTTGTTCTTACAAACGTTTTTAGCACGCTCTTAGGGTAGTAAGTAGGGATGCAACGATACCGATACGATAATCGTATATCGGCGATTATCGTAAACCTTTACGATCATTCGTTATCGAAAATATTACGATACGCTATTTTTACGATACATTTATTTAAAAAAAATTAAATTTTTACTGTTTCCGGTGAAACGAAACGCAAACGAAAAGGATAGCATTGAAATATTTATCACTTAAACCTGCAACGGTGCCATCTGAAAGACTATTCTCCACAGCAGGACTGATATACAGTGATGAGACAAACCGACATGTGGGAAAAAACTTAAAAATGTTGTGTTTTCTGAATAAGAATTTGCCAGTAATAAATTACGACTACAATTAAAATTAAATAATAGTAAGTAAATGTAACAAATAGTAACAAATAGTAACAAATAGTAACAAACAATTTAAAATATAAGTTAATGATGAAACTTGATAAAATTAATAAATATATTGATTAAAAATGCATAACTTTTTTATACTTTTAATTTACTTAGTCTTACAATAATAACATACTACAAAGCTTCCAATAAATTCATCAAAATGGTAATGCATTCGTATCGTAATTCGTTATCGTATTTGGCCATTACGATGTATTCGTCATTCGTATTGGTATCGTAATAGCCGTATCGTTGCATCCCTAGTAGTAAGGTCTAACGACCCCACACCCTAGCCTAGTGTCAGAGTTTCTAAACCGCCTCAAGGGCCTTTGACACCCGTCGGGGCTGCGGGATTTTCGAAAGAGACACAATGGGCTAAGAAAGAACATGTGTAGTTTTTAGTCAGTAGAAATCTGACACTCCCTACCGCTCTGCCCAAAGCGGGAGGAGTCATTTGATGATAACCTACACTCCAAAAAAAAGGGCCTCTGACATGGTTTGCCGACATGGCCGAGACCACCGGCTTATACGTGCCTTCCGAAGCACGGAATCATCTTTTTATCACACAATCAAGTGATTTAAGCCTGCAATGTCCTAGCCAAACTGGAAACAACTTTACAAAATATGCTTTCCGTGGGTTAGCACGGTTATAATATAGTAGGTACGGTGTAGTGGGCAGAGGTAGACTCAGTATTATCTTTCTGCCCTTGTCCCATTCTACTTGGAGTAGGTGAAAAACGGTTTCTTCTTACATTCTCTCCTGTCAGACGTCACGGCATTATTTACTCCTTTCCTTTCATAATCATTTCTCACACAATTCATGCAATTTTTTTTTGGTCTTTCTCTCTCTTTCCATCCATCAACATTGATATATATTTCTTCTTTAGTCATATGCATTACGTGCTTCCTTATTACATGTCCATCAGTCCATTTGTATAGTGGGTTTTCGACTTTGCGAACAACGGAGTAGTTTTTTTTTATTGGGACAAGTCCGCCATACTATTCCCAAACCAGTGTTACTGTGTGAACACTGGCGACCACCAGTAAAGCACACAATGAACTTCGACGAAGTCCTAGAGAAGCAATTACCTGTTTTGGATCCCGCAACGAAATTAATCAGAAGAATATCGGAGGAGCAGGAAGGACATAATTTCCACTTCGTGGTAGTTTTTACAGTTTTTAGTTACCTTAGTAGCAGCGTAGACCGTCATCAGCGGCAGAGGCTGTAGCTCCGACCCCGAGGAGACGTTGACGAGCGCGCCCCGGCCCTGCTTGGCCATGTGCGGCAGCAGCAGGCGGCTCATCATGGTGACGGCGCCCACGTTCACGTTGATCAGCTCCCACAGCTTCGGGGAGCTCACCTCGCACAGAGACGCCGGGAACTCGTACTGAGTGCCCACGTTGTTGACTAAAAAGGGAAGATGGATTCAAAATCAAAATATTTTCGACGGCACGGTTGGCGCAGTGGCTGAGCGATTGGACTGCTGCGCTGCGTGTCGCGGGTTCGATTCCCGCGCGGAACAAATATTTGTAAGGCCTGCAGATAGTTGTTTCGGGTCTGGGTATTTGTATATGTGAGTTTAAATGTTTGTAAACGCACCCACGATACAGGAGAAATTCCTAGTGTGGGGCAAAGTTTTTTTTTTTTTTTTAAAGAAAAAAATAAAAAAAATATCTCACACTAGCTTTTGTCCGCGGCTTCGCCCGCGTGAAAATTTCGATTTTCCATTCAATCTTTGGGGGTTGAATTTTGAAAAAATCTTTTCTTAGTGCATGCCTACGTCATGCGTCATAAGGGCAATACGACGTGTGCGAAATTTAAAGTTTCTAGCCCTAAGAGTTTGGCCTGTGCATTGATCCTCAGTCAATTAGCTTTAAATAGATAGATAGGCCTACATGGGCACTTATAAAACGTCGACAAAAAGGTGCACGGGTTAGGTTGGTCTTTTCCTATGAAGAAGAACCGGCAAGAAACTCCATGGTTACTCTTTTACAGAAATGGAGGTGGTGTGATAGCATCTTAGTTTTAGAGGATACTGTGTTCAGATACATAGGTGGATAATGTGTGATACATGGCCGTACATATCAACCCAGAAGAAGATAGCCATACAAATCAACATTTTTATTGCAGTCTGGGGGCCAAGAAGACATATGATCCACCGAACTGTCCATTGCAATAATAATGTTGGTTCCATAACTACTTTGAGTCAGTCACTTTTGCCGTTGTGTGATATTTCATTTTTTTTTAGTTTTTCAACCTCTAGGCGCTAAGCAGTGCTTTGATAACTCAATGCGGAACAAGGCTTTTTTTAGGGACAAGTTCGCAACTCTATTCCCAAACCACTGAAACTCTTGTGAGCCAGAATCGACAGTGGTGACCACAAGAAAAGCGCCGAGACAATGAAGCTCGACGAAGTCCCAAAGAAACGATGGAACAAGGCTCGATGCAACTTTAGTAGATACCCACCTAGTATTCCAACGGGTATGTCTTTGAGCTCTTCCTCAATATGCGAGTACACTTCAGCTCCCCTGCTGAAGTCAGCCGCTATAACCTTGGTCTTTACGCTGTGCGCCTTCTCTGCAAATCAAATATTTACATTGTTAACAACTGTAGTCAGCGATGATGATTAACATAAGGGATAGTCCCTTAATAAATTTTTTTTTCGGACAGGCCCGCCAAACTGTTCCCAAACCACTGTAACTCCTGTAAGCCAGAATCAACAGTGGCGACCACAAGAAAAGCGCCGAGACAATGAAGCTCGACGAAGTCCCAGATTAATTTGGCTGTCATGGGTACCCTGTAACTTTTTTTTTGCACGCAGTGAATATTGTTTAGTTGTCAAGTGATATTTGGATAAGCTAGTTTATTTATAAGCCTGATTTGCTTGATGCCTGTAAGCTCGACTGCTGAATTGCTGATCATGAGATCTTGATACCAGGTCGGGCAAATTGTTTTTCCATCGGGAATTTTTAAGTTGCCACTACGTAATTTAAACCGCCTATATTACATGAGACTTAAACTTAACTGGTGAAATTAGGATGTAGATAACAGTACCTACATCCTAATTTAGTTATGTAATGTAGTAGTTTAGTCATATAGGACTATGATGCATCTCTGTCTAACCCTTCAAGGGAATACATGCGTGATGTTATGTAAGTAAGAATTGTTGAAATTAACTCCACAATAGAAGAAAATCGAAATAAGTGTCGTAATGTTTCGAAACAATGATTGTAGAACGTATTTGGTCAACAATGCTGAATTGCTGACGCTTACAACAATAACTTGCATTGTAGAAAAACGTAGGTTTCATAGAACGTGAAATAGGGGATCGGACTGGGTCAAAATAATATGATTCTGTTTAGTCCGTAAGTTAGATTATCAAAAAATATTGAATACGTGTTTTTTGTTATAACAAATCAATAAAAAATTACGAAGATAAAACGCGTCAAAGATCTTGGAGTGGGGCTTGAAACGTCACCTGTGCTTGTGTCGTCAAAATGTACTATCATATTATATGTCGTCACACGAATTTTCGAAGCACTGTATCGTCTTCATTTTAAGTTTACGTGAAAAAAGAAAAAATACGTGTCCAATAATTTTTGGAAATCTATCTGACGGACTAATTAGTTTTTTTTTGTCCGATCCCCTATTCTGCAAATACATACTTCTATAGGATTGTGTGGAGAAAATGTTGATTATGAATGTAGATAGATGGCTATAAGAGTAGAGGAAGACGGCGGAAAACCAAAGAACCGATGTGTGGACTGTGAGTAGGATGATAATATGGCTAGAAAGGAGGTGACTGCTGACATGACGAGTAATAGGGAAGTATGTGTTATGAAAGATGAAGGAGTAAACCATGACGTGACGTAACATGGAGAAGGAAGAAGATAACGTGTTGCTCCGACCCCAAATAGAATGGGACTAGGACAGAAAAATGATGATTCTATTTTTTTTTTATTTCTTTATTACCTTCAATCTTGCGCTGCATGCCCGTACACCTCCACACTTAGGGGCTGTCCATTAATCATGTGAGGCTCGAAAGGGGCGCCGTTTTCTCGTGGTCCTACTATTTTGTCCTACTAGTAGGTCCACGAGGGAGACCAGTTTCTGTTCGTCCTACTATGACATATTGGAGTTGTAATCATTTATTTATACCACCTGTAATAATTAAATGTATCACGTGGACGAAAAGAAGACTTGGATCGGGATAACTTTGTAATGAGAAACCAGCTACAATTAATTCACGGTGACATACCAATAGGCCATTTCTTAGAGAATATGAGATAATAGGAGCATATTATATTTATAATAGAAGCATATTTTTAGTTTGTTACAAAATGATTGTTTTTTTTTCTTCCTTTTATTACGAGTGTCAAAGGTAGGTATTAATTATATTCAGGTGGTATAAATAAATGATTACAATTCCAATATGTCATAGTAGGACGAACAGAAACTGGTCTCCCTCGTGGACCTACTAGTAGGACAAAATAGTAGGACCACGAGAAAACGGCGGAAAGGGGGGGGGGGCGGGGTCCATAAAAAATCAGGAAATATCACAAGGGGGGAGGGGGGGTAAAGTAATATATCACGTGTACTTATTTTTTCGGCAAGCGCGCGATACTCTCAACCGAAAAGCGGCGTTTAACTATATACTCCAAAGCCTCAAGAGCATGATGGCAAGACGTTTGCTCCATTTCTTCTGCCTCGGTCTCTTGAAATTACTCCAACGTATAAAGGCTTCGGAAAACTGATTTATGACCTGTATTGTCCTAGCCTGCAGAAGGATCGGCAGATACTTTTAGAAAGGACATGCCAGCGGTGTGCATTGTACCTACTTCTGTACAAAGAAAAAAATCGGTTGTCTGTAAAATCGGTTTACTGACGATAGTTGAACGTGACAACGTCCTAAGAAAATAAAACAAAACAATTGACACGCCGTTGCTATGGAAAAGAAAATAAAACAAAACAATTGACACGCCGTTGCTATGGAACGCCTCAAAGCGAGGTAACGCGGTATGACGTCATCTTTTTCGTGCGTGCAGCCGGCCATCAATTTATAAGACGTTATCACGTCAAAAAGCTAAGGAACATGTGAATTTTTGTCCCAAGCAAAGCAATATAATACTCCAGAGATGCACAGTGTTCGTCCTTCCCGCATCCTCACGCGACGATCGAACGGTAGATCGAGAGAGATTCTCTGCGTAGTGCGCGAAAATGATGACGCCGAGTGGCTTGATGAAACCGATGTTGATCTTCAACAAAGCACTGTGCCAACAACTGACTTGCAAGATGCTTACCCAGTTATTGGTGTTGAAGAAAGTCTTGCTAATCCGTGGTCCGAAAATATTGTACATTAAATAATGTTCATGTACTAGTAAGTCCAAAAAACTTTTTAGCATTTCTTTCATTATTTTTATGTCAGTCAAAAACAAACTGCAACCTTTCTGTCTACCTCTGAACGTTATTATAGTATAGTCTTTAATTTTCTTTAATAAAATTAGATGATACTTATACCAGTATTTTTTTATAAATAAAAAAATAGATTCTTTGCAGGTACGAAAAAATACACGTGATATAGGGGGGAGGGGGGAGGGGTAGTCTTAAACCTCATCACGTATCACCAAGGGGGAGGGGGGGTCAAAAAATGCCAAAAAAAACATCACGTGATTAATGGATGGCCCCTTAACGATCTTATGACTGCATCAATATTTATTTGCGCTAAGAAGTCAATTATCTCTACTGGTGCTAATGTATTCAAATTCAAACCAGGCGAAAATATTGACTTTCCGTGTAGACTTTATGAACTCACAACCAATATTTATTATGGATGTAATAAATTTTATTTTAACGAGTTCCAATCGTCTGAAACAAGTGGACGATGAATGTTTGCTCTAAAATCATAATAGTTGTGTAATGTGTATACTTGTAGTAAATGTGTTCCTTATTGCTTAGAATAATGTTTTGTATGTATCAGCAATAACAGTACATAAAGTCTATTCAAAACCTTGTTTCCAGATGACGTTATTTACAGTCAATCAAAAATTAACTTTACAGCGATGTTTATAAAGTTGATTTCAGAATAATTAGTACTCTTGAAAACGTTGTTAGCGGGCAGTAAATATTATTGAAACAAGTGAACGATCAATATTTGCTTTAAAACCATTATAGTTGTGTACACAGGCCACAGCGAACGTCTTCCTTGTTGATTGGCATAATGTTATAAAAAAATAGAAACGTATAGTCTAGCAGGGATGGCGACGAGCCTTTATGGATCAACGTGCCAATTTTTCTAAAGAAATGTTTGGCTTGTGTTTAAACGCCTACCAGAAAAGAACCTATTTTACTACCAAAAAAATTTGAAATGCCGGCCAAAATGGATTAATGCTCACCAAATTGTGTTTCCTAAAGTATTGTAGGAATGAACCTATTTTCCTTTTTATTCTATACCATAAAGATTTATAAACGCCTTTAAAGTTAACTGCAGACCAAATATTTTATGTTATCACTAAATAGATGTCACCAATATTGTATTTCACGACTTTCAATTCATCTCCATGACGCGCTCGCTTCGCTCGCATATTAAATAACACTAATATCTTCAGTCCCCGAAGTGCCGGGCCTCCGCCGGCCTCCTTCGTCGGCCTACGGCCCGGTGCCCATGCCGCCACTAAAGGATACTGTCGCGAGACGATCGTATTATGATTTTGGTTAATTAATTTGGTGAGCATTTATTTTATTTATTTATTTATTTAAACTTCATGCACAAGAGTGGTACATAGGCGGACTTAATGCTACAAGGCATTCATTCATTATCCATTTTGGTAGGCAAAAAGAATACATATAAATACAACACGTACAATTATTCTGATGACTGTCTAATTATTTTGAAACTTAAAACGTTGTTCTTTAGGCACCTCGGTATAGGGTGGGTTTATTTTATTTGAACTTAGAATATTTTTTTTGGTACTTTACTGTAGGTACTTTAGTCTAGGATCTAAAAATCTTTTTTGGTGAGCATTTAAATTGTAGCCGAAATGTTTATTGAGACCTTACACGTGCCGTCAAAAAATATTGCTTAGTCTTTATTGGCAGATAATAATTAAACTAAATATTTTCAACAAAAAGTTTTTTTTTGCTACCAAAAAGAAAAAAACTTGACCTACGTCGTAATAAATGTTTCAATTCTACGTGTTATTCAAATTAAAGTAAGATTGCATCTTGGACTGGACTCCTCTACCAAACGATTTCTAATTTGTTATAAATTGGGTGGCGTGCCTAAAATATTCTGCAACGTGCCATCAATGGCACGCGTGCCACTGGTTCGCCATCCCTACTCTATGCAAATCCTTGTCTCCAATTGACAAAAAAAAAATGCTAAAAAAGTAAAGCTTTTATCTGCACTAAGTTGGTTTCAATAAAAATATTAGTATCTACTTTTTGAAAACTTTCCGGCCACAACTTTAGGGACTTTTTTGGCAGTAAATATTGTTTTAAACGAGATCCAACACAAGTGGACGATCAATATGTGCTCTTAAACCATTATAAATTCAACATCTTCCTCGTAGCAGTCGTAGCTGAGTAAGTAAACTTGGGCCATAAGCACCTACAGTCCAATCTAGTCCTTGTTTCCATATTATTATTATTTTTAAACGGGTAATTGAATGTCGAACTCATAAATAACAGAAACAAAAAAACAACGTAAAACAAAACAGGTCGAACTCGACAACTTCTTGTGGCATTTGAATTTTATTTTTAGAATGTCCTAAACCACCCAATTTCTTTTAGTTTTATTTATTGGCAAAATCTACTTAGATTGCTTTGTTTTTATCTTAGGAATTGTACCTATTATTGAATCTAAATGGCGTTATTGCAATGGTTTTATTATTTGTTTCAAAGATTTGATTTATAGATTTTTACTTTATTTTTAATGTTTTGCGGTCAAACGCAGAAAATTGTATGGAAGATGGTATCGTAATTTGAGAGTTCATGAAGATTTTCTGATTGGTTCACATTGCAGAAACTTTCTGACGAGTCTGCATGTGTTTAGTATCACTGCCTTTTGTAGCAGTTGGTAGGTATTTGGAGGTAAGCTAAGGGAATTAGGGGACCTAATTGTTTCGGAATTACTCCTGTTGTCGACAAAACTCAATAGTTTTTAAAATTAATTAAATTAAATTAATTCAAAAAGTAACTTTTTGCAAATGCGCCAGAGTCTAGTAATCTCATCTTTTAGTTCGATGTATTTGGTTAGCTTTTTATTATTATACACATTCACATAGAAGAAGTTTTATGAGGAAAGGAAGAGTCAAGAAAGGACTAAGGAAGGTGGAAGAAAGGTGATGAGATGACGAGCATTTGAGAAGTATGGAAGAAACACATAATATATGTTACGCCGACCTCAAGTGAATTGTTTAGCCCGTAAGTTAGATTATCGAAAAATATTTGATACCTACGCGTTTTATCAAATTAATACCAATTGACGAAAACAAACCACCACTGCTCACAAAACGGTGAAGGAAAACATCGTGAGGAAACCGGCATATCTTAGAACCAAAAATTCGAAGATATGCGACATACCAAATCCGCATGCACTGGGCCCGCGTGGTGGACTATAGCCCATCCCTCTCCTAGAGAGGAGGCCTGAGTCCCTGCAGTGGGAACAATATAGGCTGATGATGATGATGATGACGAAAACAAAATGTGTCAAAGATCATGAGTGGGGGCTTTTGACGTCACTTCCTGGTACAAAATCTACCAAACTATGACGTCACACGACTTTCTTCATTATTAATCTATCTGACGGACAATTTTTTTTTTTGTCGACTATATACCTATAGATAATATATTGGGATAATAAAAGAGAATGATGATAAAGAAGAAGATACCTTACCCTTCTCAGATGATAGTAAATACTAACCAATCTCAGCGGCCACAGCCTTCAGTTTGTCAGGGTTGCGGCTGATGATGACGATGTTGATGCCTCGCTTCGCCAGTTCTAACGCATACTGCTTTCCGATGCCATCTGTTCCGCCAGTTATCACTGTAAAGAGGAAAAAAACAGTGTTAGTATGTTTATAAGTTTCACCCTCGACTTCCCCGTGTAGAGACCAAAAATGCTGTCAGGAGAACGAGCTACAGGATAAAAGTGGACCTAGGTGTGCTATGTCCAATCCCAGAAAATGTGTGTCATGATGACTCGTGGTCTATCTGTGTGCCGAATCTTAACCTCATATCGTAATCCTTACTAATATTAACTGTATCGAGAAAAAAAGTATTCAATGTGCTGTCTAGACTTGAATCTGTCTCTGTAGGTATTCAGCAGCCCGAAAGTTTGGCAACCAGTCTTACTAAGGGGTATCGTCTTACTTTTAGTACTAACAAGGTTGTGGAGGTCCGATAGGCAGTCGCTCCATGGTCCAGGCCTGACAGGCCTTATTTGAAGCATCTTTCTCTGACATAGCCATCTCTTCTACCCTTCATCTCAATAAACGACCCTTTACTAGACATCTCATCAGACACACGATGCATCTATCCGCTTCTTTTGACTAGGAACTGTTGTCTGTTGTCAGTTAGTGACTTCTGAAAGCACACACAAATCGCGTGTTACGCAATGCTCTGACGTCATCACTTGCGATTTATTACAATAAACAAACACAATCGATCTCATAATTAAAAAATTAATGTATAATGTTTTAATTATGAGTAGTTGACCATCCTTAACTTGACCATCACGTGGCCATCATCGAGTCGATCTCTAGGTCAAACCTAAATTGTCCTAAGTCAGTAAATATTTTAAAAGATTTTTTTTCCATACGTACCTAACTAAGTCTGTGAATGGGCAACTTGAATAAATTGTATTATAAGGTTTGCCTGCCAAAAAAGAAGAAAAGAGGATCATACCTGTCCATATTTTGACCAATAGATTCGCATAGAACTACACTCCGCTCAGCTTCATTCATTGGACATGGATTAGCGCAGTAGAACAAACGCCGAGCGACGAAGCAGAACAGGGAAGCGGAGTTGCTGCAATTTGGATGAGTCGTCGGTCGCTTTGGCCTAGCTACGCTCCGCTTCAATAGACAAATACAGTGAGAAACTCTGCTCAGCATTACTCCCTTGCGCCGCTCCGCTTGACATCAATGGACAAGCAGCTTATAGATCTAACAAGCGACGACGCTTATCATACGACGGATTTTGTAATTCGTAATGCGTTCAAGCTTGAAAGTATTACGAATAGGGGATCGGACTGGGTCAAAATAATATGATTCTGTTTAGTCCGTAAGTTAGATTATCGAAAAATATTGAATACGTGTTTTTTGTTTTATCAAATCAATAAAAAATGACGAAGATAAAACGCGTCAAAGATCTTGGAGTGGGGCTTGAAACGTCACTTGTGTCGTCAAAATGTACTATCATATGACGTCACACGAGTTTTCGAAGCACTGTATCGTTTTCATTTTAAGTTTACGCGAAAAAAGAAAAAATACGTGTCCAATATTTTTTGGAAATCTATCTGACGGACTAATTAGTTTTTTTTTGTCCGATCCCCTATTGAAAATGCAAATGCTATGCACTAATCAACCAGGTGCCGCCGCTATTGCATTCTGTTTGGCGTAGTAAATAAAATGTCATAATAGGATTAAAGAATAAATTAATAATATAAATTACCACCACAAAGTGGCAATTCATGTTATTAACTGCGACTGCGACCTTTTAAAGAATTTTAGAACGAGATTTTTTTATTATTATTACATTATTGTGATTTTGCTACACTGCCATGACCATTTTAGACAGCCAGTACGCATATACCGCGTTCAAGTACGACAGCAGGTAACATGCATGCCCTGGAATTCTGACATTTTCAGCTTTAAACTGTTTAAATAATATCATTGGTCCCAGGATCCTCACTTTCAAAACAGACCCTGTTTTCTAAAACAAAATCAGCCGATGAAGTTCCCGCTGCGGGGACATAAGTCCGGCTCCACACTGACACAGGGTACTTGCATAAAGATGCTGCTTCTTTTCAACTTTCAACTGTTGTTATGATTGTTTCTCTAGGTACGATCGCATAAAGAAAGTATGGAACTATTTAACCAGTACTAATGTCCTATGGATCGGTACCGATCCCTGCCGGATTACTGAGGACCTGCATTATATATAAGGTCACATTAAAATATGTGGACAAAATTTCAGGAATCATTCAGACCACCAAAATAAGGACGATGGTAAAAAAGTAATAAGAAAAACGTATTTAAGTACCTACCTACTTATAAAGGATGAGTTTGTTCTAGAGTGCGGCAATTTATTATTATAAGTAAAAAAAAATCACTTTATTTTTTTTGTTTAGATAATTATCTTTGGTTAGACCTACTGAACGCTGTGTTAAAATTTGTCCACCTATTTTAATGGGACGTTATATATGCCAGCAGTTGAACACCTATAGCTGACATTGTCATCACCATCTTTCTGCCTATGTTACTTAGGGTCGGGACAATACGTTTGTTCTTCCATTCTTCCCCGTTAAAAGTCAGGCTAGTCTTACTTCTTCGACTACCTTTAATACTTTCTCTTGTATCATCCTCCCTCACACAATCCATTAATTATTGTTGCCATGGTCTTCCTCTTCCTCCAAATTCATCAAATCAGTAAAATTAACTATGCCTAAACAACAGTGCAAAGTTCAAGATCAATTATTGGCCTATTTCTCCCGAGTCTATGAAAGTCATCGACCTTGGTGCGAATCGGCTGCGCGTGTATCGTATACGCAATCTAACGCGTTACATCACTACTCTTGTCCGCCGTCTATGTCTATGATTTTGATGGCTCACTTTCAATTTGATTGTTTAAATTACCTAATAAAATGTTTTATGTAATATTCTATTACGATGGCACAAAGTCTATTGTAAGATTATTTATGGGTTTTTTGTTGAATAGCATGATAAATTTTAATAAGCGAAGTAGATTTTATTGTAGACTTAACGTTGTTGTATTTTAAATAAATATTTAAATAAATATTGGCTTACCTACTACAGTCCGGTTTATGATACTTATACATAGACTCAGCTTATAGATTCCTGAAGAAACGTCTATGAAAAATTGCGTGGGTTTTTCCCGATAGATTTCTTCTCTCAGACGAATCTGTTACTGGGAACTTGGGAAGTTTGTTTCGTCACTTTTTCTCATCAGAAAACCTCCTAAATATGTCTGAGTAACAGTACCTTCATACAAGAAGCCTAAAAGATTGGCTTGCTCTTATAGGTAACTTACTACTCTTCATGAATGATGTTAGGGTTTCTGAACAGTCTGCTTGGCTTATGGGCTTGCCATATTGTTAGCCACTTGACCGTCAGACTGATGTAATGTGTGACGTCCAAGAAGTGTGAATTCCTCAACCTAATTTGACATTTTTATGTTGACACCGTGTCATGTGCCTAGCCTCTCCCTAACTAATTTGAGGTCGGCTTCAAGTCTTACTGGATGCAGTAAATCACCGGTATTTTACATTGAGCGACTGCCTCTCGAACTGCAAAACTCACTTAGTAATACGATATCCCTTGGTAAGACTGCTTGAATAGCATAAACAATCAATCAGGGTAAAACTTATAAGTTTTTAATAAAATATTTTCATTGAGAAAAACATGAAGATCTGTAAAACTTTCAATGCTTTAGAAGAAACCACAATAACAAGGCAATTTTGAAAATTTTGGTCACAATCATCGACCTTAGACTTAATGCCAAACATACCACAACCACCACAACCGAGGCATCTCATCAGAAACTATAAGTCTTGGCCACGACCTACACGCTCAAGCGACACACGTGTACGTCTGCGGCGAAAACAAATGAACGAAGGCTCTTTGGAGCACGAGAGCGACAGTACTCGCGAAGGAAATAGGAGAAACGCGCGTCGCTGTGTGTGTGTGCGTACTAGACTAGTAGCATCGTCGGAGGTCGTGAATGGGGACTTAGACCAAGTTGTGCCGGCGCAGACAATGATTACCAAAAATGATGATGTTTGTGAAATGTTTCGCAATGGAGATGTTTTGTCTAATTCGGTACGCACTACATGTAGTGTATTAAGAATATGTTAAATTACTGGCAACACCATTTCGAATGGAAAATTATAATGTAGGGCTAGCAACCCACACACTCCATTTTTCTGTCTCTGCTTCATGTAAGTCCTAAGTTTAATAAAACATAATTTTGAGTATTCAAGTGTTTAATTTGGACAATTGTTATACAAGGCGTATACACATCAAATGGCGACGAGGATAAAACAGAAATTCGAAGCATAAAAGGTACATTTTTTACGGCTGAAACATGGCCAACGATTTTCGTATAGACGCTTTCAAACAAGATGGCGATATCTTGTGCTTTTTGGAAAGGATTGAGCAGTATTTTGAAGCGAATGAGACTAAACCTGCAAAAAGATGCTCAATATTATTAATAAGTCTTCACGAGGATGTATACAAAATTCTTAAGAATATGTGCTATCCGAAGATGCCCAAGGAGTTGTCATATGAGGAGCTGCAGAATTTATTAAAATTAAGGTTCGAGAAAAGAATTTTGCATTTTAGAAAAAGGATTCAATTCGAAAAATTACAACAATTGGAAGGGGAGAGTATAGCCAAATGGTATGCTCGTGTTAGAGAATTTGCTGCAGGATGCAATTTTACGAATACATTAGAAGAACGTGTTAAGGATAAATTTGTTACGAGTCTGCGTCCAGGACCAATCCAGGAAAAACTATGTGAGCAAGATGTTTCCAAGTCGGTGACATTTTTAGTAGATACAGCACTGAACAAGGAAATGGCTTTAAAGGAGGTGCAGGAAGTACATCAAGTAGCTCAAGGACATGCCAAGACGAATAAAAGTTCCCATAACACATATAAAAAGACTGAGAAGAAACAGGACGGTGAGTCATCGTCACTAAAATGTATTCATTGCGGTAAACCAAACCATAATTTTTCAAAATGTAAATTTAAGTCCTATAAATGTAAAATATGTAACAAAATTGGACACCTAGCTATTGTATGTAAGAGTAAAGGTCAAACTCATAATGTAGAGGTAAATGAAGATAATTTGAATAACTCTGTTGATATATTTGCTATAGAGAAAAATGTTAATTATGTTTTACCAATATCAATTAAAGGTTGTATTGATAATAAACCGGTCCAAATGGAACTGGACACCGGTGCGGCAATTTCATGTTTACCTGAAAACATTTATTTATCAGAATTTTCTCACATTAAGTTAGAAAATTCAGATATTGAATTAAAGACATATAATGGTCACATTTTGAAACCAGCGGGACAAATTAACTGCAGAATTAAGGTAAAAGATAAGGAGGTGAATAATTGTAGTCTGGTTATTGTTAAAAATGGTTGTAAAATCTTATTTGGTAGAGATTTGATTCAGAAATTTGGTTTAGATATTTCAAAACTTTTACAAATTAACTATGTGCAAAGTACAGAAGAGAAATTGCAATTATTGTTACAGGAATTTGAGATATTATTTAAAAGTGAGTTAGGTATTATTAAAGGTGAGGAAATTACATTAGAGTTAATTGATAAAAATGTAAAGCCTATTTTTCACAAACCGAGGCAAGTGCCTCATGCTTTTAAGGAACAGGTTGAATCTGAATTAATTAGATTAGAGAAAGAAGGTGTTATTACAAAAGCAGAAACATCCCAATGGGGGACACCTTTAGTTCCAGTTTTGAAGGAAAATAATAAAATAAGATTATGTGCAAATTACAAAGTTACTGTGAATAAACATATTAAAGATGTTAACCATCCTTTACCTAGAATTGAGGACATTTTTAATGCATTACAAGGTGGTACATCATTTTCAAAATTAGACTTAAGAAATGCATTTAATCACTTGTGTTTAAGTAAGGAGAGTAGTGAACTCTTAGCTTGGTCAACACCAAAAGGGATATACCGAGTAAATAGATTGCCATATGGTACAAAGCCTGCTAGTGCTATTTTTCAAAACAAGCTTGAGAAAATATTGTTAGGGGCTCGGGGTGTTGTAAATTTTATTGATGACGTCCTAGTCACAGGTACTAATGATGTGGAACATTTGGAAAATTTAAAGGAAGTTTTAAGAAGATTCAAAGAGGCGGGTATTCGTTTAAATAAAAATAAATGTGAATTTATGAAACCTAAAATGAAATATTTAGGACATTTTATTTCGAAGAGTGGATTATCCAAAGATATGTCAAAGGTTGACTCTGTTGTTAATGCACCTGCGCCTAAGAATGTTTCAGAAGTTCGCTCATGGCTAGGAATGGTAAATTATTATGGTAAATTTATTCAAAATGTATCTGTAAAACTAAAGCCTTTATATAATTTATTACAAAAAAATTGCAAATTTTATTGGAATAGAGAATGTCAAAAGAGTTTCAATACTATTAAGAAGGATATTATTTCTGATAATATTTTAATTCATTACAGTAGAGATATGCCTTTACGGTTAGCTTGTGATGCTTCACAAAATGGAATAGGGGCAGTTTTAAGCCACATTTTGCCAGATGGATCAGACAGACCAATTAGTTTTATTTCTAGAGTTTTCTCAAAGGCTGAGAATAGTTATTCTATGATCCATAAAGAAGCACTGGCAATTTACTGGGCAGTGCAAAAATTCTATCAATATTTAATTGGTAGGAAGTTTGAGTTATTATCTGATCACAAACCGTTATTAGCATTATTTGGTGAGCACAAAAGTTTACCACAAATGGCAGCAGGTCGTTTGCAAAGATGGTCATTATATTTGTCAAGTTTTGATTATACATTTAAACATGTAAAAGGCACAGAAAATGTTAAAGCAGATTGTATGTCAAGATTGCCATTACCAACAGCTGTTTTAGATAATAACAGGAAGGAATTTGATTACATTAATTTCATTGAAGATCAGAATGTTATAGATTTAAATTTAGTACGTTCAGAAACTAGAAATGTTTTGAGTAGTGTTTATAACATGGTCAGGTATGGATTTCCAAAACATGTGAATAATGAAGTCTTGAAACCGTTCATAAACAGAAAAAGTGAACTTTATATTGAAAACGGGATTATCATGTGGGGTTATAGAGTAGTAATACCTAGTAAATTACAAAAAAGTATGTTACGTGAACTTCATGTTTCGCACGAAGGCATTGTTAAAATGAAAAATAATGCTAGATCTTACTTTTGGTTTCCTAATTTAGACAATACTATTGAAAATTTTGTTAAATCCTGTCAAGTCTGTATGTCTGCTAGACCAGAACCACAGAAGTCTAAAGTTATAACATGGCCAAAAGCTAATTTTCCGTATGAAAGGGTACATGCTGATTTTTTAGGACCTATAAGTGGTAAAATGATATTAATAATAATAGATTGTTACACTAAATGGCCAGAAGCATTCATAGTAAAGAATTTAGAATCAAGTACAACGGTGGAAAAATTCAGAGAATGTTTTAGCAGATTTGGTTTGCCTAAAGTAGTTGTTACAGATAATGCTGCAACATTTTGTTCTAGGGAGTTTTCAGAATTTCTATCTAAAAATGGTATTCAACATGAAACTTCTCCACCATTCCATCCTGCAACAAATGGGTTTGCAGAGAATGCTGTAAAGACTTTTAAAAATGCTATGTACAAGTCTTTAAATGATGTTAAAAATAGAAATGTTTCATTCATAACTTTAATGAACAGATATTTATTTCATTACAGAAATTCAATTCATTGTGTTACAAATATTTCACCATCAGAAGCTATGTTTAATAGAAAACTTAGATCTAGATTAGATTTATTGTCTACTAAAAAAGATAAAAAACAGTGTAATGTAGGAAAAAGAGAAGAAAAATTTAAAGAGGGAGAGTATGTTTACTGTAGGGACTATAGGAATCCTAATAAAAAGAAATTTGTTAAATGTGTAATTGATGAGGTATTGGGACAAAGAACTTATTTATGTAGAGTTTTAGAAGAGAACTTAATTTGGAAACGTCATTTAGACCAGATTATAAGTTCTTGGCCTCAAGACCAGAAGGAAGATTTAAATGAAACCAGTTCTGTAATAGATGATAGTTTATTGCGTAAGGATTTCGGAGATAATAATTATGATAAGCAAATAGTTCTTAATGATGAATCTAATGTTATTGTAAATGAGCCAAATTCAGAGATATTGCAAGAAGTAAATGATAATGTTAATATTACACCTGAAAGTTTTAATAAAGTCTCTGAAGTTAGCCCAAATATTTCAAATACTTACCAGGATGCAAAAACTTGTAACAGTACAAACAAAGACTTACCTGTTAATCAACCTATTGTTTCTTGTAGTAATGAGAATCAAACTTTGAGGCGTTCTGATAGACAGAGGAAAGCACCTCAACGTTTGAATTTGTAAGGGGGAGTATTGTAGTGTATTAAGAATATGTTAAATTACTGGCAACACCATTTCGAATGGAAAATTATAATGTAGGGCTAGCAACCCACACACTCCATTTTTCTGTCTCTGCTTCATGTAAGTCCTAAGTTTAATAAAACATAATTTTGAGTATTCAAGTGTTTAATTTGGACAATTGTTATACAAGGCGTATACACATCACTACACAAGGTGGGAGTGAACGTATCTCTGTAAGGTCACAGAAGTAACGATTTAAAATGTCTAACATTTTGAATGTATTGAATTGACTTATAACGTAGGTAGGTATTTTGGATTTTTTTCCTGTTTACTTTTTGATTAATTATTAATTTAAACATTTTCGGTTTTAGTTGTAAATGCATTGCTTTTATGTTTTTTATGGACTACAAATCTGACATCATGTTATATTATAATTTATTATAACCCAAAAAAGTAAATTTTGGGTACCTGGCGGTGTTGTTTTATAACCTCAGTTGACTGACCCGACTGGTTTTGGGTAATGTTTTCGACTTTGTATGATGTTATTAGGGGTCAACACAATTTTAATATCGAAAATTCTCAGCAATATTCAAAGGCGAGGGCAATCACTTTTATTAAGAAACCTCCAAAATTTAATAAACACTACCTATGCTATTATACCTTGACGAAATAATTAGTCCACAAACTACGTGTATATTAAATCTTTAAATCCCAAAAAGAATCATCCTGACCGAGGATCGAACTCGGCACCCTTGAGACCGCGTGAAAAGGACCCACCCTAATTCAGCAAAGTATTGCAATAGCCGAGGGGTCCGCCGAACCTATTCATATCGAACAATACCGTTCTACATCGCGCAAGCAAAGTTTTCTCACCAAGTTGAATAGATACAACATTTCGTTCCTTACATTTGGGGGTCCGTTTCTACTCAGTAAACTAGTGGTCGGGACAGGAGTGAGAACCCAGCTTAACCTGACCCCAGTCCTGCATAAACGATTAGGCATTACAAACCAGCCATTCATGAACAATGATGGTGTTAGCCAATGTGAACTCTCTGCATTCAAATATAGAGCATAAAGTATCTCTGTAGAATGTGAGGGTTCTGCAATTCGAGAGGTGAAATTCCTCCGCCCCGCTGCTGTAGAAAATTTGACTCCCTTTTACTGTTTTTGTTTTAAAACTATTTGATTTTTTTAAGAAAAAAGACTCCTTCACACTAGGAATGGCCTGTATGGTGGGTGTGTTTACAAACATTTAAACTCACGTACGCAAACAGCTAGAACCGCAATAACTATAATTATGTAGGCCATACAATTATTTGTTACGTACGGGGTTCGAGCCCGTGACCTGCAGTGCAGCAGTCAATCGCTCAGCCACTGCGCCAACCGTGCCGCCAACACTGCCGTCCTATCACTAAAAAGCAGTTAAGTGACAAAAGTTGTTTTCGAGATAATGGCAAAAAAGGTGCGAATCGTTGTCTCTAAAAAACTATGATACTTAGGATTATCATTCTTGAACGTATCAATTGGTATGGTATTCTGCCTTGTTTCAAGAATTCTTTCTGTTCTGAAACTCTTACCAATTATTTTAAAAATAGATTTTTATACTTTAGTTAAGCATTTAATTAACATTTTTCATCTAATTACTCTACTAAAAGGCCGTTAACCATACCTTAGCGGCTTTTTAGTTAAGTTATTAATTTAAAATTATGACATTCAGTATGTTGGTTGATAGTTATGCAGAAATACTTAACTAAAAAGTCGTTAAGTGACGTAACTGCTTTATAGACATGGTATTCGCTAAGATTAAAGTAACAATACCTTTCCTTAGGAGCAGTTATGGGGTTTTAGATGCTTTTAAGCTAATTATGCCAATAATAATTGGAAACTTTGTAAATTGTTAACTACCTTACTTAACTAAAAGGTGGCTAAAAGTATTTCGCTTGTGGGTTAACTGCTTTTTAGTTAAGCAATAATCAGGCAAATGTGAGATTTAATGGCATGTTCTTGTAAAATCCTAAAACATATTTCAATATTTTAAATAAAATATTATGATATAAAGTTACATTTATACCCACAATACCCACATTGCCTACACTACCCGAAGCCACTGGGCTAGACGATCCTTAACATTAAACTCTACTTTTTTTTAATTGGGTAGTGTTTATTGATATACCAGGGTGTGAGAATTCATGAAGTCATCAAGAATCACTTTGTGATGAATGAAGAGTGGGTGGATACTTCCAAAATACTTGAATAAACGCACTTTAAATAATAAGAACAAAATGTAACCGATCACACCCTGGGGTGTGAGAATTCATGAAGTCACCAAGAAACTCTTTGTCATGAATGAAGAGTGGGACAGTGGGTGGAATCTTCTAAAGTACTTGAATGAACGCACTATAAATAATAAGAACAAAATGTGACCGATCAGACTGCAACTCTTATTTATCGTGGCAAGTCGCTGCTCTTGACCCCTAAAAAGTATTTGCAAAAATTGTTGCAGAATCAATGGTTCCAGAAACCCAAAATAATTAGGTTGTCGTTCTGAGAGTGGAACTTTTGAAGTGATCTTCTCTGTTGGCCAACTAGCCAAATATAGGTATTGATGAAACGTCTAATGGAAGACGATTTGTTTTAAGATGCACGTCATTTTTTTTATGTCACTAATGTTAAAAATGGGCCTACTTACTCTGAGGACTGAGACGAGGTTGACGCTGGAACGTGCTAACCCAGAACAAGCTAAGGTATTAACTCGCGACTTAAATAGGTTGGGGTCACTATGAACTAGGGAAACGTTTGACCTTTTATTATACGTCATGTAAAGGCAATGAACGTAGACAACCAGCTCTTAACATTCTAATCAGCTCCAGTTAAAAGTAACAACAACAGTACAGAAATAGGCAGCAGCATCACATTCAAAGGGAATCTCGACGCAATAAATCAGAGAGTTGAGGTTCAGCAGTAGCATTTGTAAAACTATAACCCAAAGTTTTTCGTTCTCATGATCTGAAGTTATTGTGTGACGTCTCAAATCTCAAATCACGATGAGAGACTAAGCGTATCTTTGACTCTGAATGGGACTGTGTCGGCCAGTTTTTACATTTGAAAGATGGTCAGAATTCTACTTGTTTTGCTGCCTTTACTCAAAGTTAGCCAGGAATAACTCCACATTTCTTTTGCGAGATGGAACAGCTCAGCAACGCTCCTGATTACGGTTCATTCGAAAATGTTTGTCAGCCAAGACGTTTTCCTCCGACCGATGGCGTTTTCCCACTAGGTGCTTTGCCATTATAATTTGTTGCATTAAATCTCAACTGCCACTACTGTTTATAACGGGTCCGAGCTAAGCAACCTTTCTTTGTTTGATGGTTTGCATGCACTTGAGGTCTTAGCCTATAATATTCGTCTTACGACTTTGTCATTTGTAACTTTTTGAGTCCAGCTCTCTTTCACCTGTAGATTAAAACGCGATGACCTTAAACCTAGAAAACCTAACTATGAATCTTCAAAGGTGCCCTGACATGACCACTTTGTAACAAAGTTTTTCGTCCAAAGTTGGAAATGCTACTAATATGAGAGCATATGAAAAAGTAGTACACCTAAACTCCTACAAAAAACATAAAATGCAGTCGTTGTGGGTGAAATCAACTGAATAGCTTGTTTGTATTTGTCTTTAACTTTGATATTTTTGATTAAGGGCATTTATTCTTCCGTCACGCCTCTAAATCTGATCCGATTTAATAGAAATGTGACACATTGGTAGACCATGACCTGGAAAAGGACTTGAAATACCCCGTAGTGAATCAAAAGCGAGAGTTGGCAAACTGCCTTTTAGCTAAGTAATGGGGCTTAACTGCTTTGTAGCTAAGCATAATTTATTTTTTTCCACCGTTTTCATCAAACGACTACGAAATATTTTCAAGAAAAATATTAAATACTTAGCTAAACAGCCGTTAAAGGCGGATAACTGCATTTAAGCTAGCTTTTTAAAACATATGCATAAGTAAAAACTAAACTACAAAGTAGTTATAGGCCTTTTGCTTCTTTATAGTCAAGAAAAGTGAGATAACGTGTTTGTAGTTATGTAAAAGACCAGACAATTATAGACAAATCTGGCAGTTAAGGTATTTTAACGTATATTTAGCGAAGAAGTGCGGGTTAGCCGCTTTCAAGTGAAGGAATCATCATAAATTATGTTACTTAACTGCCTGAAAAGTTTTTGTATCTCTGAAACTATTCATATCATAAAAATGTTTCTTAGACAGAAAGATAGAGAATTTCGAACTCTATCACGTTGTATCAAAAAGTAAAAATTGACCATTTGTCGGTTAACTGCTTTCTAGTGATAGGACGGCAGAACAAATGATTGAACGAGTAAGCAGCAGCTTCTTTACGATGAAGTTGCAATTTCTCATGGCAGCACCCTTTCAAAGCTAGAATAAATTTTCAAAAATTTCAAAACTGATTTCCTTTCTTTTCAAAAGATATGCTAGTTTCTGAATAGAATTTGAGGTCGTAATCGAGGCTACACGCAGCTGGCTACAATTTCACAATTTCGAATCCGAAACAAATTTTTGTCGAGTCACAGTCATGCGAATGCAATTTCGAGTCAATGCAAATTAGATCGAGAGCCCCAGACACGAATGTCTCGCCGCTTGCTCTGGCGTAACCACGTAACCGTCCTACAACAATGTCAATGCTGGGGGTTACTAGAACCACTTAAAGCAGAAGTATTTTACTCTTAAGTTAGTGTGGTGGTGGCCCCGACTGACAAACAGTAATGGGCCTACTACACGCACGCACTTCCCCACAGTTTTCGTTCACACTTCACAGTACATCGCGCGTATGGTTGGTAAAACTGTATTACCATTACAAACCACACGCGCGATGTACTGTGTGCACCGTGTAATCCCGCAGGCAAAACTGTGGGGAAGTGCGTGCGTGTAGTAGGCCCATAAGTTATAGTCGTGGGTTCGAACCCGAGGGACGGACCTTTCATAATAATAACTGCATATTTGACCATTTTACGAATTTTAACACAATTCAAATTATATTCCTAATGATTTATTTTCCTAAATGGTCACATACCTGTTGTTTCTGTTATCTATGTCAGAGACGCAGTGGGTTGATAGTAAAGAAAGACGATAGCACATCAAGCTACGACAATATATCAAACTTCTCCAATAGATTTTCAACTTTATCGGTAAAGCATTATTGGTTCTACAAGGTTGATAAGAATTTGATAGTTTCCGGTAAGTATCTGTGGCTTCATTTTCTTATTTGACATTTAACTTTCACGCCCCAGTTACTGGTGGTAAAACGACGGTATAAGTGATAAAAAGAAAGTGTATTGATTTACTTTTTTTAACCGACTTCAAAATAAGGAGGAGGTTATCAATTCGACTGTATTTTTTTTTGCGACTGGGTGAACCGATTTTCAGGATTCTTTTTTATTTGAAAGCTGGTGCTTTCCGTGTGGTCCCATTGTCACCATTTCAATATCTGATGATGGGATCTTGTAGAAATCGGGGGAACTCTTCAATAAATAACAGCAGATTAACCGCGATTGTTGCTATAGCATATCTAAGCATTGTTTACGCCACCACACAACATAATATCACGCCTGTACTCACTACAAAGGTTATAAAAACTATTTGGTGAAGATCTGATGAAGAATTTCGGAGATAGGCAAAGGAACTCCTCAATAATTGTTTACACCAGTTCATAACATAACATCACGCCGGTACGTTGTGAAGGGGTAAGCACATGTAACCACTAAAAATTGAAAAATAAAAACTCAGTTTCTGAAGTCGGTGGCAAAAACATGACATCAAACAAACAAAAGTCACCAACTTCAGAAGCTGATTTTTCTTCTTAAGTTTATTTTTCACTTTTTTGTGTTTTATTTTTGTCGAAGTCGGTTTTGTTTTTTGAAAAAAAAGTTTTTTTTATTCTAGAACACATCTTGCGTCTGAAAGTGAAATTGGAAGATGCACTTCCGATTTTCAATTGTTTACAACGAAATATATTTGTTGTGTTCCCCTGTTCTTTCTGTTCTGTGGTGTTCCCGATATTTCGGCCTCGTTCGCCGTTTTCAGTGTTACTATGTCAGATTAAAACAAACTTAAGTATTTTTAGCAGTTCACATGTATGTATTACTTACTTAATACTTATTAGTTCCAAGGTGTATTTAATGCCTTCTTTAATTTACAGGACCGTAATAACAGATTTTACCAATGGTCATGGGGTAGTACTTAAAAAAGCATCACTAAACTTAGAGGTAGGTAGGGCTTTGTGCGTGTTATCTGGCTAAAATTTTCACTAGAGCAAAGCAAAAGCTTCTCATCACTCCGCATCGATCGATAGACACCGATTATAGTTGCACCACCATCGATATAGGTAAGTACTTACATATTTATGCAGTTCGTTTATACCGACACGAGAGAAAATCAATAGCAACCTTCGGAACATCGCACTAGCTACAAACTTTACATCCACATTTCTCTAGTGCTGTAGCACGAACTCTTTAGCGATTGGATAGTAATGGATAGTAATCATCAAGCTAGAAATGTGGCATTTTAAATATCATAACAGCTATGTATAAAAATATCGGTACAAGTTCAACTGAAAATCCTTTTTAAGTACCAACAGTGTAGCTCCTTGAAGGGCTCGGGGCTAAATAGTAACAACCACAGGGGTCGATCTTCCCGTCGGGGCCGCGGATTTTTGTACTAGATAACGTGGCCTCGGCGCAAGGGCAAAGAAGGAACATGGGTTCGGTTTTTAGTCAGTAGAAGTCTGACACTCCCCTTTCATTCATCATTCGGTCATTTGATGATTTTCCACCCACCAAAAAAAAAAAAAGGGGTCGATCTTCAAGGGTAAGTGGCCCTTGCCAACGTCACTCCGTGGATGGGTGACAATCCCTTAAATACCAAGTTCCTTCAGCCCCTTGGAAAACATAAAACCCGTCGGTCCCGGCTGTCATTGACAGTAGTTACGGAATAGTGCTAAAGAACGTATTTTAACAATAGGCAGATAGGCAGTCGATACATGCAACATAGTGGTATTTAGCTGCATCCAGTAAGACTAGAAGCCGACCCTTAAAAGGCAAAGGAAAGGCATAGGCAGATGAGGCATGAACAAAATAAATTACTACACAACTTGAGACTCTTGTGTCGTTCTGCCGCAATGGCAACCTCTACTCAAGTATGCCACTTCAATATTTTGGCCATTGGTTGAGTGGTTCAACTAGAAAGTATTAACTACCGTGACATTTTGAAATATTGGGTTAACAGCTATGCAAATGTTTGTAAAACTCCATTAAAAAGTGATTAGTGTCAATCATGCAGAGCCTCTGTGTATAAATGTTGCTGTCTAGCTTGTTTGTTGTAGTTGTTGAATGCCGATTGATTTAATTACAGTTGGGAATTCGTGTGAAATAAGGCTGGAATACACATGCTATCGTAGACTATTTTTTCCCGACATAATAAGAATCAATGACAATAAGGGACATCCAAGTGGCGCGTGGCGTCTCTAACTACCCATCTCTTCTCTGCGATCATTCTTCGTGAAGGGGCAGACCCTTTATGAAGAGCGTAGACTAACACACCTTGTGTGTTACTAATTTCTTCAAAATTCTCCGAAATGAGATAGAAAAGTCTGTTATTAGGTACCTCAATTAACATGAGGTTCATGATATATTTTCTGTTTTTTTTTTTCAGATTATTTTAGATGTCAGATAAGTTTTAGCTTTTAGCTAAGCAAATACTTGAAGACATTTGCAAACACAAAACCTCTCTTCTATTTCTACAGTCCTTGGCAAGCCTTGGCATAAATATGGACCCTCTCATAAGGTACCTACTTACAGTGCGATCAAATTATCTTGGCAGCTCCGAACTTCGTGCCAGGTCACTTTGTTACAACGAATGTTTAAAAGTGTTATGATATTTATTTTATTTGTATTTCTCACTGTTTAAATTAGATATTTTCTGATCGTTTAAGTATTGGTTTATCTGGCAATAACAGTTTTATTCCCAAGTTTACATGCGTAAAATTTCGCAAAGCCTATGTTCAGAGCTGCCAAGATAATTTGATCGCACTGTACTTAAGTACGAAACGCAGTCAAACGACAAAGTATAGACTCATAAACCGCATCTTTCTACAGTTTATAATCAGGTAGTCGTTGCGCTTGCGCATAAATCGCGAATTATTACCTACTTGTACTCTTAGGACTAACAAGAAAGGCGGAGGTTAAACGTGAATCCGCAAGCTGTAGTTTGTGGTCTACAGTTAAAATAACTAGGCACTTAGGCAGTCATAGGCACTAAAATATCTTGTTGATAACTAGTCACCTTGAAGAAAAATAAGTTTCCAGTCGCTATATTGACATAGATATTGACACCGATCCGGTGATTCCTCTCAGATGAACAGTGACTGTACTAGACTGTTTTAGACTGTGGAAAGGAGACAACTTCTTTTGTTCGGAGAATGGTCCCGGTCGTGTCTGTCTGTCTATTGAGCCAATTTTGAAAAAAATACAGAAATTAGTTCAACACTTATAGATTACAGGACAACCTAGAAGTCCATGGTGCTAAAATAACATGGAAAATCGCTCAATATCTACTACAATGGTACGGAATCATGTGCAAGTCCGGTTCGCACTTGGGCAGTTTTTTGTTTTTACATGTCTTTTTTAGAAATTCACGCTGTCATTAAGCCACAGTATGAACAATAAATGTAGAATGCTTCATCAAGCACAAAGCGCAAGTTAATGAGTTCTCTCACAAACTTGCAATTGAGCAACAGGGCCAACAGGCTTGAGCAATGCAGCTCTCACAGTCACAATGTTCACATCTTTAGCTGCGGCACGATTAACGTAATGTTAACTACTTAGATAAGTGACGCTGTAGGGGCTCGGCCACGAACTACATGCTTGAGCGACATGCGTTGTATTGTGTGAAAGCGGGGGCGCGGCACGAGGCGGAAAAAACAAATGAATGCAAAAAAACAATAATGAACATTATTCCAGACTCCAGTAACTGAAATACCTCTAGAATTTTCCCCCATACATAAATACTAATACATAAAAAAAGTACCCTTGGAGTTTCTGAACTTTCCGATTCACCAAAAAAAACGAGCAACCCGAACTATTTTGAGTAATGTGAACCAACACTGAAATGTACAGACCTATCAATACAAATGAGTGATCCAATCCAGTTACTGGATTCACAAATCGCAAAATGAGTGGATCTATGTAGACGATATGACACATTTCAGCACTGGGTTGGATTAGCTCGCTAGACTGGAATAATGTAAAACGCGCATAAAGAAATTCAGCACCCGATACAACAAGTGATAGACGCGCGTGTCGCATGATGCATATTGCGTCACAAGTCGAATCGCCCGAGGTCGTCACCAGGCCGTACCGTAGGACATAGTAAAGAGTAAAGACCTACACGTAATGATCGTATTGTACAAAATGTGAGGTTATTACGTTAGGTTAGAAAGGAGCAAACTTAGCAAAGCTCAGAGTTCGCTTTTAGCATCACGTTCGGATGTCGAAAGCTTCTGGAAAATGATTAGGTACTGGTTTTGCAGTATCCGAAGTCCGAACAGGCACAATCTGCCAGATCAGTTAGGAGTAAAATAATTGTATCTCAATACCTCGTTTTCCTCCGTATTTGCGTAATACAATCTTTGTACCTAGTGTTTTCATAATATGGATTTCCGGGCTAAATAGGATATTGTGCCTAGCCGTTTTAATATGATTGTTATTTCCCCGTACTAGTGATGTTATGTTATTTCAAAGATCATCAACTAACCACACCCAGCTTCAACTAAAACAACAAACTTGACAGAAAACATAATACGAAAAATCTGCTCAGCAGTTTAATAGATTATCACGTACTAAACACACCAACATGCATGCATTGACGACACATATGATAATGCGATCACGTCAGAATGATGATTTCGCATTACAGACAAAACAACGACTCGAATACGAATAACTTTATTATTGCTGGTACTTATCTGTAGACTTCCTGAATAGGGGATCGGACTGGGTCAAAATAATATGATTCTGTTTAGTCCGTAAGTTAGATTATCGAAAAATATTGAATACGTATTTTTTGTTTTATCAAATCAATAAAAAATTACGAAGATAAAACGCGTCAAAGATCTTGGAGTGGGGCTTGAAACGTCACTTGTGTCGTCAAAATGTACTATCATATGACGTCACACGACCTGCAATACAATACATATAAAAAATAAAGTGCGACTATAGTGACATAGCTGCTCAAGTCGCTATTATGAGCTTTTATTCAACTTTCCATGTTCGTTATTTACCCGACTGCGGCGAAGCCCAAAAGGAGGGTTATGTGTTTGACGTGTATGTATGTTGTCTCTTTGTTCCCTCATAACTCCTAAACGGATGAAGGGATTTGAATAAATCATACGTCGTTAGATTCGTCTTGATGGCGCGAGTGTCACTGGCTACATTAAAACTAAAAAAAAAAAACAAAGAAAAATTGAGGATTTTGGGGCCATAGCGCGGAGTTCAAAAAAATAGTACATTGTGTTTATGTGTGTTACACTGTACTTTTCACTACGATTGCGAGAAAATAAAATAACCATGTTCAATATGAGTTTATTTTATTAAAAATTAAATTCAATTTAATAATACAATTCCAAAAATTTCGCGCCAATGCCTTTTTTTTATTTCTTCTGTAGCTGCAATGCAACGCACACATTCTACCAAAGAGTTCGGCATTCAGCGCGTTTAGTTCCATTTTTAAAAATAATAGTACATTGTAATACAAGGGCCTAAAATGACCCATTATATACGAGGTAGTTTTACTACCGAGCTTTAGCGAGGTAGTAAATAGGAACCGAGTTATAATGGGATTTTAGTGCCGTGTGTTACACTGTACTTTTCACTACGATTGCGAGAAAATAAAATAACCATGTTCAATATGAGTTTATTTCATTAAAAATTAAATTCAATTTAATAATACAATTCCAAAAATTTCGGGCCAATGCCTTTTTTTTATTTCTTCTGTAGCTGCAATGCAACGCACACATTCTACCAAAGAGTTCGGCATTCAGCGCGTTTAGTTCCATTTTTAAAAATAAAACATTTTTTTTTACTTGAAACTACATCACGCACCAGCTGGCTGAACAAGTTGTCGTACGAGATTTACTTTTAGCCCTAGGGCAAAATATGCAATTTTAGGCCCGCTCTGGTATGCTATTATGACGTTCTTTTTGAGCAAGAGGAGTGAAAAACATTTTTTTTACTTGAAATAAATCACGCACCAGCTGGCTGAACAAGTCGTCGTACGAGACTTACTTTTAGCCCTAGGACAATATATGCAATTTTAATTTTTACGCCCGCTCTGGTATGCAATTATGACGTTCTTTTTGAGCAAGAGGAGTGAAAATTTTTTTTTGTTACCATCGAAAGGAAGGGTTGTAGAAGGAGATTACAAAAATACACACACACACACACACACATGTTACACATGTTTATAAGAAATTCAAAGTGACAAATCCTCTAAACAAACAAAAGTAAAAATAAAATCATCGGCGAAGATTTTCACGCGACTAACAAAAGAACAAACACAAAAGAACTAATTAGTTGGAAATAAATGCTTGTTTTTTGCTTTTCAGTTTTTTCAGTCGGGTTTTTTAGTTTTTTAACTACTTTTTTTTTTTAATTATTTATGCGGCGGTTCTGGATACTGTGGCAGTTGTTGGTGACGTTAGATGTTCGTACCTTTTTCTGTCATCTGTGTTCGTACCTAGTGATGACCACATATCATACCACCCATAAACGTATGGTCATCATTGTCCAACCTAATGTTACACAACTTACAGCTGACCACTAATGTCCGGTGTTGACATATTATGTCATAACTTTATAAGTTGTATGGTGTTGCCGCATGTCGGAAGTGTTACTCGCCCTACAGATGACATGTTATGGCGTTGTGCAACCATGGTGTGCTGTTTCAAAAAGTAATGTTCAGCTGGACAAATGTGTACTGTATTGTTAATTCGCCTCTGCTTCGAGATTGATAAATGGATCATGATAGATCAAGGGTGGCCGCTTTCCCCGTCGGGGCGGTGCGGTGCAGAGATAATGCGGCCTCGACATAAAGAGCTAAGAAGGAACATAGGTGGTTTTTAGTCAGTAGGAGTCTGACACTCCCTTTCGCTCTGCCCAGGAGCGGGATTCGAGGGGGGACCTTATTTGATGATTTTCCAACCGCCAAAAAAAAGATATTAAAAGCAAATAGTAAGAAAAAAAAAAGTTTGTGTCTCAGTTTCATGGGCTGTGCTTTACTGCATCATTTCTATTAATAATATAATTTATTCTATTTAAAAATACTTATTCTTGACTTCTAATGGCGATAATTTAAATTTAAATCGAATCGAGCTATTCTTAATTCCTTTAGCAGTTATTTTAAATTTAATAAAATATTTTACGGTGAAATATTTAAATTAGGTACTTATATCATGTTTTTTACGGTTCCTGCATTGAACATAATCATTAAAGATTATAATGAGTATGTGGAGTATGTTAATATCTTGATAGGACTTCAAATATTTCGAGATGAGTCTATAAGAGGTCATGTACACACGGCTACACATCAAGCTTTACATTTCCAGTATAAGCTGGTCTCGCATTGTATTTGATTTCCGTACAGTGCGAGATCAGCGTTAACTGGAAATGTAATTCGTCTGGCGAAAGATCAATTAAGGTAAGGGACAAAAATGCGAAAATGAGTTATAAATGCAGTTCTATGAAGTTTTTAACGCTCTTTCCAATGCTATATTTAAAAAAAATCTAGCTTTAAAAAAATGACCGTTACAGTAAGGATTTTTCAATGCCTCAATGTAATTTTTTTTTCAAAAATTAGTGTAACGGTCAATGTATTCGTTCCAAAAAGTCATATTGAAGTTAGTCCTGGTTACAATGGAATCCGATTAACGTAACTGTCGTAACTCGTAACTAAATATCGTTACTTTAATTTGACTTTACGTTTTTCATTAAGCCCATGTCCTTTACTTTATTTTAACTTTAAGTATTTTTTGGCCCTTGTCCCTTACATTACTATTTCGTTTAAAAGTTAATAAAACAATAGAAATAATTAACATTTAGAATTGTCCGTTGATTAATTTTGAACCAATGCGTAAAGTTTCTAGTTTACTGTTTTTTACCTTATAGTATCACTTTTAATCGTTTCAATGTCTTCATTATACCAATTAGATTTCAAAACAAACAATTAAAACGATAATTAGTAATTATTATAAATTTTACAAAATATTACACTAAGCTCTATTTAGTGCTTCTGGTTAGAAGTTATAATTATTATTAAATAAAGTATTAAAGCTAAAATTAATTTTAATTTAATATGAAAGTAAACCATTAATTATTATTACGAAGTAATGAACTAATAGTACTATCGCATACTATAGAATACTTCTAAAGCCAATACAGTCATGCGAGCCAATAAGTAGGTATCATTGTTCTAGAATCTAGAGTCTAGCCTCTCGACTTTGTTAGTCTTAAATAAAATAATTATTACTATGCGGATGCATTATTTCTGTATTTTTTTTTGTTAGCCTAATCTTTCCCACTCCTGAGCGAAGGCCTCCCCCCATTCCTTCCACTTTGCTCCTTGTTGCGCCTCATCCCGCCAGTTAACGAGAAAGCCATCCAAGGCGTCCCACCATCTCCTCCTCGGTCTGCCGCGCCGCCGTCTAGCTGTCTCCGGGCTTCAGTTCTGAGATATGCTGGCCCTCAGCTTTACCGGCAGACATGGCCTGCCCAGTCCCATTTTAGTTTGGCAGCTTTATGAGCTACGTCAGCAATTTGAGTTCTGGAGCGCAGTGTGGTGTTCCTTATACGATCGGTGCGTTTAACGTTGAGTATGCTGCGCTCCATTGCCCGTTGGCAAACCTTGAGTTTGGACCTCTGGATGTTAGTCAAAGATTAAGTCTGTGCACCATATGTCAGTATGGGGAGAATACACATGTCCATTAGCTTACGTTTTAAGGGGATGGCTAGGTCGCCCTTAAATAGCTCTTTCATTGACCAATAGCTCTTCCAGGCGTTTTCCGTGCGTCTTGCAACTTCTTTGTCTTGTCTCGCCTGGAATGAGACTATTTGGCCAAGGTAAATGTATTCTTGGACATAGTGTATTTTCTCCCCGTCTATGTGCACGTTGATCGGTGAGTTGTTGGTCATGAGCTTAGTCTTCGACATGTTCATCCTTAGTCAAACCTCAAGGCTTGCGTTGCTTGGCTCTTGTAGCATCTCTTCCAGTTCCGCAGCTGATGAGGAGAAGATGACAATATCATCAGCGAACCGCAGATTTGTTAACCTCGCCTCGCCAAGACAAATACCTTTCTCTTCCCATGCGGTCGCCAACTTTCTAAACACTTCTTCCAGGGTACTAGTAAATAACTTTGGAGATAGCGGGTCGCCCTGTTTGACTCCCTTGAGAATTTTAAATTTTGGACCTATCCGTTCTAATTTTATTGCTGCTGTACTACTGGTATAAATATTCTGTAAAAGGTGTATTTTACATTTTGTTTACTAGAGCATTAAAGATTGCAGAGTGTGTGATACTATCGAATGCTTTCGAGTATAAATTATAAAATTAAATTATAAATTAAAAAAAAATAATATTAGAAATAACTAATTCCGTATACCTACTGAAAAGAAAATTAGCTAGGTATGTAAATTGATAATTTGCTTAACTTTAACTTTCACATGAGGTAGGTCCATACAAAATACCTACATACATACCTATATCTATGTACCGATGTGTAACTATAATAATGTTATTATTTTCTGTAAAGTTCATATTGATTAAAATAATAGTATTATTTTAATCAATATGAACTTTACAGAAAAAAAAACAAAGAACCTACAAAGAAACACGTAAAAACAAATGAAATATACCTTCTTTATAATAGAAAGAAGGTATATTTCATTTGTTTTTACGTGTTTTACTCAAATACCTATAAGAATATCTAAATGATGTAAGGTCACAATCACAGATACAGAAACAACAGGAGATATGGCAAGGAGGCGTGGTACATGCGAACTCATGTGGCCACGACGGGGCCTTATGCCACTTTCAATAATAAGTCGAATGTCAACTTGCGACGTCTTCACTGCTCGTGATTTTTTACAAAATGCCGCGTTGTTCAGTGAATGTTTGTAAAAATAATAGCTGTATTGTGAATTACACGAAAGATGGTATCTCATTTCACACGTAAGTACTACAAAAATAATGTTTTTCATATTAAATTCATTAAAACATTACTTCGTGGTACGAGAAACATGATGAAAAACCAAATCAATTGTTTTCATTAGGAACAAAAACCATTGCTTGTTTAGTACAAATCGACCAGTGAATCGGCTGATCTAATAGCGCAATGGATAGGTGTTTTACTGATGCTCTCACTCACACAATATTTTCGAAAAGCTGCTGCTGTCAGTCTTTGTGAGCTAGAGATGTCTAATTGTGATGTTTGTAGTTGTCGATATTTTATACGATGATTCTGCGTATACGTACGAATGATTATACATAATATGCATTATACAATTAATTACTCTACACAATTGTTACTGCAGTTTAAGGCGTATTTTATGGCGTTACTGAGCGTTGCCGTAAATGGAGATAAGAAAAACCAATATTCTGTACTATGTATTTACTAATAAAATATAAATTTATTTTTAGTTTAAACAACAAATTATAAATATAGGTAGGTACTAATAACAACGTTTATATTATCACGCTTTCTTATTTTTGCAAGCAATACTGAAAATAGAAAGTGCTTTTTATTGCTTAATATTGACTGAATAAATAGTATTCATTGGTTGCTCGAGTTATCTATCTATCTATCTATATACTTAAATAAAAAGAGAAGTCCTTACTGACTGACTCATCAACGCCCAGCCCAAACCCTTGGACCTAGAAAGCTGAAATTTTGCACAGAGGTTCCCTTTATAATGTAGACAAGGAATAAAGAAGTATTTATTTTTTGAAATTCAACCCCTAAGGGACTTAAACTAACAGACAGAAAAAAGTGCTGCTTATAATCAGCACTTTTCGAACGTCAAAATCTGTTGCAACACATCTGTGGTGTAAGTTAATATTAGGTACGATTTACTACAGACACAAATCAATATTTTTTTTTTTAATCAACCTGTTTTGAATAAATGACTTTTTTTTATTTTGAATGATTTATGGACATATTGTTTTTTATTTATAATATATTATTTTCAGGACCCCAAAAGAACTTTATTACAATATAATAATAAATAGAAGAATCGATAACTTTTCGATTTAGTCAATCACTAGCGTCGAAGTGAAACAAAATGTATTAAGTAAATTGTGCGGTGCATGGTAAATACACGCTGTGACTGAAGGGATAAGGTTTATAATTGATTGTGTAGTACGTAATGTTTTAAGAAATGCGGATGTGTTTGCGAATGCGTATATCTATTGTTTTTACTGCTCTGCGTGTGTGAACTGACGACACAGGTCCCCATACATTTTCGGCTAAAGGGCATATCTCCTGTTGTTTCTGTGATCTGTGGTCACAATCAATACATTTTTTAAATTTCCATACATTTTTTAAATACTTAACTTAAATGTGAGTCAATTTAATTTCACACAATCTATTTACATTAAAAGAAAAACATCGTTGGTTTTGCTTTTGACATTTACATTAAAATGTCTCAATAAAACTTAAACTATATCTGGGCCAATTTTAAGTAAGGGATCACTTGTCAAAATTACATTAAAGTAAGGGACAGCTATCTTTGAAAGTATCGTGTTTATGAAAATGGTCATCATCAATAACAATGAGCCGTCATAAACTAAATAATTCTGTGAAATTCGATCATAAATAGCCTTAGAAATAAAAAAGTTATGTTTAAATTACCCGGAAAAAAATCTTTGTCGGCTCCTACTGGAAAATTGCATTTTGTCCCTTACCTTAATTGATCTTTCGCCAGACGGTATAGCTTGATGTGTAGCCGTGTGTACTTCATAAAGATGCAGGATATCTATAAAAATGCCAACCATGAAGTCCTTCACACTTCTATGTTACTTATATTATATACCTGTACGTTCAAGTGTAATACTTGAAGGACTTTGAAGGAGTTTCTAACATACGCATAATAGAATGCAAGTAAATACAACACTTTTATATTATATCCTGTTAAATTTTCTAATACATCACATATTTTACAAATTATTATGGTTTTTTGTGTTTATTTTCTGCAAACTCTGCACAGAACAAATACACGTGTTTACTACATTTCCTTATGAAAACTAGTAATCAGTATTTATACCCATTCAATTTCTATTGGCAATCAGATAATAACAGGAATTGGTGGCGGCAGCATGTATCCGAAACGTTTTGGTGAAGGCCAGTGTCTTATCCGTTAAATATAAATATATAATTATATGCTATGACTTGTTTTGATATAGCTATTTTTAACCATCGATCAGCTTCCTGCTTGAGTCCATGTTACTTGGGGTCGGCTCAAAATAAAATAATATTTTTTCAATACATTTCCTCGAAAACTAGCTCTTATTGTACTGCTATTAGGTTCAACATGCAATGTATTACGCACGCGTGCGCTTTTCTTATTTTTCCACAACCAAGGGCGGAAAAGAAAATTACCACAGATAACTAACCCTTGTAAACCTAATTACCTACTAAGTCCAAATCGATAAAACAATAAGATACCTATTTAAAAACAAATCACCACCGACTGTAGAGTCGGCGGTGTTTTTTTTTTAATTTCGTCATTTTGATTTGCGTCTTTACAGAAAAAATAATTTTCGAATATTTAAATTGTGTTTTTAAAAAGAATACTATAAATTAACATGATTATTTTTATTTTAACAAATATTTAATTTTGTGAACAAGTTAACATTTAATTGTGTTCGTAATTAAAAAAATATTTGAATTTTATATTTTTCCTGTGAGGCTGTTTAGCGGCTTCATACCTTTGCTTCTTTTTTAACCTGGTGAAATCAAACCGCATAAAAAAGGAAATTAAATCATAGTCTCCCAAAAATTGATGGCAAAAATACTAATTATTTTGTTAGTTTACTTATTTCTACGAAAGTGTATTGAAAAACGCCGTTTGATACACGTGGGAATATGTTACAGCACTTCTCGACCCCACGAAACCCTCGCCATACGGCTCGGGTATTCAATCTGCCTCGAATACAATAACCAACTTTCCGCACTTGTACGCAATATTAATACCTAACCACGGTAACAATAATAACATCATCATGCCTGCAGGCCCCGGATGACTATGAACAAATGTTCTTTTCACACACCATTATTTTGGATCCTAAACTAATAGGGGGCGAGCTTGGCCTTGCCATCAACCATGTTTCCAGACTACGGGCTGCTTGTGAGTTATTCCTAGTGGAAAAACGCTATAACACATTGCTTGACCTAAGCGCTCTCTTACGCACTGGGGACGAAGTAACCGCGCGGCTAGCCGCTTTTCCAGTTGCAACCGCTTATGATTGTACGCACTAAGTGCATGTTTACGTACGGGCGGGGCGTCGCGCGGCGCGTGCTGCGTTTTTAATTCAAACACATGCCGCCGATGCATGAAAAAGTTAACGATTTCAAACGTCGATTTTACGAGAAGCGACTTTTAGGCTCATTAGTATAAATGCAGTGTTTATTGCAGAGGACCCGTCTCTCAATAAATTAATAAAAAATCACGAGACGAGCCTTCTGCACGCGCCGCGCGACGACGCGCGACGCCCCGCGTCTCCGTAAACGAGCCCTAGAGCGCTACAAAATTTCATATTAAACTGGACTGCGCGGTTAGCCATCCCCGCGCCATTAACCGCTAGTGCGTAAGAGCGCTAAGTAGTGTTGCGCTGATGAGGTGCTAGCTTTGGGCATTATAACCAGTGTTATGGCATTGATCTTTTGTTATTTAATTTCTGACTGTTTCTGCGTTAATATTGTTATTGTTGTTCGAAATATCAATTATTATCAAAGTTGTATTAGTTATTACATATTTATGCTCTTAATTAGATGGCTTTCTCCTAATTAAATTGGTTGATGGCAATAGGCTTGCTCTCAATTACCTAAATCGGTGGATGGCAATAGGCTTGCTCCTCATTACATCGGTTGATGGCAATAGGCTTGCTCCTTATAACATCGGTTGATGGCAATAGGCTTGCTCCTAATTAGATTGGTTGATGGCAACAGGGTTCCTCATAATTACATCGGTTGATGGCAATAGGCTTGTCCCCAATTACATCAGTTGATGGCAATAGGCTTGCTCCTAATTACATTGGTTGATGGCAATAGGCTTGGTCCCAATTACATCAGTTGATCGATGGCAAAAGGCTTGCTCCTAATTACATTTGTTGATGGTAATAGGCTTGCACCTAATCACATCGGTTGGTGGCAATTGGCATGCTCCTAATTACATTGGTTGATGGCAATAGGCTTGCTCCCAATTAGGTACATCAAATAATTTGACAGCTGTCAGTAGAAAGCGATTCTCCCTAGGGCTGAAAAGTAGTATAACTTTCTACCCGCTCCGCAGGCATGTTATGACCTACTTTCAGAGTATGAGTAATGAAAAAACTATTGTCTAGATGTGAAAAAAAAGTTTGGTAGGCAATTAACAAGTTCTTTAATTTTTTTATAACATTCTTTCAATTTATGCAACATTTTTATGCTAAAGTAAATTGGGGAAGCTTCGGCTACATAACATCTGTTTTTCTTAAATAGTTTTTCCATTTTATCGCTCATGGTAGGTTCAAGGTAAATTGGTAAAATTGTATAGTTTCGGGTAGCTTGATTCTGGTGACTGTACTTTTCCGAAAATTAAATAAGAATATTTCACTAGATTCAGGAAATCAGGATATTAAATAGTCATTTTGGGGGAGCAGCAGTTATTTCGGCTTTTGCTTCCTCGGTTCACACAGTTGAGTGGACCATTAACTTATAAATAGATCAGCCTATTCGTTCAAAACAAGAAAAAACAAAAACAAGTTCTCAAGGTTTTCATTAAGTAATAATAATATGGCTTTGAGCATAAGCCTATTAGCCTATAGATTACCTTTAATCGATTCGTGATTCGAAGTTTAATCAATGCGTCGAATAAAAAAGTTTTCGGCAATAATAATTTATTAAACGGTCAGTGTTTTCCACAGAATCCATAAAATATCAATAAGTGTGGAGATTGGCATTAGATAAAGTGAGACTTCAGACAGCAGTAGGTTGAGTCGGGCTGTGAATGATGATGATGCTTAAGGCGAGATTGCAGTACTTTGTTTTTATGAACGCACGACCTCACCCCCCGCCCTGCCGTGCGAGCGATTTATTGCCTCAATTTTGACTGTTTTTAGGGTTCCGTACCTCAAAAGGAAAAAACGGAACCCTTATAGGATCACTTTGTTGTCCGTCTGTCCGTCCGTCCGTCTGTCAAGACCCTTTTTCTCAGGAACGCGTGGAGGTATGAAGCTGAAATTTATATCAATTACTCAGGTCTACTGTCCCTTGAAGCTGTGAAAAAATCAAACTTCTAAGCCAACGCAATCAAAAGATACAGCCGTTTATGCCGCAAATTTTCGACAATTGCAAGGGAATCAAAACCTACAGGGTGCTTCCCGTGAACTCAGAATCTTGAAATTTGGTACGAAGCAACGTCTTATAGCATAGATAAAGGAAAAATTACGAAAACCATAAATTTTTAGTTACATCGCATAATAAAAATATTCTAAGTAATTTTAAACTTTGTTTGTACGGAACCCTCGGTGCGCGAGTCCGACTCGCACTTGGCCGGTTTTTTCTTCTTGGAGAAAAATGATAAAGAAATTATACAATATGTTTTCAACATTTACTTCAGAATAAAAAGTTCTATCTACTGATATAACTTTCATATAAATTCATGATGAAATGTCTTAGCAGTACTTACACGTTTTAAATTGTGATTTAGAGTCATGTTTGATAAAAAAAATGATCGAGTCGATCAATCTAAATCGCTTTTCTATCTTTACGATTTACTTGAGAGTATGTTCAATTTTTATGTAATGATTTTTATTTATTAAAAAACTCATAATTATTTAGTTCGATTTTCAAAGGTTCAAAAATCTTAAAAAGTACTGCAAGCCCGCCTTAAGGCACACTGAACGCCCAACCACACGCACAGAAAAGTACGCGCAGGCCGCTCGATTAAAGCCGCGCTCAGGCCGCGCCCGGGGTTTGCGCGGGGCTTGTTTTCCCAACCACACGCACAGTGCTCCGCGTTCAAGCTAGTTTGCGCAAGTAAACCCATGGGGAAGTGTGAGCGTGTGGTAGCCTAGGCCCATTATGGGCCTACTACACGCACGCACTTCCCCACAGTTTTGCCTGCGGGATTACACGGTGCACACAGTACATCGCGCGTGTGGTTTGTAATGGTAATACAGTTTTACCAACCATACGCGCGATGTACTGTGAAGTGTGAACGAAAACTGTGGGGAAGTGCGTGCGTGGGGTGCGCCAAAGTTCACCTAAAATTTCAACTCCGATAATTGGAAATCCGAAAATGTTCTTCCTAACATTTTTCATCCTAACAATCGCAATTCCTAACTTCTCTGTCTCTAATGTTTTAATTCCGAAGCATTCGACTTCATAATGTCTGTAGCAATAAACATCTATTACACTATTATTTGTTTTCCTATATTTTCTCAACATAACCATCTTTTACACTATTATTCAAAGTCATATCTTTTTTTTTTTGTTTATATTACTTTTTATTCATAATAATCAGTATTATAAAAGGTCCCATTAAAATAGGTGGACAAAATTTTAGAAATCATTCAGACCGCTAAAATAAGGACAATAGCAAAAAAAAATAAGAATAAGAAATAAAATACCTACTTTTATAGGATGAGTTTGTTCTAGAGTGCCGGCAATTTATTATTTTAAGTCAAAATAAAATCACTTTATATATAGTGTTTTTTTTTGTTTAGATGTCTTTAGTTAGGCTTACTAAACGCTGTGTTAAAATTTGTCCACCTATTTTAATGGGACCTTATATACTATGCAAAGATATCCATAGGTTAGGTTAGGTTAGAACTGTGACCAACTACGCGCGAGCCGAGCGAGCGAAGCGAGCGGTGCCGCGGCAGTGGCCGGCGAGCGCTACCTCGAAATTGGTCGCGAAATTTTTCTAAGTATTTTTTTCATAGTGCCCCCAAGACGACACTCTGACCTGAATTTCATTCATTTATTTTATTTCAAGACAAAAATCAGTGAAACGACCTTTAATCAATCTAAACAAGTGAAAATATTCAAGTGAAAATATTATTAAATGCTATGAATTATATGTAGTTTTAATACCGCGAGACATATATCCAGGTCTGAAAGCAGGACACAAAACCCACCGTCATGCATATGCACATGCACACATGGGCCCACCCTCCCGCCCTCATGCATATGCACACATACAAAACAAGTGTGAAATAATTAGCATGCCATGCAATCAAACCTATACTCGACACGTGTTTCGCCCCTCCACGGGGCATCCTCAGGAGTTGTTGACTCGTCGAGCGTTCGTTATGAGCTATTTTATTTAACATTAGTGACCCGCCCCGGTTTTGCAAAGGTACAAAAAAGATACTAAAACTTTCCTTTTGAATCACTTTTATCTATTACAAAAACCCGCTTCATAATCCAGCGGGAAGTGACTTTGTTTTATACTATGTAGTGATGATGATGATGATGTAGTGATAGTGTTTTTTTTTTTTTTATAATATTCCACAACTATCACACAACGCCATCTAGTCCCAAGCTAAGCAGAGCTTGTGTTATGGGTACTAGACAACTGATAAACATACTTATATATTTCTAAATACATACATATTATAGATAAATTACACCCAGACACAGAACAAATGATCGTGCTCATCACACAAACATTTGTCCTGGGTGGGAATCGAACCCACGACCTCCGGCATAGCAGTTAGGGTCACTAACCACTAGACCAACAGGCCAGTGTTGATAGTGACAGTGATGATACAACCTGACACTGAACCGGCAAATTGGAAAAATATCGTAAGTAGAAGAATTAGAATTTATCGGGCTACTCTATAGTTTTCACCATAAACAACTGACTTTTTTTGTTGTTTATTTTTTCTTACACGGCCGCAACCGAAACGACCAAAATTAAAATGTTTATACATTTTGTGAAAATTGTCGTAGGTAATTATTATGATTTAATTGGCAACACAGGTAGTTCAGTCAATACTGACCATTGCGCAGTTGCATTGGCAGTGCGATGCGCGCTCGAACGCAGACGTGTTTCCACTGTGCACGGCACGAATTTTATTCGCGTATCGCGCGGCTGTAGCCGCTGCCCGTGAGCACTATGAGTTCCAAACAGCTCATAGTGAATGAATTGCTGGCTTTCCTAGTCCATGCTATCGACTACATGGACGAGGTGAGCATCCTGCAAATATGCCGGTCAAATTTCAAAGAGGACGACATCAGCAGCGGGAAACTCCTACTGTTCCAGTCGCTTGGGAAACTAGACCAGATGCCCTCTCGCCGAAGAGATGGAACCGAGAAGAGTCTTCAAGACATCATCGATATGTTGAAGAAGACTGACCCGGACGACGTGCCAGACTTCGTGGCGAAGCAGTTGAGTAAGCTGCCCCCCGTCACTTTCGATCACGTCGACGTTACACGGCTGCTAAAGGACATCACTACCTTGAAGGTGGAGATGACCAAAATGCAGTCCAGATTAGAGGTTACAGAAAAGTCCAATACTGAGCTACGTGCGGAAATAGCATTATTGCGCAACGTTGGTTCCGTAATTGGGTCATCAGAAGCCTCAGAGGTGAACACACGCCGAGGGGCGCAGAATGCATCCATCGGCAGTTTTACCGATAGCGCTGACCGAGCGCCGCCCGCCGTCGTCACCCGCGCCACAACACCGGCCACGGAAACGTCACGCGTAGGTACGTCGACCCCTAAACGTGCCTATGCAGAAATTGCCTCCAGCGGCAAATCTGATGCGTTGCAGTCTAAGCGACAAATCAGAAAAGGGGATAAGCAGACTCAACCTGCCCAGCCTGCGGTCCGTCGCTCCGTCCCAAGAACGAGCCAGGTTGATGAGGAAGGCTTCACTAAAGTGGAAAGGAAGAAGAAGAAGTCCTGCTCTCGCAACCTCTGCGGTACCGCACCGAGTGGTCCTAACATGCTGCTCCGCCCTGCTGTGCCTACGACGCAGCTGTACGTTTCACGACTGCATCACACCACGACGATTGAGGAAGTGGTGCAGTATCTGAAAGTGAAGACCAACTGGACTCTGAGGGTCGAAAGGTTGGAATCGCGCCACAACATCAATTTTAAGTCATTTGTGGTGCGTGTTCCAACCCAACATCTCCAGACCTTTTTGAAGGAGGACTTTTGGCCGAAAGGTGTCGTTTACCGACGTTTCCGAGGACGGTTACACGACACCTCGCAGCGAAACACGACGCCGACGTTACGTGTTTAGTTTTAATTACAGTTTAATGTTAAATATGTATTAGTTTGTTATTTTTGTATTATTGTGTGTATTTTACTTATGGGCCTTAGTTGCCTGAAATAAAATGATTATTATTATTATTATTATTGACATATAAAAAGTATGGACTGGAAATACCTACAAAAAAAAGGTGCATACTTACGGAGCATAAAATGGCTGCCAATGCTAAGGTTGTGTCAATCACAGAACAAGAAGAACAGTCAATCATGAAACATAGTATTACTGTAACGAGTATCGATACTAGTATTACGAGTATTATTAGATATCACGGTTGAATTATAATTAACAGTCCGTTGTAAAGTTGTAACAGAAAAAATATGAGTAAATTTACTTACCTTCTGATACCTGAGAATAAAAAAATTATTCAAAATGGTTTTTCTGAATACAATAATTAAAGAATACTTTTTACCCGACTACCCACTCGCTTGCTTCTGGCAACGATTGTTTCCAAAACCAAAACTCTCTCGCTTGCTTTCGGCAACGATCGTTGCCAAAATATATTTTTTGTTAAACAACTCTAAACTCTATTTTAAAGACTGTAAAGTCCTTTCAAAACGCCTTTAAACCATAGATTATTAGATTGTTTATCATTTAGACGCAAGTTTGCAACATCACCCGACGAATTTTTTTTTACAATTATTAAGTGAAGTTTGAGGCCGACATTTTGTGTTTCTTTGTGCTTTGTGTCCTTTTATTTTTAATGACGATTTTTTACCACAATCGTTATTGTTTCTTGTTCAATAGTACAAATAACTAGTCTAGTTTATAAAAATGACGAAAAACTATATATAATATACCTTTCGCGCAAACTTTTTCACAATTTCACGTTATTCGACAAACCGGCAAAATATGCTCGACCTTAACTTTAGCCTCTTATAAAATATTTTACACTCAACTTTTGTCAAAATAACAAACGTTACTCTTTTCCTTATCTTTTTGTCTACACAAAACAATAAACAAAATTACGCTAGGTCTCTCGTATCGATTGTAAATCAAGTTTTAATGAGGGGCGGCTGCGCCGAGTGTTTAGGTCAAATGTCACGAGCAAAGCTCGACGGTTTTCTTGAAATCGAAAGCAAGCGAGCGGCTACGGAAAAGCCAAAAGGAAGGGTAATGATTTTGGCAGTGTATGTATTATGTTTGTATGTTCCAGCATAGCGCCTAAACTACTGAACACTTGTTCTCCCCACCACTGCGATATTTTTTTGTTCTAGACCATACCTAGGAACTACTAGGACTAGGTATTATATAACAATTAACCAACATTAAAGTAGAATATTACTAAAACTCAACTACGAATTAAATCGCAAACTAATAAAACCGCGGTCTTCTACGCAGAAAAAACAAGAAAATAATTCTTGTCTATAAACGCCTTATCCAATTACCTAACTGATTATCGTCTTGTAAGTAGATAATTTGTATATTTCAATGTAACGTTTTATAAGTAAAATGATAGTAGAGGGCAGTCGTCGCATGCCACCTTGCTAATGGCAACAAGCAGCTGACTTATATATCAATGAGAACGCCATGAAGGAGCATTAGGTATCAGGCGAAATACGACTATCCTCTATAATAATTTTACTTATAATAAAAACGTTAAATTGAAAATTACAAATTATCTACCTACTAACTAGACGATAATCAATTAATTGGATAAGGCGTTGATAGATAAGAATATTAGACAATAATTATTTTCTTGTTTTTTTTTACTTTTAAGACCGCGGTTTTATTAGCCTGCGATTTTATTCGTATTCGTGTATTAGTTTTATAAACTTATTTTTTTCTGGTAGGTATGCAGATCCTAGTGAAGAAAAAATCTTCTAATAGTAAGAAGATTGTTTCTATTATGATTAGCATACTGACTGGCGGAGTAAAATAAAAGGGGACTTTGTTTCTTGTCGCCAAAATTTGTATTCGTCACCAAGTTGTATCACCTAATAAATAGATCTATCGCCACGAAATATTTTCGTTCTCAGATAAACAAAAAGTGTTCCCAGTTAAGAATGATCAAATTAATGTTAATATAATTATGTGTAAAATAAGAGATGGATCACCAATAAAATTGTAGTGCAATAATAGGGTTTGTCAAACCCTATTATTCTACTGACTAAAAACCACCCATGTTCCTTCTTCGCCCTTGTGCCAAGGCCGCGTTATCTCTTTCGATAATCCGCAGGGCGGTCCCGCGCCCTGACCGGACCTGGCACGGTCACTCGAACAGATATCGTTTCAGCGCAGCGAAGGAACTAGTATCGGAAACTATTACGCAACGGTACAAGACTATCCATGTTTGTAAACAAACGAATCAAATTATGAAATAACAAAAAGGTCTCTGGGACGGAAATAAACCCAAATATTAACACTTTAGCAATAAATTAATGATCACTTAGCATTTTTTCATCGAAAACGTATTACTCCTAGATACTATTGCATGAAAACGACTACTACTAACCTATGCAAAGTCAATTAAGGTTGATTTTCAGTCCTTCTTGCACCACACTTCACAATACACCACGCAGGCATATTGAATTGCTGTTTCCTAACATAAATATACACGCAGTAAAAAAATAAAAAAATAAAAATGATTTTATTACATTCCGTTGTACAAAAAACACGTCTTATCTATACATGTACACTATGCAGCTTTACAACTAGGGTAACAGAGTGTCTTCGATGAGCTCTGGCACCCAATGTAAGATTTAACTTGAGTTTAGGGTGCCAGGTGCCAGCGTCCTCGCCTAAGATTTGTACATGCAGTAGTAGTTGTAAGATGAACACAGTACGCCATCATTAAATTACAATAAAATAAAGAAATAAAATTAAAATTACTTGTTAATGCAACTATGTTGTACTTATCCTATTTATGTAGCTATAAATGTGTGTAGGTATGTATTTATATGTGTAAGGGGGAGATAAATATGGTGAAAACTTGTGTTTATGTAGGTATATAAAAATAATAATAATAATGAATATATCACTTTGGTAACTATACTTATTAGGCTATTGATATCTGTAATAAATCCTCAGTCTCATTATAGGTCAATGTCAAAAGCCACTTCGTGACCTTGGTTTTACATTCATTTAGACACATGCGAGCAATGCAGCAGAGTTTATTTATTTTATTATATAGATGGTTCGACAGTATACCAAAATGACGCTGAGCAAGTGCCGTTCTACATCCACAAGTTGAACATACATCGAAGTGTCTGCGTTTTTTGGTAGCATTTGGATGGTAAACCACACAGGGATGTTTGCGGAGAATAGTACCAAGAACAAATAGCTGTCTCACAGTAAGGACCTGACATTCGTTGTAGAGATTCGAGTGGTGGGATACCTAAAAGGCTTCGAGGTCATAACCTTGAGAACCGCTCTCTGTGCTCGTTCCAGAGGCAGGAAGATAGTCTTAGAAGTCCCACCCCAGACTGTGATGCAGTAGTTTATTATGCTTTGGCATAGGGCATAACATACCGTTTTAATAGTATGGCGGTCCGCGGAGTGCCTTAGTTTTTTGAAAATGAATATACACTTGCGAACTCGCGATATGAGATTAGTGAGGTGAGGTTTCCAGCTCAGAGAGCTATCAACATAGACACCGAGATACTTAACAGAATCAGATTTTTTGAGTTGAGGACAGCAACATTGTGAAGAAGATACATCAAGAGAGCAAGTATGAGCTTTAAGCACCATTGAATCTGGAGGAGGGAGGTTGGTGGATACTAAGGAGAAAGGTAAGTATACAGTTTTATTTAAATATAAGGTTAGTATGTTTTTTGACAACCATTTCATCACTGATTTTAGCGCAAGTTCCGCGTACTTTGCTGTTTCAGGCCAGTCACTGCCATGAATTAATAGAGTAAGATCCCAGGGCCGCCAGACGTCACGTATTTTCTGACGAAGGAAATGTGGACGATTGAGTAGTGTTAGTATGAACTAAGAACGCACGACTACCAGCTAGCTTGCTTAGACGGCCAATTTTCAGGTATCAGGCTATCAAGGTACATAAAAACATTACTAACTTCACGTATTTTCTGAAAGCTGATTTTTACGTATATTGTAGGCAATATCCTTAAAAATAAGTTGCCAACACTCCCAGACACTTCCTAGCGGCCGTTTTGCTTAACAGACGCTTTAAAGTTCCCAAATAGTTTAGACTTAAACGTATTGTGGCTGTTTACCTGAGATCGCATGGCATCGCTCGTGTGGCTGACATGCAGACCTCCACTGGACTCATTCGGTGGGCATTCAACAGGATCTGTCCATTGTCTGTGTCTTCAGAATTTTGTTGAAAACGTTGCTTTCAACGCTCGGATGTACTTTGGAGCGCCTGCCCAAAATAGCATGGCAATATCCCGATCAATTAGCTTTAAGTATTAAATAATAAGGCGTTCAGAATTCTTTAAAGCGTCTGTTAAGGTGGATGTTCCAGGGTAGCCCGCGAAATTCAAATTTTCTTACGTTTTTAACGATTTGCAGGCCAGTGCTAGGTTGTATGTTAGTGAAAATATGATTTATAATAATAATAATAATATTCTTTATTTTTCAGACAACAATGATCCATAGTGTTAGTAAAACAATAAAATTACTTATTTCTAGTGTAAGACGGGAAAAAAAAGGCATAAAGGTTCCGGAATGACTTTTTACAAGGTCAAAGTCATTCCGGAACCTTTATGAGCTCGGAGGGTTGTATTAATGATTTTGATGATTATAATTCTGTAACTACATATGTCTTACAGCCGCGAATTAAATGTTCATCAACATACAACCTATCACTGGCCTGCAAATTGCAAAAAACTTAAGAAAATTTGAATTTCGCGGGCTGGTTGGAGGATTCACCTTAAGCAAAACGGCCGACGGAAAGTGTCTGGGAGTATTTGCGACTTATTTTTAAGGATATTGCCTAATATATACGTAAAAATCAGCTTGTAGAAAATACGTGAAGTACCTAAGTGATTTTTTTGTGTACCTTGATGACCTGATACCTGAAAATTGGCCGTCCAAGCAAGTTAGCTGGTAGTAGTGTGTTCTTAGTTCGTACTAACACTACTCAATCGCCCGCATTTCCTCCGTCAGAAAATACGTGACGTCTGGCGGCCCTGGGATCTTGGACTATAAGTAATAGAGCGGTATCATCTGCGTAAGTGAAGATTGAACAATTAATTAAAGACATTTTACATAAATTATTAATATATATAAGGATAGTTTAAGAGATAATCTCGTCGTAATTTTCTCACAAATCGCAATTTAACAAAAAGTAAACAACTATTTGACAGCACAACTACCACGAAACTCGTCGCCATCTTGTATCACAATATGGCGAATGCGGCACCTATCCGGCACCGGCGTGTGCATAAACTATATTTTACATTCTGTCTCCTATTTCACTCATAAGTGTGTAAATAGAATATTGCGGCGTCTCCATATTTTTCCTATCTCAATGATACTGACTGTCCAATACTGTCACTGTCAGTAGTGTCAGACGTGTCAGTAGGGTTGCGGCTTGTCAAAAATAGTCAAAATAATAAAAGCACTGAGTTATTAAACAGACCCGCTGTTCCGCTCGCAATATTATAAATAGCTCTCTAGTATTTTGTTTCGTGGTCACGGTTTTAAGAATCAGCTTAGATAATAGAAGAGAGGTGTATTAAGACATTCTTTAAGCTCTGGAGCAGGAAAGGAGTGGGTCAGTGGGTCGTCTTAGGGGCGTGCCTAAAAAGTGTTCAGCTTAAGGTAGCAGGATCCAGAGAAATGTCTATCTGGCAGAGCGAGGAGCGTCGCTGCGCTGTGGTGCTGCAGGAGGTGTTTGGTTGGCTGGCAGCACGAGAGTTGGCGCGCGCGGGCGCCGCGTGCCGCGCCTGGCGTCGCGCCGCCGGCGAGCCCTCGCTGTGGCGGCGCCTGCTGCGCCCGGCCCTCCCGCCCTTCCCGGTGCCCCATGGTACATACCCGGCGTGTGCATAACCTAGTCTAACTGCATGCGCTGAACTGCAGCAGTGATGAGTGCAGGTGAGCTGGACTTTGCCTCAGTATCAGAGTGTTGCTGTATGTCTCACTAAAATTTGTTTTTCAAATCTAGTAACCAAAAGTCATAAAGAATATTCAAAATCCGCCCCTAAGACGACCCACTGACCAATATTCTGCTTCAGGAATAACATTTAACAAGAGCACGGTTAAGCAACTTGATAGGTTTAAGTAATCCCCTAGACGATCCAACCATGACCAATAAGTAGGGTCATTTCGCCGGTTAGCGACCAGTTAGCTGAGTTGCCTCTAAGATGAAGAAAAAAAAATGTTGTCTACACGCAAAATAGTTTAAGTATATTAATGTGAATTTGTCCCAAATATAGTGTAGTTTGGATACAAAAACATAAAATAAAGTACCTACATTCATACAAAAATATTTATAAAATGCTGGAAAAGTGAAAATATAGCGAAAACATTGGTTTACGACCACTTTTATCAGTTTGTGACCACCAGTGAGCTGGTTTGCGACCACTATTTTAATATGAAAAATATGCCATTAAAACAAGTAAATTTTTTATTCGTGATTATTAATATATAAGGTCCCATTAAAATAGGCGGACAAATTTTAACACAGCATTCAGAAGGTCTAACGAAACATAATATGTTTCGTTAGACCTTTTCTAGTTATCCTGTTCGTAGATATTATCTAAACAAAAAAAAACATTAAGTAATTACATATTTTTTTTTAAATTTTTTTAACTTAAGAACGCGTTTACGGATTCTCGCGGTAATTTGGTTTTTTTTTAGTTATGCTACTACAAATATTTTGTGTTCGTAGAGCTATGATTTTCAACACGAAGTGCAGCTAAAAAACGACACAGGTTCCACCCACAACGGTGGCAGAGCGCAGATTAAGTTTTACATTTAATTTTTTTGCGTAATTTATCATGACAGTGACCGCTAAAATGAACCTTATTGCAATCGTTTAAGATTCATCCGGAATAGCAAAAAATGAGAAAAAATAAGTTTCAGTTTTCATTTTTTCTGCGACTATTCATAGCATTTAGCTTAAAAAAAATTCCCATTATTTAAAATTGAGTATATTTGCCTACATACAGTATTTTTAGAAATAGTAAAATATGTTAATAATAGCACAAAAAATGTACCTAAACTCAACCCGGTGTCGTTAATTTTGTGGAAAATGGCAACGTAAGATCGATTTTACATTATCAAAGACTAAAATTTTCAATATTATAGTTCACATTATTTGAAGATGAAGAACCAATGTATACGAGGTAGTTATTAGTTATATTCGATTTTGTTGAGTACCGAAAAATCAGCATAATTTTGCCTGATTTGTAAACGCGCCCTTAAAATAATAAATTGCCGGCACTCTAGAACAAACTCATCCTTTATGAGTAGGTAACTAGGTACTTAAATGCGATTTTCTTATTATTTTTTTTACCATCGTCCTTATTTTGGTGGTCTGAATGATTTCTGAAATTTTGTCCACCTATTTTAATGGGACCTTATATTGCTATACCTGTTTGTGACATTTCAGCAATCTAATATTATTAAAATAATTATGCTTCCTATGACTTATTAAAATATGTATTTCGAATTGTAGGTTACTTACTCATTCTCTTCATTATTTGATAACTCACAATATTATTGATACTGACATTATTAATTTATCTGTTAAATTTTGCATGCCAAAACTCAGGCTGTACCCGGCTCACTGTATTTTTTATAACAACATTATCTGGGGGCATGGCAGTGCCCCCGCCAAGTCAAGCAATAAAGCGGCACGGCCGTACCATCCTTTTTACCCGACTACGGCAAAGCCAAAGGAGGGTTATGATTTTGACTGGCTATGTATGTATGTATGTATGAATGTATGTATGTATGTATGTGTGTATCTTCATCTGTTCCCTCAGCTTTTAATCTACTTATCGGAACTCGAGTTAAGAGGTATCGTTAGAACCGTCTTAATTTTCCGCTGAACATAGGCTACGTGACGTGTCACAAAACACGATTTGGCGCCCTCTAGCGGTCAAAAAGTATGGCTTAAAAAATAAAAATGGAGATAAACACGCCGTGTTTGGTATCATTTAAAAGGGCCTCACTTGTACATTTCCAAAATATTGCTCAAATTTAAAATCACGCCCTCTAGCGGATAAAAAGTCAAGAGTAAAAAAAAATATTTAACACCAAAATTGTTTAAATAAAAAAAAGTAAAAAACTAAAACCCGACTGCGACAAAAAAAACGACGCTGAAAAAGTATGAAACAAGATTTTCAGGATAGAACAAAAAGAAAAGCCGTAGTCACACCGTCACACGTTATAGGTACCAACCTAAACACTTTAATACCGTGTGACTACGGCTTTTTGTTCTATCCTGAAAATCTTGTTTCATACTTTTTCAGCGTCGTTTTTTTTGTCGTAGTCGGGTTTTAGTTTTCTTGAAACAGTTTAGGCCATTTTCGACCCCCTATAACTTCGTTGTTGATGAAACTAGAAACCTGAATTTTTAGTAACCAATTAGGCATTGTATAAACACAGTATATTTCAAATTTCATTCAATTTGAACCAGTAGTTTAAGAATTATAACTAATCAAAGTTCCTTAATTTTGTCACTCACTGACTCACTGACCGATCATCAAAAGTCTAAGGCACTTCTAGCAGACCTAGAAGCTTCAAATTTAGAATACAATTAGTGTTTAGTGTATAAACCAAGGAAAAACTTAAAAAATATGCAATTTCAGTCTAGTTTTCTAGATACACTAACTGCATAAATAACTTTGTAATCCCATATAAATGTATAGGATTACAAAGTTAAAGTTACATTTTCAGTGAATGAATTTCACCGATTGGTCTGAAATTTTGTATGTATAATGTATATCGCCTAACAATGCAATATTACTTAAAAAATATGCAATTTCAGTCTAGTTTTCTAGATACACTAACTGCATAAATAACTTTGTAATCCTAACTTAATATTATAAATGCGAAAGTAACTCTGTTTGTCTGTCTTTCTGTCTGTCTGTCTTTCTGTCTGTCTGTCTTTGCTTCACGCCTAAACTACTGAACCGATTTGTGTGAAGTTTGGTACAGACGTAGTTTGGAACTTGAGAAAGGACATATGATGGTTTTTTTTTTTTTTTTTTTCGCGAGATAAACCAAAAATCTGCCGGAAGTCACTATTCCACACGAACGAAGTCGCGGGCAAAAGCTAGTCCCATATAAATGTATAGGATTACAAAGTTAAAGTTACATTTTCAGAGAATGAATTTCACCGATTGGTCTGAAACTTTGCATGTATATGTATATCGCCTAACAATGCAATATTATGATGACATGGAGCTGATCTGATGATGGAGCTGGAAGGTGGCCATAGGAACTCCGTTATAAAACGACGCAAACCCATCGAATTTGGACTCGTTTGATTTGTCTTGAACATTAGTTTGTCTTTAGATTATGTCCTGGGTCTGATGATGGAGCTGGAAATTGGCCACAGGAACTCTATTCTTGAATGTCATAACCCCATCGAGTTTGGACTCGTTTGATTCGTCTTGACCAGTACTTTGTCTAAGATTGCTTCCAAGGTCTGATGATGGAACTGGAAGGTGGCCATAGGAAATCCATTTTTTTTTAATCGTGAATGGGCTTGCTCTTGACCTCAATCTTGCCCTAAGGGCAGAGATGATGTTGACGATGGAACGAGCTTACCCAGAAGAAGCCTATTTACTCGCGACTTTAATTGATTAGGGTTATATGAACTCGGAAAAACCGACGCAGGCAGGGAATTCCACTCCTTGGCTGTGCGCATAATAAAGGACTTGGCAAAGCGCTTCGTTCGAATGTGTGGAACGTCGACTAGGTATCGGTGATAATAACCTGCAGTACGTCTAGTCTCCCGATGGAAAAAGGGAGATGGTGGAATAAGCTCGTGGAGCTCCTGCGCACACTCTCCGAAGTACAGTCTGTAGAAAACCGACAGACATGCGACTTTGCGACGGTGGGCCAGGCTATGTAGCTTGACAACCAGCTTATCGTCACCAATTAGCCTCCTGGCTCTGCGCTCTATAGAGTCAAGTGTGGCAAGTTGGTATTTGGCTGAGCCATCCCAAAGGTGACAGCAATACTCCATGCCGGACCGGACTTAAGCTTTATATAATACTGAAAGCTGTCCAGGCTTGAAGTACCGCCTAACCTTGTTTAGGATGCCCAGCTTTTTTGCCGCAGTTTGAGCCTTCGACTCGATGTAGGCGCCGAAGTTCAGATTCGCACTCAACTTCGTGCCAGGAAGCTCGAGACTGTCAGTAACTTGTACAGACGCACTCCGGAAAGTAGGGGCCAGGTTAAACGGACTCCTTTTGGCGGTGAACAGACACACTTGTGTTTTGGTGGCGTTGAAATCAACCAGATTCTCGTCACCCCACTCGGAAACAAGTCTTAAGGCTGAATTCGTTCGCTCTACCATGGCCTCTCTTAATGAACGTACTTCATCACCACCGGCTTTTGCGCTGGATATATAACTCTCCATGACAGTGCTGTCATCTGCGTACCCAACAATTCCAGGAACAAGGAGGTCATTGATGTGCAGCAGGAAAAGTGTCGCGGAGAGAACAGACCCCTGAGGAACTCCGGCATCGATAGCCATAAGGTCAGAGGAGCAGCCATCAATGACCACTCGGATCGACCGTTCACTCAGGAAGTCAGATATCCAGCAGCAAAAGTCAGCGGGAATGCCGTATGCTGGAAGTTTGCTCAACAGACTTGCGTGCCAAACCCTGTCGAAAGCCTTCGAGATGTCAAGCGACACGGCAAGGGCCTCGCCGTGTTTTTCGATGGCCTCGCTCCAGCAGTGCGTAGCTAACACCAGAAGATCCCCAGTTGACCGTCCCCGGCGAAAACCATACTGACGGTCGCTGAGTAGGTCGTTCGCTTCAAGGTGCGCCTGCAGCTTACCGTTGAGTACGCTTTCCATTACTTTACATAGTATGGAGGTGATGGCGATTGGTCGATAATTACAGGGGTCGGCACGACTACCCTTCTTGGGTACTGGTTGTACATTAGCAACATTCCAGGAGTTCGGCACCGTTCTGGTTTTGAGAGAGAGGCGGTACAAGCGTGTCAACACAGGAGACAACTCAGGCGCACAGTTCCTTAAGACCCTTGCTGGTATGCCGTCCGGACCGCTAGCCTTATTCACGTCTAGGCTCTGAAGAACTCTACGAACCTCTTTCAAGTGTATTGTGATCTCCGGCATCGAAGAATCACAGCGAGGAATCGTTGGTGGCTGTTTTGACCCAGTATCTAGACGCGAATTGCTCGCAAACAGAGATGCAAATAAATTTGCCTTCTCGGTAGCGGAGTGAGCCAGCGACCCATCCGGTTTTTGCAGGGGGGGTAGTGAGGACCGGCAGAAATTAGATTCGACCGATTTGGACAGAGACCAAAACTGTTTACTGCCAGGAGGGTAGGACGCCAGTTTGGCCCCTATGCGACTGACGTGGTCGAAACGCGCCTTTCGGATCACCCGCTTACAGGACTTTGCGGCAGAATTGAAAGCTCTCTTCTTCGCGCGAACCCGACGCGCTCGAACTTTACGGTCACAAGCTTGCACCCAGGCTTGGTATGCGGACTGTTTTTGAGCCTCAGCACGAGCACAGTCCGCATTAAACCAAGGACGGGCCTTGTGACCGAGCGGTATGTCGGAGAATGAAATATAGTATTCCATTTCCTGCCGTATCACGGCCGCAACCGCCTCAGCTGAGCAAGTGGGGTCGCGCGCAGAAAAGCAAACTGACTGCCAAGGGAAGGACGCAAAGAAGTGCCGCATCTCATCCCAGTCTGCTGACTCGTATTGCCAAACTCGCCGCTCGCCTTTAGGGCTATCATCTGGAGGGGAGCTTACAGATATGGACTTCACCAGACAGTGGTCAGATGTTCCCAGGGTTTAGGCGCAAAATGCCAAATTCTCAAAATGGCAACAGAGTCGCAAAAGGACAAATTCTCAAAATGGACAATTCTCAGAAAGCCAAATTCTCAGAATGGCAAATTCTCAAAATGGCAAATTCTCAAAATGGACAATTCTCAAAAAGTCTAATTCTCAGAATGGCAAATTCTCAAAAAGGCAAATTCTCAAAATGGACAATTCTCAAAAAGTCTAATTCTCAGAATGGCAAATTCTCAAAAAGGCAAATTCTCAAAATGGACAATTTTCTACAATTGGCAGTATTCCTATATACCTAAAATAGATTTCTTGGTAATTACGGTCTAACTAGATAGAACAATAGAAATTGCAATGGCGGGTAGAACAAGTGCCTTTCGGTTTCGTTATGGGTCTTGTTACCTACACCCTTTAGATTGTCTTTTTATTACTCACTAATAAATCGTTATTTTGAGGAATATTATAAAAGTGAGGGTAGGTAAAATGTAGTGAAAAAATATAAGTTTTTAAACTGACATGGTCACTGACACTACTATTAATATCATAAACGGGATATTTACCATGTAATAGTAGAGCAATAGGACGCGAAATATTTGCGAAAAACTGATTTTCGTAACCTTTTGACCTTGATAACTCCTTTGACCGACACGATATCAATGTCGATTTTTCAAATCTTCTTTACAATACCGTAATAAAGGTATAGGTACAAAAATTCAGCCCACTAGGAATTATTGCGCAGATTGGGGTTTAAAATGCATAAAGCTTATACTCAGTCGTACTCTGTGTTAGTACCAAGCAAAACACTGTCTTCACTTCACCGAGTTGCGACCAATCAAAAGAAAAAATCAAGCACCAACATTTTTTCACTACCGATTAAATATATTTACCCTCACTTTTATAATATTCCTCAAAATAACTATTTATTAGTGAGTAATAAAAAGACAATCTAAAAGGTGTAACAAGACCCATAACGAAACCGAAAGGCACTAATTGTTCTACCCGCCATTGCAATTTCTATTGTTCTATCTAGTTAGTCGTAATAACCAAGAAATCTATTTTTTATAGGAATACTTACTACCAATTGAAGAAAAATTGTCATTTTGACAACTTGCCATTTTGAGAATTTGCCTTTCTGAGAATTTGCCATTCTGAGAATTAGACTTTTTGAGAATTGTCCATTTTGAGAATTTGCCATTTTGAGAATTTGCCATTCTGTGAATTTGGCTTTTTGAGAATTGTCCATTTTGAGAATTTGTCCTTTTGCGACTCTGTTGCCATTTTGAGAATTTGGCATTTTGCGCCTAAACCGTTCCCAGTGGGGCTGATACCGATACTGAGTGCCTGTCTGGGTCAGTAGTAAGCAGCAAGTCCAAACAATTAGGTGTGTGTCCGTTAACATCCGGCACCCGGGTAGCTTCATTCACCAGCTGGGTGAGATCTAGCGACAATGCAAATCTGCGCGCCTCTCTCCCAGCATGGTCAGTTTTCTGGAACGGGAACAACTACTCATCGTGGTGGGCATTAAAGTCCCCCAGAAAAAGAAGCTCCGCCGTTGGATACCGTTGCTGGGCACAATCCGCCTTTTCCAACAGGTGTTCGAAGAGCCTGGTCGTCTCTTGTAGACACCGACGTAGAGAGATTTCTCGACCCCGGTGTCCACCAGTATCCAAATTGTAGATAACCCAGAATCCTCAAAGCAACGGAGACGCCGAAAGCAAACGTCATCGCGGACGTACACCCAGCTCGCTTTACGAACTTATGTTCAAGCGAGTAACCTGGGTAGTTGAGGTACGCCACGTCTGACGGAGTCGCTATCTGCGTCTCCGTTAAAAAGAATAGGTGCGGCTTCTCGGTCTCGAGGTGATGGTGAACCGGATCGAGATTTGAGTGCAAACCCCCTGATGTTGGTGAGGTGCACTTTAAGTGGATAATAAGTAATTTTAGAACGTCATAGCCCCATCGAGTTTGGACTCGTTTGATTCGTCTTGACGAGTACTGTGTCTTTAGATGATTTCCAGGGTCTGTTGATGGGGCTGGAAGGTGGCTATGGGAACCCCCTTATAAAACGACGCAACCCCATCGAGTTTGGACTCGTTTGATTTGTTTTGTCGAGTATTTTAGCAGTTCTTTAAATTGATGATTATGACTGTCCAAGTTCGAATAAAACTAGTGTTGTTGATTCATTAAACGTGTCTACAAAAAGAAATGAGATCCCACTAAAAACAAAACTTGTAAAAAGAGCCAAGTCCTACAACTGTTTTCTTCTACCGTAAAAAGTAGTGAGATCCATGTAATACCAAGTCAATTTATTTATTCCGTCTAATAAAAGATTGACTTGGCCATCGTATCATATTGGCCAATGCAATGGCGAATAGCCATAAGAATGGCCAGTTTAACATTGGCGAATGCGATGCGATGGCCAAGTCCATCTTTTATTAGACTGAATAAATAAATTGACTTGGTATTACATGGATCTCACTACTTTTTACGTTAGAAGAAAACAGTTGTACGACTTGGCTCTTTTTACAAGTTTTGTTTTTAGTGGAATTGTATTTGTACGGGCACTTGACTGCTAATACATTTGATAAGTTAAGATGGAAGAAAATTATATTCGTGCTAATTTCTTGATAAATATTTAATAGGTGTTTACAATAAAACGGACGAAAGTGTACTCAAATATATTTCCATAGTTGCGTTACAATACGGTAAAAATGCTTATGCTAGCGACCTAAATTAATGTGCGATGTAATCGTACATATTCCCGGACGAGATAGGAAGGATGAAGAGGAACTTAATTTACAAAATTAACAAAAGTTAAAGATTACACATGCTAATACAAATAGATTATAAAACTTGTTATTTTAAATCTAAGGGGAAGTTCCTATATCTACGCGAGGGTAGCGAGGAGCATGAACGCGCACGCTGTCGAGGATCCACTTGTATCCCTTGTTCCGCTGCTGCGGGGCGGCGGCGCGGGCACCGCAGGCAATGTTCTTGACTCCTCGGCGACGGACGGTGATGGTGATGACGGTACTCGCCATTTACATTGTGTGCGGCGAGTTATAATAATTATAACAGCGATGCAAACGATCCCATATAAAGAGTAAATCATGACGTAGTGATGAATATCGTGATCAGATAGATCATCAGATAACATCACATCAGCCTTTTTCATCGACTGTATCTGTTTGTCTACTTCGCCGATTTCTTCTTCTAAATCTTGGGTTTTGTTCTCCAAAACTAGTTTAGGTATGCTGATGTTGATGATGTGGTTGATAGGGGCAATCACTGGTGTATAAATATCTGCTTTGGTCCTCATTTGACTTATGTATGGTTTGTGTGAATATAAAGTGAAGTTGTCCGTCTTGATGATGCATTCCTGACCTATGTTTAGTAGTCCGGCTTGTGTTAGCTGGTGTGCGGTTACTTGATCGCCGCATATGGTTCGAACTTGACACCGGTCACAACAAAAGTAAAAATAATTATTTAATGTGTAAGTTTCTTGCCAATTATCTTTACAGGAACTTGATATTGTTTTGCATTCCGAGTTTTCTGTTTCACAGAAGTTCTTGTCTCCTTTGATTTGATAGATGGGCCTTAAGATGTGGCAGTAGTAGATTTCCGATACGGTGAGACACGATCTTAAGTCTTGCTCAGACATATTAATATAGGTGTCTTTCTTCATATTAATAGATTATGTACTGAGATATTGAAACGATACTGATCATATCATTTCGGCCTGTTGTCTTGGGGATCGGAATTATCTTGTGGATCTCGTATGAATCTCGACTGATAAGAGGTACTTTGATCTCAAAAATTATGATGTCCTGCAGGAGTCTTGTTTTTATTTCCAGCAGATCGTATATCTTTCGAAGGTCCGAATGTATGTTGTCAATTGGTAGGGAGACGTCCTTGGGTAACTTGCTAGAGATCGTGCTTAACTCGTTGATGAGTTGGTCAGGTGTAATCAAGTGTAAGTTGAAACGACCATTGTAAATATCTGTCACGGTGTCTAATAGCATATTCTGAATGCTCTTCAAATTATACATCATATTACTTGCTATGATGGCTCCCATGTTGAAGTCATTGATAACACTGTTAGATTCAATGTTGTTCTTCAGTTGGCCTACTGCTTCGTCTAGCTTGTTCATGTGACGATTTATCAGCTTCAGTTGTTGGTTCATGTCATGCTCTGTACGCTTAAGTAGGTTGTTTTCTGCTTCCATGAGTGAAGTCTGATTCTTCCAAAGAGAATAATAATAATAATAATAATAATATTCCACAACTATCACACAACGCCATCTAGTCCCAAGCTAAGCAGAGCTTGTGTTATGGGTACTAGACAACTGATAAACATACTTATATATTTCTAAATACATACATATTATAGATAAATTACACCCAGACACAGAACAAATGATCGTGCTCATCACACAAACATTTGTCCTGGGTGGGAATCGAACCCACGACCTCCGGCATAGCAGTTAGGGTCACTAACCACTAGACCAACAGGCCAGTCAGAAACTATGTGTTTCTCGTTTTCTCGAATAAGCGAAATATTCTTACGATATTTTTCAGCGAAACTTTCGTCGAGCACGCCAAACAAGCTGTTTGCGACATATCCCACGCCGTTGATAAGGCCTCGGCGCTGACGCAGTAACCCAGGTCGCGTGCCGGAATGCTGACTCAGTAATACTTGGTTGTAGTGCTGAAGTTCTGAGAACGCGTGACGTAACTGGAGTACAATTACATCACAGTGAACTTGGTCTTGTATGGAATCACATGTTTGTTTGAGCGATTGGATGTATTTATTGAACGTGGTAGTCGATTGCTGTAGTAAACTACAAGTTTCCAATCATCTCTGATTAGCATCATGTTTGCTACCTTGTCAAAATACAAACTCTGATTTGTTTGGAACGGGGTTACATTCAAGTTGCATTCTGAACTTGTGATGAACGTGAAGAATAACATAAGAGTTGTGACCAAGGTTGTGAAGTTAAACTTGCTTTTTGTTGACCTCCTTGTTGAGGGTTCTTCGACTTGTTGGTGATCCGCTTCTTGCAGTTTGTCGCGTGCCGTGTCGCACTGTGCGGCAACTTCTTTATGTTCTAGAAGTACGGATACTTTTAAGACTGGACGCTTCAAAATACCGCCTTTTGTTTTTAAGGTCACGACACGCACGTGACCGTCATTGCCTGGATGTAGTTCTACGACTCTTCCCATCATCCACTTGCCGGCTGGCAGGTTGTCGTCGTGGATTAGAACTACATCATCCAACTTGATATTGGCTTGGGGCTGCCTCCATTTGCTTCTCACCGTTAATTGAGTGAGATACTCGGTGCGCCATCTTTTCCACAGATCTTGTAATATTTTCTGTGTTAGCTGCCAGCGTGTGCGCAAATCTCTTTCAGTCTCAACTAAAGTTAACGTAGGGCCACCAGTTAAAAAGTGAGAAGGTGTCAGGAAATCTAAGTCTTCAGGATCTTCTGAGATTGCACACAACGGTCTTGAGTTAAGACAGGCTTCAATTTGTGTTAGAAGTGTAGTGAACTCTTCATATGTCAATTTTTGTTCACCAATCACTCTCTTGAGGTGCAGCTTGAAACTTTTCACGGCAGCTTCCCACAAGCCTCCTGCTGATGGCCATGAAGGAGCGTTAAAGTGCCATGTGATCCTACATTCTATGCAAATAAATGTTTTGATTTGATTTGAGTGGGCTATCTATTACCCCTATGTTTAATAGAAGTTTGTTTAAGGAACAGTGACCCGTTAAAATTCCTATGATTTTCGAGTAAACTTCATTGATGCCATATTGTTTTATTAAATAATGAATTCTAATATTAACATGGATGTTTCACATAGATCTGCCCTGCGTGATGATTATACTGACCTAGTTCATTTGTAACTTGACTCACGCTCAAACCTATAAGTATTAAAGAATAGATGTCATGAATGTCATCAACACTAGTATCGTACTATCGTAGGGACAAAATGTTGTAAATCGTCACATGTTTGATAGGAGCTATGGAAATGAACATTTACTCGTCGATGGCAGCCGGTGCGCGGGCGGCGTCAGTGGCGTGGCGCCAGGAGTACGTGTGGAGCCACGCGGGCTGGCGCCTGCGCGCGAGACACGACGCCGCCGACACACTGCTGCACGCCGCGCTGGCGCCACCCGACCTGCTGGCGCTGGCCGGCGCCGACGGCAGCGTGGCCGTGTGGCGGCGCCAGGCGGGCGCGTGGCACGAGGCGGGGCGGGCGAGCCTGCGTGCGCGCGGCTGGGCCGCAGTGGCGCGCGTGCAGTGGGCCGGCCGCGAGCGTCTGCTGCTGGCGGGGCCGCTGGCGCTCGTTGACGACTGGGAGCTGATCGTGCTGCGTGTGAAAGGTCTGTGGGAAACGTTTGACTCTTCGTCTCGGCGCATGCGGGCCGTTCAATAGTTGAACGTCACTCTCTATTATACCTGGCAGAGGACGGTAGCTGCGGGTCGGTGGCGAGCCGAGTGCGGTGCAGTGCGGGCGCCGCTGGCTGCTGGGCCGATGCCACCGGCGACGCGTTCCTTTCGTTCGAGCTGCGCCGACTGGGCTACGGCCTGTACTGCACCACCGTGTGGCTCAACGCCGCCACGCAGGTAACTTGGTAGTTCTGGTCCAGCAGGGAGACGACGAATGTATGTAAGTATTATAAAGTCTAGAAAAATACGAAAACAGTAGGTATGTTTAGTTTTTACCCGACTACGGCAAAGCCAAAGGAGGGTTATGATTTTGACTGGCTATGTATGTATGTATCTTCATCTGTTCCCTCATAGCTTCTAATCTACTTATCGGAACTCGACATATGAGGTATCGTTAGAACCGTCTTAATTTTCCGCTGAACATAGGCTACGTGACGTGTCACAAAAAGCGATTTGGCGCCCTCTAGCGGACAAAAAGTAAGGCTTAAAAAATAAAAATGGAGATAAATACGCCGTGTTTGGTATCATTTGAAAGGGCCTCACTTGTACATTTCCAAAATATTGCTCAAATTTAAAATCACGCCCTCTAGTGGACAAAAAGTAAAGAATAAAAAAAATTAACACCACAAGATTTTCTGGATAGAACAAAAAGAAAAGCCGTAGTCACACGGTATTAAAGTGTTTAGGTTGGTACCTAGGCTATAACGTGTGACTACGGCTTTTCTTTTTGTTCTATCCAGAAAATCTTGTTTCATACTTTTTCAGCGTCGTTCTTTTTGTCGTAGTCGGGTTTTAGTTTTTTACTTTTTTTTATTTAAACAATTTTGGTGTTAATTTTTTTTTTACTTTTGACTTTTTGTCCGCTAGAGGGCGTGATTTTAAATTTGAGCAATATTTTGGAAATGTACAAGTGAGGCCCTTTCAAATGATACCAAACACGGCGTATTTATCTCCATTTTTATTTTTTAAGCCTTACTTTTTGTCCGCTAGAGGGCGCCAAATCGCTTTTTGTGACACGTCACGTAGCCTATGTTCAGCGGAAAATTAAGACGGATCTAACGATACCTCATATGTCGAGTTCCGTTATGTAGATTAGAAGCTATGAGGGAACAGATGAAGATACACACATACATACATACAAACATACATACATACATACATACATACATACATACATACATAGCCAGTCAAAATCATAACCCTCCTTTGGCTTTGCCGTAGTCGGGTAAAAATTGTTTAAATAAAAAAAAGTAAAAAACTAAAATCCGACTACGACAAAAAAACGACGTTGAAAAAGTATGAAACAAGATTTTCAGGATAGAACAAAAAGAAAAGCCGTAGTCACACGTTATAGGTACGGTCAGCATCAGAAGTGTATTAACATTACTCAAAGTTTCGAAGCTGTTTTTTTAATAAAAACTTGTTAGATCTTACTCGTTACTACATGTTATTGGAGTGTAAGGACTATTTTAACGAATAATCTTCTGAAACATTAAAAATAATAGCTAAAGTCCTGTACCTATAAGAATAAGAATTAAAATTCCGAAATGTTCAGCTACTTCTGATGCTGACCGTACCAACCTAAACATTTTAATACCGTGTGACTACAGCTTTTCTTTTTGTTCTATCCTGAAAATCTTGTTTCATACTTTTTCAGCGTCGTTTTTTTGTCGTAGTCGGGTTTTAGTTTTTTACGTCTACGGATTTTCTCTAACTAATTTATTTTCACTTTCTGTAATAAATTACATTCCCTCATGCAGGAGACGGAGTCAGAATATGCAGGTGTGACGTCACCAGTTCTGAGGATCTTCAACGAGGACGGCGCGCACTTGACGTGAGGAGATCTCCCCCAGGCCGCAGTGTGCCCCCCTCCCGCCGCGCTCACACCCCCCCCTCCCCCGCAGGCACGCACTGGTGGCGCCCCCCCCGGCCGGCGCCGCGCGCGTGCTGCTGGCGGGCGCGGGGCGCGCGCTGGGCGCCTGGCCGCTCGGCGCCCCGCGCCCGCCGCCCCTGCTGGCGCGCGCGGCCGGCGGGCTGGCCGAGCGCCTGCAGCGCGTGCGCCAGCGCCGCGCCGCGCCGGAGCCCGAGCCGCCCGAGCCCGATGAGGCTCAGGTGCGCGCGGCCTGCACGCCGCCCGCGCACCGCGCGCGCCTGCCCGCGCCCCTCGTCGGCCTCGTCCTCCACGAGCGGTGAGCGAGAATGCACCGCCCTTTCATCCCTTTGATCGCAGTAGTCGTTACCCATCCTAGTGATGTCGCAGCGGCAGGTGCATGTGGGCCGTGTGCAGTGACGGCAGCGCGGCGTGCGTGTCGGTGGGCACGCTGCACGTGCTGGTGCAGGTGCGCGCGCCGGCGGACGTGCGCGCTGTGCCCGGGTGCGGCGTGCACTACGTGCAGCCCGCCGCCGGTGCCGCGCTCGTGGCGTGGTGAGTAGCATGTGTCACGTGTGTGTATGCAGTGTGTCACGTGTAGCGCAGTGTGTCACGTGTATAGGGAATGCAATCTCGATCTCGCGAGATCCCGAAAACTCGAGATCTCGCCTCATTTTTCGAGATCAATCTCGAAGCTAAAAATGTCGAGATCTCGGCCGAGTTTGACGGGATCGAGTGGCAGTAGTCGCGAGGCATGTCGCGTGTTCTCTGCGCGTGAGCGAATCGGGATTCCCCGAAATTCACCGATTTTTGTTATTCCCCGGGCTCTCCACGCGCTAACCTTCAATTCCCCGCAAATCGGGGGATTCCCCGCAAATCGGGGGTTTCCCCGCGATGCACTGTGTCGGACTGCATTCGCTTACGCTGTTTTAGTTGTTACGCAAGTGCTAAACTGTTAGTTAATAATTTTAAAATGTCGACAAACAATCAGCTATTTAGAACAGAAGCTATTTCCAAAATCACTCTTAGTTTAGGAGTGATTTTGGAAATAGGATTTTTTTGTTTTCACTAACAATATCTTTTCAATATAAAATAAGTACTTTCTATAAAAGAGATTTTACGGGTCTGAAATTTTGTGTTCGTTAACATAGGTACCTAACATAAGTAAAAATAAAGATTTTTTTTCAATAATTCATGTTGTATTTTACTCGCATCGTAATCACAACTACTAAGCAGTTTCAATCATGTTTCAGTCATCTAATTAAAACAATACTTTTTTAAATCCATTCGAGATCTCGAAAATGCCGAGATCTCGCCGAGATTGAATAGCACAGTGTGTCACGTGCGTGTGTGCAGTGTGTCACGTATGTGCAGTGTGTTAAGTGTGTGTGTGCAGTGTGTCGCGTGCGTGTGTGCAGTGTGCCACGAGTAGCGCAGTGTGTCACGTGCGTGTGTGCAGTGTGTCACGTATGTGCAGTGTGTCACGTATGTGCAGTGTGTCACGTACTCACGTGTGTATGTGCAGTGTGTCACGTGTGTGTGTGCAGTGGGTCGCGTGCGTGTGTGCAGTGTGTCACGTGTAGCGCAGTGTGTCACGTAGCGTGTACGTGCGTGTGCAGGCCGGCGGGCGGCTACTCGGGGCGGGTGTGTGTGCTGGCGGCGCGGTCGTGCGCGCTGGGGCCGGCGCTGGCGCACGGCGCGGCGGCGGTGTGCTGTGTGCTGCCGCGCGACGGCGAGCTGCTGGTGTTGGCGGGCGCCGAGCTGTATGTGAGTGTTGCGTGGCGGCGCTGGCAGCTGTACGCGAGTGTCGGCCTGGTGGATGTCGGCCAGTAGGTTGCGTGGCCGACGACGCTAACGGACTTGTGTTGCAGGTATGGCGCAGTCGCGCGACGCCGCAGTGGGACCCACGCGCCGACGACTAGCTGCGCGTGATAGAAAGTGGACTAAGACTACAGGTTTCATGAGTGTAGAAATACCCTTAAGGTGAAACTTATGGTCTACTTCTGGCAATTTTGTGTATTTGTTACCGGAAATGTATGAAATCTAGGAAGTAGGAAATACATACCCTTCCGAGCCTACTTAGAAAATGTGTAAAATAATGACACACATTTCGTGTGAAATGTAAGTATATATTTCCTAGGAATTGGATGCAATTCCGAGAAGATACTAGGAAATAATATTATAAAATAGTAATGCGTTCTGTGACTGTGAAAACATGTTTGTAAACTAAAATCAGACTTTTTATTAAGGCTTTCGTTGATATAATTAGCTGTAACAATCACATCGTAAAATATTAAATATTCATCGGGCTAAGTATATATACCTATTATAATTATAGGGATTTAGTTTGCGTAATATTCATTTAGTTGTTTAAAGTTGTTTAGGATACCATCATCAGATCCTGATTTCCATAGCATGGTACCGACTACCCTTGGGATAACTCCTTTCCAACAAAAAAAAAAAGAAATTCTATATCGGCTCAGGCGTCTTTGAGTATAAATCGGTGAATATACAAAAGATTCCGACGAATTGAGAAACTCCTTTTTGAAAGTCGGTTAATGAGATTTACCTTCTATCATCAGGTCAACCTAATAGCCAGAAAGAATACAACTATCGGTCCATAAATACGTATAATTTTGAAGGATTTTTCTTTCAACCCCTAACCGTTGAGGAGTTGTACCTTCCATGTGACGATAAAGGGTTACGTGGCGCAGGTTATATTAAATAAAACCACGTAACCTTGTCAACATAAAAATATATTTAAAAGAATTGGGTACGTTCACGAATCACACACTCAGTAAGGCTTTCCTGGGTGCACTTTACTGCCCTGATAGCTGGTGTGGCGATGACCGCAGCGAGGTGCCACGCTGGATGTCAGAGGTGTAGGCCGACAGGTGGTCGCGTCGACCCGTGGTGAACTCGGCGAGACCCACGTGGCAAGGATGGCCAACGCGGGAAGTTCGTGCCGAACTTAACAGCGCGCACGTCGGAACCAAGACGGGCTCCTGATGTGCTGCGAGTAGATGGGAGTTGCTCCAGCCGTAACTTTGGAGTAGACTGAAGTGTTCCTCCAGCAGGAACTTGGGACCCTGGAACGTGACGTCCAGCGTGTCGTCAAGAGACGGTAAAAAGCCATCTCCGCTGATTGCGACACCAAGCTAAGCAAAGCGAGCAGCAATAACAGTGCGTTAATGAAGGTGTTGGTGGATTGTCACAATCAGACGGAGTTTACATGAAAAGAGATGAGTGGAAAATAAGGCATGACAGCACATTTTGATGTGTCATCGAAACACAATCGAAATGTATTGAGCTGAAGGCAATTACATTAAAATACATGAATTAGCGTATCATAAAGTCGGAGAATATAGGGCTGCATGCTTAGATAACCTATAAGGCTAAGAAACACAAAAATACACACATGTTTATGCTGTTCAAACTTACCCAATACGGGGTTATGTAGCCACTGAATTTAAATGCTCGATGGCGGAGAAAATTTATAGATGTAAAACATTACGCTCGAAAGATGGCGAGAGGTTAGCACGTGTGACGGACACGAGCGCCCGCCCGCTAGGGGCGAAGCGCCCGCGCCGTACACCGAATAGGGTATTTTACCAAAAAAATCTAATTAGTCCGTCTGTTAGATTATCGAAAAATATCGGATACGTGTTTTTTGTTTTTTCAAATTAATAAAAATTTACGAAGATGAAACCTGTCAAAGATCATGAGTGGGGGTTTTCCACGTCACTTTGTGGGTAAAAAAGTACTATCCTTGTGACGTCACACGACTTGACACGACTTTTCGAAGCACTGTATCGTCTTTATTTTTTGTTTACGTGAAAAAAGAAAAAATACGTGTCCATTATTTTTTGGAAATCTATCTGACGGACTAATTAGATTTTTTTGGTGAAATACCCTATTATGAAAAGGAACGTGCCACCGACGCGACGCCGTATTTAACCTCATATTGTGGGGAACGAACCAACACAGACTACCAGATACTACGAACCAATAATGGTCATTCACTCGCAACTAGTGAGGCGCGTGCGTGATGACCATGAAGATATAGATGATGACATAATATAATATGCCTGTTATTCTCGCTCACTCGCGGATGCGTGAGCGCAACATAATTTAGTAACATTATTATGCCACGGCACTACCATTTATTATCTGTGGTATTAAGTTTGACGTTTAAGGTTTCTGTCATTGTCAGTTGAATGTAAACAAACAATGATGCATAACTGTTTTAATGTTGAATTAAGTTTGTATATTTTAAACTCAGATCAAATAACAGCCAGATAGAACATGCGCAAAAAACAATGTGAAGTTACCTAATATTTATGTGTGCGTGACAGCTAGGAGCGACAGTGTAGGGACATGGGCATTTGCGTGTGTGTAATGTTGCTAGGTATTGGTAAAAACTCCCACAATTTTTTCAATTATTGTAGGTACTAATGTATAAAATTGGAATTAATGCACTTTAGCATATAGGTGCTTAAATAATATTAATTGAACAGAATAATAATTATTAAATAAATAAAGGTGGAATAAAAGTTATTTAAGGTTTGTGCCCGCCGTGCTAAATATTTTTTTATTGAATAGTATTGAATGTTGTGTATGTAATATTACTGTATGAATGTATTATTATTTCTATTATGAGTCAGTGATACTTGAATTAAATGATTTTATTATTATTTTATGTGGATGGATGACCACTTATTACATACCTACCGAGTTGCCACCGTGTCTCGGAAAGCACGTTATGCTGTTGGTCCCGGCTGCCAAATATAATTATGTAGATCTTTGGCAGTCATTAGGTAGTCAGTGACCTGAAAGTCTGACAACCAGTCTTACCAAAGGATATCGCGTACGCCGCGTAGGTTGTATTCACTTTTGAATTTGTATTTGCCTTGGTGACAACAATCTCGTGTTCTACGCGCTCTATCTGGCTGCTATTTGATCTGAGATTTTAAATAGTTAACAAGGTAACGTACAACGTTACATCCTTAAGAAAAACTTAACCAGTGCCTATAAAATTGAGGGTTGCCCTCGATTTCTCAAGGATTCCATCATCAGATCCTGACTTGGTGAAAATGGGACCACTTTTGGAGTATACCCTTTCGAACACAAGAAGAATTTTGAAAATCGGTCCACAATTGCGTATTGGCGTAGTTATGCGCAAAAAAAGACACATACTTAAAAACACAAAAAACACACACATACATAAAAAAGTCGGCTAAAAAAAGTTGGAAGTCGGCTAAAAAAAGTACCTACCTACCTATTATATATTTGGGTGTCTAACTGTATCCAAAGTTGCGGACTACCCTGGGGGGCTCCATCAATGATAATATATTAAAAAGAAAGATACGCCATGTTCATACTGAATGGCGTTCAGATATCGTTGCGTTCTACGACAGGGATAGATAATACGGAACGTTTAAGATAAAAAGAGATAGCTAGTTACTAAACTGCACCAATTGTCGTAGTTTGTCCTCAACAATTTGTGCGTGCTAATGCGATATCTACCTCTTTTTATTTTTTTATTTATAATATCATTGGACGGGCTCCATGCATTTGAATATCGGATCGCGACCGACTGGTCGTCTGCAGGAACGAGCGGGCCGCGCCCACACTCGCACTCGCGACACACGACATGGCACATCTCATCCTTCCCCTACGCCGCACGCTGTCATCCCTGGCGCGCGGCGGCAGCGCGTGCACGCCGCGCGGCAAGCCGCCAGCGCGCGCGCCGCACGTGCCGTGCGTGCCCACACCTGTGCCCGCGCGCGCGCCGCACGTGCCGTGCGTGCCCACACCTGCGCCCGCGTGCCGCGCGCGCGCCCCGCCCGGCCGGCGCGCCATGCGCGTGGTGTGCTGCCCGCCGCTGCCGGGCGCGCGCCCCCCCTGCCCGCAGCCCGCGCCTGCACAGCCGCTCACCTGCAGGGACATCAGCGACCAGGTACCGCGCCGCCCGCCGTCAGGCTTCTACTTTACAGCGCGCAGCGTGGCCTACTAATGTGCAGCATGGCCCACTCGAAAGGCTCGCATATGAGGCGTCGCATAGGCATCCTAATATGAGTAACATGGATAGCATTTTAATCTTCTTACACGTAGGTAAATACATAAATACGTGTTTGTGATCGTGTGTCACTTTCCCAGCGCGAGTAATTAATCCAACACTTACAGAACTGTGCATCGCCGAACCCTCCCGCGTGCCCTCCCGGCCGGCAGCCGTCTGTGACCCCACCGAGCGGATGGGTGTGCAACCAGGACCCCGTTGCGCTGCGGTTGCAGTCAGCGCAGTGCGTGCGCCGAGCTCAATACGAGAAGGAAGTGAGCGAGCGCGCCGCCTTGCCCCCCCCGCCCCCCAGCTGCCCCGCGTCCTACGTGCTCGGCGGGGAGCGCGAGTGCGCGCGCGCCACGGACGGCTGCACGTACGCCGTGCTGCCGCCGCGCTGCGGGGGCCGCGCGACAGCGCGCTGCGGGCCCGGCCGCACGCCGCCTCCGCCGCGCTGCGTGGAGCTGGCGCCCGATGACGCGTGTCGCATTGGCAACGACGTGTCCGTCGACCCTTGCGCGCATCGTCCGCGCGTCATGATCGAAATCGACCGCAGCGCGTCGCAGAGCACGAACCCCGCGTGCCCGCCCGCTCCGCCCGCTCCTAGCCCCACGTCCGGACCTGCGACCCCGCGCTCTCAGCGCCCCAACATTATTGAACGACTCCGTAATCACGTTCCAGGTTGTCAAAGCGAAAGACGCATTCACACGTCCTCGGCGCTCTTTCAAGCTAAAAAGTCTTCAGAATCTGTGTCTGGTGGATTAGAAAGCATGCTTCGCTCGAAAGAACAGCTAAAGGAGACTGGCCGCGGGCGCTTCGTGACGGACGAGAATGCGTGCCCAGTGAAGTGCCCGGACAAGACCGGTGGGCGGCTGAACCTGAGCGTGCCGCCCGGCACGTGCCGCGTGCACGTGCACGTGTCACTGTCGCCAGAACCACAGTATAAATATCCAGAACCGCCCGAGGCTAAGTCGTCCCCGTTGAGTTCCTCCGCGTGTAATAATTTTGGCTCCACGTCAGAAAAGCGAAACCCGTGTTTGTCGATAAGTCAAATCAGGAAAAAGTGGACAGGCCAGTCCGATCAGAAGTCGGCCCGAGCGCAGTGTGTAGATCCAGGATGTGCAAAGACGAACCGGCCGGCTCAAGGTCTCGCCGCTAAACCGAGTGGCCCCGCGGAGTCACCATGCGGCCCCGCAGTTAAACCGAGCCGCCCAGCGGGGTCACCGTGCGGCCCCGCCGCTAAACCGATCTGCCCCGCCGCGTCACCATGCGGCCCCACCGTGTCCCCGCGCTCCAAGCCGGGCGCTGCACCGACAAAACCATCAAATGAACCGAAAACTAAAACTAAACGCTGTTCAACGTCCGCTTTTATAGCAAACACTGTCTTAGCCCATTCCTAACTGAAACAGCCATAGTCGTGTGTGTGTTTTATTTTTTATTAAAATCATAAGCTACATTGTTTGTCGTTATTATTCGAAGGCACGGTTTTTTTTGGAGATTCCAACAAAAAGGATAGGTAGTGAAGTCCCACAAACTACCAGGAGAGCAGAAGTAGGAAGGAGGTATTTCAATCTTTGCTCTTCTACTTATCCTTTTTTTTTGCCATCTCCATAAAAAAAAAATGTTTTCAATACCTCCTGCGGCTGCCTACTTCTATTCTCCTGGTAGTTTGTGCCGTAGTTGTACCCTAAACTGTGTGATAGAACGAATGAGACACTTGAGTCCCGCTGGTTTGAACTAGTGGGAACGAAAAAATCCATTGACTTTTCGTTCCCAGTTCTTCGATTTCGTACCACCTTGAATCGTAGAACCAGCGGGAAAAAAAACAAAAAAAATCCTACTAGTTCTATCGTAGGACTGTGCAGTAGAACTACTCAGTGGGAATGATCCGATTCTTTCAATTTGTATACACACAGCTAGCTAAAGCGGGGAGACAGCGCCGAGCGCGAATGCGCACCTCGATTGCGTCGATCGGGCAGCCATCCGTCGCGCGCCGACTGGTCTGCCGCCTAAGCGCTCTGTATTCCGCCGATTTCCGCCCTTTATTTTGAGAGTTTGCCCCATGGTATAAATAGAACCGTTGCTGCACATAATTTAATTTGTGTTTATTGGTTTGGTGGCACACTTTCCTAGTCACTGGAAACAGTGGAAACTTACGCGGGTGGTACCTATACCGAAAGGTCGAGGTGGTCCGGATGCCAGCGACTTCTGGCCAATTGCGGTAGGTACTTCACGCACCAGCCAAGGTATTCACAATTGCCTTTATGCACAGATAGGCCCTCATTACCCGACTACGGCGAAGCCAAAAGGAAGGGTAATGATTTTGGCAGTCTATATATGCGCCTAAACTACTGAACGGATTTTATTAAACTAAGTGTCAATAGACTCGTAAGAATAGCCCGGGTGACATAGGCTATATAAATTTTATAAATTATTTTTATGACGGAATTTAAATGTCAAAAACTTACCTCAAACAATATTAAATTGAGATAATCATAGCAAGTTTGGTATCAAATGAAAGGTCTTGTACTTATTATATTGTAGTTTAAGTACACACAAAAATAAAATTCAAATAAAAAAATAAGTTCAAAAATCTAAAACCCGACTACTAACAAAATCGCGGTCTTAAAAGTAGAAAACAAGAAAATAATTCTTGACTGAAATTCTTCGTAGTCGCATGCCACCTTGCTAATGGCAATTAGCAGCTGACTTCTGTATCAATGAGAACGCCATGAAGAAGCATCAGGTATCAATGGCATGCGACTACGAAGAATAACAGACAACAATTATTTTCTTGTTTTCTACTTTTAAGACCGCGATTTTGTTAGTAGTCGGGTTTTAGATTTTTGAACTTATTTTTTTATTTGTCTGATACGCAGCACGGCTTCCGTTCCGGACGCGGAACAACGGGGAACTAGCTTCACCTGATGACGCATTTGGTCCAGCCTATTTAAACTTATACGAGGAACCCTTGTTTATTGAAAACCTTCCTTTTTAAACCTTCTTATACGAAGTACCTAAGTAAAACAACATAAAATTCTTGTCTTTTTATTGATAATAAAATTAGCTGTTACCTACATTTCTATTTCTTTAACCGAATTCCAAAAAGGAGGAGGTTCTTATGTTCGACTCTATGTAGGTATTATTTTTAATAGGCAAGTTTTTACTTCCTGTTATTAATAATCCCCTTGAAATGCATCCACTTTAAACTAGAAACATATTATTCGTCCACTGAAACCAGCCTAGTGGCAGCCAGTATGAAAATATGAGAAAGACGAGTGGTGTGAACCAGAGTGCGGCATGTATGTAGGTAGGTAGGTACCAGCGTGTAGTGTGCACTAGAGTGCGGCATGTATGTAGCTACCAGCGTGTAGTGTGCACTAGAGTGCGGCATGTATGTAGGTACCAGCGTATAGCGTGCACTAGAGCGCGGCGAGCTCCTTCCTAGCGACCTGCATGTACTCGAGCTGCGCGTCGGCCAGGTCCTTGTCACCGATGGTGGCGTCCATCTCGGAGGCGGAGTGCGCGGGGCTGCCCTCCTCCGCCTGGCGCTGCTTCAGCTTGATCTCGCGGATGCGCGCCTCCAGGATGCGCTCGCGCTTGGACTCGCGCTCCAGCATCTGCGCAAGCAACCGTTTGAGCACGCCACGAGCCAGCCGCGTGCAATTCACCACCTACAACAGTATCGACTGCTAGTAACTTACCACTGTCAGTAGAGACTTGTCTTTATTGTCAGAGGATGTCAGACTCGTTGACAGCTCCTGCATGTAGATGTTCCCTTTGGCACTTCCACATGCCACTATTGTGCCCTGTAAGAGAAGACGCTATTAATTTTATTATAACTATATCTGTCCCGTATCTCGTGGTCGCAAGTGCGACTGCTGAGCGTAGGGTCTTGGATTTGATTCCGGATTGGGCAAAAAGTGAAAAACCTATTAGGTTATTTCAATATTTGTCAGTTGCAGCCCGAAGTTTGATGTGTGTGTGTGCCTCGGACTCGGAATAAACGCCGAGCCCAAATCAATTGGGATGGGCAAGAGAATGCTGATTCCTTTATTTTTCATAGTAAAGTTACGCGCTGTAAAACCTTAACATATGAATATCATTTCAAAAGTCCAAAAATACAGGATCTGATGGCATCCCTGAGTAATCGAGGGCAACCCTCAAATTTTAAAGGCACGTATTACGTGTTTCGTGCTTTTTCTAAGGCTTTTCAAGTATTTGCATCTAGCAGTCATCGCTTCATGTCGATGAGCTGGTGATGGTAGGTAGGTAGGTAGGTACCTATAACTCCTCAACGGTTAGGAGTTGGAGGATAATTCTTTAATAAAATGTTATGTGGACGTTCCTCTAAATAGGTATGGCTGTATTCTTTCGGGTTTTTCTAAGTGAGCTGATTATCGAAGGTTAGGTTTCTTAAAAAATATAATATGTGTATGATACTTATTACAACTACAAAAAAAAACCGACTTCTTCTGATTTTTCTTTTGAAGTTTATTTTTCACTTTTATGTGATTTTGTTTTTACCCGACTACGGCGAAGCCAAAAGTAGGTACCTAAGGGTAAAGATTTTTTTTTTTTGCCCGTCGGGGCTGGATTGTCGAAAGAGATGATTCGACACAAGGGCGAAGAAGGAACATGGGTTGGTTTTTAGTCAGTAGAAGTCTGACACTCCCTTTCGCTCTGCGGGGCGGGGGGAGGGGGGGGGGGGTTATTTGATGATTTTCCACCCACCAAAAAAAAAGGGTAAAGATTTTGGCAGTCTATGTATGTATGTTCCACCGTAGCGCCTAAACTACTGAATGGATTTTAATAAATGAGGTGTCAGTAGATTCGTAAGAATTGCCCGGGTGACATAGGCTATATAAAGGGGTTTGAACTTTTTTGTATGGGAGCTGGCATATCGACCCACCGCCATTTTGATTTTTTTTCGAAATCGCGGCCCACGATGAAAGTGGTATGTACGGATAGATGACATATAGACAGACAAAAAATGTCTAGTAACACGGTACCCAAAGTGTCACGTTACCGAGATATTTGAAGGTAAAGATGGACATATGAGTACTATGACCACATACAAAATTGACTTTTTACGTGTCTTTAGGTGTTGATTATTATTATTACTGGCTATTTAAGAAGAGTAGGTACATTACATACTACTAGGAGCACGAGAAAACTATTATTTGACATAAAATAGCGTTTCATTGCGATGCGAAGCGATTTTATCGTGCGCATAATAATAATCAACCTGGGAACTATTATTTGGATACAATTTAACACCTATATACGTAATATGGCTATTTTCAAAAATATTTAATGATTGTCGTTGTACTAATTTGTCGATCTTTACCTTCAAATATCTCGGTAACGTGACACTTTGGGTACCGTGTTACTGAACATTTTTTGTTCGTCTATATGTCCTCTATCCATGCACACCACTTTCATCGTGGGCCGCGATTTCGAAAAAAAATCAAAATGGCGGACAGGTTGATATGCCACATCGGTTCTATCCCCTTTTATAAATTTTTGTTATGACGGAATTTAAATGTCAGATTCTACCTTCGAAAAAAAATCAATTGAGATAATCGTAGCATGTTTGGTATTAAATGAAAGGTCATGGCGAGCACATTACATATAGGTAATAGGTCGTTACCTATGTAATTGGAGATTCTATATTCAGATTTAATTATCTGTGGATTGGCGCGTAATTCGAAATTCAAGTAAATTTTATTCGAAAGACGTGTTATTTTAATTTCAAATTCAGTCATTTGTTTTTTGATAGTTTTTTGTTTTTGTGACATTGTGGTAGTTTTTGGCGCCATGGATAAACTGCTAATTCGTACAATTTTCGAATATGAGTTCATACGTATAAATACCGCTGCGCAAACAACACGAAACATTAACGACGTGTACGGGCTTAACACTGCTTGCATAAACACGGTCCATTACTGGTTCAATCGTTTTCAATCTGGAAATTTTGAGTCGAAGAACGAGCCTCGCGGTTGGCCGGTAAACATTGTCGACAACGACGAATTGAAGGTGATAGTGGAAGCAGATCCAACTCAATCTAAGGCTGAGCTTACTGCAGGCCTTGGAGTTAGTGTCAAAACACCATTGAGGCACTTGCGTCAAATTGGAAAGATAAAAAATCTAGATAAGTGCGTGCCACCGGGCCACGCGAACTAAGCGACCAACAACGAGATTTACGCGTCGAAGCATGCATAGCACTACTGAATCGGCATAGAAACGATGAAATTCTTAATTAAATTGTTACCTGCGATGAAAAGTGGATCCTGTACGACAACCGTAAGCGTTCGTCTCAGTGGGTGGACCCGGGTACATCACCTAATCAGTGCGCTACAAAAAAGATTACTCATAGGAAGATGATGGTGACTGTCTGGTGGACCAGTGCCGGACTTGTACACCACAGCTTCTTACCGCATGGCACAACAGTGACGGCAGATGTCTATTGCCAAGAATAGCAAACAATGATGGACAAGCTCGCAATTCAACAACCAAGACTAGTCAATCGTTCTTCCACATTGCTTCTCCACGACAACGCGTGAGCTCACACTTCACGAAAGACCATCGCAAAGCTACAAGAGTTACAGCTGGAAGCTCTCTGTCACCCACCGTACTCACCGGACGTTGCCCCAACAGATTTCTACTTTTTTCAAAATTTAGACATTTTTTTAAGTGGTAAAAAATTCGACTCCCGAGAGGCAGTACAAAACGCTTTCGCTGACTTCATCGCCTCCCGTCCGACAGACTTCTACAGTAAAGGGATAAACAAACTGCCATCAAAATGGCAAAATTGTATAGATCATTTGGGCCAGTACTTTGATTAGCTGAAATAAAAAAAATACCTACCAAATTCTCATACAAATCTCCAATTTCATAGGTAAAGACCTAATATTATAGTTTTAGTCAACATAAACGTATAGAATGCGGTCAACGCGGTTTGTAGTCGGGTTTTAGTTTTTAAACTAAATTTATTTCATATGTATTTATAAATGTAAGACTATACTAAATATATAAACTAAACTAACCTAAAAACAAACTAACTATAAAAGGGCATTGAAAAACTCCCCCTCAACGCTGTCAGCAGGTAAAGTACCCAAGAGACTGGCAGCGTTGCCGCGTTGTATGGCAACACTTATCCTCTGGCCAAAGAAAAAGCCAGCCCTTGGGTCGGAGGAAGCGTCAACAAGGCGTTTTGAAATATCCATAAAAAGGCTGTGTGCACTAGGACCCCACGGCCCTAAAGTTTCAACCCCAAACGGCTCGAAAATATAGTTTCCACAAAGGTTACTAAGTATATTTACGCCGCTTGAGGTTCTCCGCAGCCGCAGCGGCAGCGCCAGCACAACACGAAGAGCTTGGAAGATGCGATGGCGCAAGAGTATCGACGCAAGTTGCGTCCCATACTAAAGGCCTACCCATCTTCCAAGGAAACAACGACATGCCGTCCGGTCTCTTGCCATCGTCGCGTGCCAAGCCATTTGGCTCTAAGACAGCAGGGACGCCGACGGTAACAAGAGCTCGTCGGATGATGTCGTTTATGTTTGCGTGTCGCGCAAAACGACCCGCACTTAGACTGCAGGACAGGCCATGGTGTCCGAGGCTGCTGACAGCTTCACCACATTGACAGCGATGAGGAGAGCAGCATACGGCACCAAGACGTAAAGCAGCAGCGAGGCGAAAAGTTGTGTCGTCAAATAGAGTGCCAATGCTTGACGACGGCAGTGCGTGAAGCCAAAGACCCGACTCCCACTCACCCCCCTTTTTAAACTTGTTTTTTAAATTTTTATGTTTTAGTAAAATAAATTAGTGCTCGTGTGTGTGAATCGTGCAAAAAAACTAAAACACGTGAAATTGTTAACAAAATCAGATTCAAATAATGTGAATGATTTCACACGGACGAAGTTCGCGGGCAACCTACTTACATGTCATTGTATTGAATTAGGTACTCAAAGTTGGTAACGACTAACGATTTGTTAAGTAGGCAAGTCATTGTAGGTTAGGGTAGACCGGGGACAATTGAAACAATTTTACTTAAATTGTGTGCAGTGAAGTATCTATAGTACCTACATCCCTCGAATTTATATCGTTGAAAGGGTCGTTATCTAGTTCCTAAATTAAACATAATCTATATCTCTATTTTGAATAGTTAACCTACAATCACACATTAAAGAAGACCGGGCACAGTGGTTGTATTGACCCCACCCCAAGGACGGTTGAAACGGGAAATATTTCAGGAACTACTGAAGGTTTTTACTCAATCTTAAAAATTCAACTTATTTATTGAGATCGTGACAAGTGTGTCACCGTAAAGTTAATATTTTGATAATTATAAAAGCTAAAACATCTTTAATATTAGGTCTTTACCTATGAAATTGCCGTTCTGCAGTACTGGCCATTTCAAATCAAAATAATTTTTGTTTGGCTAAGAATTCTAATTTCAAATTAATTTTATTTAAAAAACATGGATTTTTTTTTCCAAAAGTAGTCATTTGTTTATTGATTAGTGTTACATTTTCATCGCATTTCAATCTTTTTCGTCATCATGGATACGTTAAAAATTCGAGTAATTATGGAATATGAGTACCATCGTGGCAGCAACGCGGCACAAGCGGCACGCAACATCAACGACGTTTACGGAGCTAACACTACAAACCAACGCACCACCAGTTATTGGTTTGCTCGCTTCCGTTCTGGAAATTTCGACCTGAATAATGAACCTCGCGGTCGTCCGAAGACTTTGGTCGACAATTACGAATTAAAGGCGATTGTGGAAGCTGATGATACACAATCTACGGCTGAATTAGCAGCAGCTTTCGACGTTAGCGTCAAAACAATATTGGTCCATTTAGGTAAACAAGCTTGACAAATGGGTGCCCCACGAACTCAAATCGCCAGCGCGAAGTACGCGTCGAGACGTGCCTTGCACAGCTCAACAGGCACACAAATGAAGGAATTTTGAACCGCATTGTTACCTGCGATGAAAAATGGATTCTGTTTGATAACCGCAAGCGCTCAGCAAGTTGGTTGGATCCTGGTTCAGCACCTAAACAATGCCCTAAACGAAAACTTACCCCTAGAAAAGTGATGGTCACTGTTTGGTGGTCTAGCGCCGGTGTGATTCATCACAGCTTCTTACCAAACGGGGTGAGCATTACTGCAGATGTGTACTGTGAAGAACTGAACACAATGATGGAGAAGCTGGCACATCTCCAACCAGCATTGGTCAATCGCTCGTCTCCGCTGCTCCTGCACGACAACGCGCGACCTCATACTGCACAGCAGACGGTCTCCAAGTTGCAAGAACTGGGGTTGGAAGCTCTCCGTCATCCGCCCTACTCACCAGACCTTGCGCCTACAGACTACTACTTTTTCCAGAATTTGGATAACTTCTTGGCGGGAAAAAAATTCAATACCCGAGAGGCAGTACAAAATGCCTTTGAAGAATTTGTTGCCTCCCGACCAGCTGATTTCTTTAAGAAGAGCATCAATAAACTGCCACTGCGTTGGCAAAGATGCATTGATTGCATGGGTGATTACTTCGATTAATACAAATAAAAAATACATGAAAAAAAATCGTTTAAATTTTTTCAAACAAAACGGCAATTTCATAGGTAAAGACCTATTATAAACAACGTAAAATATCTCTTATTTTAATCATTTTCGAGCTTTAATTTGTCTTATTGAATACTATTTCACATGATTGAAAGACTTGTTACCCTATTTTCCTGTAATTGCACATAAATGGGGGATAAAAAAAAATAATCCAGTCTCATACAAAACAGCTTGTTTCAATCGTAACGATGTTTCAATCATAACAATGTTTCAATCATAAAAATGTTTCAATCATAACAATGGTTTATTGACGGTCTGCTTCAAGTCCTGCGGTAGACTGTTGGGTGTTGTAGTGTCATCGGGCTGGTAAGGTCATGCTGAACTTCCGACACATGTATGACCATGGAATTTGGCTGTGGAGTCCCTAAGTACTTAGGAGAAGATGGGATAGCGGCTTCAAATCCTGCGGCAGACTCATTTTAGAAAACACAACCTTCTTCTGTGCAGTCGGATAAAAATGCGAAATATGCGGGGACGTTTGAAACGTTCCAAACGTCCACAGCTACGTCGTTTCAAACGTACCCATGTCACATCTTCTACTTCAACACTAAATATTTTGTAATAATTGACTTAAATAATAATTAACAGTAATAAAAACTTTTTTGCAAAAAAAACAACCGACTTCAAAAACACCAAAAAGAGAAAAATAAACTTTTAAGAAGAAAAATCAGCTTCTGAAGTCGGTGACTTTTGTTTGTTTGACTTCATGTTTTTGCCACCGACTTCAGAAGCTGATTTTTCTTCTTTAAAGTTTATTTTTCTCTTTTTGGTGTTTTTGAAGTCGGTTGTTTTTTTTATTTTTTCATTTTTAGTTGTACCTATATATATATATATCCTATACAAATATTTACTATGCATTTAACATTCAACCAAGAAACCTAACCCTTAACCTTCAAGATTCAACTATTTTTTTTTGCTTTCATGAGCATGAAGACAAGTGATGACTGCTAGATGCGAATACTTGAATAACGTCAGAAAAAGCACGAAACACGTAATACGTGTCTATGAAATTCATATATAACAACTAAAAAAATGTGTATTGTACACATCTGCATACCCCCTCAGAGCATACAGGCGTGATGTTACGTCATGATAATGTATATTCAATAAACATCCAAGCGATTCCAGCAATTACGACAGATTTGCCGTCTATTTTTGAAGAGTTCCATTGTATATCTCCGAAGATCAGCACCAGATCTTCACCAAATTAAAATGGGACCACCTCAGGAGTATACTCTTTCAAATAAAAAAAAGAATTTTGAGAATCGGTCCACAAATGGGGGAGAAATCAGGTAACATACATAAAAAAAAAAAAAAAACATATACACGAACATATAATAAATAATAAGATTATAATAATATTCCACAACTATCACACAACGCCATCTAGTCCCAAGCTAAGCAGAGCTTGTGTTATGGGTACTAGACAACTGATAAACATACATATATATTTCTAAATACATACATATTATAGATAAATATAACCTCCTCCTTTTTCGAAGTCGGTTAAAAACTAACTTAAATAGACAAACAATACTCTAAAATAAGAAAAACTGACAAACTACAAGATTTAGATAGGTAAAAACCAAAAAAATAATAACCTCCTCCTTTTTCGAAGTCGGTTAAAAATGGTGAGAACTTACTTTTTGGCGTGAAATTCGTCGAGGCGTCCTGTGAGCGACTACATTGCTCGCTCGCTCGAGCCGTTCTAAACACAAAACCAAACATGGCCAACGATGTAACGAACGACGCGTCACACGCGTACCTAGGTATCATGGTTTCCGAGAAATTGAAGTTGTTGCAATCATGACCTGTTTCAATTGTCCCCGGTCTACCCTATAGGTAACAGGAGAAGAAAGTGCTATTTTCTTACTTTGTGTAACGATGACGGCTACTAGATAGCGCTGGACAGCTGTTAAAACTAAAGTAGTGAGTAGATACTGACAGCTTCGTGCGCGCGCACGGACACGAGTTGCTCGTCGCACACCTGCACGGTGAGCACGGGCTCGTGCTGGTTGCGCAGCAGGTCCCACAAGCACAGCCGCCCGTCCTGTTGTACCAGCAGCATCAGCGACAACCTGCAAGCGCACGAGGGTCAGTGGCGAGCAAGGCGCGAGCGGGGCGGCACGGGGGGCGCGGGGGCGGCACCTCGTGGGGCTCCAGGTGCCGTCGGTGATGCGGTGGCGCATCGACGGCGTCCAGATGACGGCGGACTCGCGGCAGTCCTCGCTCCACACGCGCGCCGTCCAGTCGCCCACGGTGAGGAAGTTCTTCAGGAAGCCGGGGTTACGCTGCACGCGCCACACGGTGCCCAGGTGCGCGCTGTACTGCAAGTTGTCATGTCTGTATTAGGTACCATCGCCCACAATAATGCATGGGCAGTTCCGAAAAAACATTGTATGAAGCGAGAAATGACGCCACCTGGCGTAATAAGTTATCGATGAGCAACATTGATTATGTTGTTGATGCTACAGTAACTAGAGGGTGCTCACGCTGTATAAAATGTTTATGTAGTTTCTTTTTCTGTTTAAACATTCAAATAATTTATAATGAATAATAATAAATTATAGATAATTATAACTACCTACTATGTTTATTTTGAATATCATTTTATAACTATCTGATTTTAATTATCTTTGTTTTAGTTTTCAAACTTGAGGGTAGGTTGAAGATGGATTTATAAATAAACTAGCTGAACCCGCGCATGCGTTGCAATGCGTTTTTCCTACCTACCTACCTACTACCCTACCTACTACCCTACCTACTACCCTACCTACTACCCTACCTACTACCCTACCTACTACCCTACCTACTACCCTACCTACTACCCTACCTACTACCCTACCTACTACCCTACCTACTACCCTACCTACTACCCTACCTACTACCCTACCTACTACCCTACCTACTACCCTACCTACTACCCTACCTACTACCCTACCTACTACCCTACCTACTACCCTACCTACTACCCTACCTACTACCCTACCTACTACCCTACCTACTACCCTACCTACTACCCTACCTACTACCCTACCTACTACCCTACCTACTACCCTACCTACTACCCTACCTACTACCCTACCTACTACCCTACCTACTACCCTACCTACTACCCTACCTACTACCCTACCTACTACCCTACCTACTACCCTACCTACTACCCTACCTACTACCCTACCTACTACCCTACCTACTACCCTACCTACTACCCTACCTACTACCCTACCTACTACCCTACCTACTACCCTACCTACTACCCTACCTACTACCCTACCTACTACCCTACCTACTACCCTACCTACTACCCTACCTACTACCCTACCTACCTACTACCCTACCTACCTACTACCCTACCTACCTACTACCCTACCTACCTACTACCCTACCTACCTACTACCCTACCTACCTACTACCCTACCTACCTACTACCCTACCTACCTACTACCCTACCTACCTACTACCCTACCTACCTACTACCCTACCTACCTACTACCCTACCTACCTACTACCCTACCTACCTACTACCCTACCTACCTACTACCCTACCTACCTACTACCCTACCTACCTACTACCCTACCTACCTACTACCCTACCTACCTACTACCCTACCTACCTACTACCCTACCTACCTACTACCCTACCTACCTACTACCCTACCTACCTACTACCCTACCTACCTACTACCCTACCTACCTACTACCCTACCTACCTACTACCCTACCTACCTACTACCCTACCTACCTACTACCCTACCTACCTACTACCCTACCTACCTACTACCCTACCTACCTACTACCCTACCTACCTACTACCCTACCTACCTACTACCCTACCTACCTACTACCCTACCTACCTACTACCCTACCTACCTACTACCCTACCTACCTACTTCCCTACCTACCTACTACCCTACCTACCTACTACCCTACCTACCTACTTCCCTACCTACCTACTACCCTACCTATCTACTACACTACATAAAAAAAAAAAAAAGTATCCTATGTCCTTCTCCTGGTTCTTAACTACCTCCCTACCAATTTTCAGCTAAATCCGTCCAGCCGTTCTTGAGTTATAAATGGAGTAACTAACACGACTTTCTTTTATATATATATATATATAAGATAGATATAAGATATATAGATATATATAGATTGGTAGGTAGTAGAAATAATTAGATTAAAGATTTAGGAGTTATGACTAAGCTCAATTGATTGTTCGATAAGTTCGTTTCGATTACCTCATTCGAGTGTGTTTAGATCAGTTTTATTGTTATTTAGGTGAATTAAGTTAAAATGGAGATGGGCAGGACACGTAGCGAGAATGAGCGACAAGAGATGGACAATTCGCATGACGTCATGGAGTCATGGCCAGGTCCGACTGGCACTCGGAAAAGAGGAAGACCTGTAACTAGATGGACTGACGACATCACACGAGTAGCGGGGAAAAACTGGCTGACAGAAGTCAAAGACCGAGACCGCTGGGGTTCTCTGGAGGAGGCCTTCACCCTCAACACTTGAGGGGTTCTTGCATGTATACTATTTAAAACTTAAATCTATTTCTATTATTAATATCGACATTTCATTTAATCTTAATTTATACATCACATGTGCATACTTATTATTTATTGTCAATCATTATTTAATTTGATTATTTTTATTGTGATTTTTAATTTTAATTGGAAATCAATTTAAGTTGTATTTTTTATTGTCTTACCACTACCAATCATATGAGATTTTAATTGAAATTGAAATATCTATACTTCTATACTAATATTATAAAGCTGAAGAGTTTGTTTGTTTGTTTGTTTGTTTGTTTGTTTGTTTGTTTGTTTGTTTGTTTGAACGCGGTAAACTCAGGAACTGCTGGTTGGAATTGAAAAATTCTTTTTGTGTTGGATAGTCCATTTATCGAGGAAGGCTATAGGCTATATAACATCACGCTACGGCTAATAGGAGCGGAGCATAAATGAAAAATGTTACAAAAACGGGAAAGGGTATTTCCTTTTTGAGAGCTTCCGCTGCGTGCGCTGCGAAAACGGTTCAAGTTACGCAAATATCATCTATGAAGGAATTGTTCCTTTTTAAAAGTTCTAAAAAAAAGTCCGCGACAGCATATATCTATCTTTTAAGATTGACTCACTGTAATCTTTTTTTACTGTTAAACTGTTAGGTTAAAAAGAATTATTTTTTGCAAAGCTTATTTAACCCATTTGGTATTAATCTATATCTAAATAAATGTGTTTGTTAGAACGGAAATTTAATATAGAATATTTGTGCCCTTTACTCTATACAGTTTAAACAAATATCTTAGAAGATATCGCAATGTAAAAACATCCGCGCGGCAAAATAATTCGCGCGTCGCAATGTAGGTACGGCCTACGGGGGATTCTGGCTGGCCTCCGGGAAATTCAAAGTCAAAATATTTACTGCATCATAATGTTTACAAGTACAGAGTGTTATAGTATATAAAACAGTAGGTAAAAGATACCTATAGTAATTCACACTTTAATATAATCCAAGCTAATCTAAAATCTAAACCATCTAAACTATTTTAATAAAGAGGAAAGATAAGATTTTTGTTTGTTACGATTTAGCTTAATTAATGTCGGATAGTCGATAGGTATATCGAGAAAGGTTATAGCTATATTTATATGACGCGGACGAAGTTGCGTGGGTCAGCTAGTTATTTATAAATTTATTTCTATTATTGCAATCAATCTTTTTAATTAATTTTTTCATTGAAATTTACATAATTAAAAAAAAACATTGTTAAAGAAAAATGTACTTAATTAAAATGTATAAATGTAAACACTTTAAAAAAAATTGTAATAACTATTCTTCTTTTAAATGCATGAAATAAAAGGCTTTTTTATTTATTTTTATTTTTTTTTTATAGGTGAATTAACTTATTTCATCAAAATGAGTACGCGTTGTAAAATTGTTTTCGTTACAAGAGCTCAAATAATTGATTTGCATAATCAAGGCAAAACCTTATCGACACTCGAAACTTGTCGACTTATCGACTTATCTTATTGTTTACGTAAGTAGATTTGATTTCAAACTTTTTTATAGAAAAAAAAATAATTATGTTTTAGTTACGACTATACTTCTTAATAATCATTATTGCCTATTATATATTGCTGTTTTATTGTTGCAGAGAAAAACAGTTGTTCTATTGGTACGACGATTTGAAGACGAGGGTTCTTTACAACACCATCAAAGAACTAGTAGACCAGATCACGGCTCATAAACACATTACAGCGTCAAACCTTATGAGAGTATGGAGAAAATGGATTCCTGCTGATGACCGACTATGCTGGTTTATATGACACAAGTGTTGACATTGCCCGTCGTGCTCTTAAAAGTAAAGAGCTGCATTATAGGAGGAAACCTTTGCCCACGGAAAACCATAAAAGGGCAAGATTACAGTTCGCTTTGGGTTACGTTAGCTTTGATTTGAGTAATGTCATCTTTACAGATGAAAAAACTTTTAAGTCCAGTGAACACGGACGCTTATGTTTGTGGTGCTGAAATAATTCGTGATAAACAAGTGTTTATGTAGTGTCCAATATGCAATCTGGTCATATTACAGTGAAAGTGTTGCCGATCTAGGATTTATATTTTATAATACTTAAACATAATATTACTTTACTTTAGCACTTATTAGTTATATTAACTGGAAATCGGGTTATTATAACCTGTTAGATAACTTACGTATTTTTAATAACTAAAAAAGTCAAACACAACATGTTTTGAAGTGAAAACTTCTTTAGCGGCGCTGAGCACTTTTTTTGTATGGGTAAAAACTTTCAAACTCGCGTCAGGGTCACGTGATGCTGATCGAAAAATCGTAAGATTTTTCGATCAGCATCACGTGACCCTGACGCGAGTTTGAAAGTTAATTTTGAAGTTTTCACTTCTGCCGGCACTCCCGGAGTGCTACCTTTTTTTTTTTTACATTACTTATTAACCTTTTCGTATGTTTTTGTGTAATTGCATAGCTGTTATCCTACCTATTTAATTCATTAAACTTTTCACTTTTGTGATAAAATAATCCGGTCTCCTGTTTATCTTTGTTGAGGTTACAAAAGCTTCAATCCTCTTACCGATTTTGGAAACGAATACTTAAGCTTATGGCCTCAATAAGAAGTTTTATATAATTTAATAATGTTGAACGATAATAAATGTCTGTTTTTGAATAATAAACTATAAGAAATAAACCTCTAAAATTTGTGTGATAGTGTATTTTGTTTGTCTCTGTTCATCCCTGTTGCTAACTGACTACGAACTCGAATATTATATTTTTGAATGCTATGCGCACTTGTTAGCTTAATGAAAACATTCCTTATGGCTTCTTTTTATCATTTAACTTCTCACTTAATATAAAATAATACGAGTTTCTTAACTTCTTACTTACCTAACCTATTCCCAAGTCAAAGTTCATTTTTTTCCTATATCTCAACAGAAATAGGTTACATTTAGTTAGGACTAAGTTATAAAAATCTACCTCCTTTTTATTTCACCTACAGGTGACACTGGGTAATCCGGATATGTCATTGCGGAAAGTTAAAACTTAAGGTTTAATTTCTTATTATTATTTAAGTAGGAATTACAAATAAAATTGCTGTGAGGTAGGAACAGAAATAAAACTTATGCCACCTACAAGTGACACTGGGGATTGAAGAGTTTAATATCACAGTTGTGCAGAAACCAAACGCCATCTATTAATTATTTTCGAAAACTTGATTTCTACCTTCACAGAAAAATAGACCCTAAGGTATGCACTTGTGTGGGCGACCGTACTTGGCAGATACATTGTGTTTTAATGCAATGGCCAATTTATAAGTTATTATTTTATCTAAAGAAGAAGATTTTCGAAAATTGTTATGATCACTATAAAATGCTGATAAGTTAGCTAATTAAGGCGACACTAAGGCATCGTTCACACCAAACGTATTGTCCGCCGCTGACTGTGTGAACGCGTTACGCAGTATATCGCTTTTCAATGTATATTTAACTTCTTGTTCACACCGAACCGACTATACGCTATTACGTAGATCCACAGAGAGACACTCACAGTCGGCGGCGGACAATACGTTTGGTGTGAAGGATGCCTTAATGCCAGCGACCTTGAGCGACGCGCCCGGCGCCACCCACATTTTATTTTTTTACTCAACATCACACATCAGTTTCTTTTTATATTTAGATTTTTGAGTATAAAATAACATGTGGGTTTCGCTACTTTCGATGCTGTTAGCAAGACAGAAGGTCCCTTAAGTAGGAATTGAATTTATTTAAACCGATTTGGTACTACATGAATCTCACAACTTTTTAACCGACTTCCAAAAAGGAGGAGGTTCTCAATTCGATTGGTATTTTTTTTTAATGGATGTAGCAACACCAATATCTCCGCCAATTGTACATAAACCGATTTTCAAAATTCTTTTTGTATTCGAAAGAATTATATTCCCGAGGTGGCCCATTGCCACAAAGTAAGGATCTGACGATGGTAGGTAACACAGGGGAATTGAGGGGCAACCCTTAAAATTTTTTTGCACATACCTACAGCGTTTTTTATATATTTTCTAAAGGTGTTCAAGTATTTGCGTGTGATGATTATAATCTCGTGTCTTATAACTTAATTTTAATTGTAAAAATAAAACAAACTTACATTTGCAGTTGTATTATCATCGGCACGATTCTTGAGCGCTGACGCAAAAGTGAGTTATTGGGTCCCTTTGGTGGTATGAAGTGAGACGCGGGGCGGGGAAAGTGCAGTGATTGGCCCGTAGCGCATCGCGTCATAGCCGTCACTCGGGATTGGTTCTTTACTCCTGCTGCACTTACCTCACGACCAATAAAAAATAAACGGGTGTGCGTTTTATTTGTCATAAAGTGTACGATGCGCACAGCGATCCCCACTCTTCCGCCGAGCGCTCAAGAACCGTGCCGGTAATTATAAGATCTGCGCTCCCATACATTATGTATTGGAAAATATTCGTGAGCGAGGTAATGCAACAGATAAGTCATGTACTGGGCATCAGCCAGGTACTCACGCCCTTTTACCATCCAGAGGCTAATCCCATAGAGAGGAAGAACCGAGACCTCAAACCTCAGTTAGCTAAGCTTGTAGGCCACGGCCATACCACGAGGGACATGCATCTTTCAGCAATCTAGGTTTGCTATGAACTCCGCGATTAGCAGCAGTACAGGGTATTCGCCGGCTTATCTTACCTTCGGGGGAGAGCTACGAGCTCCTTCCGAGTCTGTCTATACATGAGGGCTATCGTAGCTGACGACAATTTCGTACCCAGCATTACGCCTTACTTAAAGAAGATGGCTGCAACCCTGGACGAGGCCAAAGATACCCATGGGAAAGTGCAGGCCGGCCAGAAGGAGAATGCTGACCAGAAGAGGAGGCCATCACCTGAGTACAAGGTAGGTGACCTTCTATTGAAGTCGCAAGGACCCAAAAGCAGCAGACCGCGAAGTTTATCCCACGTCGTGACGGCCATATAAAATCGGGAAGATTATCAGCCCAACCACTTATGGTCTGACTGGAGAACGTGCAGACCGGTAGGAACGTAGGGAAGTATCATGTCTCGCACCTGACGCCCTTCGCCGGTCTGTTAGAGCCACCCATTCATGAGAAACGCAGACGTGGTAGACCGCGCAGATATCTAGACTAGCCCAACTGCGAGGGCACTTAGGCTAGAGGGGGAGGATATGTAACGCGGGTTTTGCATGGTAATAGAAAATACCATGTTGTTGTGACGCGGTCTCACTGCCATACCGCGAGCGCCCCATCCTTCGCCGCCCGCGCGTTTGCCCCGCAGAGCACAGGGAACGCTGCGCGGGCGACGTAAGTAGTGTTATCACAGAACACATATACTCTAGGTGTTATAGCCCGAACGCCAACGGGAACAGACGTACGAAGCGATCCTCCGCGACCCAAGTCGCGACGTTATATTGTTTTTTTTAATGTCTACTTAGTTGTGCATATTTTGTAATGTCTAAATAATAAATATATTGCTTCAAACAAGTACCATTAAATTAGTTTAATGTTACATTTTTACAGTTGTGCAAAATAAGACCAGCCACTCGCATAAATTTTTCGGAACATTCTCATTAGTTCCACCAGCTATAGTTACATGGAACTAGTGAGACTTTTTTTTTCTCAGTAGTTCCATGCACTTTGATAATGGAACAAATGAAACAAAACTTAATCGAACTCGTCTCACTAGTTCCACCCTACTTGTCCCATGGAACTAGTGAGATTTTTTATTCTCAGTGGTTCCATGGTTCTTCTTAGTGGAACAAGTGAAACTAAAGTTAATCAACAACATCAGAACCAGCGGGACTCAAGTTTAGTGTACAACTACGGCACAAACCACCAGGAGAATAGAAGTAAGCAGAAGGTATTGAAAACATTTTTTTTTTGGAGATGTGAAAAAGGAAAGGTAGTAAAGTCCCATAAACTATCAGGAGAACAGAAGTAGGAAGGAGATATTGGAATCTTTAATCAAATCTAAATTATTCCTTTCTAATACCCTACACTTTTTTTTGTTGGAGATAGGAAACCAGGATAGTAATGTCCCACAAACTACCAGGAGGCCATAATGTTGAATTATTAGTGTCACCATTGCATAAGTGCATGTTAATAGAAATGTATAGGTATAGATTTGATTATCAAATGAGATTGTTTTCAATTCCTCCTGTTGCGCTCATGTATTAGAGTGTGATGTGATGTTGTGTGGAGCAGGTTTGCTGGCGGGATGTCGACTGGAGACTGTTGGAGAGGGTGCAGTGGCAGAGTAAATAACAAGACTTCTTCAGGAGTACTTTCTTCTTGGTTTATTCCTCAAACCATAGTTTCTTACTTAGTCGCAGTCGGATTTGGAATGTTTTACCATCGAAATGTTCCCATATTTATATCAAATTGCTTAAGGCACTGACCAATCACGACCCGTCGTGTGCGCATGCGCGGAGGCGTTTTGCACGTTTTTGGCGCCGAAAAATTAACACTTTTGCCAGAGGAAACGCGGGAAAACCAACCTTGCCATTTTTTACTGGTAAAACATCCCTTACATAGTTTTTCTTATTTTCCTAATCTTAGGACTAACTTATTTTATGAAAACAAAACAAAATTCAATATAAAAAACCTTAATTAACACTTAAAAAATACAAAAAACCGAAACGGCTCTCGTTAAAGTCAAGTATCACAGTAGTTAAGCTTCATGACCTATAAATATAAACACTAGCGCCGCCAGGCGGCAGGAATGCACGACTTAAGATTACGCTTCTGTAATTCCTAAAGGGTGAGCTGTGAAGCGGCTCTCACTAAAGTAAAGTAACGCGGTACTTAAGCTACACTAGCGCCGCCAGGCGGCAGGAATGTGAAAACACTTATAACATCAAGCCTGATGGGCTTAGACAGAGCTAATGCTAACTTATAAAACACTTAAGACATCTAAATTTAACTCTAATCGAAATAATCTTAATATTTACATATCGTCGCTAACAGCCCGCTAACAACATTCTCCCCCACGGTGCGCAGCACATCATCCTCCGGAGGCGACGATGCAGCAGGAACCAGCACGATGATCCGTCGAGTGGGGCGGCGAAGTACTCCTCCCGATGTCCGCACGTCCAGCACTCTGGTTCTCCCGTCTGGTCCGGGATACGTCGATAACTTCTCCACGGGGCCATGAATTTCGTGGTAGCGTAGCGTCCACTATTAGCACGATATCGCCTTCTTTTGGATCTTTGGTTTCCTTTCCTTCGAGCTTCCTTGGCATTAAGAGAGGTAGGTACTCTTTGACCCATCTCTTCCAGAAATGGTCTGCGAGTCTTTGAGAGGTTCTCCAATTTGCCTTCCCTATCAGCTCCGTGTCGTCGAATTCTCCCGGCGCCATTGCTCCGCAGGATCTCCCCAGCAGGAAGTGGTTCGGGGTCAGACCTTCTTTATCTTCAGGGTCCATGCTGACTGAGGTGAGGGGTCTAGAGTTGACGATGTGCTCGACCTCAGTCATTAGTGTATGGAGGACTTCTTCGGGTGGACTTCTTTCATTGAGAACCACTGCCAGCGCCGTCTTGACTGTTCGCACAAGTCTCTCCCAGGCGCCCCCCATGTTCGGGGCTCCTGGGGGAATGAACTTCCACTTGATGCCTTTCTCTTGCGCGGCCTCTTCAAGCTCCCTGTTTGCCCCGACGAAGTTTGTTCCGTTGTCGCTGAATATGGTCTTCGGGTTTCCTCTTCTGGCTGCCATTCTTCGAAGTGCCATAATCATTGAGCTTGTGCTAAGAGAGGGCACTAACTCTAGATGTACGGCTCTGGTGGTGAGACAGGTAAACAATGCCCCCCAGCGCTTCTCAGTTCTTCTCCCGACGGTGACTTGCATTGGGCCGAAGTAGTCTACGGCTGCGCAAGAGAATGGAAACTGATGATGCTGTAGTCTCTCGCTCGGTAGGTCTCCCGTAGGGGGTATTGCTGGTAGACTCTTTCTTGTCTTGCACCATTGACAGCTGTGTGCGACCGCCTTTAAAGTCGCTCTTAGGCCCAAGATCCAATATTTTTGACGAATCTCGTTCATTACTGTAGCGGTATTTCCGTGAAGAAACTTCTTGTGATAATGTTGTATGATGAGACGCGTTATCTTCTGTTTTCCATCTAGGATGATGGGATTCATTCTTCTTTCGTTGTTTCCATTGAACTTTGACGTCCTGCTTCTTAACTTGATGATTCCGTCGTCTCCAATGTAAACGTCGATCTTCTTAAGTCGACTTGCGCTTTCAATGGGTTTTTCCGCTTTCAGATTCTTTATCTCTGACGCGAAACTGTCGTTCTGACTCATCTTCATGAGTAATTCTTCAGCCTTTTTCAAGTTTTCTTCTTCTAGGGGAAGGTACAGCCGCTTATTTTTGTTAAGGGTGGCGGGTTGATTGGAGGTCGGCGTGTTTTTCTTCTGGGTTTTTCATTGAGGTTTCCAGGGCTCGTCCTTCTGTCGCGCGGCGGCGGTGGTCGCTCTTCGGACCTTCTTTAGTAAGTGGTATGTGAAGGTAACCACTCTGGCCGTAGTGCGTAGTAGACGCTCCCAGCTTGAGAACCTCTCTGGGTCCAGAAGGTTGTCTTCTGTAGCCTTGATCGCCATCACCTTCTGTTTGTTTTTCTCTTCTGGCATGATACTCTCTGGTTTGAAGTCGTGAAAGGGCCACTCTTCTTCTGGATGACGGAGAAATGATGGACCTTTGAACCATCTGGCGTTGTGGTCAAATTCTATTGGAGTTCCCCTTGTGGCGTCGTCTGCTGGATTTTCTTTCGTCGGTACCCATCTCCACTCTTCTGGCTTGGTCTTTTCTTCGATTTCTGCTAGGCGATTAGCCACGAAAGTTTTGAATTTTCGTGGTTCTGCTTTTATCCATTGCAGTACTGTGCTAGAGTCCGTCCAATAAGTCTTCTTTGATATTTCCAGCTCAGACTCTTCTTCAACCGTGGCGGCTAGTCTGCTACCGAGCAAGGCAGCTTGTAGCTCTAACCTCGGAATTGAGACTGGTTTCGTCGGCGTTACTCTTGCTTTGCCGGCGATCATGGAGACATGATCCTGATGATGGCCTGAGAGCAAGGCGTCGTTGAGGCTCTTTCCTTCAAACTTGGCAGCAGCGTCGAATACTATTCTCAGCTTCTTCTTAATGGGATGCACGACGGCGAAGTGGGGTAAGTAGAATGTTCTTCCTTTGTTTGATGTTTTCGTAGCTTTCTCTGCATAACCCTTTTCAATAAGGCTCTGGATCTGCTTCTCGTAGTCTTCTTTAGCTTCTTGGTCCCGATCTAACTTCTTTTCAATGTTGATCAGGCGTCGATTTGCTAAGTTATATTTGTTGGGCAGAGTTTCATCTTCTTTTTTCCACAGAAGTCCTGTTTCATATTGACCGCTTGACAGTTTCTTCGTAGTTTTCTCGAGGACTTCTAATGCTCTTCTGTCGCTGTCATTGGTTGGCGACCGATCTTGAATACCGAGAGATTCTAATTGAAAATGTTCTCGGACGATTTCTTCGATACTTTCTTCTTCAGTGGTCGATCTGCCGTAGTGAGTGAAGTTTACTAAGGCAGTCGCCCCTGTTTCGCATCCGTGTAACACCCACCCTAGGTTAGTGAGTGAGGCTACAGGATCGGATGGTTTGCCCTTCTTCAGTCTTCTTGTGACTATCAGCCCCCAGTTGTCTTGACCTATCAGCAGCTTGGGTCTTTCGGTGACGTAGAGGAGTTGACTTTCAATTGCTCTTAGATGCTCGCAGTTCCTCACGGTGTCCTTGTTTATACATTGCTCGGACAGCTTCAGGTCGTCGATGGTTCTTGCTATGATAGATCTCTTCTCCCTTTTGTGAGCCCTTTTTATTTTGAACTCGATCTTCTGAGAGCTATCTTTTCTTAGCACTTTCCCGCCGACTGTTTCGATTGTGAGTTTTTCTTGCTTCCCTTCGACTCCAATCTTCTCAGCGACTGATGCGTCTAAGAGTGTGACTGTAGAGCCCTCGTCCAATAATGCTAGGACTCGGACTTGGCCTTTTGGACCAAAAAGGTCCACTGGGATGATCTTCAGGTATGCCTTTTCTTCTCCTCTTGCGTTGTGGATTGAGGCAACCTTTTCTTCTGACGTGCTTTTCTTGTCTTCTTTGTTCGCTTCTTTTTCAACTGGAACTGGCGGTTTGTCAGAGTGCAGGATGGTATGATGCCATCTTTTGCACACCTTGCAGACTGGAGCTTTACAGTTTATTCTTGAGTGCTTGAACCGAAGGCATTTGAAGCATACTTTAGCTTTCTTGATCATATCCCATTTTTCATTTAGGTTGGCTTCTGTAAACTGCTTGCATTCTAGTGTAAAATGCTCTTCTTCGCAGAATGCACACGACTTCTTGTAGTTTTCTTTAGATGTTTCTTGTACCGAATGTACAGGTCTTCTTATTCCCTTCTTTTGCTCCGAGGGCGCTTCAGGTGGAGCAAAGTAATAATAATAATAATAATAATAATAATATTCCACAACTATCACACAACGCCATCTAGTCCCAAGCTAAGCAGAGCTTGTGTTATGGGTACTAGACAACTGATAAACATACTTATATATTTCTAAATACATACATATTATAGATAAATTACACCCAGACACAGAACAAATGATCGTGCTCATCACACAAACATTTGTCCTGGGTGGGAATCGAACCCACGACCTCCGGCATAGCAGTTAGGGTCACTAACCACTAGACCAACAGGCCAGTCAAATCAAGCAAAGTCCCCACACATATCCGCTTCTGTTTCTAAGAACGCTTCGACGAGTAGTAGCTCTTGAATGTCTTCATCTCTTCTGCTTCTGTGGTAGGCGAACCAACGAAACTTCATGGATGTTGGCATTTTTTCGACGATAATTCTCAGTGTTTCAGGAGAACTGAGATATTGTGGTTTCTTCAATGCTTTGATTGTCTCGACGGCGTTCTTTATTTTGCTTGCAAATACGCAAATGTCGGTTGGGGTTTCGCCGACTTTTGACAGGTTCTTCATCTTCTCTAGTTCTGCTAAAGCCAGTGCTCCAGGTCTTCCAAATCTTGCTTCAAGTCCCTTGATTACTTCACGTGGATCTTCGGCAGTGAACAGCAGGCTTTGGACGGCTTCTCTAGCTTTTCCTTGAATTGCTATTCGAAGGCGCGCTAAGTTCTGGTTGTTGCTCTTCGTATGATCTCTTGAAGGCTAACCATTCTTCACAGGTCCCGCTGAAGTGAGGGAGCTCGACGTGCTTCGATGAACCAGTGTCACGTGACTTCTCAGATAGCTTGAGTATGACTGAAGCTAATTCCTGGATGTCGCTCTTCTTTTCTTCTGTCTCAGTCGGCTTCTGATTCTTGTTAGGTCGGTCCCCGGTCGTAATGAACCAGTGTTCAACCTCTTGAGTTCGTTCATACAGCTCTTCTCTGGCACCATCTTCCTCTTCTGATTCTGCGGTCAGAAGTTCTAGTTCGGCTTGAGCAACTCTTGATCGTGCTTCGGCCAGTTCCAATTCCCTTAGCGCCACGGTCATTTTTGCTTGCGCTTCTGCTCTCTTCCTATGCGACGAGCGAACAGAATGGGTGTCTAGATCGCGGGTCGTCTTCTTAGGGTGAGGCCGCTGCAGACTCTCTTCTCTGGACGTTGGTATGCTTCCATCGTTCAGACGCATTTTTACTGCGACACTTCTTTCTTGAATCTGCGGCGTTGGATGACTCTCTTCTTGGCGAACGGGAATCGACGCTTCACTGGTGCAGGTCGGGGGGGTGGTATGAGTCACTTCCCCCGATGTTGATTCCTCTCCGGCGCTGTCCTTGGGATGAAGTACGGGTTGCTGACGTTCTTGTACGCTGCTCGGCGTCGATCGATTGGAATTCGACGTGTCGGTAGTCGTCTTTGCTTCACTCGGCGTATTCATGCTCCAGTCCGTCGAACCGGTACCCGTAGTACCCGAAGTGGCATTACTTTCACTCGTAGCTGTTGTAGTCTTCGACTGCACCGATTTTGATCTTGTATTCGTGGGCATCTTCCCAGTTTTCTTGAACCCAGTCCGGCTTCTCGAAAGACCAAATGTTGCGCTCATGTATTAGAGTGTGATGTGATGTTGTGTGGAGCAGGTTTGCTGGCGGGATGTCGACTGGAGACTGTTGGAGAGGGTGCAGTGGCAGAGTAAATAACAAGACTTCTTCAGGAGTACTTTCTTCTTGGTTTATTCTTCAAACCATAGTTTCTTACTTAGTCGCAGTCGGATTTGGAATGTTTTACCATCGAAATGTTCCCATATTTATATCAAATTGCTTAAGGCACTGACCAATCACGACCCGTCGTGTGCGCATGCGCGGAGGCGTTTTGCACGTTTTTGGCGCCGAAAAATTAACACTTTTGCCAGAGGAAACGCGGGAAAACCAACCTTGCCATTTTTTACTGGTAAAACATCCCTTACATAGTTTTTCTTATTTTCCTAATCTTAGGACTAACTTATTTTATGAAAACAAAACAAAATTCAATATAAAAAACCTTAATTAACACTTAAAAAATACAAAAAACCGAAACGGCTCTCGTTAAAGTCAAGTATCACAGTAGTTAAGCTTCATGACCTATAAATATAAACACTAGCGCCGCCAGGCGGCAGGAATGCACGACTTAAGATTACGCTTCTGTAATTCCTAAAGGGTGAGCTGTGAAGCGGCTCTCACTAAAGTAAAGTAACGCGGTACTTAAGCTACACTAGCGCCGCCAGGCGGCAGGAATGTGAAAACACTTATAACATCAAGCCTGATGGGCTTAGACAGAGCTAATGCTAACTTATAAAACACTTAAGACATCTAAATTTAACTCTAATCGAAATAATCTTAATATTTACATATCGTCGCTAACACCTCCTGTCTACTTTTATTCTCCTGGTAGTTTGTGGGACTTTACAGTGCAATCAAATTATCTTGGCAGGTCCGAACTTCGTGCAGGTTATTAACCGACTTCCAAAAAAAGGAGGAGGTTATCAATTCGACTGTATTTTTTTTTTTTTTTTTTTTTTTTTTTTTATGTTTGTTCACTCATAACTTGCGACTGGGTGAACTGATTTTCATGATTCTTTTTTCATTTGAAAGCTGGTGCTTCCCGTGTGGTCCCATTGTCACCATTTCAATATCTGATGATGGGATCTTGTAGAAATCGGGGGAACTCTTCAATAAATAACAGCAGATTAACCGCGATTGTTGCTATAGCATATCTAAGCATTGTTTACGCCATCACACAACATAATATTACGCCTGTACTCACTACAAAGGTTATAAAAACTATTTTGTGAAGATCTGATGAAAAACTTCGGAGATAGGCAACGGAACTCCTCAATAAATGATAGCTAATGGACTGGGATTGCTGAAATCTCATATTGTCTGTCTATTGTTTACACCAGTTCCTAACATAACATCACGCCGGTGCGTTGTGAAGGGGTAAGCACATGTGAAACACTAAAAAGTGAAAAATAAAAATTTTTTTTACAAAAAATAAAACCGACTTCGACAAAAAAAAACACTCAAAAGTGAAAAATAAACTTGAGAAGAAAAATCAGTTTCTGAAGTCGGTGACAAAAAAATTAAATCAAAGAAACAAAAGTCACCGACTTCAGTAACTGATTTTTCTTCTCAAGTTTATTTTTCACTTTTGAGTGTTTTTTTTTGTCGAAGTCGGTTTTATTTTTTTTGTTACAACTAATGTATAAAAGTCTTATGATATTTATTTTATTTGTATTTCTCACTGTTTAAATTAGATATTTTCTGATCGTATAGGTATTGGTTTATCTGGCAATAACAGTTTTCTTCACAAGTTTACACGCGTTAAAGTTCGCAGAGCCTATGTTCAGACCTGCCAAGATAATTTGATCGCACTGTACTATCCTGGTTTTCTATCTCCAACGAAAAGAAGTGCGTGGTATTGGAAAGGAATTATTTAGATTTGATTAAAGATTCCAATATCTCCTTCCTACTTTTGTTCTCCTGGTAGTTGTGGGACATTACTTCTATCCTTTTTTAGGGTTCCGTAGTCAACTAGGAACCCTTATAGTTTCGCCATGTCTGTCTGTCCGTCCGTCCGTCCTCGCTTAATCTCTGTGACCGTTAGCACTAGAAAGCTGAAATTTGGTACCAATATGTGTATCAATCACGCCGACAAAGTGGTAAAATAAACATTGGAAAAAAATGTTTTATTAGGGTAGCCCCCCCCTATTATGTAAAGTGAGAAGTGATTTTTTTTTTTATTTCAACCCAAACGTGTGATATATTGTTGGAAAGGTATTTAAAAATGAATAGGGGTTCACTAAAATATTTTTTTGATAATGTCAATAATTTCGGAAATAATCGCTCCAAAAGTAAAAAACAATGCGTCCCTCTAACTTTTGAACCATAAGTTTAGAAAATATGAAAAAAATCTGAAAAGTAGAACTTTATAAGGACTTTCTAGGAAAATTATTTTGGACTTGGATGGAAACAACAGATGGAAACAGCAGTTAACCAATATAATTTGGTCCCTAATTCGTATGAGCGCCTATACAATCCAGAGGTCAAGTTTCATTGGCCCTTGAAGAAATTGTATAAATTATAGCATACCGTTTTGGTACGGAACCCTTCATGTGCGAGTCCGACTTGCACTTGGCCAGTTTTTTTTTTCATCTCCAAAAAAAATGTTTTCAATACCTCCTGCCTACTTCTATTCTCCCGGTAGTTTGTGCCGTACTAGTACACTAAACTGTGTGTTAGAACGAATGAGAAACTTGAGTCCCGCTGGTTCTGATGTTGTTCATTAACTTTAGTTTCACTTGTTCCACTAAGAAGAACCATGGAACCACTGAGAATAAAAAATCTCACTAGTTCCACCATAGTTGTCCCATGGATGAAACTTGACGAGTGACGAGTTCGATTAAGCTTTGTTTCATTTGTTCCATTATCAAAGTGCATGGAACTACCGAGAAAAAAAGTCTCACTAGTTCCATGGAACTAATTGCTGGTGGAACTAATGAGAATGATCCAATTTTTCAGGTTCTTGCCTAGGTTGGTATGTGGATGGGTGACCACTGATACATATGATTTAATAGTTGTTAATAATGATAAATATATAAGTAACAATACCTTCGCAGGCAACTTATCCACTTGTGTTTTCCCTTTTCTGTTCCCGCCAATGACGAATCCGTTCTCGGTACCGACCATGAAGCGTGTCGGTATCGTCGCTTCGTACTCCAGCGCGCTGATGCCGTTGGACTTCACCATGCTCGGGTTTTCGAAGCTGTACTTGACCACGTCGATGATCATTTCGTCAGTGGGCGCGTCGAACATGCGCATGTCCCACCACTTGCACACGCCGTCGGGCCCGCCCGAGAAGAACTCCATGCCCGACTTGGAGTTGATGAAGAGCACGGCGCGCACGAGGTCGCGGTGTGCCACGTGCGGCGGGCTGGTGAGCACGGGCTCAGGGGTGTCCACACGCGTGTCCCACGTGGCCACGCTGCCGCTCATCAGCCCGCCTGCCAGCACGTGCACGTCCTTGGGGTTGTACTGCAGGTCCAGCAGCGGGCACGGCGGCACGATGGACCGCTCGGGCTGGTTGGCGTTCTCCAGGTCCCAGATAAACGCCTGGAAAGGGGTACGCGGCAGACGGTTCAAGTCCACGTCTACGTAGGTGACGGCGAAGTGTCCGCCGCCGTCGGGCTGCCAGCACAGCGAGCTGATGGGGCGCGCCTGGCCCGGTAAGCGGTACACGTTCACGGTGCGACAGCTGTTGTGCTCCACGGCGGGCATGTTCACTAACTCGACGTAATACGTTTGGTACATTTCAATGGCGTTATTTTGTAACACGAGCCGTTCCAATCCCTGTAAAACGTCAAACAATAATAAGCTGAATGCTGGGTAATGAGCTCAGATCATGGCATCAGGGCCGCGCTACTGACCGCGGCGTTCGACATGATGCAATGGATGTAGCCGTCATCCTTCTCGATCTTGCGGCGGTACCTCTGCGTGGCTTCCGGATCGTTCACGTTCACGCCGTCAGGCCAGCCCCCCTCTGCGTGGTTGGCGCCGCCGTTGGCGAACTCGGCCCTGCAACAGACAGCGCCGGGTGAGCGTGGCGGGGCGCGGGGACCGGGCATACGGGACGGACCTACCGGATGGTGTTGATCTCGCAGTGCGAGTAGTTGGGCGTGTGCTGCGTGATGGCGTGCACGGGGTTGCGCAGCACGTACTGGCGCCACTCCAGCGGGTTGCACGGGATGCTGTCGCACATGTCCACCTGCGTCATCGAGAACATCGGCTGGCGACCGAAACTGCTGCGTAACTTATTGTATGCGTTTATTAACGCCATTTTAGGTACTTAGATAATAACAAATTATGATAAGATCAATAATACTGTAAGGTAAATTAAAATAAACCTAAATACTTCTATTTGTGCTGATCAAAGAGTAGATAGAATACTTATTATTATACCAAGTTTCAAACTACGAGCATAGACTTCAAATACCTAGAAGAATACCGTACCTCATTGATATATTAAAAGGAGGCATCAATGCCGTACCTACACTTTTTGTTAGCAACTTTGGTCCAAGGGGAAGTTTACAAAATTTGTCAAAAGTAGTGCATTAACTGGCCTAGTAATTTCTCTGGGATACCTCCCTTTAGGTGATATTAACTTAAGGTTGATGTTCCAGGGTAGCCCGCGAAATTCAAATTTTCTTACGTTTTTAGCGATTTGCAGGTCAGTGCTAGGTTGTATGTTAGTGAAAATATGATTTGCTCTCAAGAATGACCTTTTGATGAAATACTCATTCTTGACAGTTACATGAACTTGGAGGGTTGTAATGATGATTTTGATGATTATAATTATGTAACTGCATACGTCTTACAGACGCAAATCATATTTTCACTAATATACAACCTAGCACTGGCCTGCAAATCGCTAAAAACGTAAGAAAATTTGAATTTCGCGGGCTACCGTGAACATCCACCTTAAGGATGGTTTTAGTAGCTCCATGCGTGAAAAAAAAAAACTCATTCCCATATATGGAACTGAAATAAAAAAAATAAACATCATAGGTACCAAGGTACCTATTGGTGTGAGGTGTCTATAGATAAGTCTTTAGAAATGTCCTTGTGGTTTATAAAACCACTTCTTTTCAAAGGCAATCGTTTAAAAGATTAAAAAAACGAAGTGTCTAGTCGTCCGATTAGCGGATGAATAAAATTAATTAGTCGTCCGATTAGCCGGATGAATAACCAAAATTATGATACGACCGTCTCGCGACAGTATCCTTTATGGGCGGCATGGGCACCGGGCCGTAGGCCGACGAAGGAGGCCGGCGGAGGCCCGGCACTTCGGGGACAGAAGATATTAGTGTTATTTAATATGCAAGCGAAGCGAGCGCGCGTCATGGAGTACATGCGTTGCATGTATGAGTGACAGAGAGAACGAGAAAATGGCGGGCGGTGTTGTCAGTTCGAACGATGCTAGAGGCAACGTCAATGGCTGTCGTTGACAATTGCCACGTGACTTAGCGGACGACTAGCAACAGCCTAAAAACAAACACTATGAAAAACAAATTATCACAAAATGTGTATTTTTGTTGCCGCTGTAACAACAAAAAACTGGCCGATCAGTTTTATTTTTATATTGTTTTAGCGGTTCTTTCGAAAGTCGCGAGACGCCGCGGTTGGTTAAGACTTTTCAGTTGCATTACTTTCAGAATTCAAGATGTCGCTACTTCCTCACAATAATTTCTCATACTTAAGCGTGACCTTCAAAATACTTACTAAATCTGAAAAAAAAACCGACTTCTCCTTCAATTGTCTTCAAAATCATCAAAAGTCGATTGTCAACGTTCTTTCACCAAAATTTTCTTGATTGCCTAAAGGGGGAAGAAGGCGCTAAGGTAACATTCGAGATTCAAAATGTTCTTACATTTTTTTGACGTGATAACGTCTTATAATTCGATGGCCGGCTGCACGCACGAAAAAAGATAACGTCATGCGTCGTTACCTCGCTCTGAGGCGTTCCATAGCAACGGCGTGTCAATTGTTTTTTTTTTATTTTCTTAAGACGTTGTCACGTTCAACTATCGTCAGTCAACCGATTTTACAGACAACCGATTTTTTTTGTAATTTTCTGGTTGTATGTTGATCAAAACATGACTTGTGACCGAAACAAATATGACTTTACTGAAAAATATTCATTAAAAAAAAAGTTGATGTGGCACTCGGAGACTGCCGCGGTAAAGCTATTGCATAGCATTTTTTATCAACTTATGCAAATAATTATTTTATTTATGCAGTATTTTTTAAAAAGAATTTAAATTATATAAGTAAATCAAAAGTAACCTTCATAGACTAAGATATTAAGAAACTCTATGACAGAAAATTTAAAAAAAAGTATTGACAGCTTGTCAGCCTGACGTAAGTTACATTGAAAAAAATGAAAATTATTTATTTTATTTGAGATTTTATTTTAGATATTTTATAAGAAAACGAATCGTTTTCTATGACCGATTCGAAGAATAGTAATGCAAAAACCAATAAAACGTATGATAGATGCGTAATAATAATAAAATGAATGTATATAGAGTACTCGAGGAGTACTCACTCATTATCTTTCACTATTTTTTCGTGACTTTCTTCATTAATAAATGCACTTTCTTTATTCATATTTAAAACACTTTGTACACAAATTATACGAGTAAGAACTCAGTAAGAATATTTTAGAAGGAGAAAGCAGAGAGAAAAAAAAAAAACTTTACACCTTTACACGTGAGGTTATAAATTATTTAATTTGACAACCTCAGTTGACAACCTTGTTATTTTCCGTAACCATAGCAACCTGGTTGAATACTGAATCCTCAGACTGAATCATGAATATTTTCGTTACGGATTTTCTGGATTCGCTCTCCACGCTCAAGGCCCGCGATAGAAGCTATGCAATAGCTTAAAAACTAGGGTTTTGACAAGTGACACCTTAATGACACTAGTGCACTAGTGTCTGTAATTCACTGGAATAATTTGAATGTTAGCTTTGTAAGCATGCGAAAACACAATTAAATAACCTACAGCAAAATTTCACATCTTCGCGTAAATTAAGTAATGGTTTCTTCAAGTACCTACAATAAAAAGTAAACTGTAACCAAATCACGGCAAGCAGCCAGCCCTAGCTCGAGCATGAGCATCGCGTGCAGCGCTCTGGGGGCACTGGGGGCACTGGGGGCATGGCGCACGCGGCACAGTTCCCGTTGTTCCGGCTCGGAACGCTGTTGGCGCGCCAGCTCAGCAAGCCCGTCGCCGACAGGATCAAGGTGCTACACTTGATGGGTAACATGCGTGCTGTGTCGTTTCTCAGTGGGTGGTGACGTGTGCGACCGTGCGTGTTCCGCAGAGCGTGGCCGTGACCCGGCCGTGGTTCCGGCGCTGGGTGTGCGCGGGCACGGGCCGCTCATTCCACGTGCTGCAGCTGCGCGTACGCCTGTGGACGCTGGGGATGCGCCAGCCGCGTACGCTGCCGCCTATCTCCGAGAAGGACGCACTACAGTCCGGCGCCGATATCCTCGGTACCCACACACATACACAAACACACGCACTCCTCACATCATACCTGTCTCTTTATTTTGAAAACATAATGAGCGAACCGGCTCAATCGGACGCCACTCGCCTCCGATCTCGCACACTCAAGTCATTGCCATGACGTGTGTGTGCGAGCTGCATTCAATGAAAGTATTATTAGGTCCTCAGCTCACATAAGAAATTGGCGTTTTGTTGAACAAATTTATTTCTGAGACTACCCATCGTGCTGAAAACCTAGAGCGAACATAAATCATCATCTGCCTAGCCTTTTCCCAAGTATATTGGGGTCGTCTTCCAGTCTAACCGGATGCAGCTGAATACCAGTATTTTACATGGAGCGACTGCCTATTTGACCTCCACAACCCAGTTAATACTAGGTAATACGATACCCTTTGGTAAGACTGGATGTCAGAATTTCAGGTCACTGACTATCTGTAACGACTACCAAAGATCTATATATGGCAGCCGGGACCAACAGCTTAACGTGCTTTCCGAGGCACGGAGGAAACCCAGTATGTCGGGCGGTCACCCATCCACAGCCGACCTAGGCAAGCACAGCTTTACCTAAAGATCGACCCGAGTGGCAGTTCTTATTAAGCCACGAGCTCCTCGAGCCTAGAGCGAACATAAATACCTACTATTAATACAGGTAAATCCTGTATGATTGGTTCTTATTGTGGAACTCCTATTATGCCGGATTCGGGTTGAATTTTAAAACGCGTCGCCTGAATTTGAGGGTATTGGTGGTGTAGGGGGTTTAAGGAAGTTAGTCTTAATTCCCCCAAAGTAATTTCGGCTGTCAGAGTTGCGTCTAAATTATTATTATTATTATTTATTTAGCCTTTATTTGCCTTAACAATTACATATCGTACAATTACACTTCAGTTAAAGTATTGTGCACTCACAGCGTATAGACGTGCTCATTAGCAATATTTAATAAATACTTTAATAATAGTGACCTACTTTAGTGTATTACTGTCGTAATGTTATGGATTAGTAATGTTGCTTAGTCTATAGTTTTTGTGAATAATGGACACGAATCAGTGAAGTTTTAATAAAACTATCAAAATGGAGAGCAGCCCCTGTAATACAAGGGGCCCAGCGCAACCATCTGCCTCACCGTCGAAGTCTGCCACGGCTGTTATCGCTTCAACGCCAGAAATCCAAGGATGGATGACCACCATCCAGCAGTACCTGAACGAAATTTGTTCTACTGCCGCTGATGGAAAACTCAACACCGAGCAGAAGATGAAAATCACTAATCTTTGTCGTAAGGTAGAATCCTGTACATCGCAGATGGCAGTCCTATATCAGTCGTTGAAACAAAAAACTATTCAGGCGAATCAAATGATCGACACTCTGAAGCAACAGCGCGACGTGACAGAGCATATTTTGGACCTTAAGGAGACAATACGAGACTCTAGTTCTGCGGGAAGCGCTTCATTTGCCGATATGGTGAAAAGGGGATCCGACCGTTTCGTTCGTCCTAATAACATAAGCTCTGTCGCCATTTATCCCAGTGATAAAATGAAAACGAGTGACGAAACCAAGGAACTTGTGCAGAAAATCATACGGCCCGAACAGATGAAGCTGCAGGTACGAGGTGTACGTAAAACAAAAAATGGTGGCGTCATAATAAGTACCGAGACGAAACATGACGCCGACAAACTGAAGAACGCAGTCCAGCTCTCTACATCTGGACTTACCGCCAACGAGCCCAACAAGCGGAAACCCCGAATTGTGATTATAGGTGTGCCGACTTCCTTGGCTGAAACTGAGGTTTTCAAGTGCATCTTTGAACAAAATGTGGCCGAGAAGTTACCAGAGATGACCTTGGAATCCTTCTTAACCGCCGTAAAATTAAGCCACAAATCTGGGAAAAGAGATGCTGCGACCTGCAATTACGTGATTGAAGTGTCAGCCCATTTACGTAAAACGTTAATCCCTCTGTCAAGGATTTTTATAAATTGGTCGTCCTGTCCTGTCAGGGACTTCACATTAGTAACAAGGTGTTATAAATGCCAACAGTACGGCCATGTTGCAAAATCTTGCAGGGAAATCAATTCTACGTGTGGTCACTGTGGTCAAGAAGGTCATACAATGTCCGAATGTCCGAAGAAAACTGAGACTCCGAAATGCGCGACGTGTTCACGGTTCATAATCATAATCATCATTTATTGCATTCATGTAGTTTACAGGTTGTTACAGGTATATAGGTTTCATACATGAACCCTGCTAGGGCATAGCAATACATAATCCATAATTTAAAGTGCCACAGTGTCACATTATAAACAAATCACTGTGCTTGAACGAATAATATAACAATTTTAACATGCTCATCATAATAATATGTCCATCATAAGTTATTCAATTAGGTAACTGTCATGAATAATAAGAATACAATTAATTGGTCAATATGTCCATTCATAAAATTAGAATAAGATAAAATTAAATTAATACAAATAGCGAAAATACTAATAATCAAGATAAAAATAACATGGCATAGAATAGTCAACATTTTAGGTGTTGTGTGTAATGTACAGGTATGAATGTCAAATGGGTGTCAAAATTTACTTATCGTCAAAGAATTCCTTTAGAGTGTAATAAGATTTTAATTTAAGGAATTTTTGGAGACTGTTTTTAAATTTATTTTCGAACTCTAAGTCCTTAATTGAATTTGGAAGTTTATTATATATTTTAACGCACATGGCTAAAGGTCCTGAATGAAACATAGTTAGTTTTGAGCTTGGTAAGGCTAATTCATTTTTGTTTTGACGTCTAACACTGCGTTGCTCGTTCAAAAAACCTAATGCCCATAAAACTGGAGACGCTGAATGTCCTGCTAGGAAAATAGCAGAACACAGAAATATTAACTCAATAGATTATGAGGGCGCCTAGTGTGTCATTCAATACCACACTTTTTACATTTCTATTTTCCTGACTCAACGAGTCCACTATCCATCATTGTGTCTATCTAAGCAAATTCCTGTCCGCTGCAAAAATGTTGTGACAAAGTTGTTTTGCAATTTGTTATTGACCGATTTAATTCTGGTTGCGTAATTGACATAAAATGTACCTACATGTTTAAGACATTCTTTGTTTTTGTTATAATCTAATAAATAATAGTTTTAGTAAATTAGATATATTATTATCAGTATAAATTAACAAATTATTTTAGGATTAAAAATGTTACATATTGCTTAGAAATCTATTGTCCAAATAGTTTATTGTATTAGAAGCCATATCGCCTGTGATACAGGTTTATCCTAGTACAGGCATCGAACTTTGTTATACCTAAGATTATTTTTAAGATTTATGTTGTATTTTACCAAACTTACCTTTGAATAAAATTTATTATTATTATTTCCTTTATTTAACTTTATACATATAAATTATATTTTTAAATATTCCTATACAAAGTAATATAAAAAAACATTTAAAAATATAAAAATAATAATAATAATAATTAGAAATGTGGCCCGGTTGTCAATGTGACGCAACATTTTTTCTGCTTTCCAATAATTTTAAATCTTTTTTGACGAATTTTAATACAGAAAACATGTTCAATAAAATATTTTGGAAATATAAACCACCAGAAAAAAAAGGACAATAAATCACAATCACCATTTACGTTAAATCCTACGAAAAATAAAAATCATGCAGAACGAAGCAATTGATAGACGTCACCTATGTTAACAAGAAGCCGGGCTAAGCGACTCCAAGCACACCCACCATCTCCGGACTCGTCACTAAACTCCGCCTCGCAGCCGCCGGGACGCACCACACGCGTGAGCGCCGTGTCACCGGTAGCTGTAGCTGCGTCGAGTTCCAGTGATGAGTTTTTCTCCCCGTCGCCGTCGATACAATCAACATCACCGCCGCCATCACCATCACCACCGCGGCGCGGACGACGAGGAAGAGGACGGCCACCAGCGGGCCTGGGACCTCGAGGCCAACCGGCCCCGAACATGGTCCCCGCTGCCGGTGGAAATGTGTCGCGCATGAGATGGACTCAGTCCATAAATGAGAACGTCTTGCGCGCATATTATGGGGCTACAGAGGGAGGAGACAACCTGACCGCGCACCGTGTTCGGATGCTCTCTCTGTTTCAGGTGCTTGAGCCAGCTGTCAACGTGTCGGCGCAACGATTGTCGGATCAGGTACGGGTCATCCAGCGTAATCGTATGTTGGATGACACTGTGCTTGATCGCCTGCGAACTGAAATGCAGGGTAGCCATGTCATTACACCGTCTCACGCTACACCCTCGCAGGCTGTGGTACCTCCACAGCCTGTGGCTACAACAACCACAACATCTAACCACGAAAACGACGTGAGTAATGACATGGTTACTGATGTAAGTACCCGGTGCAATGAGGAGATAAGGAGTACTTTGGAGGGTGCGGTTCGGGAGTATCGCTTCATGAATCCCGAACTTAGACCGCGTTTACCTCGTTTGCCCATGCACAACAAAAATAGGGCGCTGGTGGCTGTTCTGGATTCGCAGTTGTCAAGCTATTTTGACAATTGCGAAAACCTTACTGATGCTCATTCAATCCTGTATTGTGCGGCTGTAACGGCGTGTCGTGTAGCTCATGTCAAGTTTCCAGATGACATAGCTACACGACCGAAAGTTGCTGTACCAGCATGGCAGTGCAGGATTGAACGACGCATTACTAGGGCCAGGGCATTTATCGGCAAACTAACCTGCTTCCGGGAGGGCAACATTCGCCCTCGAGTGATGCGTTTTGTGAGGCGGGCGTTCGCGGGGACTGATATCAGTCCTCGAGACTACATGTCCCGTATCACAGAACGCATCGACTTCTGGAAGCAGAAAGTGTATGCATGGGCGAACCGTATCCGTAGGTATAAGCGACGGGTGGAGCGGTACACTCAGAATCGCACATTCCAAAGGGATGAAAGGTGGGTATACAGGGCTTGGGAGCGACCGGACCAAGGTGTGGCTGACGGGCTCCTACCGGATGATGATGCCATGAGCTCGTTCTGGCGAAGCATCTGGTCGGTGCCTGTCAGCCATACTGAGGGTGAATGGATTCGAGGAGTCGAGCGAGCGTGCGATCCAGTATCAGAAATGGGGGCGGTAACTATCAGCCCCCAAGACGTTGCTCGTGCAGTCCGCCCGTTGCCTAACTGGAAATCTCCAGGGCCGGACGGGCTGCACAATTTCTGGATCAAATGGATCACAAGGTCGCACGCTCGCCTGGCGACTCTTTTCCAGACAGCCTTACAGTCAGGGTCGCTGCCCGAATTCCTGACAACAGGTAATAACCCACCTGCTCTATAAATCAGGTAGTACCGCGGAGCCCAAAAATTATAGACCGATTACTTGTCTTCCGACAGTCTATAAAGTTCTTACATCCATTTTGAGAACCAAAATTAACAAACACATTGATGACAATTCTATCATGTCCACTTCTCAAAATGGATGTAGGAACGGGTCCCGTGGTACTAAAGAGCTACTCCTTATCGATATGGCCATTAGCCAACAGGTTCGCCGTTCCCGAAAGGATCTGTCGACATGTTGGATAGACTATAAGAAGGCCTATGACTCGGTGCCACATACATGGCTCATGAGGGTGCTAGAGTTGTATAAAATTGATGCAACCCTACGCACCTTCCTGATGTCGTGTATGGGGCAATGGAGGACAGTCCTTCGCTATCCAGGATGTCGACAGATCCAGAGGAATAGCGAGCCGATAAGGATAGAGCGGGGTATATTTCAGGGCGACAGTTTGAGTCCACTTTGGTTCTGCTTAGCCTTGAATCCTCTTAGCACGCTGCTGGAGGATTCAAGTCTGGGCTATCGGTTGAAGAGAGGCGGTCAGGTTATATCTCACCTCCTTTACATGGATGACCTCAAACTCTTTGCCCCCAACGATTTGCAACTGATGGAGCTACTGAAGGTCACTGAAACTTTCAGTAGCGCCATCAGGATGGAATTCGGGGTGGACAAGTGTGCGGTCATGCATGTAAAGCGAGGGGGGATTGTGGAATCTGTGGGAACCCAGCTCACGGATACCATAAATCTTAGATCCCTCTCAGCAACCGAAACCTACAAGTATTTGGGTATGTCGGAAGCACTGGGCATCAACGTTGCCGACATGAAGCAATCGTTGAGGAAGCGCTTCTTTGGCCGCCTGAGAAAAGTTTTTAATAGTCTTTTGTCGGGCGGAAATAAGGTGCGTGCCTTCAACGGTTGGGTCATGCCGGTTTTGATGTACTCTTTCGGCGTACTCAAATGGACTCAGACAGAGTTAGACGCCCTGGATAGGCGGGTCCGTACATTGTTGACGGCATATCGAATGCATCACCCACGTTCTTCGGTTATGAGACTGTATATCCCACGGAAGTGTGGAGGTCGAGGCTTTTTAAATGCTAAGACTAATTGAAATAAAGATGAGATCAGCAGTGGGACAGCACAGTATATTCATTCGTGGTTAATATTTTACAAGCAAGTTACAAAGTACAATAGAATATAAACAACCCGTAACTAAGCTTATTTAAATCAATGACAGCAATGTGTTACATATGATTATTTCTCGCAGGCCAGTATATACATATAAATATACGACCTCCAATACGCCCCCTTAATCTATTACACATGCATATTACTTCTATACTCGGTACATAAAAATAAATCAAATAGGTACTAACACTTCTGTGTTTAACTGTACTAGCTGTATACAAAAGTATAGTACAAAAAACAGAAGAAATTTAACAAAGAAAAGAATGCATAACAAAACTACATAGAAAATTATCTATTACCAAAACAACATAAAAATAAACATTTAACTCCTCATCGCCCCCTTAATCGAATAATTTGATAGGGATAAATCCGTTAAAAATTCTCTTAACTTCAGGCTGTGAACACTTTTTGTTAAAATGTCAGCTATCATATTATTAGTTGACATGTACTTTATCTCAATTTTGTTATTAAGTACACACTCGCGAATAAAATGATATTTTATGTCTATATGTTTTGTCCGATTATGCATCATTTTGTTACCTGCAATTTTATGCGCCGACTGATTGTCATTGTATATTACTACCGCTTTACTATCCACAGCTGTTAAACTATTTAGTAAACTCCGTAAATAGAGAGCTTCCTTCGAAGCTTGACTTAATCCTACGTACTCTGCTTCTGTACTTGACAAGGATACTGTCGCTTGCTTCCTACTCTCCCATGACACTATATTTTTACCTATTTTGAAAATTAATCCTGTGAAAGACTTTCTATCAAGTGCCCCTCCCCAATCTGCATCTACGTAGCCTCGTAAGTCTAAATCTCCCGACTTCCTAAAAGTGAGACAAAGGTTAGACGTACCTTTTAAATACCTTAAGACCCGTTTCGCACATTTAAAATGTATTTCATCATAGCATGAATTGAATTGTGAAAGTACACTTACCGCATGTGCTATGTCTGGTCGCGTATTACAGGCCAAATAGTTTAGACAGCCTATTAAGCTTTGATACGGCAGATCGCAATGAGAATTTGTCGATCTTTCTAATTTCATACCGACTTCCATTGGGGTTAAAACTGGCTTAGCGTCTGTCATGTTAAAGTCATTCAAAATGTCCGAAATGAACTGTTGCTGATCTAGACAAATAACATCTTTGTCCCTCCTCAACCTCATGCCTAAAACATGCCTAGCCTGCCCTAAGTCTTTCACTTTAAACTTGTCAAGCAAATTGTTTTTTAATTTCTGCTTTTCTTGTTCACAATTTCCAAAAATAAAAAGGTCATCTACGTAAATAACGACAATCAACTTCTTGTTGTTTTTAAACTGCTTTTGATACAAACACGGTTCTATTTTTGATTGTACAAAGCCTAAATTCAACATTTCTTTATCCAATTCCTTGAACCAAGCATTTGAAGCTTGTTTCAATCCATACAAAGAACGCTGCAATTTGCATACCTTGGTTTCTTGACCTTTGACTACTGCTCCTTTTGGTTGGAGCATGTAAATGTCCTCTTTAATTTTTCCGTATAAAAAGGCAGTCGTGACATCCCATTGGTCAATAAACCAACCGTATTCAACAGCTAGCGAGAACAACAATCTTAAAGTAGAGCTTCTTACTACAGGAGAATATGTCTCAGTATAATCTACACCACATACCTGTGTGAAGCCTTTTGCTACAAGTCTAGCCTTGTACTTTGTTACCTTGCCATCGCTATCTCTCTTGATTTTGAACACCCATTTGCATTGGATAGGCTTCTTATCAGCTGGAAGATCCACCAACGTCCAAGTCTGGTTCTCCTTCAGTGACTTAAGTTCATTATCTATCGCTTTTTGCCATAAATCACCATCTGGTCTCGCCAACGCTTCATTAATAGTCAATGGATCACCATCAAGATTCCTCTCCTTGGCATACATAACATTGCATCCGTACCGGTCGACTTGTCTGCGTTCTCTTAAAGGATACCTCCTTTCTGATTCAGGTATTCTGACTTCTTCTTCAGTCAATACGTCATCAGATACTCGCTCTGGTACTATAGGTTCAGGTCCTATGTCCTCCGATACTTCTACGTTTTCGTCTTCAGTATCACGATATATATCGTTGTGAGCCTCTAAATGTTCAGATCTGCTTGTAGATACGTTCGGTAAACTGAAAGGAACAGAATCTTTATTCATGATTACTTCCGACTTTTCTACGTTTTCCTTTTGGAGAAAGACGTTTTCCAGAAATTTCGCATCTCTCGCAGTCGTCACTTCACCTGTCTTAGGATTCATCAGACGATATCCCTTCTGATTATCAGGATATCCAATAAAAATCATCGGTTCCGTCTTCATGTCCAGTTTCCGTCTCTTTTGCTTGGGTATCAATCTATATGCCAAACAACCAAAGATTTTCAGATGACTAACATCCACATCTTTTCCATTCCAAAGCTTTTCTGGTACCGCATTATTCAATGCTTTCGTAGGGCTTCTGTTCTTTAAGTAAACAACAGTATTTACAGCCTCGGCCCAATACTTCTTGCTCAAGTTCGATTCTGACAGTAATGTTCTTGCCTTCTCTATTATAGTACGATTCGCTCTTTCTGCGACAGAATTATGTTCCGGCGTGTACGGTACAGTCGTCTGGTGTTTTATACCTGCAGACTTTAAAAAAGATTTAAATTTACCATTACAATACTCCGCGCCGTTGTCAGATCTCAGACATTTAATCAATTTACTTGTCTCATTCTCAACTTCCGCCTTATATTCACGGAACTTATCAAATGTTTCGCTTTTGTTCCTCAAAAAATAAACATGAGTCTTTCTAGTATAATCGTCGATAAATAGAAGAATATACCTCGAACCACCGAACGATGGCTCCTCGATTGGTCCACAAACGTCGCTAAAAACCAATTGTAAGACCTCGTTCGCTCTCGTACCTTGCTTTTTAAAGGGACTTTTGCATGTCTTTCCTTCTATACATGGAATACACGGCTCGCATAAATCGGTACTCTTAAATTCCATACCGCTTACTAAAACTTTCATTTTATTCATATAATTACGCGATAAATGAGCTAATCTTTTGTGCCAAACGTTCGAAATATTTTCATTTTGTTTTGACAATGTCACATTCACGATGTCATTTTGATTTTCTGTCAACTCATAAATTCCACCGACCTCTTGACATCTTGCAATAATTTGTTTTTTACTTTGAATCATGCAACCTTCTTTGTCAAAATTCATGCAATAATTTTTCTTGGTCAAATCGCTCACCGAAATTAGGTTCATTGATAAATCAGGAACATGTAAAACGTTTTCTAAAATTAATTTTCCGTTTTCGCTGACTTGTGGCTCAGCATTTCCTCGTCCTTTCACCAATAACTTCTCCCCGTTTGCTACTGCGATCTTCATGTTGCCGTTTACATGTGTGTAAGACAACAATTTGTTTTTATCATGGGTCATATGATTTGAGCACCCACTGTCTAAATACCAATTATCTTTGTTTATCGCCTCCTTTGTATTCAGGCAGATATTCGCGGTTTTTATCCGCTCCTTGCATTCGGACGCCTTGTGTCCTTGCTTGTGGCACTTAAAACACTTGTAGACGAACTTCTGCTTACGATCAATAGTTTTAGTGTTAGATCTAGCATCGTTCTGTACTTTACGTGTTACTAAGGCTTTTTCGTACTCTGTGTTCAACTTACTCTGTCTACTTCCTTCTTGTAACAATTTCATTTTGATTTGCTCCAACGTGATTTCTTTTCCACTATTATCTACAGCCATAATGAGAGGGCTGTACTCAGCGGTCAATCCACCCAGCAAAATCGATATGATCCAATCATCAGGGATTGGAGCATCAATATCTGACAATTGTTGTGTCAGGAACGTAATTTTTGATATGTAGCTTTCCATAGAATCAAAATTCTCTAACTTACAGTTAAAAAGCTCTCGCTGAATGTGTATGCGTCTTCCCCAACCTTTGTCTTCATACGCTTTACGTAAGCTATTCCAGGCTTCTTTCGCAGTCTTCGCATTGTAGACGTGGGTAAAGCACTCTGGTTCCAACAACAAGCATATTGTTGTTCGTGCCTGCCGGTCTACGTCAGCATTCACTACATCTGTAGAAATTACTCCCCACCAGTTTTTATTTTCAAGGTAATTTCGCATCAGGAATTTCCAATTCGGGTAGTCGGACGAATTTTTCAGCCTCTTAATACCACTTATGCCAACCTCAGCTGACATAATTGCGATTTCGTAAGTTTCACGAGTTTCACAAGCACAAAAATAATATTTAAACCACTCAACTTATAAATAATGCTCTAGCATTTGTCCTTCTGGGTTCTGGGCCCATAACCAATTGAAATAAAGATGAGATCAGCAGTGGGACAGCACAGTATATTCATTCGTGGTTAATATTTTACAAGCAAGTTACAAAGTACAATAGAATATAAACAACCCGTAACTAAGCTTATTTAAATCAATGATAGCAATGTGTTACATATGTGACGGCGTCGCCGTTGTAAACAGCACGTGCAGCGGGCCAGGTGCGCAGCGCAGGCGTCACTAAGGCCGCACCACTCTCCCCACTGCTCGAGCCAGTCTTTATAAACGACCACTCGGCGTGGAGGGGATCATTCTTGTCGCAGGCTTGGCCCGGTGCACATGCTGTAGCGCTTAGAGTTTAAATATTTTATCTGAATTATATAGTTGTGTGTGTATAGTGATTTATTTTAAATATCGTGCTATTGGAATAAAAGTTGATTACCGCTATATTTCGTAGTTTCATTTAAGATGACAGACCCTCTGCCTTCATCAGAAGTGTGACCGGATCCACCTTCCACTAATGATAGTAATGCAAAGCTATGCTTGTGGGTTTTGATCCTGATCTATCGGAATCCGATATTGTGAATTGGTGTAAACTCAGTGAAACGATAATTGTGAAAAGAAATTAGATGGTGTAGTCCGTGTGTGGTGTAGTACTTTGCGAAGCTTCACATTGAATAATGGGTCATCGTGGCCATGAGTGCCGGAAAAAACAGAAAGCCTCTTCAAAAAACCTGCCTGCTGCAAAAACTGAAATACCAAAGACAGCCGTCATTACGGCCGTTACGTGCTATGTATGCAGTGAGCAGGGGCACACAGCCGATTTCTGCCCAAAGCGATGGAAGAAGGAAGACTCCACACGGAGCACCAGCACTAAGCAAGTGTACCTGTGTTTCAGAGCAGCCCGTGGAGTATTACAGATAAGTGGTGTAGATTTTCTTTTTGTATTTGACTTTGGTTCGGAATGTAGCCTTATGAAGCAAAAGCAACGGTCGATCCGAGTGGTCATAGATGGCTACTTCTCTGACCTTATTGCTATTGATGCCGGAGCCTCAGGGGTCTGTTCTCTCCGCGACACTTCTCCTGCTGCTTATCAATGACCTCCTTGTGCCTGGCATTATTGGGTACGCAGATGACAGCACTGTCATGGAGAGTTATACAACCAGCGCAAAAGCGGTGATGAAGTACGATCATTGAGAGAGGCCATGGTAAAGCGAACGAGTTTAGCTCTAAGTTTTGTCTCCAAGTGGGGTGACGAGAATCTCATTGATTTCAACGCCACCAAAACACAAGTGTGTGTGTTCTCCGCCAAAAGGAGTCCATTCAATCTAATTAAATCTAGCTCCTACTTTTCAGAGTGCATCTGTACAAGTTACTGACAGTCTCGAGCACAAATCTGAACATCAGCACCTACATTGAGTCGGAAGGTCAAAAAGCGGCAAAAAAAAAAAATGCTGGGTATCCTAAAGAGGGTTAAGTGGTACTACAAGCCTGGACAGTTTTCAATATTATATAAAACTCAAGTCCGGTCCGGCAAGGAGTATTGCTTTCACCTTTGGGATGGCTCAGCCAAATACCAACTTGACACACTTTTTTTTCTGTATCTAGTGCAGAGCCAGGAGGCTAATTGGTGACGATGAGAGGCTAATTGGTGGCCAAGCTACGTATCCTGGCCCACCGCCGCAAAGTTGCATGTCTGTCGGTCTTGTGCAGACTGTACTTTGGAGATGATGCAAAGGAGCTCCACGAGCTGATTCCACCATCTCCCTTCTTCCATCGGGAAACTAGACATACTGCAGGTTATACCTTGTCGATCGTTTTACACATTCGTACGAAGCGCTTTGCTAAATCTTGTTTTTTATGCGCACAGCCAAGGAGTAGAACTCCCTGCCTGCGTCAGTTTTCCCGAGTTCATATCACTTCAATCTATTTAAGTCGCGAGTAAATAGGTTTCTTCTGGGTGAGCCAGTTCCATCGTCGACCTCATCTCTGCCCTTAGGGCATGATTGTGGTAAAGAGTATGCTCATTTCATATAAAAATAGTTATCTCTTTAACGGCGAATAATTTCATGAACAAGTAATCCTTAACGGCATAGGTATGAGCAAAGTAACGTGCCTCATCGTCAGCCATAAGACGTCCCCTGCTGGACAAAGGCCTCCCCCATAGATCGCCATAACGAACGGCAACCTGCCGTTTCAATCCACCGGTTACCCGCGACTGTTACGATGTCGTCGGTCCACCTGGTGGGAGGCCTACCAATGCTGCGTCTTCCGGTTTGTGGTCGCCACTCGAGAACCTTTCTTCCCCATCGGTTGTCGGGCGATGTGGCCCACCCATTGCCACTTCAACTTGCATATTTTGAGAGCTATGTCGGTGACCCTGGGTTGTAACGTAACTATAACAGATTGAAATAATTAATGTCCAACGACTATACAAAACCGCTTTCTTGAAATAACTGTCATGTACTAGTTGTTACCAGTGGCTTCTTCCGCTACGGCTCGAGAATTGTCCCACGGGTGGATAAACTCGGTATGAAGGCTGTCCCATGTGTTGATCCAGGTTATAAAGTATCTGTGTACTGAATTTTGTCCAGATCCGTTCAGTGATTTTTGCGTGAAAGAGTGGCAAACGTCCATCCATACTTATAAACTGTCGCGTTTGTAATATTAGTAGGAAGTAGGATTACCGGATGAATGCTTTAGTGAGGAAATACTACCTATTAGGTCGTGATATTTTAGAACATGGGATTTCAGTTAACGTTAGCGATAATGATTTGACCCTTACCAAAACCAAATTTATCAGTTCTTGTTCAGAAGTCCAAACAATTATTACCTTTTAGAGTTGTTAGAGAATAGGTTTCATTAATTTTAAAAGTCGAAAGTATGTTGCTAAACCGATGAAGTGCCTATCTTGAGTAACAGTTCCAGGTGCAAGAACGGAAATATAAGGGACCTTTTTTTTTTAAAAAAAAAAGCCCGTATTAGAAAATGACCGGTACGAGTTAAGATATATTAACGGAACCAATTGGGTCTATAAATATTCTCACGAATATTTTCGTGTAATGCCTTGTGGTCAAAATTGTCTGGCAGACATCGCGAAAAATCATGATGACGTGACGGCGGATAGTGATGATGACGATATCCTTGTTCATGAAAGTAACCACGAGAACAATATCATGCCTAAACAGTAATATAACTTTGGCTAATAGTGATACCGTGTCTGTGAATAGCCGACCCGATACTATATCGATTAACAGTAGTACAATGACTCCTGACTCGTGGAGGAGAGAGATCTTCTGGTTAAGCCGCGTTTACCTCGGTGGGTCTGTGGATGGGTGACCACCCATTTCATGCCGAGTTTCCTCAGTGCCTGTGAAGGCACGTTAATCTGTTAGTCCCAGTTGTCATGTGTCGATTTTTGGCAGTCGTCAGTGTCCTGAAGTTCCGACAACCGGTCCTACCAAAGGGTATCGTATTATCCAGTATTGGCTGGGTTGTGGGGGTTGGATGGGCAGTCGCTCCGTGTGGAGTACTGATATTCGGCTGCATCCGGTGGGACTGGAGGCCGACCCCAATATAGTTGGGAGGGGACTGGGCAGATGATGATGACAATATCTGCTGACTCCCATTATTTGAGAGCTACCAGCGATAGTTAAAAAAAAAATCATGGTTTACGTTTGAATCAAAAGAGTTTTCTAGCCCATATTCAATTACTTTGATAACTAAAAGAGTCGTACATCGAAAAAATTAATAAGACGATAAAAAAATAAAATTAAAATTATTAATTTGCAGGAACCTGAAGGATCAGCAATGACTGGGCCAAAAATTTGAAGGTTCACTAATGAGCGGTCCAGAATTAGTAGCAAACTGAAGGGTTAAACTGGACCAGGTTGCTAGAATTATGTCCTGAAGGCTCAGTATCGAGCGGTCCAGGTTACTAGTATATGCCCTGAAGGCTCAAGATCGAGCGGACCAGGCCCTGAAGGCTCAATATCGAGCGGTCCAGGTTGCTAGTGCACGTCCTGAAGGCTCAATAACGAGCGGCCCAGGTTGCTCGTGTATTTCCTGAAGGCTCAATATCGAGCGGTCCAGGGTGTTGGTATTATGTCCTGGAGGCTCAATATCGAGCGGTCCAGAAGTACAAGCAAAGTCTGAAGGGATGCACCGGACCAGATTGTAGTCAGGATGAACGAACATCACTCATAATTATGTTCCATGAGACTCCGCGTACGAGGACGTTCGCACGTCAGTATGGCCGTGACGGCGTCGCCGTTGTAAACAGCACGTGCAGCGGGCCAGGTGCGCAGCGCAGGCGTCACTAAGGCCGCACCACTCTCCCCACTGCTCGAGCCAGTCTTTATAAACGACCACTCGGCGTGGAGGGGATCATTCTTGTCGCAGGCTTGGCCCGGTGCACATGCTGTAGCGCTTAGAGTTTAAATATTTTATCTGAATTATATAGTTGTGTGTGTATAGTGATTTATTTTAAATATCGTGCTATTGGAATAAAAGTTGATTACCGCTATATTTCGTAGTTTCATTTAAGATGACAGACCCTCTGCCTTCATATGATTATTTCTCGCAGGCCAGTATATACATATAAATATACGACCTCCAATAAGACTCTCCACAATCGTGAGATATGCAGTCTCAGGGAATACTTTCTGGAAGCCGACGTGGGGATGCATCGAGATGTTGTCGCGGTGGACAGGGGCCTTACCCCGCTCTCCTTGGCTAAAGAGAACTGGAGCAAACCTGTAGTGCTTGACACTAACGACCGCATGGAGGTATGGCAGAGTAAGGAGCTTCACGGACGCTTTTTTCGGGCCCTACACGGGCCCGACATAGACTTCCTAGCGTCCGTAGCCTGGCTACGATCCGGGGAACTCTTCGGAGAAACCGAAGGTTTTGTCTGTGCAATTATGGATGAAGTTATAATGACAAATAACTACCGGAGATTTATTGTGAAGGACGGCACGGTTGACATATGTCGGGCATGCCACCGTCCGGGCGAATCAATCCGTCACATTATCTCTGGGTGTTCTCGTCTGGCTAACGGAGAGTACTTGCATAGACACAACCTTGTAGCCAGGATTATCCATCAGCAACTTGCTCTGAAATACAGCCTTGTGGAATCGGAAGTGCCGTACTACAGATATGTGCCCGACCCAGTTCTCGAAAATGGCAGTATCACATTGTACTGGGATCAATCCATCATCACTGACAGGACTATTGTAGCCAATAAACCTGATATAGTGGTGGTGGATCGATCAGAGAGGCGCGCAATGATTGTTGACATAACGGTCCCGCATGACGAGAACCTCGTGAAAGCTGAGAAAGATAAGCAAATTAAATATCTTGACTTGGCTCGCGAGGTTGTCGACATGTGGGGTGTGAACTCAGCAATCATTGTGCCGATAGTCGTTTCAGCCAATGGCATAATTGCCAAGAGCCTCGACCAACATCTGAGGAGGCTCTCATTGGGCGGCTGGATCAAGGGCTTGATACAGAGAGCGGTACTCCTGGACACGGCTCGTATTGTTAGGAGGTTCCTTTCTCTGGAGCCCTGACTACCGGTAGCTTGGACCCTGTTCCCGATACCGGTGGGCTACTATTTTTTATATTTTTAAATGTTTTTTTATATTACTTTGTATAGGAATATTTAAAAATATAATTTATATGTATAAAGTTAAATAAAGGAAATAATAATAATATTTATTATTATTATTATTATTAGTTAACATTTCATTAAACTTCACATTTAGCAATACCTTTAGCATTTCATTAAAAAATTACATGTAACAATAACAATACGAGTACATTTAACATTGGATTTCGTTTAACATTACATTTAGTATTTCATTTCATTAAACCTTTTTCTTTCATCAAACATTAGTAGTGTGTACATTACATTTATCATTTCATCAAACAAGTATTTTTTTTTTTTTTTTTAAGTTTGGAACATCGTTAGTAAGTAGTTAAATTTCAGTTTATTACATTTAAAATTACATTTATCAATTTCATGCGATTTAAAACATTTCAGAAAACATTGGTACATTATATTAACCTATATAGGTATATATATATATGTACTAGCTGATGCCCGCGGCTTCGCCCGCGTGGATACTGTAAAAACAATCCTTGATGCGGATTATATATCATTCTAAAATTTCAGCTCGATCGGTGCAGAACTTTTTGAGTTTTTGAAGCGTACACAAACCAACATAACATTTTTATATCTATAGATATAGATATATATATATATATATATATATATATATTTTAAGTATTTTATTGAACAGTATATACATTTCATGCGATTTATATTATTTCTTAAAACATTAGCACTATAATCTTTTAACATTTATTTTCTAAAACATTAAATTTTACGTTGCATTCTTTACATTTTGCAAAATATTCTATTGGCAGGTTATATATATATTTTTTTTCGTTAAGGCCCCGTTTGGGTATAGGCCTCCTCCAACTTTTTCCATGAGTTTCTCTCCTTCGCTTGCTTTGTCCAGTCCTTTCCGGCAATATGTTTTATTTCATCTACCCAACGTTCTCTCGGGCGGCCTCTGGCCCTCTTGCCGCTTGGGCCTTGCCATTGAGTTACCAATTGTGTCCATCTTCCATCTGTCATTCTCGCCACGTGTCCAGCCCACTTCCATTTCAGGCGTTTCGTATGTTGAAGAGCATCTATTATATTAGTTTTCTTGCGTATGTTTTTTAATTTTTGCTTTTCTTTCAACCTTATATTCAGAATGCTTCTTTCCATCGCGCTGTTATATGGGACCCCGAAAATACCGTTTTAAAAAAAACACTTTTGTTCACTGGATTAAAATAAGTTTATTTGGAGTTGACTTTGTACACAGAATTAGAGAACTGGCAGAAACGAGAGAACGAGATGGTAGCGGTACGACGATTGGGATCCGACTGACGTCCCGCAGGGGCGACAGGCTTTGCTGGCTTTAAAATGATGACGAGACAATTTCAGAGAAAACCTTACTAGTCAATTATTATTGATCACTAAAGCTTTCCTCTAGCAATGGGAAATCGTAACAGCCCCCCGATTTAGAGTAAACTACACCCTTTAAAGTGAAGTTTAAGTTAATGAAACATGAGTCAGCCGATTCGAAGAGAGGGCCCCGTGTTTATGTTTGAGGGGTCAATGTCATCTAATTCAGTCCCATCATTTTCAGGACTTCTATTTTCTTTAGATTTCATTAGTCTCTTGTGTATGCCAGTTTTATAAACCTTATAGATAATAAAGAACACAATAGAAATTACAATTACAATGGTAATACCTGAATAGTATTTTTGATATAGGATAATATGTGGTTTTTCAATAATATTATTAAGGCTTTTCAGGATTTCAGGATTATCATAAGCTAAGGAATCTAAGTTAACATTCTTAAGATTAACTACAGGTAAGTTTGATACAATATTATTATACGCTACAATATTACAACATGAGTCATTTATAATATTAAAATTAGAAACAATAGTTTTCAATTGAACCTTACGACTATCATGCGGAGTTAAACGAGTGTCTTTGCAGTAGGCGACACATTCAGAAGGTAAGTACAATATACCATTTCCACTAATTTCTATTTCAATAGATTGAGAGTTATTACATTCAATACTTAATTTAGTTTTTTCTGACATTACAAATAACCATCTATTATGACGTAGTGGCTGCCAGATGCTAACGTGACCATGAATAAATTTGGATTCACAAATCGAAGGGATTGAGGTAAGTACTTTTGTAATAATCTCTGTTTCACAGGAAGGCGTCGCAGAAGAGGAGTACACTATTGATGTTTCACAAAGGTAATGGTAATTATTAATTATTTTACAATGGTCGAGATTATCTAATTTACAGTACATTGTCCTATCTCTGCTTATACCAATATATTTAGATGATGGAATGATGGTCGAGTATGACTCTGGATTATTTTTATCATGAGGAACCGGTGAAGGTAAGTTATGATATATATTTAATTGTAAAGGGTTAATGAGGGGGATTTTGACTGTAAACACCACTTTTTCTTTACTGAAGTAACTTGATATTTCCGATATATTTAAAATAGTATGTATGTTGTCAAGTTTTAAAGGAACTGGAAGTTGTTTAGATTCGGGTAAGAATCTATAATTATCGACTAATTCGGTGTAAAGTTCCTTAGGTGTTAGGATGGTAGGGTATAGGACATTAGATTTGCTAAACATGATGGAGTTGATTATGTCTTCAACTTTAAAGGACAAGGCTAGGAGACTATTTTCTATCATGGAAGTTATTTCCAACATGCGAGACCTAAGACCTAATTCTCTTGAAGCATAGGTCAGATTTAAAATATCTTGGGACAATTCATCAATTGCATTTTTCATATGCATTTCATTGAGTTTAATTATGGACAGAGTCTCATTAAAGGATCTAAGGGAAGAAGCAGTGACTAATATATTTTCCTTCATTAGGAGGGCTAGTTTCTTTTGGTCTGTTTCTACTTCTCTAATAGCATTGTCGTATCGGATGGCATCGTCTTCGTCCATTGTGCCAAATAGTTTTTTTGATAAAGTGCCTACGACTCCTAGAAGTGCAGACCTTCTCGACTGCCGAGATGTTAGGTGAAAAATAGCCTCGTTGTCGTGGGCTATGTCATTATAACGAGTGTTCAACGGTTCAAAGAGATTTTTGCATTCTAAATAATCAAAGACTTTACCATTGTCACATGCTTGTTTGGATTTATCGAGAATAAGACGAAGGTTAAGAACATGTGGATTGATAAAGGATACATCATATGGAATAACTATACTAAGATGACTATCAATTAAACTTAAAGAACCTAAGGGGTCGAAGTAGATGCCAGGACTGTTCGTCAAGGATGTAATAAACTCCTGGCCCAGCGCAGAATTGCTGTAATAGAATATAATTAAAATTAGTATTAAGTAGTTATATAACTAGGACTACGTTAGAGATCTAGGAGCTAGTTTCACTTCGTCATAGTGATGTGTCACATGACGTCTGTTTATGAGTAAAGTCAAGGTACTTCTGCCATTGATCTTTACTACTTTATACGGGCCTTTCCAAATTGGTGAAAGGGCTTTACGGAGACGTACATGATTTTTTAGATACACGTAATCTCCGACTTTATACTGAACAGGTCGCGAATGGTTGTCATAATACTGTTTAGATCTTTCTTTAGATCGTTGTATGTTTTCGATGGCTTTTTCACGTGAGAGTTTTAGGCGATGATGCAGGGATTTCAGGTATTCTGGATATGTAAGGTCTGATTGTAATTCATAGACGGAGTCTGGGATAAAAGGCTTTTGACCGAAGAGGAGCTCGTATGGTGTGAAGTTAGTGGTGGAATGAGTAGAAGTGTTATATGCCAACATAGCAGTATAGACATACTTATGCCAATCAGAATGATTTTCATTGACATATGATTTAAGGTACTCCTTGAGTGTGGAGTGACTGCGTTCAAGCGCACCTTGAGTTTGAGGATGGTATGGAGAAGACCAGATTTGCTTTATTTTGAGGAAGTTGCAGGTTCTTTTAAATAAATCTGCGGTGAAATTTGTGCCTTGGTCAGTTAAAATAGACTTCGGGATACCGAAAACAGAAATAAAGTGCACCAGACACTCGCATGTTTCTTCTGCAGTTGCATTAGCGATAGGGTAAGCAAGGGAATATTTGGTGAGGTCATCTTGTAATGTAAGAATGAACTTGAGCTTAGTAAGGCCAGCTTCCGGAAGAGGACCCACAAGGTCGAGGCTGAGCCGCTCAAATGGCTTAGTGGAAGTGGTAGTTATTTGCATCGGTGATTTATTAATTTGTCTTAGGGCTTTATTACTTTGGCATTGGGAACAATTTTTTACATATGCTTCGATATCTGACCGCATATTTTTCCAGAAATACCTTTCTTTTATTCTGTGAAACATCCGCGTAGATCCTAAATGTCCGGCAATAGGGATGTCATGGTTTTCACGGAGTATTTTAGGTATTTCTGAGGGTGTAGGGTAAATTATAGTATTATGATAAATATAAACTGATACTTGAGTATTGTTAAAGATATAGCAGAACATATTGTATATTTTTGCCCAGATGTGTTTGTCGAAAGGATTTTGGAAATCAGTAATCGCTAGGTTTAGGTTGGGGTCAGTAGGATTACGTAGTATATCGGATCGAAGATTTAGTATACTTTTATAAATGTCTTCATAAGAACTGTTATCAAAGTGGTATACTTTAGTGAATAGGAAATATATTAATTTTCCTTTATGATCGAAAGAGATAGAGGAGTAGAGAGTTCTTTCCCTGTCTAGTAGTTCCTTAGAGTCTTCGAGGTTGCTCAAGATTTCTTCTATGTGAGGATTTGATTCGTCGAGATCGATGGAGGTAGGTATGACAATGATTTTGCAGTTAGTTTTCAGGATGCTTTCATTGTGTTCTATGATTTTAGTGTTACTATAAAAGTCTTTGCTGTTCATTGTTTTCAGGAATTTGCTATAATTATCGTCACAAAGGGGATTCGTAGTAAGATTCGGCGATTTGTTGGATGATGAAGAAGAATCATTGATTCCTGGTGGTGAATCATCGTTTTCTAAGAGGTCTACAGAAGGTAGCTTATCGTCAAGGTCTAGTAAACCAGGAGGTAGTTGAATGTCAAGATCCTCGAGAGTTAGAGGGCTGAATGGAGGTGATGAATCATCTACGTTTTGGTTAGAAGTGGATGGAATAGGATCAGAGTCTGATGATTGAATTGGATTTACAGGATATCGGGATAAGGCGTCAGCAGCGGCATTAAGTTTTCCTTTCTGATAATCAATTTCGTACTCGTATTCCATTAGTTTCAGGCGCCACCTCTGTAATTTACTACTAGGATCTTTATGATTAAATAACCACTTTAATGGCCTATGATCAGTAATGATCAGGAATTTACGTCCATAGAGATATGGGCGAAAGGTTTTGCAACCGAACAAAATAGCAAGGAGTTCTTTTTCAGTGGTATTGTAGTTAGACTCACTCTTGTTGAGGGTCCGAGAGGCATAGGCTATTGGCCTATCCTTACCAACTGGGCCTTGGCTGAGTACGGCCCCGATGGCATAATTAGAGGCGTCACATGTCAAAATAAAAGGGAGAGAGAAATCTGGATAAATGAGGATAGGAGCAGAGGTAAGTTTGTGCTTAAGTTCATCAAAGGCGACTTGTTGTTGGTTTTCCCATAGGAAAGGAACATCCTTTTTCAAGAGTTGAGTTAGAGGTTTTGCAATTTTCGAGAAGTTAGCAATGAAACGGCGATAATAGGACACAAGTCCGAGAAATGACTTAATGTCTTTCGGAGATTTGGGAGTAGGAAATTGGGTTACTGCTTTTATCTTTTCAGGGTTAGGTTTTACACCATCTTTAGTTATTTGATGGCCAAGATATGCGACTTCACGTCGGAGAAACTCGCATTTGTCGGGTTGGAGTTTTAGATTGTAATCTCTAAGTCTTTGGAATACTGACGAAAGGTTATCGATGTGAGAATTCAAGTCATGAGAATATATCACTATGTCATCAAGGTATACAAAACACCGTATACCTTGGAGGCCTGTGAGGGCGGTATTCATTAACCGTTGGAAAGTAGCGGGTGCATTTTTTAAGCCGAAAGGCATTCTCGTGAATTCGTAATGGCCTTGAGGTACACTGAATGCTGTTTTAGGAGCGTCTTCTTCATTAATTAAGATCTGGTGGAAGCCAGATGCAAGGTCAAGGGTCGAGAAGTATTTACTCTGACCCAACTGATCTAAGATTTCGGATATTTGCGGTATAGGATAGCTGTCACCAACGGTGATGTCATTAAGTTTTCGGTAGTCGATAACTATACGCCATTTTTGTTGTCCGGATGCATCAATCTTTTTTGGGACAATCCAAATTGGTGAAGACCATGGAGACTCTGAATGTTTTATGATTCCTTGATCGAGCATTTGGTCAATTTGTTTATTGACTTCTTGTTTGTGTACCTCTGGGAACCGATATGATTTTACATTTATTGGATTTTGATCGCTTGTCTTTATGTTGTGCTTAAGTGCATTTGTGTGAGACAGTTTATCACCGGGGATAAAGAATATATCTGAGTATTCAGCACAAACATCGTGAAGAGCATTAGCTTCTTCAGGATTGAGGTGAGAGATTCTAAGGAGGTTTAATACTTCTTGTGTTCGGAGAAAGGAGTTGGTATCTTTGAGATGGCAAACTGTACGAGCCTCTACTGTATCAAGAGAATTGATTAAAGAACTTATGGGGATTAGTGTGATATCCAGATTTGATTTTAAGGTTATAGGAGTTTCGGAAGTATTTATTACTGATATATTAATTCTTTTGTTTTCTTTGACTGCGACTAAGCAATTAGCAATTAGTAAATCTTCGTGATAGCATTGATCTAGAACGAGCCCTTCTTTCACCTCAGGGTTGGAGACGGAGCATTCTATGACAGTTTCAGACCTGGGAGGAATTATATAAATAGGTTCATTGAAATGTAATTTTATTTCGTATTCACCTATTTTCAAGGTTTCGCGAGTGTAGTCAATGGTGCAGGCAAAGGCGCTTAACATATCAGTGCCAATTATACCATCATAAGGTAAGCATATTCGGGGCATTATGTGGAATTTGTGTGTGATACTATTTTTATCATCTATTTTTAATTTTAGCTGAAAATGACCCATGGTTGGTGTAGCTTGATCAACGGGGTCAATGCCTTTCAAAGAGATTATTTCTGTTGAGATATCAACTGGTATTTGTATAGAAGATCGTTTCAATAGACTTACAGTTGCGCCAGTATCTAGAAGAAGAGATAAGGTAGTGTTTGACACTGAGGAATGGACAAGGATGTGAGGTGAGCGTTTCTTAAGTGGACCAATATTAATTTCATAGATTTTTGTTTCAGGTATTGGAGGATTTAATTTATATTCGGCGGGAGCAGAGATTACAGCGGGAGCAGAGGATACAGCGGGTACAGCGGATGCAGAGGATGTAGGGGATACAGTAGATGTAGGAGATACAGAGGATCCAGAAGATACAGCGGATTTAGAGGATACAGAGGAGCCAGTGTCGCGGTTTATTCGCGAGTCCCTATTTTTAGGGGATACAGAGGATACAGTGTCGCGGTTTATTCGCGAGTCCCTATTTTTAGGGGATACAGAGGATACAGAGGATACAGTGTCGCGGTTTATTCGCGAGTCCCTATTTTTAGGGGATACAGAGGATACAGAGGATACAGTGTCGCGGTTTATTCGCGAGTCCCTATTTTTAGGGGATACAGAGGATACAGAGGATACAGTGTCGCGGTTTATTCGCGAGTCCCTATTTTTAGGGGATACAGAGGATACAGTGGATTTAGCATTGGTGTCTTTGATATAGCAAAGTTTAGGAATTTGAAGGTTGGGTCTCACGAGACACCGCCGTGAGCCCTTTATTCGTTTAAATCATCGTTTGATCTAACCTGAGTATTGTCCGTAGTGTCATAACCTTCGTTATTATCTAGCGCGTGAACTTGACTTTGGTTATTTTGGTAACGCCTTGGAAATTGTCTTTGATTATTTTGGTCTCTAAAACGATTATTATTGAACTCTCGTTTTCTACATTCTTCAATGGTGTGGCCCACATTTTTACAATACCGGCACACCGGAGGACCCGAAGTAGATGGTCTCTGATTATTGGGGTCATTTGGATTACCTTGCTGTTGGTTTCGGTTTTGTTGGGGACGGCGTTGAGGCCAACGTCCTTAATTGGGTGAGTTGGTATTGGTTGCTAATGCTGAACGTTTAGAAATGGTCTGAATAATTTTTTCTTCGGACACAGCGAAGCCAATGGCTTCGTTCAATGTTTCAGGGTCACGGCATCTTACTACAGTTGACAATCTAGGATTTAAGCCACTGATAAATGTATGCAATGCCAGGTCTTGCATTGCAGCGACACGGCCAGCCAGTTCGCCTTTCTTTTTAGTGGGAATTGAGATATTAATTTCAGTTAACAGTTTGGCTAAGCATGTTTCTACGCGAAGTGCGAACTGGTTAACATTTTCGCTGTTAGATTGACAGCAATCTTGGAGGTCTGAGAGTAGTGCAGCGTAATGTTTTTTCTCGCCAAATTGATTTTTTAGGAATTCTTCTAGCTGTTGCCAGGTTACAAACTCTTTGATTGAGCACGCGCTTTCGGCACGGCCTTCGAGTTGGCTTAAGATGTATTTTAATACTATATCTTGCTGATGCGATGACGCAAGGTTTATTGCATTTCTGCAATTATTTAAAAATGCATTAAGTTTTTCGCGGTTCCCGTCGAATTTATTAATAAATTTGCTAATAAAGTTCATGTCTATTTCTTTTGTTTCTTTAAGCATGTCACCCGACTCGTCTTTAGGCATGATCGGTTAGACAAAACAAAGATAGCGCGCAAGGTACTGAGAATTGGCGATAAGAGAGGAACGTTGCACTAGTCTCGGAGCTTCGGAACTTTATGATAAGGAATTAGTACATGTATTAATATAGACAATTTGATTAATTATGTTACAAAGCACTTTGGAATTTTTGTTGGAACTATGATGAAACTTGCAGTTTAAATCACTTGCACTATTTTCACTACACGAATAAGGTACTTACAGGAACACTGCGACTATGACGGCACCACGAATCATTTCGTAGCCCGGCGAGATCACCAAAGGTGGGTGATAGATGTTCGGAGTATGCCCACCAGGGCACGTGAGGGTCTGATAAGACCAGCAGGATACAGCGTGAGGGTCTGACGAGACCAGCAGGATACAGCGTGAGGGTCTGATGAGACCAGCAGGATATATACAGCGATGAACGGAGAGATACAGCGATACGGAGGTGAGATTGGATTTTAGCACTTTTCACTGTCACAATCACAACACAGCGGATATAGTATTTATGTTTGCACGAATTTGAGGCGTTCCGAGGATTTATTTTTCTTTAAAATCCCTTAAGCTGCCACCAATGTTATATGGGACCCCGAAAATACCGTTTTAAAAAAAACACTTTTGTTCACTGGATTAAAATAAGTTTATTTGGAGTTGACTTTGTACACAGAATTAGAGAACTGGCAGAAACGAGAGAACGAGATGGTAGCGGTACGACGATTGGGATCCGACTGACGTCCCGCAGGGGCGACAGGCTTTGCTGGCTTTAAAATGATGACGAGACAATTTCAGAGAAAACCTTACTAGTCAATTATTATTGATCACTAAAGCTTTCCTCTAGCAATGGGAAATCGTAACAGCGCGCTGGGTTTTTTGTATTTTGTATCGTGTATAATTGTTGTAGATCCAGGTTTGAGACCCGTAAGATAGGCAGGGTAATAAACACGAGTCCATGACTTTCTTTTTTAATTTCAAGGGTAATTTTGACTTTAGTATTTCTTTTAAACTCCAGAACTTATTCCATGTCGAGTTGATTCTCCTATCGATCTCATCTTTGTTTCTCGAATTGCTGAAAGAAATGCGTTTTCCTAAATATATGTAGTTTTCTACATACTCTAGTCTATGTGTTTCATTAATTAGTATAGGATTTTGAACAGCGTTAGTCATTACTTTTGTTTTGGCTGTGTTAAGTTGTAATCCTATCTTGTTGCTAACCTCGCATAATTCTGCTATCATTTCTTCCAATTGGCTAGATGATTTTGAGAAAAGAACTATGTCATCTGCGAATCGAAGGTTGCTGAGGTATTTTCAGTTAATATTAATCCCTTTTTGTTCCCAATTTAAGTCTTGCATTGTATGTGAAGAACTATAGGCCCATCTCACTTCTAAGCCATGTCTACAAGTTGTTTTCAAGAGTCATCACGAATCGTCTCGCACGCAGGTTTGACGATTTCCAGCCTCCCGAACAAGCCGGATTCCGAAAAGGCTTCAGTACCGTAGACCACATACATACGCTGCGGCAGGTTATACAGAAGACCGAAGAGTATAACCTGCCTCTCTGTTTAGCGTTTGTGGACTACGAGAAAGCCTTCGATTCGATCGAGACTTGGGCTGTGCTGCAGTCTCTCCAACGGTGCCAAATCGACTACCGGTACATCGAGGTGTTGAAGTGTTTGTACAAAAACGCCACCATGTCAGTCCGACTTCAGGACCAGACCTCGGAACCTATCCTTCTGCAGTGCGGTGTGAGACAGGGAGACGTCATATCTCCGAAACTGTTTACCGCTGCATTGGAGGATATCTTCAAGGTTCTGGATTGGAGAGGACTTGGCATCAACGTCAACGGCGAGTACATCACTCACCTTCGGTTTGCCGACGATATAGTGGTCATGGCTGAGACCATGGAAGACCTCAGTGCAATGCTCGATGACCTCAGTAGAGCTTCCGAAAGAGTGGGTCTTAAAATGAACATGGACAAAACCTAGGTTATGTTGAATGTTCATGTAACACCCACTCCTATCAAGATCGGAGACTTTACGCTCGAAGTTGTGGACGATTATGTCTACCTGGGACAAACGGTCCAGTTGGGTAGATCTAACTTCGAGAAAGAGGTCAATCGTCGAATCCGACTCGGCTGGGCAGCGTTCGGGAAGTTGCGCGGTATCTTCTCGTCCAACTTACCCCAGTGTCTCAAGACAAAAGTCTATGACCAGTGTGTGTTGCCAGTGATTACATACGGGACCGAAACGTGGACGCTCACAATGGGCCTCATCAGAAAGCTCAAAGTCACCCAAAGGGCAATGGAGAGGGCTATGCTCGGAGTTTCCTTGCGTGATCGAATCAGAAATGAGGACATCCGCATGAGAACCAAGGTTACCGACGTAGCCCGAAGAATCGCCAGACTTAAGTGGCAATGGGCAGGGCACATTGCTCGCAGAACGGATGGCCGATGGGGCCGAAAAGTTCTGGAATGGCGACCGCGAACCGGAAGACGTTGCGTTGGAAGGCCTCCCACTAGGTGGACCGATGACCTGGTCAAGGTTGCAGGAACCCGCTGGATGAGAGACGCACGGGACCGGTCAATGTGGCGACGCCTGGGGGAGGCCTATGTTCAGCAGTGGACGTCTTTTGGCTGAAATGATGAATGATGATGATTATATGTTCTAGAACAGATATGAAGATTGTAGGTGATAGCGGATCTCCCTGTTTTACGCCTCTACATATTTGGATTTTTGGCCCCAACCGGTCTAGCTTTACGCGACTTACGCTTTTGCTATAGATGTCTCTTAAGATATCTATATACGTTCTTGATATGCCTTGATTGTCTAGTGCTTGCCATAAGCTTTCGTGGGATATGGAGTCAAAAGCCTTCGCGTAGTCGATAAAAGCCAAGTATAAGGGTTGTTGGAGTTCTTGGAATTTTTCGATGACTTGCTCTAAGGTATGAATATGGTCGATGGTACAAAATCCTTTTCTCGTTGGTGTGTCTCAATTTCTGGCTCAAATCTCTTATTTAGGCAGGCTGCGAATAGTTTGTAAATAGACGGCAGAAGGCTGATGGGCCGGTAATTACTTACATCTGACGCGTCTAAATATTTTTAAACAATTTCCGAAAATTCTTAAATACTATTGCAATAGGGGATCGGGCATAAAAATACCAAATTAGTCCGTCAGATAGATTCCCAAAAAATATTGGACACGTATTTTTTCGTTTTTCACGTAAACTTAAAATGAAGACGATAGTGTGCTTCGAAAACTCGTGTGACGTCATATGATAGTACATTTTGACGACACAAGTGACGTTTCAAGCCCCACTCCAAGATCTTTGACGCGTTTTATCTTCGTAATTTGTTATTGATTTGATAAAACAAAAAACACGTATTCAATATTTTTCGATAATCTAACTTACGGACTAAACAGAATCATATTATTTTGACCCAGTCCGATCCCCTATTATGCAAAACGGAACGTAATTTTTATGCTTTAGTACAGTTTTTCAAATGTAGTTTTTAGGTTTTATGTGAAAAACGTGAAACGAAACGCAATTCGCCCTCTTGGATGGATGATATTGACAGCTTATGTTCAATTTATGCGTCATAGAGGTACGAGAGCCAGGAAGTAATAGTTTTTTTTAAAAGACATGAGAAAACATGGATTAGTACAGACGGCTACACATCAAGCTATACATTTCCAGTATAAGCTGGTCTCGCATTGTATAGGATTTCCATACAGTGCGAGATCAGCGTAAACTGGAAATGTCTAGCTTGATGTGTAGCCGTCTGTACATGTGGCGTGCCAGCAATTATGCCTCCATCAAGATAATATAGGGCTAGAAGACGCCTGCCTTCACTCTTTTTCTTAAGGAATATACAGGGATCTTCTCCTTGTTGGAACCTTTTTCCTGAAGAAAATCTTTGATGTAATTCTTCCAACACATTTCTTGTTAAGTCCATAATAACTGCGTTTCAATTGGAATACTTTGCTAGTTCCATAGTTATATTATCCTTCTGGATGTTTATTAGATTTGCGACTTTATCGCTATAGCATTTGGTTCAAGGTTGATTGGGAAAATTGGTCAGTTTCGGGTAGATTGATGATTTTGTGTTTTAGTGTCTGTACATAGGTACCTACCTAATTATTTTGATTAAATACAATTTAATTTATTCTTTTTTCTTCGTTTTGTTTTCCATATAAAACGCCAATTTCTTATTTAAGCTATGTGCCTACTTAAATTATTATTGCAGTCCGCGCTCCGTGTTTGTTGACAGGTGAGATAGCAGTGTTCACCCTGGGAGGGCTTATTTTAATATTTGAAATGAACAGACAAGCCGCCAAACAGGAGTATAAGGTATTTTTATTATAAACACTAGGATTTTTGTTATTCCATAACATAATTCAGTGAATATATTTATTAAGCATGGAATTTTGGTAGCTTGGGTCGTACTCGCGATGAGACAGCGCCGGTTTAGGCCCCTCGCCCACGGCGACTTTTTGTAGCGATGCTGTCGCGCGTTTCGTAAAAGCGTGACAGCAACACTACTAACGCGCGTTGGTTTTGTGGGCGAGGGCAAACAGCTTGTGACCACACCGCGACTGTATCGATGCGAACGCGCGACAGCATCGCTACAAAAAGTCGCCGTGGGCTAGGGGCCTTACGTATTATTTCCCGCGTCACTTGCTTTACGTCTATCAAATCAACAAATCTATCTATACTAATATTATAAAGCTGAAGAGTTTGTTTGTTTGTTTGTTTGAACGCGGTAAACTCAGAAACTGCTGGTTGGAATTGAAATTTTTTTGTGTTTTATTTTTAATTTGTTTGTGTTGGATAGTCCATTTATCGAGAAAGGCTATAGGCTATATAACATCACGCTACGGCTAATAGGAGCGGAGCATAAATGAAAAATGATACAAAAACGGGAAAAGGTATTTCCTTTTTGAGAGCTTCCACTGCGTGCGCTGCGAAAACGGTTTAAGTTACGCTAATATCATGTACGAAGGAATTGTTCCTCTTTAAAAGTTCTAAAAAAAAGTCCCCGACAGCCTTCGATCAATTATTGATCGAAGCCGACAGCATATATCTATCTTTTAAGATTGACTCACTGTAACCTTTTTTTACAGTTAAACTGTTAGGTTAAAAAGAATTATTTTTTGCGAACCTTATTTAACCCATATGGTATTGATCTATATCTAAATAAATGTGTTTGTTAGAACGGAAATTTAATATAGAATATTTGTGCCCTTTACTCTATCCAGTTTAAACAAATATCTTAGAAGATATCGCAATATAAAAATATCCGCGCGGCAAAATATTTCGCGCGTCGCAATGTAGGTACGGGGGATTCTGGCTGGCCTCCGGGAAATTCAAATTCAAAATATTTACTGCATCATAATGTTTACAATTATAGCGTGTTATAGTATATTAATTTAACAGTAAGAGATACCTATAGTAATTCACACTTTAATATAATCAAAGCTAATCTAAACCATCTGAACTATTATAATAAAGAGGAAAGATAAGATTTTTTGTTTGTTACGATTTAGCTTAATTTATGTCGGATAGTCGATATCGAGAAAGGTTATACTAATATTATAAAGCTGAAGAGTTTGTTTGTTTGTTTGAACGCGGTAAACTCAGGAACTGCTGGTTGGAATTTTAAAATTCTTTTTGTGTTGAATAGTCCATTTATCGAGGAAGGCTATAGGCTATATAACATCACGCTACGGCTAATAGGAGCTGAGCATAAATGAAAAATGTTACAAAAACGGGAAAAGGTATTTCCTTTTTAAGAGCTCCCGCTGCGTGCGCTGCGAAAACGGTTTAAGTTACGCAAATATCATGTATGAAGGAATTGTTCCTCTCTAAAAGTTCTAAAAAAAAGTCCGCGACAGCATATATCTATCTTTTAAGATTGACTCACTGTAACCTTTTTTTACTATTAAACTGTTAGGTTAAAATGAATTATTTTTTGCGAAGCTTATTTAACCCATATGGTATTAATCTATATCTAAATAAATGTGTTTGTTAGAACGGAAAAATATAGAATATTTGTGCCCTTTACTCTATACAGTTTAAATAAATATCTTAGAAGATAAATATCGCAATGTAAAAATATCCGCGCGGCAAAATAATTCGCGCGTCGCAATGTAGGTACGGGGGATCTGGCAGGCCTACGGGAAATTCAAATTCAAAATCTTTACTGCATCATAATGTTTACAAGTACAGGGTGTTATCGTATATTTAACAGTAAGAGATACCTATAGTAATTCTCACTTTAATATAATCTAAGCTAATCTAAACCATCTAAACTAATATTATAAAGAGGAAAGATAAGATTTTTTGTTTGTTACGATTTAGCTTAATTTATGTTGGTTAGTCGATTTATCGAGAAACGTTAACGATAACGCTATTTATGTGACGCAGACGAAGTTGCGTGGGTCAGCTAGTCCCATATAAAACATAATCATGAGTCTCCTGCCCCTATCCCAATTTATTTATCAAAAGTATAATATTATTATCATCATCCGAAATAATATAAAACCTGTATTTTTATTAGGAACTTGCAATGCCGACGCTTCGGTGCGCCAGCGGCGGTTTGCATTAACTATTCCATCATCATTGTTAGGTGTAAACGTGTGTTGTGTGCAGGAGCTTGAGGAGCAGTCGCGGCGGCTGGCAGTGCTGCTGGCACTGGAGGAGCTGCGGCGCGAGCTGGTGCTGCAGACGCAGGACATCGAGCGCCTGCAGGCCACGCTGCACCGCATCGCACCCCGCTATTACCGCCCCGCACTGCACCCCAAACCGCCACCACCGACGTCAGAGCGTCCAATACCACCGACACCAGAGGGTCCAGCACCACAGACGTCAGAGCTTCCAACTTCTCCGACTTCAGAGCTTTCGCCACCGCTGAGTCCAGATCGTCCAACTTCCGACACTGAGTGTCCTCCTCCGCCGATATGTGAAACATTGGAGTGACCAAAACCGGTTATATCGAAGCGTGTCGCGCAGCACACGTCAGATTGTGTCCGGCTGCTGGTGTTAGAATGTTGACATCGAACAACAGTAATTCGTCACTGATACATGTCAAGCAAGAAATCCATCGTCACACAAGTAGGTACCCACTGGCAGAGCGTACTCGACTCGTGAAGCGGATATCAACAGTCGATAGCAGTACATGAATTGAGTGGTCACGGGAACTGAAACACTAGCAGCAGTTAGTAACCGCGGGAAACGTATCACCTCGGTTGCCAGCCGATAGATGCTCGAATGCTTAGTTTTAATTCGGAAAAAAATATATCCTACCTACAACAAAATAATCTTTATTGTTTTTATTTTGAGTTACAAGGTCATACAAGTCAGACAAAAATCGCATGGTAAACATGATAATTATTATCTATTCACACACATTACTAGTATTATCTTTGACAAATCGGGCCACTTCTTTTTGTTGCGAACGTAGCACCTGCTGCGTGTGTACGCGCCGGTCGGAGCACAGCACACTGGACGTGCACAGTTGTACACACGCGACTGTTACGTGTACAAACAAACTAATTTGCATCAATAAATTATATAATCTATATACTTATAATAAATCTGTAGAGAGGTCAATTCTGTACATGATATATGTTTTCAAAATAACTATCAGGGGGTAATTAGTGATCGATACTGATGCCAAAAATGCTATCAGTAAAATTTTTGTCTGTCTGTCTGTCTGTCTGTCTGTCTGTCTTTCTGTCTGTCTGTCTGTCTGTCTTCCTGTCTGTATGTTCCTTATAGAAACAAAAACTACTCGACGGATTTTAACGAAACTTGGTACATTTATTCTTCATACTCCTGGGGAGGTTATAGTATACTTTTCATCACGCTACAATCAATAGGAGCAGAGCAGTGAAGGGAAATGTTGTGAAAACGGGAGAAGTTGCTCCATTTTTTAAGCTTCCGTCGCGTGTGCAGCCTTAATGGTTAAAGCTACATAGAAATCATTTATGACGGAAATGTTCTACATAAAATTATCTAAAAAATATCCTACAACAGCATATGTCTAGCTTTTATGGTTGACTCACAATAACACGTGTAACTCCCGATAGCTTAGCAGTTCGGAGCTTTCTGATTATACAGTGGAATTTTGTAATGTCACCTGGAGGGAAAGTACTCTTAATACTGCAGATAGAAAATTTTACTCAAAGGAAACATTCCTTTATTTTTGAATAGAAAGCAAACTGCATTCAAAGATTTTCGAAAATTCTCTTCTCCCACACCCGGGAATCGAACCGGCTAAAATCTGAAAAAATTATACCCTGTACTTTTATTGCATCGATCGTTAGGGTCAATTTAAGGATGAAATCTCTCTAACAAACATGATAAATTAAATGAAAGGAAAACCTGCCTGCGAGATTTTTTTTTGTCCATATGTAAAAAATCAAAACATGAAATCTTATGCCAATGACAACGAGTTGAGAGTTGAAGTTCAGAATACGATTTATAATATTCACCACAACACTTTATTAAAGGTTACTAAAATGAATTCGTTAAAAGAATAAATTTGTGTATCCAAGAGAATGGAGCCCATTTCGAGCAACTAATTAGTTAGTTTACCATTTTTTGTAAATAATTAAATTAATTTAGGATTTCCTGGTTTTCTTTTCATTTAATTTATCATGTTTGTTAGAGAGATTTCATACTTTTATTTGACCCTAACGATCGATGCAATAAAAGTACAGGGTATATTTTTTTCAGATTTTAGCCGGTTCGATTCCCGGGTGTGGGAGAAGAGAATTTTCGAAAAATTTTGAATGCAGTTTGCTTTCTATTCAAAAATAAAGGAATATTTCCTTTGAGTAAAACTTACGTACTCAAGACGCTTTTTGTTACGTAAGAAAATATGGACGTCCCGACTTATTTATTACTTTAACTACCAAGCCCAAGTGGGATGAAATCACTCGGGAGCTTCTTGAGGGTCAAGCACCGCATGACCGCCATGATATTATTGCAAGAGTTTTTCATTTAAAATTAAAATCAATGATAGATCTACTTACCAAAGATAACATTTTTAGTATTACGCGGACGAAGTCGCGGGCAAAAGCTAGTATAATAATAAAACTATTGTATCGTTTTCAACATCAAATATATCACATTATTACCGGCAACTGCCTTGTAAAAATAAGTAAGTGTATGGCATAATTCGCTACGCGTATAAGTTACACTGATTACGAATTGTTTGCATACAAAACAATTTTAGGAATATGTGTAGAATTTAGAAAATGTTTCGTAACTCTAAGTCGGCGATGTGGCGGAGCGCCTCACGTCTGCATAGCGCGCCAGTGTCTCCGCAGCACAGCACGAGACATGGCCGGCCCAGCCTGCCCGGTCCGCGCGGTGCTCGCAGCTCTGGTGCTCGTCACGAACGTCGCCGGGCTGCGTTCACCTGACTACAGTCTTCGGAAAAATCCGCCAAGCAATTGTGGATTTGCAGAATACGGTTAGTTTACCTCTGTAAAAGATCAACAACGCGATGCAAGCAGCATTTTGGATCAATGAACTGTTAACTGGGAACATTCCAGCTTAATCACAACTACCCGGTCTAATATCCTGCTACGTTTCAGCCGATTTAGACTATCCGGTATGGTAAGCAGTGAAGCTATCATGTTGGGGTTGTTTTGCAGTCTTATCTGTAGTTTTTTGCTCATGTTTTTATTTCCTCATTAACTGTTGACATGTTTAAGTGTTCATGGACCTCTGATTTTCAAAGTTATAAGATTAAATTTCGGGGTCTTTAAATCTTGTTTATGTTGGAGATGCAGGCAGAGCCCCAGAGTTGTATCCCGTATGCCCAGACTGGTTTATGTTGGAGATGCAGGCAGAGTCCCAGAGTTCTATCCCGTAGGTCCAGACTGGTTTATGTTGGAGATGCAGGCAGAGCCCCAGAGTTGTATCCCGTAGGTCCAGACTGGTTTATGTTGGAGATGCAGGCAGAGCCCCAGAGTTGTATCCCGTAGGTCCAGACTGGTTTATGTTGGAGATGCAGGCAGAGCCCCAGAGTTGTATCCCGTAGGTCCAGACTGGTTTATGTTGGAGATGCAGGCAGAGCCCCAGAGTTGTATCCCGTAGGTCCAGACTGGTTTATGTTGGAGATGCAGGCAGAGCCCCAGAGTTGTATCCCGTAGGTCCAGACTGGTTTATGTTGGAGATGCAGGCAGAGCCCCAGAGTTGTATCCCGTAGGTCCAGACTGGTTTATGTTGGAGATGCAGGCAGAGCCCCAGAGTTGTATCCCGTAGGTCCAGACTGGTTTATGTTGGAGATGCAGGCAGAGCCCCAGAGTTGTATCCCGTAGGTCCAGACTGGTTTATGTTGGAGATGCAGGCAGAGCCCCAGAGTTGTATCCCGTAGGTCCAGACTGGTTTATGTTGGAGATGCAGGCAGAGCCCCAGAGTTGTATCCCGTAGGTCCAGACTGGTTTATGTTGGAGATGCAGGCAGAGCCCCAGAGTTGTATCCCGTATGTCCAGACTGGTTTATGTTGGAGATGCAGGCAGAGCCCCAGAGTTGTATCCCGTATGTCCAGACTGGTTTATGTTGGAGATGCAGGCAGAGCCCCAGAGTTGTATCCCGTATGTCCAGACTGGTTTATGTTGGAGATGCAGGCAGAGCCCCAGAGTTGTATCCCGTAGGTCCAGACTGGTTTATGTTGGAGATGCAGGCAGAGCCCCAGAGTTGTATCCCGTAGGTCCAGACTGGTTTATGTTGGAGATGCAGGCAGAGCCCCAGAGTTGTATCCCGTAGGTCCAGACTGGTTTATGTTGGAGATGCAGGCAGAGCCCCAGAGTTGTATCCCGTAGGTCCAGACTGGTTTATGTTGGAGATGCAGGCAGAGCCCCAGAGTTGTATCCCGTATGTCCAGACTGGTTTATGTTGGAGATGCAGGCAGAGCCCCAGAGTTGTATCCCGTATGTCCAGACTGGTTTATGTTGGAGATGCAGGCAGAGCCCCAGAGTTGTATCCCGTATGTCCAGACTGGTTTATGTTGGAGATGCAGGCAGAGCCCCAGAGTTGTATCCCGTATGTCCAGACTGGTTTTATGACAGACTTATAAATCAGGAGTTTGATACCAGTTGACAATCCTGCATTTCTTCATAACAGCCAGCACACTGCACAGCTCTCTATATTTAGAGTTGATTACATTACGCTTGGACTCTATGTGTTGATTCCATGTGCGTCGGCGGTCCCAGTGTAGGCCCAGGTATTTTACCGAGTCATTATGAGGTAGCTGTCTAATTCCATCCAGATACACGGGGGACAGGTTTCTTTTCTCAAAGTAAAGGTAACTTGGACTGATTTATTTGCACTAGCTTTAATTCTCCATTAGTTTAGCCAATTGCTTCTTCACTGCGACTACTTTGTAGTTTAGTTGAGATCTCCACTGGGTTTGTACTTGTAGCCAATACAGCGGTGTCATCTGCATATGTAAAGATGGTATAAAGGACAGGAGTTTAATATGTGTGCAATATTTAATATGACACACACCTATCTACTTCCTGACATTGTCAATATGAAACAAACCTGCCGATATCCATTTTGTTAGAGATAATATCTTATGATAATACATATCATAAGAACAGCTGCCTTTTAGTTGGTGACTTGCCTTTTAGTTAATCAGCTGTGGTAGCGTGTTGTAGGTACATGTAGTATTGTGTGCGGACAGGCAGCGAGACGGGCTCGGCGCAGCGACTGGAGGAGACACAGCTGTCGCCCGGAGTCGCCGACTGGAACATCATCGTGCCTGTGAGTAACATACACGCTACTTTTAATTAAGAAGGTCATGTATTGAGCAACCAGTCTTAGAAGCTATTACTTGGAAAAAGTAAAGTGGAATTAGTTTTGGTCGTGGTGCAGATACCGCCGCCGTGCGCGCAGGTAGCAGTGACGGGCGTGCGCATGCGCGTGTGTGATGACGACGCGCCGCCCGACGTGTCGCTGACGGACGCGCAGACGGCGCGCGTGCACCGCACCGGCTCACTGGTCAGCGCCGCCGCAGTTAACGTCACCGTGTACTGCATCCTGCCTCCCCCGCTGCCCCCTTTATACCTCACGGATTCGACGTCCTCATTCGAGATGTACTCAAAAGAACCGCACTCAAATGAAGTCATTTCCAACGAAGATATTTTGCACGACTTGATGGAATCAATAGAGTTGACGTCGTCCGAGCTGGTAACACCAGTGAAGCTAACTTCGCGCACAACGTTAGCGCCGGCCCCGGAGGAGACAACTGCGCAGGTTGAACATACATCACCGGCTGAAGTGATAACACCCCCACCATATAACAAGGTCCATCGTAAAGAAAAAAGACCACAATCGCTAAAAGTAACGATTAATATTGCACCAGCAAACCCAGCTTCCAAAAAGGAAGATACAGTATCACAATCTTATGACGCAGAGCTACCTTCGCTATCGAACATAAAAAAGCCAAGTGAAGTGATGTCATCTCAGAGTCCCACGTCGTCGTCAGTACCACATATAGAAACACGTTTTTCTGGGTTGCCCCCTCGGAAATACAAAGAGCGACCGCAGGGGTTAAGTCAGCCGTGCGGCACAACCCCGCCCCGCGCGCCCCTTCCACCACGGTCACCCTGGCCGACGCGCGGCATGCTCCAGCCGCCACAATACCTGCCCGCGCTGCCATTCGCGGCGGCACCGTCGCACCCGCTCGCTCCCATGTACAGACCGCTCAGATTGCTCGGGCCGCAGCTGTCGGTCCTGCAGCGTCAGCGGCCACTGTTGATTTTTCGGCACTTTTAACTCTGCTTTTTAAATGTTCCTAAGATGTTATTCCACTTGCAATGTTGCGTGGACTGTCTTCCCCCGTCGGATAGCGAGTTGGTCAGCATCATCATTGAAACGTTTACTTTATGCAGCACAAGCATATTACATGGTAGCTTTATCATAAATGTTTATGTTACTCTAACTTTCAAATAAATTCAAAATATAAGTATTGAATATTTTTTATTTTTACAAAACTTCCCTCTGCAGGATATGCGCCACCTCCTATCCTGTCCATCCTGCACAACCACTTGCACCTTTCAGGACTTACTGGAAGCAAATGACAGAGCTGTGCAGGTGGCTACGTACTGCTCTAATACGACTTGAGCTCATCGACACGTAAAGAAGAAGAAGGTTTTTAAAACTAGCATGCCCGTTTTCTCAAACAAGTACAACCGTTCTCCCGAAATAATGCTTGGTTGCCGACGTCTTGGATTATGATTTGAACCAAGATGTTCAAGAATCTTTCCATCCTACATAAAGACTAGTTCTACGGACTAGTTTGACGGCACCGTTGGCGCAGTGGCTGAGCGATTGGACTGCTGCACTGCGTGTCGCGGGTTCGATCCCCGCACGGAACAAATATTTGTATGGCCTACAGATAGTTGTTTCGGGTCTGGGTATTTGTGTATGTGAGTTTAAATGTTTGTGACCCACGATACAGGAGAAATTCCTAGTGTGCGGCAACGTTGTTCAAAACATGCTTTATCGAGATATTGGGGTCTCACAAGTACAGTATACGTAATTAATCTCGCGCGTAAATTGAGCGGGACTAAGGAGAACAAAAAGCAAAAGAAACTCACCAATTACACAATTCACTTTATCGAGGAACGTTAGACAAAGATCTTTCAGTCTTTAGGTTACAGAGAGCTCGATCGTAAAGTAAAGAGAAGCATACGTCGTGACATCAGACATTACAACACACAACTCCCTAATGTAGCCCTAACAAACAACCGCTCCCTAAGATCTGCCATGCGCGGTATGGAAACAGGCAGGTCCACGATTACACGTATAAGGGATAACAATGGTGTGAAGCAAGGAGATAGGACCAAAGTTATTCAAATATGCACTCGGTTTTATAAATCTTTAAACTGTGATGCTACTCCCCAACTCGCAGAAGATGTAACCTACACATGCCCTGACGATATTCCTATAATTACTCGTTTTGAAGTCGATCGGGCTTTTGAAGGCCAGGTGAAGACGGCATCACCACTGAATCACTTGGAGTTGGAGAACCAACCCTACTACCTCACATTTGGCATTTGGCAGCTAGGATTGCCAACCGTACTATAATATACAATACTATATATTACAGTACGGTTGGCAACCCTAGCTGCTGGCTACCAATTAACGAATTTACCAGAAAAAATGTTTTAATTTATAATTACAATCTGAGCCTGTTTTTAAACGGTTTTATTTGTTTAAAAAAATCCTTTATACAGCAGAGCTTTAGAAGCTAAATAACAAGCGAACGAAAGTAGATCTATCTCACCTTTTTATTAATGAAGTGAGTCTTTTAAGATATTTTTGTTCGTAATTCTATTATTATTGATGTAAATTATGCAACGTTCCTGCAAGGTTCAGCGCTGGGCTCGGCAGGTGTCGGCGCTGTCCACTGGCCAGTTGTACAGTGCCGCAGCATGAACGGGTGCTACTCTCACGTCTAAGAACATACATCTAGTGTTACGAGTAATGTAACTCGATTGGTGACGTGGTCTTTGCGCCGAGTGTCGCGGGTTCGATCCCGCACGGAACAAATATTTGGATGACCTACAGATAGTAGTTTTGGTGTATTTGGTTTGTGTTTGTGAGTTTCAAATTCATGAATGTTAGTTTAGTGATGCAGCGAGAAGGCGCGATCGAGGTGCGGGGGGGAAGTGGGGGGGGGGGGGGGCGGTTGATTGCGTCCGCCGCGTCACAATGCGCTTTTGTTGTGAAACAGAAATAAATACGTGCACAAAAGACTTGTGCTTTCTTATTATAATGAGGCGCGCCCGGCGGCGCTGCCTGCTGCAGGAAGCAGATAGTTTAGTGAGGCGCTGCGCCGGTGTCGTGTCCCGTGATACCGCGCAGCAGCACACCTCGCGTGCACGACTCGTGCTCGAGTCCGATTCTCAACGATGTAAATGATTTTTCATCCCATCAAATGCCACTTTACACTCTATCAAGGCATACACACACACACAGACAGATACGCGCACTCCCACACAGCACAACACTACATGCATTTCATGTTTCTAATGGTTGTGAATCAGTCACTGGGCAACAAAGGGTAATAAGAAAAGTAGGAAACGATTGTTTGCGCGGTACGGCCTTAAGCCTTCGTCAACGCAAATACTTTTAATACGTGTGTTAACCGTTAATTGGCATGGCCTAATCCACTTAAATGTAAATTTTGTTTATCTATTACGACAATTTATTTAATATATTTATTATGTTAGGATTAATTCCAGTTAATTTCAATTCCAGATAATATGATAGAATGTATGAAACCTTTCAACAAACCTAACACCATCAATGTACAAAAAAGTTGATGTGGCACTCGGAGACTGCCGCGGTAAAGCTATTGCATAGCATTTTTTATCAACTTATGCCAATAATTATTTATTTATTTTATTTAAGCAGTATTTTTAAAAAGAATTTAAATTATAAAAGTAAATCAAAAGTAACCTTCATAGACTAAGCTAGTAAGAAACTCTATGACAGAAAATTTAAAAGAAAAAGTATTGACAGCTTGTCAGCCTGACGTAGTGTCGTATCATTGAAAAATATGAAAATTATTTATTTTATTTTAGATATTTTATACGAAAACGAATCGTCTTCTAAGACCGATTCGCAGAATAGTAATGCAAAAACCAATAAAACGTATGATAGATGCGTAATAATAATAAAATGAATGTATATAGAGTACTCGAGGAGTACTCACTCATTATCTTTCACTATTTTTTCGTGACTTTCTTCATTAATAAATGCACTTTGTTTATTCATATTTAAAACACTTTGTACACAAATTATACGAGTAAGAATATTTTAGAAGGAGAAAGAAGAGAGACAAAACAGAAAAACTTTACACATTTACAACGCGAGGTTAATAATTATTTAATTTGACAACCTCAGTTGCCAACCTTGTTATTTTCCGTAACCATAGCAACCTGGTTGAGTACTGAATCTTAAATTTTTTGTTAGGAGATTTCTGGATTCGCTCACCACGCTCGAGGCCCGCGATAGAAGCTATGCAATAGCTTAATAAAAAAATAAATATTCTAATTAATATTATCAATATTATAGTGAACATATATTTTTTTTATTATTTTCGCTTCACATTCATTTTCATACACCAATTTAGGAACAAATCTAATGCATCTATCATCGTAATAGTTTGTTTGAAAAGACCGACAAGTATGTGCCCGGTCGGTACGACAGTCACGAGATGCGACACGCGCTGCGCCACATCAACACGAGATGAGTGAGCTGATACACTCATTGAATCGTTCGCAGCACCTCAGTCATCAAACATAAAGTCCTTTCTCAGACTGTACCATTGTTTGTTGGTCGGGATTGAAGTCACATGTATCGTTGTGTGTAACACAATGTCAAACATCACAAGTAGCTAGGTATGAACAGGCACGCAGGTACCTGTGGTACGCACCAGTTAAACTGTGCCACGTGTTCACAATACCACCGCGACTTGTACAACTTCACAGGTCGTAGAGGGTCTACGTCGCTACGTAGCTACGTAGCTACGTCGCTACGAAGGTGCTACGCATTGCTACGACGAGTCAAAGGCGTGACGATCAAAGCTTTCTGTTTCAAAGTAAAGTTCGCGTTGTACTCATTGTGTGTCCTTAAAATTCATGATTGTGTCGAACCAAGATGAAGTTTTTCGACGAAGAATAAAAAAAAAATGTTTAATAAAGAAACTAATCGAATATTGTAGGTTTGTGTGTAAAACAGAATTAGCGGTTAATCTCAACGGTTACGAGTACATCATGTCGAATACATATTTTGTGATATTGTTTATGGTGCTAGAGGCCACCACACACAGCGCTACATACTTACTTTATTTTGACGGCACGGTTGGCGCAGTGGCGATTGGATTGCTGCGATGCGTGTCGCGGGTTCGCTCCCCGCACGCAACAAATATTTGTATGGCCTACAGATAGTTATTTCGGATCTGGGTGTTTGGTTTGTGTATGTGAGTGTAAACGCACCCACGATGTAGGATAAATTCCTAGTGTGGAGCAATGTTTAAAAAAAATAAACAGAAAAATGAGTGTACACACACACCGTGGTGGAAGGAGTTCCGGAGAGTGTCTCTCTCTCTCGCCGCGTGTTGCTAACGAGAGCGTGGAGGTACATCGCTACTACACAACTCATTGTATGCTCAACGTGACGACTCCTGTTCAGGACCTGTCTATAAGTAGACAATTAAGTGCATTCATTTCATAAATAATACTAACTATGTACATAGTATTGTGCTATTTTCAGCTACAGGCTACTTCCAGTCAGCGTGTCGATTGACTCAAATAATACACCTGCCTATAGTTTCAATCTATAATCTCCTATAGTATAGGGTGCAGGAGTCGGAGGATTCGTTTGGAGATATCCCACCCTCCAACAAAAAGGTGGCTGTGCAAAATGGTCAAGAAATGAGGTGGGGCATATCCTGCTGGGCTCCACGCTAGCATTATATTTGTGACTAGCGTTTGCCCACGGTTTCGCCCGCGTGGATGTCGTTTTCCATACAAACTTTCATCCCCTATTTAACTCCCTTAAGGGTTGAATTTCGAAAAATTATTTTTCCTTCCTTATTCCTTGTCTACATTATAAAGGGAACCTCTGTGCAAAATTTCAGCTTTCTAGGTCCAAAGGTTTGGGCTGGGCGTTGATGAGTCTGTCAGTCAGGACTTCTCTTTTTACCCGACTGCGGCGAAGCCCAAAAGGAGGGTTATGTGTTTGACGTGTATGTATGTATGTATGTAAGTATGTCCGTTTCTTTGTTCCCTCATAACTCCTAAACGAATGAAGGGATTTGAATGAAATATACGTCGTTAGATTCGTCTTGATGGCGCGAGTGTTATAGGCTACATTAAAATTAAAAACAAAGAAAAAATGCGGATTTTGAAACTTGGAAGCAGGCGGGGTTCATTTGAATATTAAATTATGAAATGAAATAAATAGAACTAAAATAGAACCCCGCCTGCTTCCAAGTTTTGTTTAATTTAAAATGTGCTTGTTTTTTGTTTTTCAGTTTTTTCAGTCGGGTTTTCTGGTTTTTTAACTACTTTTTTTATTTATAGATTATATAGATAATAATTATTTAGATAGATTAACTGATGAGTAATTTGTGACGTACGAGTGTCGAGTGTCGAGTGTCGAGTGTCGAGTGGGCGACCAATGTCCCAGTGAAGCACGACGAGGAGATGGACGGAGAATAGCTCTCTTTGTAATGTGATATTGATTTAACATAGTCACTAATAGTTCATTTGCTTTTTGGTGATAGAGCTCAGGTACATAATACAACCAAACGGTTTAATAAATATAAGTCGTTATACTCCCCGGTACACTATCGTGTTACTTAGTACAAATCATTGTTGCCGATTTTAGCATGAAACAAGAAATTAATTTAGTAATTTGCTTCACACTCCGATTTGGTACGGTTTCTGTGATAAGGCAGCTTATTTTGTTTTTGTACAACGTAAATCATTGAATTTGTAGTTAATCGCGTGACGGTTTGCGCGTGTTCGTGGATTGTTCCTGCTAATGAGTTGTACTTCACACCTGATAAGCAGTAGGAAGACATTTTTGTTTCGTAAGTTACTTTTTAAGTAGCGACCCAAAGATGATAACGGACCTGGACCGGGTTGCAGTAATTTTAAGATTTTTGAACCTATAAAAATCGAACTAAATACGAGTTTTTTAATAAATAAAAATCATTACATAAAAATTGAACATACTCTCTAGTAAATCGTAAAGATAGAAACGCGATTTAGAATGATCGGCTCGATACTTTTTTTTATCAAACATGACTCTAAATCACAATTTCAAACGTGTACTGCTAAGACATTTCATCATGAATTTATTTGAAAGTTATATCAGTAGATAGAACTTTTTATTCTGAAGTAAATGGTGAAAACAGATTGTATAATTTCTTTATAGTTTTTCTCCAAGAAGCAAAAAACAGTCAAAATTTAGGGATTATATCGCTCGCGCGGCAGGGCGGGGGGCGAGGTCGTGCGTACATAAAAACAAAGTACTGCAACCTCGCCTTAAACGTATGATTTTATTCCTTGACATGTATTTTTATCTTTCGTAACCTTAAAGTCAAGTAAATACGACGTAAATCAAGTGATCTGTGATCCTAATTGATTGACGAACCGCGAGTTGTAGACCGGTAGCGCTCCGTGAAGACGCGCGTACGTGACGTGCGGTCAGACGCGGCGCGGCGCGACATCGATTCAGTTTTACGACGCCAGTCTCTGCTCCGCTCCACGCGGCGGCAATTCATCCGTAATGTCTCTTTGCGGTTTATTTGCACTAAACATTTCAATGGCGCCATAAAATATAAAAATTTCACCACGAATGTCTACTTAATACAATTATGGCTCAGTTTGTTCACTCACAAAAAGTAATCGCGCGTCGCTTGTCGCGAATACGAGTACCCATCGTGTGGTCTCTCGTTGTACAGCCGGTATAACGTTTGATGGCTCATCAATCAGAGCTCGTCCCAGCTCCACCAGACACCAGTGATGACTCGCGGATGGTTCACACGCATCCTTAATGTGAACGTGATCAGTATTCCGGCGTCGTCGGTTCCATTCCGTATCGGTTTCAAATGAAAACTACAAAGAATACGATTTGGTTGCAGCTGCGCCGGTCCGTGTGCAGTACGGGCGCAGGGTGTGGGGGGGGGGGGGCGGGGAGGGGGAGGTTTAATGTTATTACTTCATCATGAGGGTGTGGCCGTGCTGTGATTGCAAGTTGGAACAACGACAATTGTTACTTTGCACTTGTTTGTTCGTGGATCCGCACCCACAGCTCGTTTATTTGTTAAACTTTCATTTTAGCGATACGACAGAAAAGCAGTCTTTATAGTTTGCGACCGTTTAGGAATGCTTCTATATTGTGACTTTAGTTTACTTAGCCGTTACAAAAAGAAAAGTGCATATACGCTGTTCATTTTCTACTATCAGAAGTAGCTTGTTAAAGAATAAGTTAGCTATCATAAATAATCACAAACACGTAAGGCCTGTTAGCTGCTGAGGTCTGTGCGTACCAGTGCCTCATTTGAATAACTTACAAGATAGTACTCGTAGATGATAACACTGCTGCACTGGTGAGAACACTGGCATCAATTACATTCGGTATATATTATAACAAGGATGGGACGCTATAGTATATAGTCTTAGTGATTGATGATTCCTTGATATCAAAACATTGTGTGACATAAACTACTCTCAGAGAACAGAAGAGAGTCGTCCTCGCCACTATGTATTTGTCCACGTTTGCTGCCATTAGGCGTCGTCTCCGTCCGCGCACAATGGCGAAACAAAATGGCAACAATTACGGACGCCCCGAGAGCGCGCGCGACGTATGGCCGCGCATTGTTCGCGCTGAGACAAATCGCGCGAGTGCTCGGTCGCTGCGGCCCGCGCGGGCACTGGGTGGGGGACACCCCGTGGTGACCGCGCGGTACAACACATCATCGATGTCCGCAACTGAACGTTTGTTCATCATTTCAGTCAAAAGACGTCCACTGCTGGACATAGGCCTCGAACGTTTGTTATTTTTGTAGATACTTCATGTAACACGTTCGCAGTTGATGATGACTTGGCCATAGATCAGTATTTTAGTGTATGTAGGTATGTCTTGAAAAATCAAGTTACCCGCATACTAAAGCGTGACCCATAAACCTGTCATGTGAGTTACACAATGGCTTGTGTTTAAACGCCTACCCGAAAAGAACCTATTTTACTACCGAAAAAATTCGAAATGCCGGCCAAAATGGATTAATGCTCACCAAATTGTGTTTCCTAAAGTATTGTAGGAATGAACCTATTTTCCTTTTTATTCTATTCAAATATATTTATTATATTATTAAATGTATTTATTTATTATATTATCACTAAATAGATGTCACCAATATTGTATTTCACGACTTTCAATTTATCTCCATGACGCGCGCTCGCTTCGCTCGCATATTAAATAACACTAATATCTTCTGTACCCGAAGTGCCGGGCCTCCGCCGGCCTCCTTCGTCGGCCTACGGCCCGGTGCCCATGCCGCCCATAAAGGATACTGTCGCGAGACGGTCGAATGATAATTTTGGTAAATTGATTTGGTGAGCATTAATCCATTTTGGTAGGCAAAAAGAATATAAATACAACACGTACAATAAAATTATTCTGATGAGTGTCTAATTATTTTGGAACTTAAAACGTTTTTCTTTAGGCACCTCGGTACCTATAGGGTGGGTTTATTTTATTTGAAGTTAAAATATTTTATTTTTGGTACTTTACTGTACCTACTTTAGTCTAGGGTCTAAAAATCTTTTTTGGTGAGCATTTAAATTGTAGCCTTACACAATTAGCGCCTCGACACTAATTGTAGTGCTTTACTAATTATGAGTCATGAGCAAGATATTAGCTATGTATGAGTGCTATGTGTTGCATTTGCATGGTTCGAAGACGACGGCCATCGCTTGTCGAGCACATCAGGCAGCCTCGGGAAGGGATGTCAAGAGGCGTTTTTTTTTTCTCTCGGAAACGGAAATCTGTAAGTGTGAAGGTGTAAACTACCATGGCACGGTTGGTGCAGTGGCTGGGCGATCCCATCTGACTCTCGCCCTATTCCACCGTGCGTACTTCGTCGCCGTGACGCAGTGACGCTGCACGCTGTACCGGTGGCGGTGGATACCACTCCACGAAGCGGCGCGCGGCGCACTCAAAGCGACGCACAAGAATTGCGTGATCAGTATTCAACATACCCCGTGTACAAAACTTGCTACACCGTTTTACTAGTTTATAAAAAGGTTTTCTTTTAAATATCTTTTTATGTCATTTCACTTTGACTCCGGGAATGTACTAACAGGTTTCGTAGGGACTTCCACACAACAACGGCGCTACGCGGGGTATGACGCGGACGTGATAACTGCGGCCCTGCCCCTAGCTAATCAAGTTTAAACTCTACTATTAGATTGATCGAAGACTCATAAATATAAATGAGTTATTAGCATGATGATACAGTGAAGCGATAACAAAGCATGCGCAATAAATTTTATAAAACGATGAAATAAATTGTTAAATGTATACAAATTATCAGAAATAATGGCTATTTGTATTAGTGTAATATGAATGTTAATATATTTGGCAGCAGCGACATTAAAATAAGTATATCTAACCACTTCTAATAGGACAAATGTAATGTATGTACTCAATGGATATAATAATATATTATATTCAAAGAAATATCACAAAGGAGGTCATCATGCCCAACTAGCAAAAGTTAGTTGTATAGAAGTCCATAGAACGTTTTGTAAAAACTAATCGATGGTCACATAAAAGGCCAAAGAAGGTGCACCTACAAAGAAAGTGGCGCAATTATATCTCCATTCAGTGTTAAAGTACAACTGTAGCGGTGTCAGGCATGACAATTTTGGCCTATTACAGTTGATGTAACAGTAAGGCAATCTCTATTTGATGACATACAAGCCACCGCAACGCTACTAAAGTTCTTTTAGGTACTGTAAAACAGTTCATGATTCCATTACTTCACTATAATATTCATCGTTCATTCATTTTACATTCGTTCACGTGCAGTGTTTTTGAAGAGAATTGGATAATAAAAGAATACGAGGAGCCATATTGTGGTGAGTTATATATTATTTTGTAATTAAATTATTCGTCCCTTACGGGGAAAATGACGTGCGACTGTAATTTTACTGATAAAATATGTACTGGTTACCGACTATATTTGAATGCCCCCCTCGAATTATTGAGCTTTTACTAAAACAATTACGAATTTTAAGTCATAAACATACTTCCAGCTTCCTGAACACTACTATAGCATTCGTTATGACAGATTACAACCACCATTTTGATTTGTGATAAGTTTATCACTACGACTTTAACGAGCGTTAAAAAACCTTTATATGACAATTTAAGTTCTATAAATGTAATTAGAAACTCAGCTATATCACCAAATCACTCTGTTGTAGACTTTTTGTACCCACTATAGTACTATGCACTGTAACGACGATCTAAAAATCCACAATATCACAATATCGCCCTATTCTTGAGTTTTCATCTCCACTTTAACGAAAGAGTCATTATAGTTCGGTCAGAACTTTTATTGCGTAAATCAGGCGCATTGGGGCGACAGTAAACACTGTTATAAAGTTCTATCGTTGTGTACTAGTCACATTGGAGGTTGCTATAACGCCTGACTATAACAGCTATACAAAGTCACGAAGTAAACCTTTACATCAATTCCTAATAGGTCCTTTTTGCTGTATAAACTTATAGAGCCAAATGGTATTGTCAAACGCTTTTACACAACAATCAGTCACCGCCAAAACCTTTATACATCGTTCACCCAGCTGTTTTGAGATGTAAGGTTTGGTTATAGCGCAAAATTGCTGGTTGGGTGACTAGGTATACCGAACAACATTGTGATTGTGTGTCATAAACATTGATATATTCAATTGTACTGCCGCTATAAATTACCTATAACTTGTATTGCTGGAGAATCAATCAACTTTTACTAATATACCTGTGTTATAGTTTGTGTGCTTGTAAAAATAGTGCTGAATAACATTAATTAATTAAATCGTTGGCACCTCCTTCACAATAATGTGTGTGTATTGTATTGTTGCTGTAGATTATACTGTAACCAGTGACGGACAATCAATCAATAAATATTTACCATTTATGGCATTCGCTAAAACTCTCTGGTGGTTGGTGCTGTTCATACCTGAACACAGTAATACCGATGTAAGGTATTTTGATTGATTTCGTTTATGCACCTATTTGGGAGTTACAAACAAACGCGTAGGTTATTTAATTTGGACTAAAAGGAAAGTCTCGGGGCGCGGTTTGGGCGAGTGTAATTCAATGTACTTAGTATGCAAATTGTTAGGTTTCGTTAACGAGTTGGTGGTTGGTGGTCGGTCAGCGATGTGTTTGTCCAATGGAAGTGTTTATCGTGACACATACATTCATACACTAACGAACCTTAACTGCTTCTTATGATCTGACAGAACCGCTTTAGTCTTCCCACATGTGAGTTTACAAAGTAACCACTACCTAGTATACTGGAATCAAAGAGATTTAAAAGACAGAGCGGCCGTTGTGACTACCGTCTTACAAAAAATTTGATCTCGAGCGTCAGTAGCGCTATCTAACTTTGAATAGCAAAACTACGAATCTAAACGAAATATTTGAATAATTCAGCTATAACCCGGTAGATCGCGCTAGTTGTATGGCTGCCACTACGGAACAGAAAAACATAAAATGGGAATATATTGTTCATAATTGATATTGATAACGTTTGCTTAGATTAATTAAATATTATTGTATGAATCAGATTTGAATAAATTCAAAAAAGTGAATAAAGGATAAGGGAATAAATAAATGGTAGGTATGTTATGTGTTAAATAATAAGAACAGTATCCAATGTTCCAGTTAATTTAGTATATCTACTCAGCAATTCATTCGGGCACACGGTACTGTGAGTACGTGGCACGTCACAGCACGGTTCGGTACAGTCCGGTACAGTTCAGTACAGTTCGGCACAGTTCGGCACAGTTCGGCACGACGCGAATACGCGCCGGCCATTTATCTTGTTGCTGCAGATTGATTTACATGTTCCGCGCGCCACATACATTACGTACATTACAACGAAAAAAGATTTCTTCCCTCGTCAAAAAATAATGAACGTTTCACCGTGATGCATGTTCTAGATTAGCGGACGAGACAAACAGACGCACAGATAAAATTACTCACATAAATTGCTGAGATTAGGAGCGTTCGCACCGGTGCGGCGGCGCTGCGTGCCTTGCGGTGCGTGTGTGCGGTGCGCGACCATACGCCGCATGCAGCTATGAGTCCAGGGGGTCTAAAATGGCCACTTTTGCAGATCATAATGTGAATTGCGTTTAAAAGCGTCAAATGGACCTTTCATAATAAAAACTGCGTCTGTGACTATTTTACGAATGTTAACGCAATTCATATTATTTTCCTAATATGATGTATTTTACTAAATTGTTACAGACGCAGTTATTATAATGAAAGGTCCATTTTACGCTTTTTAACGCAATTCATATTATGATCTGCCAAAGTGGCCGTTTTAGACCCCCTGTTCTTGTATAGTACGTGTAATATACAATTCTAGGATATAATATTGCAGATAAGCTTGTCTCAAACTTAGCAGTTTGACATACTTAGCTATTAATTAGCTAGTTCAAAGAATTGAAGAAACAAACAAATAAGTTACGTGGTTGTAGTCAAGTGCGCAATGTTAAATGCAGCCCTCATTGTTGCACACAGAATGACAGCAATTTAGCTGGAAACAGGAAATTGTAATAAGTGTTGCAGTAGGTGCTGGAGCGAAGTGAGCGACGAGAGCGAGCGGAGCGGAGAGCTCTCGCGCCTGTCTCGCGAGCGGCGCTCATCACACGAGATCACTCGGGAGATACGTTAGCATGTCACATTACGGTACGCATTACAGTTCAACTGACATTTTCCGCGGAGTTTTATCCAAGTCATGCAATTTCACAGCATATTTGACACTACGATGTTATTGTAGCTGGCAATTACTTATTACCTAATCAGAGCCAACGTCAGTTGGGACTTTTATTCTTATATCTTAAGATCTATAGAATATCATTGTTATTCATAATTATATTAAAACAACCTAGTAGATCACATGTCATGATATTCGTATGTGTCTACATAATTTGTATAAAAAGCAGAAAGGCCTGTCTGTGATAGAGAAATACCATAAATCAGTAATCCTAGTAAAAATTCCACTGACATTTGAAACATCAATTTGTTAGTGAAAGAGTTCACGCGCCCTTCGTCTAAACTCACCGTAAAACATTCGAACCACAGTTATCTGACAGACGAGACATATTCGATTACCCCCGCATGCCGCCTTCTTACCGCACATCGCTTGAATTTCATTTAATTTTACAAAACGGGTTACGATATAAATCTAGTTCACGATAGTAAGACGTTTGAAAGAGCCTCGCAGCGGAAAATGAAAAGTAATTCGCGTCGGGATGAAAATAGTAAATATGATATTGTGAACGAGACGCGGGACGGCGAGGTACGCGGGAGGGGGGGGGGACGCGCGGCCGCTGTATCGCATTAAGAGCTCTAAACGGATTTAAGTGCGACGAGTCCGATTTTAATTTCGTCACGGCGTCGTCACTTCAGCGTCACGTTATATTAAAGTCCCACCGCGCGGCACATTGCTACTGTTGTGCTATAATCGCCGTCAGCTCACGATGCCGGTATAAAGCCTCTCTACTGCTGTTTGGGATTATTTACATAATGCTGGATGCTACAGAAAAACCTCTTCAGATTTCATTGCTTTAATGAAATCTTGAGAGCTGAATGTTGAGTAGAGCAGCTCCTTCGAAACACTTTAAATTTCTTTTAAAGTTCGGGTTAAATATAAACTGTTCTGAAATCTGTTGAAAGTAAGTAGGTAATAGAGTGCATTCCTGTAGATGAATTTTCTGATAGTTCTGTATAAATATAGCGCTTGGATAGTGCAGCACAGGCCGTGCTCTCAGTACAACAACACGCGAATGTTTTGTTTGGTTCCACACTCTTTCCTAATCCGATTTTGTCCGTCGTGGTGTTTCTTTATGCAACGAAAAAATCCTACCTCCTATCGTCCACGCACAGTTCTCTACACATGAATAATCATAAACATTTCAGTTGAACCCGCATCCAATGATTGACTGCTAAACCAGAGTAGTTCACTAATACTTCGGTAAACTTTTGTAAAAACAGTACAACAGCTGATTAGCCGTGTCGATGTCGACATGATTGATCAATTGCTGGAACTTTGAAATTTATGAACAGTGTCGTCTGAAAGGATTACAGTGGAAGACTTTACCGTTCGCCTTTAATCATCGCAAACGACGGGCGGTGGGTGACGGGTCCAGGAGGCTGAGAGACACGACGAGAGGAAGATGACGGACACAGCTTAACAGCTGTGTCCGTCATCTTCCTCTCGCTAACGCCAGAGATAACGGACCGACTTACTGCTGATGGCTGGTGCTGTTGTCAGGGAGACGGTGTGGTCGTGCAGGTATGACACTTGTTGCAGTCAATGAAGTACTAACTTTACCATCTTCAATACTTATATACATTATACTAGCTTTTGCCAGCGGCTTCGCCCGCGTGTAAATGACGATTTTCCATACAAACTTTCATCCCCTATTTAACTCTCTTAGGGGTTGAATTTCGAAAACATTATAAAGGGAACCTCTGTGCAAAATTTCAGCTTTCTAGGTCCAAGGGTTTGGGCTGGGCGTTGATGAGTCAGTCAGTCAGTCAGTCAGTCAGGACTTCTCTTTTTATTTTCTTTATAGTGTTGCACCATTTTATTTAGAACTTTACAACATATGAACTTACTACATGTCGGTATAACCTCTCTAGCTGACCCTAAGAAGGCCATATCGCCGCGAGTTCAAAAACTAATTGATTAGTTTAACCAAAGTTTTCATGTTCAAACGAATCGGTTTGTTTTATACTTGAGCTGGTTAACAACAACAACTGGAAACTACTGGCTGTCTGGATTAGAAACTAGAATAATTTATAAAACGTAATTACGTTCTACAGCTGGGTTTCTTCAATTTCAGTTATAAATGTACGTCTGTACGAGCAATCTTGTAAAAAGTTCGGCTAAATCTATCCACTTTGTACCTGGATTGAGCCATTCATTACGTTTATTGAATATCCAAGTTTTGGATGGAATCGCACTTTTCCAATCAAAGAAAATGAATCCTCAAATATTTAAATTTAGAGACGGAGACATGAAACTGGTTATTTGTGAGTTGTGCTGGATAAGAGGGTTCCGTGACAAAATGCCATTGTAGCAAAGACCCAAAAGCAATAATTGATGTAATTACTCTCAAGATGTTTTGTGAGTAACTGGAGTAGGGACCATTGGAGGAGAGACCATTAAATGTAAGATCCCGTAGTAGTCGGCACCTTACACTCGTAGTTTAAGTAAGAAGTGGCAAGTAAGCCAGTTCTTGGAGTTAGGTGAGTTGACGCAAACACACACAGACTTGGTAACTACTCCCGTAGGATGAGGGATTACAACTTCTGCCTGTTTTCCTTCACAGGCCAACATCCGCTGCAGTATATCAGTCCTGGTGGTATCGTACATATGTTTTGTTTTTTCATAAATGTTCGCAGTAAAATATGGTGTTCCTTTGTCCTCTCGTTCAAGTAATACATTGTGTCTAGTGTGGAAGTCTTGCCAGAGATTTTCCAATGACACTAACCTTTGTGTCAAGTACTCCTTTCCTTTTCGAGACGCGCTGTCCTTCTGGTAGTTAGAACAGAGACGTTTGATTGACTCGAAGACTTCGTTTTGTATAGTGATGTCGCTCATCTTGATGTAATCGATTAGTTAATCGAAAGTAGTAGCAATAGTAAGATGTAGTAGTAAAGTAGGTATTGAAGAACACGTAGTTCGGTGTCTTCTAGTTTGCAGGCGTCGGATTACACGCAGTTCACGTCGTAGTCCAGAAGCTGTAGTTGTAGTAGTAGTGTGTAGTAGATTGTAGTAGTTATTTATACGCTTGATTCACGAAGAAATTCTATAGTATCCCCTCTTCGCTGCTCGCTCAGAGCTCTCTGGTCAACTGGACTCTTATGTAAACATTTAAAGAGAAACAAATAATGCAATAACATAAAATTGAATCGGAACCCTTACCCTATATAGCATCGTTAACAGTGCAGTCGCAAGCAGCGACGGGCAATGGCTGATAAACTGGCAAACAAGCCGTACGGCGTACACTGCAGCACGCCGCGAAATATTGCCATCTTGTGTTATTCTGACCACGAAGCAAACAGCGAGCTGCCATGTGGGAACAACTGCTAGTAAGTTCACTTGGTTCACCATTTCTCATTCTCGATCGTATTTCGTGTATTCTATTCCGTGAGTAGTGGCGAGCTCGCACGACACCGAGTGGCTCATTCCACAAGGAGACGATGCCGAGAACGCGAGAAATAACAAAAACCGTCGATTTCGCTCGATCGGGACGCAGTCGCACGGAAGAGGTCGCGACTCGCGGGACAACGCGCGATACTGAGCCGGCGAGATCGATTCTCCCGGGAAACATAGTTTTGTAAAAACATGGGTTATTATATAAATATTATTATGGGTAAAAGTGTATGTTGATCACTTGGTATGATTATAAATTTTATTCGGTTTGTGGAAAGCGTAATGACGCTACCAAAATAATAGCGCTCGCTTCAGTGCGCTAATGTCCGCAGGTATCCACAGTGCATGCGTAAACACGCACAATATGAGCACTTGACTGAACCATTGCAAATTGATGGCACACGAGTCAATTTGACGAGGAGCGACCGCAGGTTCCAGCCAGGAAGGTAGTGAGGCAAACAGACGCAGCAGTAACTCCGCATTGCGATGCAGTGGTAGACGCGGGTGAGCGGTACCTGCCGCGTACTAAATATTGACGCATCTATTTTTTTTGTTTGGTTTAAGTTCGCCACACTATTCATAAACTACTGCAGCTCCTGTGCGCCAGAATCAACAGTGGCGACCACCAGTGCAGCGCCGAGACAATGAAGCTCGACGAAGTCCCAGAGAAATGACACTGACGAAACTATCTATTCATAACACCTCACTGTTTTTTTATTGTAGGTATTTTTTGATTGTCGAAAGCAACCGATGTTTTATCTACCAATCCATATAGCAGCCGACATCAATTTAAGCTAATGAATAGGATCCTCTTCATTTCAGAGATAACGTTAGAGCTCTCTCCATGATCTAGTTGTGTAGCAGTTCACGCAAGCCAATGAATTCGATGGCAGGCCACATGACGATAGCGTTAATATTCGAAGCACATCGCGTCGGTAAGTCATCGCTGATGATCGCAACATGGCGCCGACTGCGCGCCTCCTGGTTTTGATAACTATTAATATCTGTACTAAACATGACTTATTAGATAAATAGAGGACTCTATCACTGTGGAGAATAGCCTGAAGGCAGTTCGTTATTATCACATAATGAGTATATTATTTTGGAAGGTAGGTACAATGTTATCTCGTGAATTGTGGTTACATTGTAGACGCGACGTCCATTGACTTTGAAGAGCCAGTGAATACGTTGACCGTGGCGAGGTTATCGAGGTGGCCGGTCGCACGGTCGCACAGTCGCCGGTCGGTCGTATGGAGCGCCACATTAGTTCACCGCTTTAAGACAAATGCAGGGCGTCTATACAATAAGCAATAGTTGTTCGAGTAAAGATTGTTGTAAGAAGTATTAAACCTAACCTTACAACAATATTTTCTTGACAGCACAACAAAAATGATGTCCAGGCTATTTTAACTAAGGGATCTCCCACCTGAACTCTGAACTGATTAAAATTCCCTTCAGTCTTCGTTACGGAAACACCCGCAGTCACACGTCACATATATTGCAGAGCAGTTCGCGACGTACGGTGATGACGCGAGGTGGACTGAATACGAACCTAGGCACAACAACTTTTGCTGAAGTTGACACGAGTTAAGCCACGGTATTCTGCGGGGGAGCGGGGCGTTGGGGGTCTCACACCAACAGTTCTTTGATCTACCCCCTCCACACACGGTCATGTGCGCGCTCGGTTGGTGCCGGTCACCTGAGGGGTCACTAAATCACTTGCAACTTGTGCAGGGGTTCACTTAATGTAGTCGATCTTAAACATCGTAAAACTGAGTGAACATTACGCGGGGTCACTGGGATTCCCAAAGCTTTGCGGTATAGAAAGCTTTGAATGCTAAACTCATCTATCGGCATCTCTATATAAATTCAGTTCGTTTTATGCTTCCAACAAAGGTTTAGAATAATCGGTACTACAGACTTAGTATTAAACAACATACAAGTACTGTTTGCAACGGAGCCCTGAGCTATGCGCCCGGTCCTACTACCCCACGCCTTAGCGCACACTTCTTGATGAATGGGATTCGTTCTGATTTCATGAAGGAACACTTACTCCCGAGCGTTGCATGTCTTCATCGCTTACTGTAGAGTGCACACACTGACAGCTAGTTCTCCATTACTTTTCATTGCACCAGAGGAATACTTGAAGTTACTCTGCAGTGAGTACGCAATCAGGATTTCTTGAACGAAAAATAATGAATCACTATCACAACATAATTATAAAACAAAGTCCTCCGCCGCTTCTGTCTGTCTATCTATTCGCGATAAACTAAACGACTACTGCACTGATTTTCAAGCTGTTTTCACCAATGGATAGAACGGGTCTTGAAGAAGGTTATAGTATATAATTTGTTAAGTTTTTACATCCACGCGGGCGAAGCCGCAGGCAACAGCTAGTATTAAATAAGGGAGGTCCCATAAATATATTTTAAGATCAGATTTTAGATACCTATCTGATCCGTTTAGAGCTCTCGAAACTCTCATCAAAGTTTACTACGATTTAAAGAAGTTCAAACGTACACTTCGGTGAGTTCCCCAGTTATGTATAAGAAAGCACTGCTGAACACAGAATCCATCAGTGCTGTTCCCTCTCTCGACGCCACGTACACGAGGAACAAGTAAGTACGGTACGCGTGTAACAGTTACAGTAACCGTGATGAACGGAGACAGAGCGCCCTCATTTATGTATTATTTATTTGGCGCTTTTTCACAAATAAGTGTAGTGCGAGACAAAGGACGCAATGTTATCTATTATGTATGGCGGCGCTACCTACGAGTACTAACACATGTGTTGCTCTCAAACGTTGCGCTATCCCGCGGGTGCCGTCACCGTGACGTGTTGTGAACTGCGTCACTTGGATGGACAATCTGCGTGAAATATGTGTACTTTTTATTATCTCTATAGGATATTATGAATGTAGTACAAGTTTCATATTTTAGTGTACATTCCTTATTGTGTAATTATTACAAATGCATATCTATATGTAAAACAATTTTTTCAAGACGACCCTCGTTAGAATTAGTTACTATATTACAGTGCAGACACCAGATTTGAACCGATATTTCAGTAAAATTGCTGAAAAAGGAGTACTCGCTAGCAAACAATGTATTTATGATCCGTGACAGATATTGCAAACAGCGAATAATAAAGTGGACAACTTCCGAGTGTCCTTGATCTAAAGTGAAACGTTTGCGAAGAATACATAAACGTGTGAGTATGCGTAGGTATCCAGCAGTGGAGGGGAGGGGGGGGGGAGGACAGAGCGCCGCCACGTGAGACAGCCAGCGAGCTGGAAACACGCAGTGGCCTCTGTGGGTCAACTGAGAGCGATCCCGCCTGTTTGCAGTAGCTATTGTGCAGTAGCATTATAGTTATCTATACTTCTATACTTACTTACTAATATTATAAAGAGGTAAAGTTTGTGTGTTTGTATATTTGTTAAATTCAAAAAAAAAAAAAAAAAAAAAAAAAAAAAAAAAAAATTGTAAGGGGTAATCTCGGGATCTACTGAACCGATTTAAAAAATTATTTCACCAATAGAAAGCCACATTATTGCTGAATGTCATAGGCTACTTTTTATCCCTGTATTCCCACGGGAACGGGATCTACGCGGGTGAAACCGCGGGACATCCGCTAGTATAATCATATCTTCGCAACCTGGGTTCGACTTCCAGGTAGGCTTAGTATTTTTGGGTTTTTATTATCAAGGATCTGTGCCCGGTGGACGGCGAGGGGCGCGGGCCGCGCGGCCGCCTATTGCACTTACAAGTAAGTACGACTAACTTGTAAGTGTTCTATTTGTAGTTAGATACATCAGGATCGTAGCGGCGACGCGACTGATACGAGACGTATACGCAGCGGTATCGCAGCGGGGATATGGCAGGATTGCAATGGAAACGTGACGCATGACTTGGGTGACCACGTAATGTCTGTGCAACTCTAAAGAACAATGTCGAGTATTTTAAAGCTTGTATTATGATTGAAATTATCTATCTGTCATATAGACAAATTGATCTATTCTTGTTATAAAGCTATGACGAGGTAGACTACATGAGAACTGGAACAAGCCGCGCTGAGTCGTGGTCTGGACGACGCGCTAAAAGGATACAACACCGCTGCCTGACTGCCGACTACCCTCGCGTCAGACACAAGCAGGTAACTTACTTGATAAACCTCCGGTCGATTGTTTGTGATTGTGTTACACAACTTTTCCTTTGTTATTTTTTAACTTTAGTCGCGGCGGTCGCAACTCTGATTAAAGTTCGACTTAGCAAGATTTTTTCGAAAAAATTGTGGTTTTTTGTTAAATGAATACTGTATCAAGCGCACATGCAACAACATGACTATAATTTTCAGTCGTATCATTGAACATATTATTATAAAAGTACTTTACGAGACGGCCCGACGAGCACGAACAGCGATACCCCAGTGGTGTCGGCTCCACCTTACAAGTAGTAAGTTACTTTGTGAGTTCTAACTCAGGCAGGCGCATTCATCATCATCATCATTTCAGCCGGCAGACGTCCACTGCTGGACATAGGCCTCCCTCAGGCGTCGCCACATTGACCGGTCCCGTGCGTCTCTCATCCAGCGGGTTCCTGCAACCTTGACCAGGTCATCGGTCCACCTAGTGGGAGGCCTTCCAACACAACGTCTTCCGGTTCGCGGTCGCCATTCCAGAACTTTTCGGCCCCATCGGCCATCCGTTCTGCGAGCAATGTGCCCTGCCCATTGCCACTTAAGTCTGGCGATTCTTCGGGCTACAGGCAGGCGCATTACTTTATGTAATTTATTTCAACACCACTGTCCTCAAAACGGTGATGGAAAACATCATGAGAACCGGCAGTCCATACCCTCACTTAGAGAGGAGACCTGTGTCCCAGCCGTGGAACCATTGTATAGTCTGATTATGAGACGCTGCTGCTGCTGCAGACTAGTAGGTATATACAAAAGTACTGTCTCTCGTGTTTTCGCTTTCCTAATTTCGATACACATATTGACCGAATCCAAGCTATGTTTGACTTAGATATAAATACTGTGTAGGTACAAACGTTATACAAACACAGTCGTTCCTCAATTGATTGTGATGAAAATATTTTCTCTTCGCTGCGCAAATAAGGAAGTGTTCCGTATCTTGGACTGATGTTTATCTTTCTACTTTCTGAGGGGATCCTGTGATTGTATCATTATGGAACCAGACCGAGGCTCACCGCGGTGAGTGATTCGGTCGTTGTGCCTTTTTGTAGCGATAGATGTCACTTCTGGGGAGGGACATGACAGGTTTTAAGAAAGGGCTACAATATTTTTTAGCCCTTCAAATGCGGTATGACGTTGAGTATGCTAATAGAAAAAGGTTCGAAGTTATGTTCTTTCTGTAGTATCGTTAAGTAAAACTCTAGACGTTCGTTCGGTAGCTGTTTAATAACTGAATACGCGGCGGGTGTACAACCATATTTATATAAGACACAGCTTAAGAATACCCTACATTACACTTTCGTCGTTGGAATATTGCCGCAAAATTGTGGCAAAATACCCTTTGCTGTATGCAAGTTGGTCTGCCGACCCGGTGGCTGCGCCTCGCGACGCCTTATTTGCATCGTGCAATATGGACGAAGCCGTATCAGTTTTCGGATAAGTGTGCTACACATTCGGTGAGCGAGATATGAACGAGTGCGGCCCTCAGCTTGCGTCCAGCGACACGCGCTTGCTTCACTGGTTGTCCCTGAGTAAGCACTGTGTCGTGGCACGTCGTCGCGGACTCTTGCGGCAACTTGCTCAGCCGTCTGGTTGCAACATGCGTGTCGCTGGAGAGAGCAGCCGCGCCGTGCCACGCGGTGGGGGGGGGGGGACACAAAGTTTTTTGTCGGACGTTAGTCCCGATTAATCGCTTAGCTATCATTCAATTTGAGTGACTTCTTAAGATATAAAACACCCGTTTTAAAAGTAGATAGGTATGTAACATAATATATTATGTCCTATACGCGAAGACTTCGTAATGGCTGAGCAAAAACCTTAGTGCAAACTAGTTTCAACAAACATTCAAATAGTTCAGAACAAACAAATGTACTTTTCGCATTACCGTAGCTCGAGACGTAAAGACGCTCCCGACTAGATAATATCCAAGTTTGTAATACTGTTCGCAGATAAACTGCATCGCCGTAAGAGGCACGTACGAGTTCAAACTGCACTCTATTTACTAACATCGTCTTAAACCAAACAACATACTCCGACTACTTCGTCGGGGAAAAATCTGCTCACAGGTAAATGTTGCCAACTTCTGGCAGTGGTCCTCCTGTCCGCGCACCCCCCGCACCCCCCGCACCCCGCACCCGTCTCTCCTCGCCCCCGCGCCAACTTAACAACAAATCGCGCATACACCACACGACCACTTTGAAAACTTTCTCCACTTTGAGAGCGTCCGTAGTATCGTAGCACCGTAGCGCTGTAGCGCCGTAGCAGCTCGTAGCCAGATTGATCCCTTTTTAGTGAGAGGAAAAAACCACACAACGGATATAAGTAAAGTTTCCCTGTAATAAGTAAGACACACGTGACAGAACGCGGCTGTCTGTAATAACCACACACTTCTCACAAAGTCCCTCGCTAGCACATCTCACGATGAGCTCACTCGCAGTCCGCGCTACAATACCAGAGAGAGTTTAAGTTTAAAAGCAAAATTGAAACTAAATGACATAATATTATTAAGAGTAAGTCGTAGTGAAGTTAATGATTTTGTTCATTAAAGAGAATTCGGCGCGGGATGCCCCGAGGAGCGGATTAACGAGGTTCTTCCTGAGTGTCCGCGCGGCGAGGTGGAGGCCCGGCGAGGTCTCCAGCAGCCCGGGGGCCTCCAAGCGCGCCAATTAAGAGGACACAAAGAGGTTCGCCGCGAGACCTCCCGGATAATTACGTGAGCCGATGAGTCGCGCCCGAGCGAAGTGTTATCTTTAGTGTGTTTCATTATTATGTGTTTCACAATTTGGGCGCCGCCATTAGCGCTGACGTTAGTGGTGGCTTTCAATGAACAGTTCTATTGTACGCTGTGTGACAGTAACTGGGACAGTTCAGAGAAGCCGGAGCGCGTTATGAGTGACATACCATGGATTTTGACATGGTGGACACCGCTGCGACAACAATGCACCGACACCGCTGTCGCTATACATCATGTGCACTAGCTCTTAATGGTGACGTCAGCCCGGTGACGTCAGCCCAGTGAAGTCAGGCCGGTGACGTCAGACCGGTGACGGCTGTGCGGTTGACGAGCGTTCGACATTTGATGCACGAGCGTGTATCTACACAATACATCATGCAGCTTCATGTACGGGATGTTTTTTTTAATTTATCACAAAACATGCGAGTACAACTAACTTGATGAATGGAAAACTGTAGAGCTTTTGTACCGAAATGTAACAAGTACACAGATTCGAGAGAAAAAAATGTTTCAATGTTTCATATTCGCCATTCAACATTTTAAACGACACAAACGTACAGACCAATTCAGTTTGTAAAACACTTCACCTTTCGCTGGCCTGTGTATGTAATAGTCGGGGGTCGTCGGCGTGGCGCGTCGATATAGCATGCATAGTGTTGCAAAGAGAGCAGCATTCCTCTGTCACCACGTTTATATTGCGATAGAGAGCTGCACTGAGCTACACTACGACTTGTGTGTATAGTGGAGAGAGGGGGCACAGGGAGCGGAGTGGTAGCAATTTTGTGAGAGCGAATATTGAATAACAAACAGCACCAAGCCGTGCCCCGTGCGGCCTAGTCACGGAACAGACCGGGTGTCTGCGTTGCATCCACCATCTACTGCAAACCTCTGTGTTGCAGATGGGCCGGACGCACTGTTACAGCTTTAAGCCATTCACAAGATAATGTAGTGCAGACTACGGGTTTCTGTATAGCACCTGCCTTTGTAGTAAAGTGGGACCACTTTACGGACCGAGCCGTGACAAAACGCACGTTCACCGGCCGCCACGTGTGCCTACACACACGTTCGGTCAGACACATATATTTCGTCAAACGGGGATAGTTTATGTTGTAACGTATTTCCAAACAGTTATTAATGTGAGAAAAAGACGTTCTCTAAAAAGTAAAGGTGATTTAATATAGTAATATGTATTTATTTAACTATTAGGTATTTAAACGGATTCCAGTTGTTCCAGTTATTTGTGATAAAAGTTCAATAGTTCCACTGCTCAGCGACCACGGGTCAAGTGAAGTTACCTCTCACCTACATCGCTACAATTAATTCAACTACGAGTGTATTCCCGGCGCGTCTCGCTGCCCCTCCCTCCCTCAATGGGAGTAGCTGCCCCCCCCCCCCCCGGCGCTCCATGTGCCATCGGAATTATAATCTGTAATTTATTGTCTGAGAGAAAGTTTGTTCGTCCGCCTCCGTGGTTACCGGCTTACCGAACTTATGGCCAATTGTTGGCGCTCGCACAACTCAATAGTCGAAGGAATTTGCGTCTTGTAATAAATTACATTTGCAAGAATAATCTTTTGGCTTCTGAATTTCTTAATAGGATGTCTCCGGATCTGGTTAAGTCCAACATAAAATGAGGATTTCCTTAATGGTTACCTATGACAGTTTATGTTTTGTAGATGTAGATAACGTAACAAAACACCACGAATGATATCCCCGAAGGGTTAGGTAGAGATGTAACCATTAGTACACCCTCATTTCACTAGCTATGTTTAAGTCTCATGTAATAGGGGACGAGCCTATTGCCATCAACCGGGCACAAATCCAGAGAATACCCAAAAACTAAATCGGTATTAAAATTTTCGGATTTGAATCTGAAAATCGTTTTCAAAAGCAAACTAAAACACAAGTTAGCACATTGCGAACAAACATTTTAGTTCTGCAACAATAATTATCATATAGCAAATCAGCACGTTTGTGCAACACTTCGCAACTCGTAACGAGTTTTGTTCGCAACTCGAAAGAATACTCGATTACTCGCTGAAACACGCCAAGATAGTGTTGCGCGGCTAAAGCTGGTATTAGACGATTCATTCAATTAACCATATCTGGCAATTTTACAGCGAATCGAAAGTTCAGCTGCTCCTATTATTTAACTTTTTTAACCTTTTGACCGCCACAGTCAATTATAGACGACAAGCCAAAAAGTAACCAAAAAAAAAAGCAAAAAAAGTAGTTAGAAAACTAAAAAAACCCGACTGAAAAAACGGAAAAGCAAAAAACAAGCATATTTTAAATCAAACAAAACTTGGAAGCTGGCGGGGTCCATTCTATTCTCATTTCATAATTTAATATTCAAATGAACCCCGCCTGCTTCCAAGTTTTGTTTAATTTAAAATGTGCTTGTTTTTTGCTTTTCCGTTTTTTCAGTCGGGTTTTTTTAGTTTTCTAACTACTTTTTTTTATTTCCCACTTTTTAGTTCTTTGTGTTTGTTCTTTTTTTGGTCGCGCGTAAAATTCGTCGCAGATGATTTAACTTTTGTGCTTGTTTATAGGAAATGTCACTTTGAATTTCTTTTAAACATATAAGTGTGATATATTTTTGAAATTTCCTTTTAAAATCCTTCATTTTGATACCCTACTCGATGGTATAGGAAAAAAATTTTTTTTTAACTCCGCGATTTTGCCCTAAAAATCCGTTTAAAAAAAATTCTTAATTTTTAAATTTTAATGTAACCTATAACACTCGCGCCATTAAGGCAAATCTAACGACGTATGTTTCATTCAAATCCCTTCATCCGTTTAGGAGTTATGAGGGAACAAAGAAACAGACATACATACATACTTACATACATACATACACGTCAAACACATAACCCTCCTTTTGGGCTTCGCCGCAGTCGGGTAAAAAGTACCTTAAGTCGTTGCTTGTTCGGCTTGTCATCTATACTTGACTGTGGCGGTCAAAAGGTAAAATAAAAGTAAACGATTAAAAGAAAAGGTATATTATATTTAATTATTCTGAAAATAATATTTATACACAAATGTATAGGGGAAAACGAACTTATATTTCGACAAGTTATTCTTGTCGAAATATAAGTTCATTAGATCGGTTCACAAAACATTAATTCTTAACTTTGATGGAACTGTGAGCTCAGACGAAATCCGATCAATAGTAAAAAGTAATGTGTGTGTCTGATATCAGCTTTATCAAACGGAGTGAAGTTCTCGCGGTTGATTCACTCGCGACTATGAACGTGCTGCGGCTATGTTCACGTTATAACGTAGTCATTACGTTCGCAAAGAGTCTGTTTGCGAACAGATTGGAAGTTTCATTTCAATTTCGTATGTTTATTGTGGGTAATGAAAAGAACACGAAACAGTTTCTATATATATATAGGGCACAGATTTGGCATCTATCGCACGCATTTGGTATCTCTTTGATTAATTTTTTTATCTCCGCAACAATATTCCATGATCAACTAAGTACTAAAATGTTCGCGTTATGTGGGGATATCGTAGAAATAGAAGAAAGCAACTCCGCTCACTGCGATGTCTATTACCAGTTTATGTTGGTAGGATTACAACTAAATCCACATGAACTGGTATTAGTATGGACTGTTCTAAATTATTTTCTAGTAGACTACCTGTGTGCGGACTGTAGGTGGAAACTTTTAATTGACTCCGTTAGTACTGTTCTGTGCGAATAAAATAATGAAATAAACTGCTCCGTACGACACGAACGCGGCGCCGGAAACGAATTAATTTATATTACCTTCCGACATACATTTGTTTTATAGAGTTAAACTATCACTGCGACTGCGCTGTTTCTTGCAATCACAGAACAAAGGAAATATTGAACGTTTATTCGCATTCTGATAATAATATTGGATTCTAGCAATTAAAAATCAATGTTTTGCCAACATCGCAATTCATTTCCGGAAGCAAATGATACTTTGTCAAAATATTTGGCAAAGTTTGCACGTGACTTCATAACCAAAAGCTCATTTTACTGTATACAATTGTGATGATGTGGTTGAATAACAACATTCTAAACCAGACTCGTTAATATTGCGTCATCACAACACAGTGGGAACTACCTGTATGTCTGTATGTACCGGTACTACCGCCAGAACGTGTGACGGGTCGAACTCGAGCAACAACGTACAACGTCACAGCGTCACAATGTTGTTGTTTCCAGCGAGTGAGTGAAGTAGAAAACAGTTACCAAAACCTTCACCAATACGTATCGTACCTAGCGGCCGATCATTGTACCCCTTTGTGTGTTGTGACGCAAAGGGTTGTTGCTCTCATTGAGAAGCAGCTGCAGCCCTCACCGCCAAGTGTTGGGGTGTATAGTTACATACATACTACACCCTTAAAATGCAGCAATACACCATCTATCAGTAGCTAGGGATTTCTAACGAGAACTTTTCATCAGCAACAATCAATTTAAATCCTTAAACAGAAAACCTCTAGTTAAAGCCAAGCCGCCAAGTAAAAGCTACTCTAATGATACTTGTATATTATTAGGCGAGTGTCATGTTTTCATTAAAACTGCACCGAGCGCCGCCCAGGCCCAGCGGTACACATAATAACGCCATTATTAAAGCTAATTCGTGTTCCTAACTACCCCCGAACACAGTTATTAGTTTAACAGGTTACTACGCCGTAGCCCCCTGCTACGTGTGGCCGTGTGCTACGCCGTAGCCGCCCGCTACGTGTGCTACGCCGTAGCCGCCCGCTACGTGTGCTACGCCGTAGCTTCGAGTTTTGTCATGGTATTGTGCTACGCCGAGGCTACGGGACGCTCTCGTCATGGGAATTCGCTACTTTGTTCTAGGATAGTTTTTTTCCAAGCCAATGATGTCGGTGTTAATACATAACACATTATGTAGCGTTAGGATGGATATTTAATTGAATAAACAACAAGTTATAGTTATATTTGACATAATTATGGAAGAACTTTCCATAATTATGTCAAATATAACTTTCGGACATTAAATGTATATTTATTTGGTTATTTTAAAATATTAGAAAAAACTCACATTCACATGAAAAACTGGCTAACTTACTAACTACGACGTTTTACAACAATTTTTATGTAAGCAGCCTTTATCCCTATGAAATTCATTTGTTGTTACTAGGTTGTGATGTAGAAGACGTAAACTTGGAGTTAGTCATCCGCTGGATGTACTTGATGCTGCTTCGAACACAAACCTCACAAACGGTGATCACTGCAACTATTCTCAACAATGATCTATTCATTATTATTTAATTTTAATGTAAATACTAACATTGTTTGTTACTTAACATTGACAAGATAAACAAATACAATATTATTTGAATGTCAAAATCTATGAGGCGTGCGCTCACAGATAACATAATATTAACATTCTGTAGTGTTGTGTCTGCGCGTGTGAGACAGCTACAAGTGCTAAAATGCAACGTGTATTCGTTTATTTATTTTTTCTAACTTATGAATTCCATTTTTAAATGTATAGGAAATTAAATACGTATAAAAAAGTCATTTCAAAATATTAAACTGAAACTGAGCTAACGCGAGTCGGCTTCTCGCACACAGGATCCCGTATGTAGTAGCACAAAACATGTTGACGAAAAACAATGTTCCTGTGACATAGTCGACATAGCAAGCAAGCAAGCAAGCAAGCTTTATAATTGTAATTTTTGTTTATATTTGTTATTTTATGTGTGCAATAAAGAATAAGAATAGTCCAATATCTCAAAAAACATCAATCAATTTATTCTCATTTAAAATTAGTTTTGTTGAGAGGACATCTTAATTTCCCGACATTCTGGATGGCGAAGGACTGTCCTTGTCGTGTACGGCGTTAGGAAGATGCGCAAAGTTGCATCAATTTTATACAACTCTGGCCCCATTTAATGAGGCATGTTTGTGGCACTGAGCCATAGGAGAGAGAGAGAGAGAGAGTCCATCTCTTTAGCAACGCTGACTATTCATTATAGCCATATCAATGAGGAGTAGCTCCTTAATACCGCGGGGACCGTTCCTTCATTTATTTTGAGAACCGGTCAGAACAGAATTTTCATCAATATGTTTCTTAGTGATTTCAGCTAACCAGGTTGCTACTGGTCAGACAAAATCTGAGTCATCAATTCAAAATAAAGAAGAATTTCTCAAAATGGATATTAAAACAGTCTGTGAAGACACTTAATTCGTTTATAATTAATTGCCAATACTATCATTATTGTTAAGCAAATTAAGCGATTTCATTAATTCAATGCATTCCTTGTTATAAAGAAACCATCTGTATCTAATTCTACAATCTGTTTATTCTAAGGAAGGCACGAACCTGCCTTTCATTTGTCATTCAAAGACAGGAAACCGAATACGGAATACTTTGAAAGGTAAAATTTCCTCAAATTTCAAAGAAGTTTAACAAGAAAACAAGTTGCATGGAGTTTTCCTGGCATTTATTTTATCATCGAATTACCGGCGGTGCGTTAATATTCCGGGCAGCGACAACCACGCCGCGCCGTGTGCCCACCGCCTAACACGGTTGTTAACGCACCGCGTCTTTGATTCTACTGTTTAAGGCCCTGTTCACGGTCTTGGGCGATGCAACGTTGGCCGCAGACGCGAGTCGCATCGCGCGCATACGACTCGTGTCAGACGACACGAAGCTGGTAGGTGTGTCGCTTGGACCCTTCGCGTGAGTACCATCGTGTAAGAAATTTATTGTTTTTCAAGCGACGCGTTTAATAATGTACATATTATGCAGTGAGACTGTCGTAACGTATATACTGATTTCTGCCAAGTACGCGACTGTGCCTGATACAGAACTACAACTAGCTCACAGCCGTTAAGCCTAAACAAATGAACAGCTTAAGACTTATTAAGCACCTTGGGTCATGCAAAAAACTAAATTAAATGAAAAAAATATAAGACTCTAATATGATCTTTGTTGTCAACAGAAGAAAATAATTGTTGCTTGAAGAATCTTTACTATTCTTCAAGCCACAATTATCACGTTGTCAAAGGGATGTTGTAGATAAATAATTGTATGTTTTATGTGAGATGTATCAAAAAAGCGATAGTTCTGTATAGTATTTTGACCATACCCCAAATAATTTATTGTACTTTTACAGCTTTCTATACAAATTAATAACAGAATGTTTTACCACCTCTTACTGCCACACACACATAGAGCGCTTTAATGATTACATAAGCAATCAGTTAGGTTTTGACAGCTTTGTCATACAAAACTGTGTCAAATCTTTACCAAGTCACGGCTAAGGTAATGATTAAATATCTCTGAGTACCGCAGTTAGTCACACTACCATACTGTTGACAATAATAAATAAATCTCAGTACAACGCCCTTACATAGCACATCCCAACAAATAATAGCTCAGCCAAGTTTCACGCTCCTCACCGGCAAGAAGTTATCTATTCATCGCAGAACCGCGGACTTGACTTCAAAGGAGGAAGTCGTCGAATAAATTATTAGAACAAGTGTCTAAACAGTGCGAAGCGAGTACGTGTGGTGCATAACGATCAGCTCGCTGTGAGCAGTGGGGCAGTCAACAGTGGGGCAGTGGACAGTGGGGCTACAGTGGCGCTACAGTGGGGCCGGCTGACAGACGGACAGCTTGCGAGAGAGTGAGGTAACGAGTTGAGGCGGCTTTGCGTGTCATTAGTCATTACCGTCGACTTATGACCGCATTGTCGGACGTCAGGGACGAGGGCGACAGAACAGGGACTGGTTTATTTTAAAAACACTTTACGAATATTGGTGCTGTGGTCCAGATATTGCAAACATTACAGCTATAAATGTTTTAACGTTATGGAACGTTCTGTCTTTCTACTTTCATAATGTGTGTCTTCTTTCGTTTCGACGTTACTTTTAAATAATTTGGGTCTTCTAAGTGTCCTTTTAAGTCACATGCATGCGCTGCATGTTTTGTATGTGAACAACACATAATGTTAGTGTTATTGATTTTTTTTTTTTGTGGAAATTAAACGAAACTTCAGCTACATCAATTCAATATAACTACTATGAATCTATTTTAAACTCAGAAAGTTTATTAGTTTGAACATTTCGTTCGCTCGACGCAACAATTACAAACAAATCATACTGCGTCTGTGAACTTACACTAACTACCTACTCGTGGTACTATTACAAGTTTGCCGTCATACACACACACACACAACACACTCAAACACAGGCACCTATGTCTGAATGAATATACTTACATTGTTAAATCAAATTGTGAGGTTTCGAGTTAATGTTGTGTTTATGATTGAACTTGCATATTGAAGTTTGTTGAGGAACTTTTAAAATCCATTAGTCGGTAGATAAACTAATAAAAAATCTAATAAAACAGTTTTAGCTTTCTCCTCAAAGAATATCAAGAGAAGAACGATTTCACCGCGACATAAATACCGCAACAAACAGACAGCTTTCAATATAAAAGTGTCATTAAAGTCTCATTAGTGCTTATAATCTCACTTTGTTGACTTTATACATTAAGCTCCCACTTCTGCAATGAATACTAAGCTACTCCTACACCTGTGAATACAGCTTGACCACCCTGTAGTGTTCCCACGGCTGGGACAAAAGCCTCCATTCTACGAGAGGGAGTGGGCCGTGACCGTAATCTACTACGCGGACCCAGTGCGTGTTTGAAAGTCGTCTCATGTCTTAGAATTATCAGTTCCGGGACAAGCCGGTTTCCTTGTGAAGTTCTCCTTCACTGGTCATGCAAAATACATTTCAATAAAATATTCAAAGCGTCGCAAAAACACTATCACAACTGTAACACAATTAAATGGTAGTAGCAGTTGCAAAGTAAACTGTACAGAGCAGTTTGAGACAGAACAGATAACAATACGGCAGGTGTGCGAGCGAGACAAAAAACCGGTTGTTTGTGCGACGCAATACAAGTACGACTAACTGACGAACTAGTTGCGCGCCAGGTTTATTGCACGTCCGGCACGACAAGCGCTAGAGGTTACGGCCATCTATCTATACTACTTGTTTGTGTGACGACAACTGCGACAAAGTGACGGACAAGTAGCGCGCGCTTACGATGCAGCTTTGGTCAGACCGTCTAAATCTTAATAAAATGCCCCATTTCTCGTTATTGTTTAACAATTTATCTTTCACAAGATTAAAACATCTCAAGATAAAAATAGAGTTTCAATGTTCATACTCGCATACTGCAATTTACAATCTACACAATTTATTAGTTTCATACACAGTTTACGAGCTAACTTGAGTAATAACAATAATACGTTCGTGCAATACTAGCATTCAGAATACATGGATACTCGGAACAACAGTGTCGGTCGTGTCATCTATCTCGTGTCGTGCTGCTCAGCTGTTCGTATTTATCTAGTAGTTGGCGCGAAGATAATTTAGTAATATCCGGCGCTTGTCCGCGAGCGCGGCGATGCCGGGTTTAATCTGTTCCTGTTCAGCGCTGCCAGCTGCCTAGCTTTTATAATATCACTTTAATACTTTGAATATTGATGGTTAGTTTTAATTAATTTTGAATTTATTTTAAAAACTCCTGTATATTATGTTCTAACTCTATTGAACCAATGTAAGAATGATATTATGTCCTAGCCCAGCTGAGGTACAACTTATCACTAGTGATAACCAACACTGCATCTTGTAGAGAATACTAAGTTGCATGCGGGTTCAAAAGTTCACAATATGTTTGGTCGCATTTTCTTATAATAAACTCTGTTTGTTATTCCGTTGATTCCATAAATAATGTGGTATCACCAATCCCAATATTTGTTCGTACTTCAGTCAGAACCAATAAATACGTGTGATTCAGTTCGTCGGAGTGTGTTCAATATTAGCGCAATGTTTGCGTTCACTGGAGGAGTGTTTGTTCAGCGTTGTGTTGGCTTTGTGGCTCATTGCCTGCGATAACAGGCTTGCAACGTCTTTGGGACGACGAAAGTATCCGCGACTGATTAGCTGACGATCTCGGCTAATCGTGTGTATTGCGCGATTGTATGCGTACGTGAGTGCTGTCGCGTGTCGCGTGTCGCGAGTCGCGTGGCGGACGGGTTTATGGTTTGTCGATATTATTGATTCTGATATATGTCAGTGGTTTCTCCTCAATAATGCTAAGATGATGACTTAATCTAAGTAACTCATTGTAAAGAATATCGATATTTTCGTGAATGTTTTATTAAATTGAATCGTATTTATAGAGCTTATCGACTGAGTGATGATTGAGACGATACTTAGAATATTGTACAAACAGAAATAACATTACTTTGATGTTCTTAAAACTGGTTTTTATTAGATTTTTTCTAAACATATAAATTCGTTCTTTGTGCGTCTAACGATGTTAAGAGTAGTGAATGAACGATTGAACGTGTTCTCTGAAAGACTTCAGTTCGCGGTCGCGACGACCTTCAGTGATGAATGAAAGCAAATAGATATTTTGAGAACCTGCAAAACGGCTTTAGAATTTGTTTTAATTGGTTTTTAATGGGAGCTAACAAGTACGGTGACACATCTTGGCGTGTTCATCATCGATAACTAAACATCGATTTATTTTATGAAAGGGGAACAAAAAACAGCTACATAACATTCGGTAATATTAAAAACAGGAAAACCAACATATTAATATGAGTTATTTCAAAGTTTGTTTATAGCCCGATAAAATTTTGAAAACTCCATTTTAATGGTCTTTTGGCATTAATTACTAAAAAGGGTTCATTTACGTATTTAATAACCAACAAAACATTGAACAAAGTTAACAGTATAAATAACTTACACAAAATAAAAACTTATCTCCCGTGTCTTCGTGGACTGGCATAAGAAACGCTCATTAAAACTCGCCTTTTTACTTCATTCGCGACATCCCACACTTCAGCCAAACACCGCGCGATGAAGTACACTCGTAATTATTGTCAACTAAATAAACACTGCCTGGTGGGGGAGGGGGGGGGGGGAGGGGTGCGGGGGGCGCGTGCGGGACTGCGATTAGCTCTGCTAATTAACGTTATTCAATATTTGTTTGCAGCAAAAAGGTTCATTACCACCCCCCGTTCGTCTCTCTGCAGCCTCCCCCCTCTTTCGGCGTCTCGGCGTCGTCCTAAGCAAATAGAGGAATTACTCGCGCGCCACACAAACAAGCGAACAAACAGACAGACAGGATACAGATGAGTTTTTCTTATCGTTCGCGACGACACCGCGCGGGGGGGGGAGAGGGGGGTGTTTGACTAACTGCTCGGATTTGTGATTAATTGTTCAACATTGACGCTCTGATTATTGTTATTTGCGATACTGCTTGCTTTGAGTCGCGACGTTATTTTTGACAAATCCGCGGGACAAGACATTCGTAATAATTATCTCATCAATTTACGTAATTGATGTTTTTACTTTTAATTTACTGACACAATGCCTTACAAAATAAATGATCTGTATAAAAGAACTCGAGTAAGTGCGTAGGTAGTGTAGATATATATTACACAGGAGGTACACGGTTGAACTACACAACACGACTACTTTCCGAGTGAAGTGAATACACTAAGTTATCGAATTCCCGAGAAATGATTCGTGAGACTTATATCTGTATTTGTGTTTAGTTTCTTTTAAAGGAAAATGTTTTTGGGATCAGTTTAATAAACCTGATTTAGTAGGCGTTTGTGACATTGATTATTTCACTAGACATTATATTTTGGTAGTGTTTTGAAAATGTATCGATAGTTATAACGTTAGCGTGTAAACGTTATAGTTAAGTAATGATTTACAATCTCTTTCGCCAGACATAATACTCTGTTGTTTAAACGTCTCTTGACTTTCATCAGAGATTACGTAAACGGTGCACGGTGCAAGCAGAGCTAGTCGTATCATGTGACGTCAGTCGACGCCACACATTATACTCGGGTCGTCCATACCAATACATCATGTAGTTCCGCTACAGACACAACAAATTGCTTCACCGATCGTTTCCGAAGCCCGTTATGTATCTATTATACACAACTTAGCTCGACATATCGTAGCGCTCGTAGCTCGTAGCACTTTGCTACTCCGTAGCCCGTAGATCATCGCAAAGTTCCTTCACCTCTGTGCACCATACACGTAGCGCTCACATAGTTGCAGGCACACGGGAACTAAGCACAGAACATAAAAACAGTACAATTGGAACAAGTCCAAGTCATAAATAGTAATAACAACGGTCGGCGCATGACGTATAAAATACTCTAAAATATACGACCGCAGTTACTATAATTACTTGGAATTTATTTGGACGAAAAATAACGAAAGAGTGCTGGACTGTATTTTGTAGTGCAGATTGAATTATTGCAACTGGCTACACGTATGTTTGTGTGGATTAGTCAAATTAATTTATAGTTGTATGTAAGTGTAGCCTATCTTAATCATTGCACGCAATTTCTCAGGTTATAATGGGCTATACACGGTTCAGTTTGCGAGGCACAGTGACGAATATCGCCAATCAGGTTTCCGCACAGAGGGGCTATCGTTTCTCAATGCATGAACACACACACACACTCACGGCAGTCTCACAGATACACACACACAGAATGCGTGTGGTGTATCAATGTTATCGCGTTTCAAAGGGCACACGTGTAGCGTCATTGTCACGCAAACTGTAATGAGATAGAAATAAGCTTTGTCAGTTTTTAACAGGTCGGATCGACAGGATAATTTATAGTCATTTGGAACACTTTCTATTTTCCTATTTGCCACGTTGATTCTACATAATATACCACCGCACCGTTTGTTTTATCACCGTGTAGCCGTTCGGAAGTTCAAAAAAAAAAACAGAATATCATAAATACGATCGTCCACAAAAAACGTCAGTATTTATATTATACAGACGTTAGTTGATAAAATTTATTTTAGCGCTAAAACAATACATCCTCATTAATAATTGAGAATAACTAAATTGTGTGTTAATAACAAACAGCTTGTAAAGCTTTCAATCAGTGGCTGCCCGGCAGTACCCGGCACCCTTATCAATCAGCTGTGAATGATTGATAAGGATAACGACTCGTTGTGCGACACACAAACACACGCAATGTCACTTCATTACCTTACATTATTGATGATTGAGTTTCATCAATATTAAGGTTTCTATAAAAATCTTGCTCATTAAAAGCTGCTGGTGAACCAATTGAAAATCTATTGTGTGGCCAAAAAAATCCAAGCGAAGCAAATGTGATTTTATTTTATAATTTATCCAAGATAGTCTTAAGTTTAAGGTAGGAACATATTGGCAGTATTCTTACCTCGACTCCGACTACACGCAGGTAGCTATTTGCGCAAGACTTCGCCGTATTTATAGCAGACATAGCGAGCGCTGAACAAATGCGTGTTCGGTTTCAGCCATTGTGTATAATGCTCATATTTGAGCAGGTTTAAAAGCACAGCGGCGATAAAGCGAACAATGAGCGCACTCAACATCACATGTATTTCAGACAAAACGTACGGATAACATTACAGAAAGTATTTTGTGATTTTTCGGTATTTGATTCGGTGAAATCCTTGAATTAACACCATAAAATAGCCAGAACTTCGTAAGATTTTCCTGTATCTCTCGTCTGTATCTGTTCTGTGCATTAATAATACTGAAATTATTCATGCATAAACAGCTAAAAGAAGAAGATCTAAAACCTTAGATTATATATTACCTGTAGCCGTGAATCACCCATTTATTGTAAATCTTTGTTTTACCTCGACTCACAAGATAGACGCGACTACAGCGCCCCGCAGGTCTCCCCGTCGCAGTGCCTCAGCAGCTCTGCAGCTTACCCCTGACGAAGAGTAATGCGCGGCGCGATAGTTCAGCGAGAGAGCATCGAGCTGGCGACAACGTCTCAGCGCTAAGTACCGGCGAGAGGCAGGAACGCGATGAATTGTACTAGATGTGCCACGTGGGACCATTTGTATACATTAGAAGCACCGCTAAGATTTTTACACTCCTTACAGAAAGCACACATAAATTCGGAAACAACGACAAAGCTAGTTCAAACAAAGTAATAACTTATACATTGCGGTTACGATATGCAATATGGAGATTTGTCAAGCAATGTCAATTTCATTCTAGTTCTGACCTTAACGTATTTGTCTGACCTTTAAGAAATATAAGCAAGCAATGTTAATCCTGTGTACAGCGCGTACTGTGCACCCGTAGCGATCGTAAAGCGCGCCATAAACGCAGCGTCTGAACAAGTACGCGGCCCTGGGGAACGCACGATGAATGCCAAGATTTCACCTTATTTAAGAGTTCTTCCTTGTTTACTACTGCAGCTCAAGTGGTAGAAAGTTTTATCTGAATTTATGATTGTGCAATCAATAGATCTAAATAAGATCGTGATATAATTATATGCTATGTATAACCAATCGCGGTGAAGTCGTAAAATGTAGCCTAAAATCAAGAGTTTCAATAACTTCATGTGATTTGATCATAAAATTATTTCTTAACTAGCTGATGCCCGCGGTTTCAACCGCGCGGATGTCGGTTATCGCTACCGATGCCGGTTATCGCGACCAAAAGTAATATTTTCGTACCCCCCCTTTCGAACCCTTGAATAAAGATTTTTTTTGTTTTTTTTTTTATTAAAAAGTAGCCCAAAATATCTCCATACCAAATTTCATGCAAATTGGTTCAGTAGTTTAGGCGTGATTGAGTAACAGACAGACAGAGTTGCTTTCGCATTTATAATATTGATAATATTAGTATGGATTGTATACCTAATTCATTTTAAATTAAATATACCTACGCGGATTTAGGCAAGCACAGGCAAAGATAAAACATAATTTCAAGAAAAGCAGTGCTTTACTTAAAATAATGCAAATAGTAATTATGAGTTCTTGTATCCTCTGTTGCAACGAAGTAATCGTTTAATAAATACATAATTATTAGTGTTCATCCGGTACCCGCCACTCGACCGCTCTGACCGACACATCGACTTCAGTGCCATCCCCTGCGCGGCACACGCTACGTAGTAAACCTATCTACTTTCAAATTGAATCATTTGAATATCTGTTAAAATGGAGGCAATACCTTATAAATTACAGTGAAAACCTTCAGACGAAAGGTCACGTTTATTTTCTGATTATACAACTTTAAACCCGTGAATGAACGACAACGACCCGCCAGGCACCCCCGAGACCCCCGCGACCCATGCAGTAATTAATCATTCGCCATTAAAGCAATAAAAAACTCATCTCAGCCCTAAACTGCAAGGGTTTAATTCAAAACAGATGGGAGAAAGGAAGGCAGCGGCCGCAATCCCGGGGGGATGCCGGGACGATCCCGGGGCGCGGGATTACAGCGGGAGTGCGTTATTTATGGATCCTTGTAGCACATATCGACATTATCGTAGTGTCAGTGAGAGCTTAGCTAGTTATTATCGTTTAAGAACTGCTTTATGTTAAAATCTTAGACAATATTTTTTAACAAAATAATACCACAATCCTCTTAGCTCAAGACACTTTGCTTGATCAGATTTCATATTAAATATTTATTAAATAACAATAGTTGAACAGTCTGCTCTGTCACAATATGAAATTGGTGAATTAATAATATAATACAAGAGATGCCACGTTTCTACTGAAAACTGAACTAAAGGCAGTGGATAGGTATCGAAGAAATCTGCATCGTCATTCGTGACCACCAGTCAGCACCTCCCCCTGTTGTGATCAGCGACACACGTAGCTGTTAAACAAAATTAGAGTTAAGAATTCACCTATTAAACTAAAACGCAGCCCCAATGAAGTAACCTAGTAAAAGGTGCGGGGAGTCCACGATGCGAGGGAGGGGGGATGAAAGTGGAAAATCACTGGAAATGCATCTGTACGCAAAGCAATACAGATTTTTCCCGCGAATACAGCGGATTATACCCGCCGAGATATATAGAAGACATTCGAAAGAAATTTTCAAACGAACTAAAACAACGGTGCAACCAATCAGATGGAAACCCTACGGCAATAAAAATACGATACAAAATTGGATCACTCCCAAGGTGGCATGAGAAGAAAAGTGCGAAAAAGAAGCTTAGATCGGGCTCGAGGGCACTTAAACGTTGCTAGTTCGGCGAGTGAATTATTCGCGATGGCAAATGCTTTGTTCGCTTAATGCTCACTGCTTGCGCCTCCTTCCTCCTGCACTCAATAATACACGCTGCAGCCGCGCACGCTGCTGTTCACTGTTATATCGGAGACAAGACGGTGCGATGATGTTACAGGTGCGAGGCTACTGACTATAAACAATAATTAATGCGTACGATCTTGCTTACGTGCTGACGCCGATAGACACTTTTTTTAAATATTAAATACCTAATTATTAGAATTGTTTCCATCATCAGTTACAGGTCAAACACGATCTTTAAAAAATCATGAAATGTTCAAGTTAGAGGTTTGCATATTGCCCATGCAGACAAACTTATACTCCCGGGTTATAAGTACAACAATCCATTTCTTAACTAAAATATCTCTGGTAGGTTTGGATAGAGAAAGGTGATACTGGATACAAACGGGCTATAGATAGTACTCACAAAGTAGAATATTTTGCATGCATCATAAATTAATTAATGTATTATTTGAACGCTTTCGCAACTCTGATCTTTTTAATTTCATTAGACGCCAAACAAAATTAATATAGCTTCATGACAGTTCGGTTTTCAATAGCAGCGTGAAACATCCGTTCCGTATGGTGTCGGACGCAAAGAATAGCACCATCCCATATCTTCCCGTGGGTGTCGTAAGAGGCGACTAAGGGATGTACCAGAGAATGGGCAGCAGCGTTCTTTGTGCTTTTTGTATCGACCGTACTGCGATCGCCAACCCGCCTGCCAAGCGTGGCGATTATGGCAAACCCCCCTAAGCAAAAATTACACTTAGGGGAGGCCTATGTCCAGCAGTGGACGTCTTTCGGCTGAAATGATGATGATGATGATGTGAAACATGAATTTGGTATTGGACACCTTGCAAAGTGTTCCTTCAAAACGTGATCGACACGATGTTTTCCGTGACCAATCAGAGGTCTGTGTACTAAATCAATAGAAGCTCAATTAATTAACATGTTGCGGGACGGTACTGACTTACTCAATACTCAATACTTTATTGCATTCCACATTAGTACTTAGGTGGTAAAACTTATAATTGCAGTGCTTGACAGTAAAATTGCAATGGACCCCACATCCATATTTTCAATAAGTGATTTTGTGTATAAATGCTGCTGCAGTAAAATGGTTTTCCTTATTCCATTATACGAAATTTCACTGTACTGACCCAACCTCAGTTAAAAAGATGTAAACTTTCACGGTGGTGCTCGTACTGTCATTTTACAATATTGAAAAATCTACTGCTAATGCAATGCGTCCCGCAAAGTTTTAAAAACCACATAGAAACATAAAATCCCAACCGCACACAAAAAGTCTAAAGTGAAAAACTCCACAATACGAATCAATTACTTGATATCGACATGCAAAGCCCCCTCCCCCCTCCATGCCCTGCTTCTGGTATCTCCATCTGAATCCCAATCAATCGCAGGTATCTCTCCTCCACAACAATTATAAAACAATTAATTTCTTAATAGTCCCTTAGGAACAAACGTAATCCCCTTTTTTTAAGAGCATTCCACAACGAGGAACAAAGGTACGGAGGTACCGGCCGCCGCCGCCGCCGCCGCCGGCCGCGAGTCAATTAATTCTTGATTACCCGCGTTTTTCCAATCTTTCGTCCTCCCTCCCCGCGCAGTCACCTCAGCCCCGCAGATCTCCTGTTTTACATCACAATGAACATTTTAATCGGCCCATTAAAACGAATGGTAGGTAGGATGGTATCTCAACAAAAACTGGCGCTTGCCGTAACCGATAGTTACCTGGTTACGATCTCTATCGGGGTGCGGCAGGGTTTGTGCTACTATCTGTTACTGGGACGATGAGAAAGGACGCGGGGAGGGGGGGGGGGAGGGTTAATGACTTTCTTGTAGTCCCTCGTCTACAAGCCGTGACCGCTTGATTGCAATCATGTCCTCTGACTAATTGGCGACGTAAAGACGGAACCCCAGCGAGGACGCGCGTTATTTAGTTTTCTAACAAAAAAAAATTGAAAAAGCCCACGACTGTTAAAGATTGCAAAACTAGTTCATTTAATGGCAGCCCCCGACGGACATTCTTGGGTTTTTTTAAGGTGAGTGTTTTATGTTATTTTATCCTTTTTTCAATTAATTTTTAACAGTCGTGGGCTTTTTCAAAATTTTTAATTTAGGTTTTTATTTTAAACTTTAAACTTTTATTTTTATTTTTTTATCTAAGAACATGCACCAATCAAACCTAAACCCATAACTGAAAACTGAATCAAAATCGGACTTGTAGTTTTGGAGAAAAATGGCAACTTTGATTTGCACAAAAATTTTTTGCTGCAGCGCCCCCTGTTGAGTTGTCACCGTAACACCTATCTAAGAACATGCACCAATCAAACCCGAACCCATAACTGAAAACGGAATCAAAATCGGACTTGTAGTTTTGGAGAAAAATGGCAACTTTGATTTGCACAAAAAATTTTTGCTGCAGCGCCCCCTAGTGAGTTGTCACCGTAACACCTATCTAAGAACATGCACCAATCAAAATCAAACCCATAACTGAAAACTGCATTAAAATCGGACAAGTAGTTTTGGAGAAAAATGGCAACATGTATTTGCACAAACACACAAACAAACAAACAACCTCTCACCCCAAACGCATATACCGTCTCCGTTCCGTCGTGGGTAAAAAGGTGAAGTAGGACCCTTCACTTATTCCTTTAGTACTGGTAATACATCGTGAGATGTTGACTCCGACGAATTGATGGGCGAGATGACGATAACTGTCTATTACTCACTGTCTCCAGGTAAACTCTCTACATATTTTCGAGATAAAATTCATGTCAAAGTCCGGACAATTGGACACGAGTAACCTTGAAAGAAATACTCAATTAAGATATTATTTTGGAAAATGTCTTATAGGTACAAGACTAAATTACTTACCAAGCTACAAATATTTTTTTTGTAAATGTAGGTATTTTTTATGTAATAAGTAGTATTTCCCTGCAACAGCTAATAAGCACAAGAAGTTATTTTTTTTTTGAACGATTAGTACTATTGTTCTTGCTTGTTATTAACCATGTCTGAAGTAAGAAAGGAGCGTACATGTCCTACCCACTGCATCGAAGATGGACTCTTGTAAGTGAAGGTCATTGCCCCAGCCATTACCGTGGCACGTGACTACTACTCCCACGCACAGATTGCTCCGCGCACAGAGTACTCACAACACCAGCTATGCACTGAGCAGTGCGTACAAACAGTATATGAATGATACCAGCTACGCAGGCATGGAATAATGTGTACGGGAGTACGAATAAGACAAGCTATGTGTGATGTAGCGTTCGCGGAATTTATAATTGCCACGTGGAAATATGGAAAAAACATTTCACGTAAAGTGCTCTCTGTTGATACACAAGACAGCCACAATTTTATTAGCATGTAGCATAAGAATGACCTCTACAACGATTGACTAAGAAGACATTATCACTATAGAAAAGATTGAATTCAGCGATCATACTGTCCCTTTACTAGAGCGTCTCACAAGGTGTTCACGACAGCGTTAGCTAACTGTAAGCAAACAAATAAACAGAAGTACTTGAAATCAAAAGCCAGTTCTGCACATTGTGTGGTAATCTCATTACCCAGTGTTTGTGTTCAGCTGTTGTGTTATGATTTAGTTTTATATCGCGCTCGTAAACCGGCCGCCGACGTCCTCGCTATCCGACAACTACCCTGCATGGAACCCTTTCCTACCCCGTCCTACCCCTTCCTACCCTGCGTCCTACCCTTCCCGAAGTGAACTCGTAAAGTCTGCTGCTGTAGGTAAGATTCCCATATTTATAACCTTCATAAGCTTAGAACATAATATACGTATGTACGTACAAATGTACAGCGATATATTTTTTACTATTCCGTTTGACTGTTTCTATGTTGGAGTATAAAACACGTAGGTACTGTGTCTACTGTTTCGGAAACATTTGTGCAAATAGAAGCCGGGGGAAAAAATGTTGAATTTGTTTTGTGTGAAGTTGCTGCGTTTCCAAAGTTAGACCACCTGGTATTGATACGATAATTTTGATTATATTTATTTAATTAATTGAGACCATAGATTGAAAGAAGTGTTAGTATAAACTTATCCTATTGTAAGAAAATAACACAATTATAACAAACTAGCTGATGCCCGCGGCTTCGCCCGCGTGGAAGTCGGTTAAATTATATACTAAAACCTTCCTCGAGAACTATTTTATCCATTGGTGAAAACAGCATGAAAATCGGTGAAGTAGTTTTTGAAGCGTACACAAACCAACATAACATTTTTATATATATAGAAGATAGAAGATAGAAGAAGATTAATAATGGACTCGTAGTTACTGTTACAAATACCAAAATATCCTGTCGCTATTCTTATTTCTGAAAGTGGCAGTGACAGCTTTTTAAAACATAAGTAAAGAAATGCAGTGTTCTAACAATTTTAGCTCTATCAATACAGTGTGATGAACTTACAACGTATCTGTTACGAAAATGTTCAACCTCTATATCCATGCGCTTCTTTGAACACGATCACATGTGTATTATAATATTGTATTGTATAGCGTTACATAAGTATGTCACACACTCGCACCGTACGAGAGGATGCGAGTTCCGCAATCCTTACAAAATACGCAAAAATTCGCCATAAACCGTTTTACGACGGTATGTTCGGTACAACACGCATCGTCCGCACTTCGCACGGGTTTCTACACGATTTATGGTGGAAATGTGGAAATGTGGAGCTATCCACAAATATAGAAATCAATTAGAATGAGCCACGTGACGCTAGTGGCGATGGTGGCAGCACGCGCCTCTCGGCGGCTTTGTCTTACAATCTCTTTGTTGTGTAAGCCGGTAACGACGGCATCGATTGATGTTCAGTGCGGTGGCTTTAATATAAGCAACATAAGTCTTAGAGATCAGGCTTTCTAAATCTTACAAGCGTAGAATTCAAGATTTCAGGGAATAAAATTTTCAGAATTTTCCTGTTAAGTTTAGATTAATTTAAGTATTTGAATAGCAATATTGACGGCACGGTTGGCGCAGTGGAAGTGGTTCAAGCAGTTGACTGCTGCACTAAGTGTCGATCCCCGCACGGAACAAATATTTATATGGCCTACAGATAGTTGTTTCGGGTCTGGGTATTTGTGTATGTGAGTTTAAAGTTTAAATGTATGTGAACGACACAGGAGAAATTCCTATTGTGGAGAAAAAAATTGCACTAGGTTTAAACTTTGTTACAATATAATTGCATTTCCATAATACAAGTTTAACTTCAACTTGGCATACAGAAGTTTCACAAACATGTACTATTTAATATTGTGTACTTTTTAAACTATTATAGCGTCACTACCTTTATCAATTAATTGAATCTACATAATAGAAGCCGGTAACTGTCCAACGTGCTATCATTATTAACTTTAGTTAAAACCAATAAATTACGAATATAATTTAAGTACTGGTCGTGATGGCCGCGCACCAATTTTACCTTTAATATTTCAGCGCAGGCACTTTGATTAAATTTACCAAGAGGGAAATAATTTGGGGGATATAAAGGATAGTCGATGAAGCAGGTGAAGGTACCTGCACCTGTGGGGTGGCATATGGCACCCGTGGCAGGTGGCGAGCGGAGCAAGCCTTTGTGTGAGCGCTGCAGGTGTGTGGCGAAAACAGTTTGTGACGTCAAACGTGTGAAATATAATCACAAAGTAAACTTAACTAAAAGAAATTTAGAAGAACATTGCAAAATTAAAACAACTCATCTGTTCCAATAGCATTACTTTTAGCCATCAAACAATGTGCTTAAATATTATTAAAGTTAATTTAATATTTAAAAACCGATCACAAAGTTATTCAAGGCATCCAGCAATGTTGCCAGAATAATGAATTAATCCAAAACTAGATAATGAAAGCCCCTAAAAGTAATTATGTGCTAGTAATAATTTATTGCGATGGAATTTTCTAATTATCTGACCAACTTTCAGTTACGTTACAATTCTATACAAAGTATTTGATTTAAAATAGAACTAAAGTTAGTAAATAACTTTGCGATTACGATAATTAAATTATCATTCTAGTACAATAAGCTTTGAAGTTAATCGATTGTATCATTGTTTCTAATGAATAGTTTAATTCGTGTTAAAGCTGAAAACTGTCGATATTTGAGAGTTTGAGCTACACTCGACCCGCAGCCGGGCCCTGCGGGAGCGAGGTAACCACAGAACTATCTTCGCTGATAATAATGCTCTAAATACTTTAATAGCATGTTAAACGATACACTACACAATGCGATCTTCCGTTTATTATATAAGAGTGAAGAATTAACTCTTGAGTTACATTTTTAGAGCAAGATCCCAGAGCCGCCAGACATTATTTATTTTCTTAGAAATAAAATGTATGGGATAATGTAGTGTTAGTATGTACTTTTCGTGTAGTTGTCAGGTACTAGGTAAAGGCAGGTAAAAGTAATACTCACTTTACTTACATTCTCAGTCTCGATTTAAATTAGGACTATTTTAAGAGTTTTTCAGAAGCCAGACCAATCGGAGAGGTCAATCATCTCCCCAGACACACATAAAGTGTCGCTTTTGATAACATGATAAAAATATAGGTCATAGATTTATTTATTCGAGTAAGTGGACGGACCTAAAAATAAACTGATACAACTAATATTTGTTTGTACGAGTAGATAGCGCGGAGAAGAGAGCGCATCGCAACAAGTTAGCGCGCGGCAGACAAGTTGCTAAACGACAAAATAGCGGCTATTTTAACAGTTAAATTGAGAAGCAAACAAGTTACAAGTTGTTCGCCCCGAGCGGTCCATCTTGTTATGCTCTAATGTCGACGATGCGACGTTCGCGCACTTTTACACAAACTGCCGCGAGACAAGTTAGCGCGATTGAACCACCCGTGCTCAACAATAAGGAAACACATGATTATGTCCTACAATTAAACAACTAAAACTCATCGTTATAACTTTGCACCAAGTTTCTTCAAGGAACCGTTTTATGACATTATTATTTTTGCTGGTATTCTCACAGCTTTATTCACGCAACAACCCAGCGTTAAATAAAAACGTAAAATATCTCTCTAGAATCCACTGACACACCGCATCTCGAAATAACCGCATTACCGTATCTTTGTGTTGGTAAATCTCATATGCATTCCATACTTAACATTCAGTAGTGATTTACTTGCGTAATATATGCGAGGTGGTCCCTCCCTGCCAATACTTCATACATAAAAAGCTTAATACCGTCGTAAAATGTCCATATCAGGTATATTGGTCCTCCGTATCAATACCCTTGATACATGGAGCCGGTCGCTGGCTCGACAGGTACGCTCAGCCGCATATAATATGAGCCGAGTTATATGACGTCTCATTATTTTTTCGACAAAAGAGGTCGGCCGGTCGGCTCTACCCATAAAATTAAAATAAATATCTCTTGTATAAAATCAACTGCCTGCTACAATCATCTGCCCGGGTTGAGTGCCTCCCTTTACGTTTTAATAAGGCTTAAAATATGTACTATTTGTTTAGGTATCATTGACTTTTGATTTCGTATTCATAAAATAATATTAGAAATTGGAATGGGTTCCTAAAAAAAGCATTACAGACTCTGGATTCCTGCGAGACATTTGTCTGTTTATCTCGACGGTGCTCACAATAATTACACTAAGTATGTCCCCGAGGTGTCGGCGTTATCTTGAACTTGACAAGAGAAATGTATCGAGTCTTGTGGCTATCGCTGTAATGTTTATACGAGTATTATAACATTTCATTGTGTTCTGCTGCGAAATTCGACTAATAAGTGCTTTCAAACAAGAGCCCCTTTGCTATTAATTTACACTAATCATAGTTTTAGTAATCCGTTGGCTTTGTGCCGATGAGTTGATTGTTAGCTAGTGATAGCTCCCGGGTTGGTCCGTGCCTAATTCTGAGATCAGAAGAGAGCCATATCTCACATATCTGAGTACGGTCGTACGAGTACGTCGGTGTCGAAGTGATGTAGGTACAGCGGGTACAGCGGGTACAGGTTCGACGGCCTGATTGTTACAACGTGTGTACGTAAATAATTAGCATATTATGTAACTACTCCAATTACTCTTACTAATGTGTAATTCCAGAGAGTGGTTTACAGTCTTGTCAGTCATACATAAAGCATTTCATATTCAATGGTGTATCTTAGCAATTTGATTAAAATGAATGTTAGAATGTATATTGATACATTGGGATTTACCTTTTGGTTGTTAGTTAATAACAAATTTTTGCTCGGTACGTAGAAACCGTCATTATTTTAGCAATATTTGGTTCGCACTTCTATTACAGAAATACAATTATGAAAATACACGTAGTATTTGTTAGAGTTCCGTCCGGATAAACAGCCACATGGTGTCAACGCGAGTATATCAGTTATTCTGAGAATCATATTCACGTTGATACGTTCCATTGTATTTCAAAGAGGAAATTGAGTAGAATGATAAATTTATACGAATATGATGATATTGGCCGGTTTATTCGTGGAACTAATATTCACATCTCATTATAGAAATACTGCGTTCTCGATAACAAACATTAAACACAGTAACTAACCATAATACTGAAAATATCTATTCGAAATAAATTATGATGAGGGCAGGAGTAGGTATGATGACAACAAGTTAAGGTTAAGTTAAGTTTTTAAGTTTATGTGTGGAAACTTGTAATTGGCCTTCTTCTACATGGTAAATTGCCTGCAAAATATGTTTTAGCTGTAAGTTTCCTTAAAACAAATAAAATAAAATAAAACTGAGGCTAAGTTGGAACAGTAACGCTGGTCGGTTACCAGCTCGCACTGAACGTACCAATGATCCTCGCCCACACCTCTCGACAGTCAGGCGGTCCGGTAAACAGATTAACCGTAAAGAAAAGAAAAAAACTTGTTTTTAAGTTAGCTAATTTACCGCAATCTCGCACCTTCCCGCGCAGTTATCAGACGAACAAAACACTGCGCGTGTGCAAGTGTCCGCTAGATGGCGCTGACAACCCTCGCGGCGCTGAGTTATCGTTCAATTACTTCGCTGCCTGTTCCCTGCCCACCCCGCAGGCACAGCGAGCGTGAACACGCGAGGATTTGCGATAAATCTGATGGAAACCTTTTATGAAACGTAATCTATTACAATGTGTTACAGGAGGGAGGCACGCACTGTTGTGTGTTTTGTTCACAGGTACAAGACGTGCAAACAATAGTTTATTTAGTGCGCAGTCTGAAGAGCTCTTATAGTCCGCACATAAAAAAACTTACTTTCATTATTATTAATGCAATACTTTTGTCCAACTACAATAATATCACGTTGATCTAGTGGATTTGATTCCCGGGTCGAGCAGGGCTATTAAGTTTTTCTATTAGGAACTTCTCAGTATCAGCCACGTCTGGATCTGTGCCTGTTGATGACAATAGGCTCACCCCCTATTAAATAGGACTTAAACATCTGGTGAAATGTGCGTGTATTATTAGATACACCTATACTTGGTTACACCTTCGGGGATTACAGGCGTGATGATATGGATGTATGTTTTTAGGGTTCCGTACCAAAACGGAAAAAAAACGGAACCCTTATAGGATCACTCGTGTGTCTGTCTGTCCGACCACCCCCCCCCCCCTTATCTCCGAAACTAGTAAACTACTGATCCTAAAATTCTGAAAAAATACAGAAATTAGTTCAACACGTATAGATTACAGGGAAACCTATAAGAAGTCATGGTACGGAACCCTTCATGTGCAAGTCTGACTTGCACTTGGCCAGTTTTTTTTTTTCAATTAGTCACAGGTGGATTCAGCTACGGATACCAGACACTAATAGATACTGTACTGAGGTATCTGTAACCTTTCTGGTATTTGTTCCCACCGGTTTGTTAGCTTACGGGTCACTGTAAAGCCCACAGATTCACTGATGTAGTTATAAAGTACATAGCGAATGTTCTGAAGCGGTGCTGCAGGCGCCAGGAGCCAGGAGCCACGAGCGTGCGCCGTCAATTATTCACAGATTACCGCCAGCTCTTTAACTAGTTATACTCGCACTAGTTCATACCCGCGGCGGTGCCTGCGTTTGTGAGCTACTGCCGGAACTACGTTCTGTTTAAGTAGTTAAATAAAATATTCAACCACGTTTCCCTCGCAGATACTTTTTCTTTTGGTATGTTGGTACATATTTGGATTATGTTAAGGTAAAACCATACAAAGACCATACAAATGTAGTAACACTATCTCAGTTCAGAGGACACTAATCCTGCTTTTCTCATTTTAGTTTGTGAAGCAGTCGGGTAAAAAGTAAATATTTTTCAGGATAAGCGCGTCCGTTATGAGCGCTACACAAGCGCTAGAGAGTAGATTTGCATTTTATCTCATTTGATTTATGGTTAGGTTAATAAATATCTACTAGTTTAATGCGATAAGAGTTGACCTTTTTAATGTTAATAGACTATTCCCAATAGAGGTTTTAACCTGCGTTGTATAGATTTACTGATAGTGTGTTATCAATAATTATATAGATGTATAGTTTGTAAATAGTACCTAACAAATAATATTATAATATCTCCGAAACAAATATTCCTCTAGCAACTACAGTACATCGTTACGCTACGTTTACTCTCATAGGCGCGAGACAACATAAACACATGACGTCACTGTGACGTCACCCTAATCATGTCACCAACGATCCGTTGAACGAAACAGATTATAATAAAGGAAATAATTTAAATCCAAGTGAGGGTAAGCAGAGCCAGCGCTAGTTTTAATATAAAGCGGCTTAGGACTTGGCCACATGAATATTTAACAAATGTGACCCTTCGCCCTTGCTCTAATGAAAACATGCTCCCTTATTAGATATTTTAGGATTATTTTATTTTCATAGTTCGGGGCGTGGTGTGTCCGGTGTTTAAATAAACTGACGTGACGGTTAGTAGCTGTGTAATGTGTGTAGTTGTTGAGAGTAGGGTGTGTTTACATTTGTTTCAAACCCAATCATTATAAATGTCACACAGATAAAAATAGATACGTTAGAATAGCATAGAACAAATGCGTAGCGGCTCTGCTACGGCGTAGCAAGCGTAGCGATATCACCAGCTACGCCGTAGCAAACCGCTGCATGGCCGCTTAGTTTTGCAAGCAAAAGCAAACTTTTGGAGATAATTGTTGGCCCTACCGGTACCCGGGTACCTGTTGTACAAATGTTGTTTTTGACTTTGCTCCGTGTGACCCGGTAAAGTTTTGACCACAAGTTGAATATTAGGAGAGGGTTTTGTAAAGCAATGAAATCTGTGACCTCTCATCCGTGAAAAACGAGGTCTTAAAGGCATTTTAAAAGACGCTAAACTAAATAAAAATATGAATTAAAACAATCGCGTGGTGTTACTTTATATTGGAAAAACCAATGATCTTTGTATGAGATTTGTACTCGTCAGTTCAGGTACTTTATTTAAAAATGCAAGGTATTATTTAACCAATAGCTTAATAAATCACCATTTCTAATTAGGCGTCGCCAAAGCGCAGCTAATTAGAAAGAGCTCATAAAGTCCCGGAGCACTACAGCACTACAGCTACAGCCGAGTGTCCCTACCTACTGCACGACTTCACTTCGAGCTTCCGGCAAAAAGTACAGCAAGAAGTCTCAGTAACGCTGGCCCCACACGACTGTGTATGTAAAGTCGACTGTCCACTGATAAGCAGAATTCGTAGAAGTATGCCAAGTTGACAAGTCTACTCGTGTCTGTGGACGATCCACCTACTCTTGACTTAATTTTTCTCTGCCCCATGCAGAACATATTCACAGTAGCCCGCAAAGGTCTTAAGTTGCATTCTGCCAGCACGGTGACACACTGCGTTTTGTAGCAAACACCACGTTTCCTATTCCTTTGAGAATTTCGATCGGTCTCACAGACTCACGCGTGTAACGTAACTGTGCAACGTTGTGGAGCTGCACCTTAGAGCCGGACTCGCGCGGTTCGCCTACAAATTTGCGCTTGCGGCCGATAAATCGTTCGCTCACCTAAAGGCATTCCACTTAGATTGCAGGCGCCGGAATGTCGCCTAATTGTTGTCCTCTCCCTGTCCACCCCTCCCCCCATCCACCCCTCCCCCCTACCTCTTCCGGGGCAGCGCATCGCCTCACCTGCCTGGCGCCTTGTGCATGGATGGTGTTAGACAGGTCGAAGTGTTACTATTACTGTTACTTGTTAACGCAGCGGCATCAACAGTTTCAAATCACAAAGAATGAAACAGTTTTTTTTTTTCTAAAATAAAACCTTGTTATTTTTTTTGTTATTTTATACTACACAATGGACCTTGACAAGGTTAACACAGATCACAAGTTTCTCAAAACAATCTCACGGACATCTGAAAAAAAATACAAAACAAAATATGGTGGATAAGATAAAGAACAAGAGATTATGATACAAAACATCTTAGCGGACGGCGGAGGCTGGCTCAGCTCGCTGCTTAATAACTCTAATTTGTCCGCACTAATCTACGCCGACATTAATCACTAGCCCTCACTGAGACTCACTGAGTTACTGGGCGAAGCTCCTAACAAGCAAAGATATCGGCAGAACAAACATGTATTCTAAATAGATTTTTGACCAAAAATCTAATAGAACGCTACTTCTATCAACGCATCTTACACGTGTTACCATTAATCGCGACAGTCAATCAGTTCACTCTTTGTTCAACATTATATCTTGTGTCGCAGGAACTTTAGCTAGAACTTCCGGCCTTAACGTTACTGTTGAGAAGTATACTACGATCAACTTTATAATTCGTTAAAGAATCTATTAAAGTTATTACATTCTGAAACTAACGGCACCAATATTCCTTATTGGCACAATACATAGACCCAGAAGTCCATCACAGTAGTCCGCACAGTGTTCACCGCGAGATGGCGCCACCTGTGCTCAACTGCTCACACCGGAGCGCGGCGCTCCGTGACTGCTTGCTTAACGTGATAACGTGCTCTACTGTGCGAGCTCTTATCTATGAGGCGACGCGCGACGGTTACCCCTCACCAATGGCGGAGTTGAAACTATCTACACTATTTACTAACAAATGGGTACAGTTTAAACCTAGAGTTTAATATAATGTCATTGAGAGAGCTGTGAGCTGTTAAGATTCTGAAGTAATCCTTATTCGCCTACAAAGGAGGTGTTTGAACTGAACGATTTAAACGAACGAAGCAGTGAGGTTTATAACTTGTTACAGAACCCTGAAAGCAACTGCGAGTCCATCAGTTTCGAGTTCAACCGCCAGCTTTAATGTATCCACTGCAATTGAGATTCTCAGTAAAAATAACGTTTTCACTCCTCTTGCTCAAAAAGAACGTCATAATAGCATACCAGAGCGGGCCTAAAATTGCATATTTTGCCCTAGGGCTAAAAGTAAATCTCGTACGACAACTTGTTCAGCCAGCTGGTGCGTGGATGTAGTTTCAAGTAAAAAAAAATGTTTTATTTTAAAAAATGGAACTAAACGCGCTGAATGCCGAACTCTTTGGTAGAATGTGTGCGTTGCATTGCAGCTAAAGAAGAAATAAAAAAAAGGCATTGGCCCGTTTTGAAATTGTATTATTAAATTGAATTAAATTTTTAATAAAATAAACTCATATTGAACATGGTTATTTTATTTTCTCGCAATCGTAGTGAAAAGTACAGTGTAACACACGGCGGCGCTAAAATCCCATTATAACTCGGTTCCTATTTACTACCTCGCTAAAGCTCGGTAGTAAAACTACCTCGTATATAATGGGTCATTTTAGGCCCTTGTATTACAATGTACTATTTATTACCAGAAATTGGAACAATGCCTAGAAGCGTTTTTTATGGAAAAGCAATTCACGAATAAAAACGTAGATTAGTATAAAGCGTATTATTGCTAGCATTTATATTCAACATTAAACGGGAACCAATCTCATTGTAAGTAATAAGTTTAACAGTTAAGCTGATCTGTATGAAATTTGGCATATAAATAGTCCATAACCAGTGTTAGTACATAGAAGTACCTACTCTTAATGGCGAAAGTATGTTAATTATCGACTTCCGATATCGAATATCATATCGAATCAGGATATTTCCCTCGCACACACACACACGCACACACTGTACTGATACATCTCGTTATGATCCCGCGCGTCACCCTCGCCGTGTTATTAATTTCAATTACAAATTACACGTAATCGGCTTCACTTCGCGAGATTCGTGTTAATCACATTCCACTAATTATCCTCGTATATACGTAAATAATGGATATATTGTGTGTTTATTTGTGTTTCTTGAGGGCCTCAACAAAATAACACTTTAACAGTGATTATATCGAGAATGGAAAAGTCGACAATCATGATAATTGTCGAAAAGTTAACGCCAATTACGTCGTTGTACAAAACACTGATAATAATTGCCACTTGGCAAAGTCCTTCGAATTCAGCTTATATGTAACATGCAATATATCATAATTAATCAGTATGTAATGATCCCACTGCTGAGTTCTATGAGAGGGAGTGGGTTATATTGAGTGTAACCGACTCGCTCCCACTTTGGTATCCATTGTTATCGGGTCTAAGACGTGCCAGTTTTCTGACGATGTTCCGTTTTCATGAAAAACAGTGGTCATGAACTTTATTTAAGGTTAAGAAAGCCGCCACCAAAAATTAACGTGAGGTGTAAAGAAAAGTCAGTTTTGCTATGTTTAAATAAGTGTTAAAGTAGAGTAAATCCATGACAAAACCGGCTACTCACTCTCACTATAACTTAGTTAAAATGTAGATGCAGCTAACAGTATACGTAACTGCCTACACTACTTTGACGTCAGTACGAACTCACCAACTTTCTCATTCATAAACATTATTATAGTTAAGATTATTTGAAAGCGGATTAGTCCCCGAGCTTCTGGGATCGCATAATACCTACAAGAGAACTAAATTCTGAAAACTTTCGAAGCTGTCTTCAACAAAATGATCCACCATTTTAAAGTGTAGAGAAGTTTTATTATCCGACACCCCTCACTCGTCGGCGAAGAGTTTCGACTTCACTGTATTATGATGAGCTAGGTGGTGTGTGGTGTGGTGTGGTGTGGTGTGGTGTGGTGTGGTGTGGTGTGGTGTGGCGTGGTGCGGTGTGGCTATTCGCAGCTATTTATCAAGTAGTTCCGATAGCTCGTAGTTCGCGGAGTGCGCAACTGCGGTAAATTGCCAGAAGTTGCGCGCCGTGTATTAGCCGATGGCATGTTATTGCTTAAATTGTATTGTGAACTAGAAACACTATCTACTACTATGTACAACTGTGTAGTATATTTTTGTTCTGTGACGTAATGTACCCACATTTTTGTAACTGACGTAGAAGAGATGTGCATTGAATATTAAACCAACTGATACATCGCTGTTGTGTATCAATAATTTATACTAAACAACTTAACTTTAAACTTTACCAAAGCGCTCAATTTTTTTTTTTATAGCACTGGTGAATAAGCTGGTTTAGAACTGACATCACTTTGATAGGTACTATAAGAGATGTCGGTGTTTTTGGATTAGTGAACATAATTACTTTAAACAATCTTTATAGTTCTCTGTTATGTTGAAAACAGGCTTTACTCAAAAGTGTTCTCTGGAGAGATCTCACAGAAGTACGAATATTACTACTTTTAGCACAAATAGTTCAGTATGTAGCATTAGTGATCAGACAGCACACTCGTGATTAGCTTGTGTTCGATACAAGCTGTGAGCACGAGTTGACTCGACTTTGATCACTCGCCCTCGTATTAGTCTGCCGTTAGACATACCTCGCTTCCAGCAGTGTTTAGTGTTGCCAACTACTGGCTAACTTTACTAATCAACAATTTAAGCCTGGTTTTTAATCGATATTACTTTAAAAACGAAATATTGGTGTTAGGTTTTTATTTTTCCATCTAGAATGTCTCCGTAACAGCACGGAGTCTAGATGTTTGCCGTGTTAAGAAAGAATAGGTTCCTATCGTATACGAGTCATATATAACTGGCAAAATGTGTATGTAGCTACTGAGGTATACTTCTACCTAACACTATACAAATAACTGTCATGATGGTACATTGTTGGTAATAATTACACAGAGGAAATAAGGTTTTTTAAAAAACTTATCAGTAATTAAAGGACTCGTGTTTAATGTTTTAATAAAAATAAAACAAAAGAAAATTTATGAATTTTATTTCGAGCTGTAAGCTGATCAAGGCATTATAAGATTTGGTTCGACCCCCGGACTCAGATTAATGACGTCATAAAAGTTGACGTGACGCGACGCCGGCGGCTACTTGCCTATCATGGAAGTTTTTTATTATACCGCTGTACGTATTTAAATATCTTTATGAGCACTTAATTCAATGTAAATCTCATTAAGTTTCGGCTATCATAACATAAAATATTAACTACAAAATATTACAATAAAAAACATCTGAAATTAAAGTAGCAAGCGCTAAGGAGCGTTTTACAGCACTTCACTGCTTTCTAGAAGAATGCGGCTAATTCTTACAACTAGTTTAACATCAGATAAAAGATAATCTGCCCCGAGCTCGTCCGGTACACAAGTTGACGTCAAAGGCGCCGAGGTACAGGCCGGACAAAGGGCCTGCGGACGAGCAAAAAGTGTAGCCGCGGACGAAGGACGACAGTGACTGTGGACCACTTCGTGCACAATTCGAAACTCCTGCACTTGATACTGTAATTACTTACGGTGATCGTATTAACTTTAATCGGTTAGTCAGGGTTGCTGTTACTAGTATGACATAATACTTCTACAAATAAGTAAACTCTTACCCACACAAACAGATGTGTGAATGTGGACGAGGCAAAAAGAGTATGTAAGGATCGTAGCAAGTGGCGTTCTGTAGTTTCTGACTCCCATGGTGAGTTTATGTATGTCTGTATGTAAGTAAAACAGCTTTATAAAAGTTATTGTTGAATGTCAAAATAAAGCGATCGTAAAATATAAATATTAGACTGGGAGAGTTTAGTACAGCTAGTAAAAAATGAAGGAGCATCAAATATTAACAGGCTGCGCTCCTCAGAGGAAAATAAACAAAATCGTTTTATTCATGCTTTGCTAATAATTTTCACGGTGCCTAAGCCGAAAATCTTGGTATCTCTTCCCAGGAGACGAGCGGAAGCGATCTCCTGAATTATTCAGACATCACACCTACTGGAACTACGCGAAGGTTTCACATGTACTTAGTGCTCATTATCTCCGATACTTGTTACTTGCTTGGCTAAATAATTAATTCGCATTGAAGCGCGTTGTGAATACGACGCAATTATAACTAGATCTTGTTCCAGCGCTCTCCTCATTACGACGTAATGTCGTTCGTCCCACTTCAAGCTACAAGGCTATTCAGTCGCGTTGCTAACGAGCCAGTAATTAATACATCCACACTAAGTGGCAGTAGATCGCGCGGTGCCTCACTGATGCCTACTATCGGCGCTAAGGTACTGGCGAGAGGGTCGGGGGGGACGGGGGGACCGGGGGGCAGGATGGATGGCAGACGATGGATGAGCATCATCAGTCAAGGGATAACGCCGCCAGCCAGCAAGGTGCGCGGACAGGAAACATTTACATGAAATATTCACTGACACATCGATTCTTTCCATTCTAATAGAACTACGCAGTCGTAGCTACGCCGTAGATTGCTACGCCGTAGACAGCTACGTCGTAGCCAGTGCTACGCGGAGTCTTGTCACTTGTGTTCGCACTGCACAGAAATAGGTACTCGCTACAGATTTAATGTAAACATTTCGTAGTCTTAACCCGCTCAAGTTTGAGCAAGATTTTGTTAGTAAAGCACCGATCCTATCCTCTAGCACAAGTACTTTGTACAAGAAAAGTATGAACTTTGCTATGAACTCGTAAGCACCGAGGAATATGGCTCTTCTCTGGATAATGTGGAGATAAGGTGCTATCGTGAGGAGAAAATGTGAAAAGACGTTTCAGATTATTAGTTTTCTTAATCTGAATACTCTCTTCGTAATTAAGTAAATGGTGAAAGTAGAAAACTTAATGTTCACATACTCGCAGCGTCAAAAGTTTGTTAGTTGCATTACATTTGAATCCACTCAGCGCTTTGCATTAGCATGTAGTTGCTAAGGGCTGAACACACAAGAACCATCTTTTGTCCACTTGAAAAATAAGAGTCACTAAATTTAGTCGCTTATAAATAATAATGTGGTATTTACGGCGTTGTGCGACGTGCGACGCGCGACAAGTCGCCGCGACACGCGCGCGCTCGCATATTCATCGCGCATAATCTGTCGCTAAGTGATACCATGAATATTTAAAGTTATGCACTCGCGCTCAACTGTTGCCGCGACGAGGCGACAGCGCGCCGGTGACGTAAGAGGCGACAAGTGACGCGGCGCCACAAATGGCAGATAATAGCCACGTTACTGCTGACAGTACTTCGTTGTACTGTGTAGTGTTTATATACCTGATAGCGTTCACGTGTTGTGATTGCAAAAATAATATTATATCTACTGTCATAAATATTTACATATAGATTCAATATAGATCTAAAACCTATTCACCTAATTATCACAGCCGGTGCAGGAAGTTCCACATTCTTCCACTGGTTGAGCGGAGAAAAATTGCCGACATTGCTTTCTTGTTCAATTTGGCAAATGGTACAACCGACTGTTCCGAACTGATAGGCAAAATTGGGTTGCGTGTTCCATCCTTCACCTTAAGGAACCATCAATCGCTTTATGTTCCCTCTGTGCGGTGCATTTACAGGCAAAATTCTTATATGATAAGAGCTAGCAGGTCATACAATTCTATGTGCCGGTGTTTCGATGACTTTGACTTATTCTCCACCAGTGTTCCAAAACTAAAAAAAATCTTTGTAAAAACTTTTTTGAAACTCATTAAAAATTGTTCAATCAATTCAAGCCTTTCTTGATTCTCTGCGAGTGCTTACTTCTTACTCTCTCTTGCATGTCTACTGTTTCTTGTGCTAGGTACCCTTATATTGTCAGTGAAAACTTTTAATTGGCATTCTTTCACTATCTGTCAACTATCTGTACCCTAGCTGTAAGTTTTCTTAAGAAATAAATAAATAAATAATACGCCTATAAGTATGTAATACTGGTGGTTCAGTAGAGTTGTACCTAACAATACACCCATATATTGCCAGTTATGTGTAAGTCCCATGTAATCAGAGGCGAGTTTCTTGCCATCAGCCGGTCTCAGTGCACAGATGATGACAAAAGCCTAGGCAACTGGCAAATTCCTGATTGAAAACCCAAAATCATTTTGCCCGACCCCGGAATCGAAACAAGTCACACAGCTCATTGGAAAATTTTCCAGACACTACGCGACTGTAGAGCAATGATCGCCGTGGACCTATCTGACTGCACCCCCCTTCCTCTCCCCCCCCCCCGGCCGTCGCCCGCGCTGATAACGTTCACTGCTTTCTATGCAGTTTCTCCGAGAGCTTGCCTTTAAAGAATTGTGCTGTCTTAGATAAGTATATAAATTTGTTTATATTAGTATACACACGTTATAATTATCCCGAGCTTAGAGTAAAAAGGGAGGTTATAAGTCATTTAAAATGTTACCATTAACATATTTCGTGATGTAAATTCTCTATAAGGAAAAGTTCAGAACATCACGGAATAACGGTAATTACGAGCAAAAAATTACTTCAGTTTATTGAAACTTCCAAGCAAACCATACAGAATAACGAGAAGGCTTAAAATACCGGTGTTATCCACGACCAAAAAATAACAACTTTAGTGAATATTATAAAATCGGCACCCACGCAACGAGCCACAACACCGACATACTACACGCGGCCGCTTTCAGCCAAAATAATAACAAATTTTAATATCAACAATAATGGCTACAATTATGGGTCCCTACAACACAAGACAATGACGTCAGAAGGTGCACTCAGTATCAACTAATCTCTCCAATTGTAAATTAATGTAGTTACAACTTTAATATAATTTCAATGTGCAACTACAAGTAAAGTTCTCATATTTGGATGTAAGAGATAATCTCCAAAACTACACACAAAATTAAAAAAAAAATCTTTTAGTGGAGGAGGTCTAATGCCCACCTTTCAGATAAGTTCTGGTTTATTCACCTGCTCTAATAATTTCACACGCATAAAGTGATCGCGCCTGCAGCGCCTGCTGAGCATGAGGTCCGACGTCTGGTCAGCAAGTTGTTCTTGGGTTTATCCATCAGGAATTTCACTGTAGCAGCCACGGAGCCTGGAGTTGTGTCCGGGTGATGGCAATAGGTTCGGTTCACCCTTGTCCCTTGTTTCGCCGAACAACTTTTGATATAATGTTACTAATTCGACAACGTATAAGATAATAATCATTTTTAACCGACTTCCCAAAAGGAGAAGGTTCTCAATTCGATCGGTATGTTTTTTTTTTCTATGTATGTACACCGATTACGCTGCGATTTATGATTCGATTTACGTGATTCTTTTTTAGTTTGATGCGGAATAGTTGCCATTTGGTCCCATAAAAATTTAGTATGGTTTGGGCCAGTACTTTTCATTTTATGACCATTTTTTATAATTTATGAACATTTTTCGTTCGTTTTTTAATGTGTGTTCGCGAATAACTTCGTCGTTTATGAACCAATTTTGATGATTATTTTTTTATTAGAACGGAGATATTTCAAGGGCGGTACCATGATATGGAAACCAGATCCTGGTGATGGAATCCCAGAGAAATCGAGGGCAACCCTCAAACATGGGCACGTATTACGTGTTTCGTGCTTTTTCTGACGCTATACAAGCATAGGTTTCATAGTAAATATTAATTCTATAAGATACACAACTAAAAATGAAAAAAAAAATTAAAAAAACTTTTTTGCAAAAAAAAACAACCGATTTCAAAAACACCAAAAAGTGAAAAATAAACTTCAAAAGAAAAATCAGCTTCTGCAGTCGGTGGTAAAAAAAGCCAAATCAAACAAACAAATGTCACCGACTTATGTTCATTTGATGTAATGTTTAGGTGGTATAATTTGTGTTTTATCGAATATTCAATTTTTCCTCCAAACAAACACAGATGCTGACAGAAATCCTAACCCTAGACGGTCGACGTCAGGGGCAACCCGAGGTTCGGTTAGTTAGGTCCCTTTAAACCCTGCAGACAGAAATAGGAGCCCCGCGCAGCGGGGCTCCGTCGACCTGCTGACGGAAACGAATGATTAATGAACTGAATATTCGAAACGATCTTTGGACTAAATCATTATTATTCTAGTGAAACATTAGTTTAAATAAAATTAGTGCATTTGAAAATTCGGTTAAATGATATATTATTTCAAATAAATAAATATGCTAAATAAAAATCTACCAATTAATTATTCGGTCAAATGAATAATTATACAAAATGACTTTATTGTAACTAAAATTAGTCGGAGTGATTTTCGACCAAACAAGGGTAAACCAATAGGTTCGCCCCCTATTACATGGGACTCTAACAAAATATGGGTATACTATTAAGTACACCCCTGCCTAACCTCATTAGGGCTTTAGAGACGTGATGTTGTGTTATAAAGTGATCCTTCTGCTTCTCCTAGCACTCAGGCTACACACTCAACAAACAAGGGACGCTTTCAATTTTATGGCTTCATATCTGCGATACATTCGCGATCGTTGGCATACATTAACTAGATTTAAGGCCGTAAGCTGCCGAACGGGCCGAATATCGCGGAGAACACGTTGTCGGTGTCATGGCTTTAGTCCTCAGACAGTAGGAAGGGTTTTACTAGGATATCATGTCAATTGACTTAGGAGCAGGTATTATACTGGCTATCATGGTAATATTTACAAGTTTACGTAATCTTTTCTATTCACTAACAAAGCAGAGTAAAAACGGTTCATATCAAACCTATTTAGATCGTGAGCATCCCGTATTACAATGACTGGGTTTTTATGACATTCGACGTTCGACACACATTTGTTCGTTAAGTGCAGCAATAGTGGCACTTCAAGTCGCGTTTGTCTGATGTCAGTCGTGTGTCGCATGAACGCGTGCGTTTTACGATATGTCAGACGTAATGCCAACCAATTTACTGCGTGATGCCGAGGCCGATTTAAATGGTCGCCATCATTCGCTGAACACATTTTTATTCGAAGCCGCTGTATACGTTTATTGCAGCCGATAATATGCCCATAAAATATTGTGCAATTTATGATTCGTGAGCTTTATGCTCGACTTTAAATAAAGCTTCAATTAAACTCGTAAAGTTGTGGAGTTCAAGCGCTTGGGAAGTTACGAGCTTCATTTCAGAACAAGTTTTCGACATCAAAAGAGTTGTATAACTATCAAAGCTTTGGATAAAGTTATCTTTAAGACATTCCAGTATTTCCAGTTGATGGTGATTGTATAGAGTGGTTCACAAACTAGTTTGGTCTTTGGGATAGTCGTAGTTGAAATCGGTCATAATGAATTAATTGAATATTCGGGTTTCCTGCACAATTGCTTGCTCACATCTTTCATGAGTAGTGCTTACGAAACAACCGTGTCTTTATAGCACGGTATTTTAAACTGCACAAAACGTAATAGATAGACAAATTGTTAGAACCAAAGTGTAGCGAATGACACTCCTGGGATACATCGGATTGTGTCTCGGAGAAGTCGAATCTAGAAAATAAACAGCGCACAGTTTTAAGATAAGGTAAAATTGGCTGTTGTTTGAAATCTCTATTTCATATACATACATATGTTTGTACAATGAGAAATACCATACATTATTGACTTCAAATAAACTCAACTAGACTTTATCATTATAATTCTCGCACAAACATCCCACGAGAGCTGAGAGCCGGTAATATAATGCATACGAACATCGTAATTTGTTCTGTTCCGGCAAACGCATTATTAATTCCACTCGTTGTAACGCAATCGGCACTGGACAACGCGATGCAACGCCACAGTACTCGTATAATAATATGCCAGCCGGGTATCCAATAGCACTGGTATTGGATGATCGTTGGACAAATATTTGTGTTGGCGAGTGTCGCGCTGTCATTACCTCGCATTGTGCTTCACCCACTGTACTATAAAATAGCTGTGGCAGGATCAGGGCTGCAGCTATCTGATTGGCGGATAATTGAAGGAATCTTACTTCAAATAACAAAACAATGTCATATCTGATGAGACTCAATGAACATACTCTTTATGACGTCTTATGATAGGGATTGAGGATAAACTTAATAAGTTGTTTGGAGTAATCCCGTATGCCGTTTATAAAATCATCTCCGCGTGTTATTAAACATTGCAATCAAGTTTATACAGAAAACACGCATTTTTTTTAAGCCATAAGGGGCAGCACAGTTCTATCTTGTGAGAAGTTTTACTTAGATAATAATAACTATTTTTTTAATAACTACGAAACAATATCGGGGGCTCGACAACCCTGAGCGTAACAACGTTATACTTATTAATATTAATAGCGACTGATTGTATTGCTTGTTGCGTTGATTGCAGCAAAAGAAATACGTAGAGTCACGACGAGGAAATGCAACCGGTTGTTGTGGACCGACAATATGGACATAATGCTTTATTAATAGATACTGTTTTCTTTGTTATGTTTTATCAATCTTGCGCCTAAATCACGCTAACTGCTGATTCCAAGTCTATATGATTTCAGATTTCAGAGAAATGAGAGTTTCATTACTAGAATGACTAAACACAATATTTTTTTAATTGTAGGCAGGAATTAACGGAAAATGCATCTCATGCACCGCACAGTAATTTATAAACCGAAAGAATTAATCCATTAACAGGAATTAAAACTCCAAAGAATCCCGCTCGACCCAATCACAAACCCACTGCGTGAATAGAAAGTCTCCCACTAAACCAAGGAACTGTCTGCTCCGCATTAACCTCGACACTTCCCGAACGAGAACCAATCCCTGTTAATGTGATCGATCATACAACAATGTTGTACTGATCAACAGTTAGGCACAGGTCCCACCGTCCGCGAGAAGCTATTGACTACTTTCACGTTAATTTCAAAACGTACGAAATATTATAGGAGTCGGTTAAATAAATACATCAAATGAATAGGATAATCGCTGCTTGTTCACATCACCGCGAGGCGGTCAGAATTCTATCAAATTTCATCACCTTGCTAGCCCTTTTTCCATCTTTTTTTCAAGACAAACCAGTTGCCACTGAACTAAACTTAGAGGGACTGCCTGTGTGACCTGCACAACCCAGTTTCATGAGTTATCTAACTAAGGCCTTGGAAAAAAAGGCTGGTTCTCAGACATTTAAGTCAGTGACTAACTCTAACGAATGTTAAAGATTAAAAAATGTCTGCTGGCTGTATTTCTTGTTTCTGGCTAAACTCGCTTCTCGCTATTCGCCAGCAGTAGGACCGGTGCCTCAAAGAGTCAAGGTGATCCATCTACGGAGGAGTGTGGATCAACCAGCGTGATATAACAATAGATGCACAGCCACACATAAGCCGCCATTACTGACACAACGACGCGTGTGATCACACATCAAATGAGAGCAGACACATGTAATTAACTTATTGTCGACGTATCTGTGTTGTAGATTATATTGTGTTCTTGGTTATTAATGAACCGCAACAGAGTAAGTTACGTAAATTTGTAATTTTGCTACTAAAATTTTGAAGTACGTCAGAACCCAAAATATAAAGGCTCTCGTGGGTGTCTTAAGCTCAGATTACTGGATGTTATATTCTAAATTATAACCAGTGTGAAGAAATGGCTGCATGTAGGAATACTGAAGGTATTACAGGAATTCTAAATTGTATGCGGGTTTAAAGTTGAGAGATCCTCGTCCCTTTGAACGTTTGATTCACGTTTTAGAATCGATACCCGAACTTTATTAACTTAATTAAAATGTTCGTCTGTGGTAAAATCTGGTTACTTTCTTACAAATTAATTATTATTACAAGACTATCATGAATCTATCTTCTAATGACAAGCTCAATTAGAAAGGCAAATAACGTCAAATCCGTACTCACGCGCGCTAATGTAATCATCGTCGTCGTTCGCGATAATTGCGCGGAACCAGCCGCGCTGTGACGTCACGAGTCGCTGTTCATCGTCATAGTGATAGCAGACAACAGATTCGTATAGAAAGACGACTCCATGCATAGAGTGAAAACACTCATAGCACAAACAGTGCTTTCATACACTTTTTTGAACTGTCCTCGACTTTAAACAATGCAATTGACGTCATGGTTCATTTATTACTATGTTGTGTCCGACCGAAGGTCGACTTCTGGTCGAAACCGATGCTGTTTTAATCTCTCTCCACAATCTTCGGTCGCTGCCGAAGTCGAAAGTTGGTTAACCCTGAGAAATGTAGTTCCAGATTGGCTAAAAGCGAATAATACTGGTGAACAATACCTATTGATTTTTACCCGACTGCGGCGAAGCCCAAAAGGAGGGTTATGTGTTTGAAGTGGATCTATGTATGTATGTATGTATGTATGTCTGTCTCTTTGTTCCCTCATAACTCCTAAACGGATGAACGGATTTGAATAAAATATACGTCGTTAGATTCGTCTTGATAGCGCGAGTCATAAGCTACATTAAAATTAAAAAAAAAAACAAAGAAAAATTGCATATTTTGGGGGCCATAAAATATAGCGGAGTTAAAAAAAAATCCCGTCCCATCGAGTAGGGTATCAAAATGAAGGGTTTTAAAAGGAGATTACAAAAATGTATGAAAGACTTACACACTTATGTTTAAAAGAAATTCAAAGTCACAAATCATATAAACAAACACAAAAACTAAATCATTTATGCGACCAACGAAATAACAAACATAAAACAAGTAAAAAGTTGGAAATAAAAAAAGTAGTTAAAAAACTAAAAAATCCGACTGAAAAAACTGAAAAGCAAAAAACAAGCACATTTTAAATTAAACAAAACTTGGAAGCAGGCGGGGTTCTATTTTTTTAGTTCTATTTTTTCATTTCATAATTTAATATTCAAATGAACCCCGCCTGCTTCCAAGTTTTGTTTAATTTAAAATGTGCTTGTTTTTTGCTTTTCAGTTTTTTCAGTCGGATTTTTTTAGTTTTTTTTTATGTTGTGAGTACAATACAATTAACTTTCTGAAACAGCATGGTGGAAATTCATACTTATTAGGTGTATACTTTTATACAAAAAGTTATGAGTTGTTATCTTTACTGAAAAAGATTTTTTGTTATTTTTGTTAATATTTCCAACATTATTTCTTTGTCAAGCTTATTATTGCCACAAAGGAGATTTTTTTCGCCCCTTTTGATATGTTACGTATAATATTCATACCTATTACACCAAAATATAACCAATTTACTACGGTAAATAAACGAAAGATTACATAGAAATGTAACCAGAATCTTGAAATCATAATAACAAGGCATTTGACAAGAAATACATGATTTGGGCGTATTTTACGTTTACAAAAAATATACTGTACCCAGTGGCAACAATATCTGCTTTAGTGATATAAAATGAAATAGTATTCAACAGTGAAATAACGAAATTAAATAATTTTCTCAGTGTGAATCTATCACTATAAATCGCAGTACTCTAACAGCATTTCGCTGTTTACAATATGAAACTGGTGTTATTTATCTGTCTGTTGTGTAGAGATTAACTCGTCCGGGTTCGGCGGTTGTTTTGTAAACACGTCGCGAACGTTTTATTGAAAATAAAAATCGGAATTAATTTATTCAAATAAGGCTGATAATCATCAATTTTCAAACATCAAAAATTAACAAGATACCGTCCCCCAAAACGTCACTTCCTAAATCCTAGTGTTGCAGCAGGGAAGAAGAAGTGGCGGAACAAACTCCCCGGTAGCATTACACATAATATTGATAACTTCTATACATGTCTACTTAGATATAAGTGGTTCTTAGAATTTCGAAGCAAACACTGCCGTACCATCCTTTACTGGAACCATTTCGCCGTATTTTCAGGCCCCTATTTGAGAACCTCTGGATAAGACCAGAACGCTGAAATTTTCGTCATCCAGTTGGCTATAAAATCAAACTTAAATTAAAAAAAGTTCAAGTCATTCAAGTCATTTAGTTCCGAAGATAAGCGAAAGCAAAGTTTCGCATTTATGACACTCACTCACTCATTCACTCACTCATGATCATCAGAATAGAACTAGTACTTCCATAATCGAAGATCTGGAGTACCTGGTGACCCATAGGCCCACGTTTCTACAAAAAGAAGTGAAATCCCACCAAAAACATTCTGTAAAAAACTAGGAAAGTCTCGATGGAGCTGCTTGTTTATCTTTTAAAAGTAATGAAATGTAGAAAAAGTCGTGCCAAGTCTAAGGTGCCTTACTGCGATTTCCTTATTATTATAGTTAATGTTGTGTGACTTGGCTTGAGAAACACCGAATAAATCGGTTTCTGATGTGCAAGATCTATTATAGTTTCTACATATTCGTAGCAAGGGAGCGTTGAGACCAAGGTTTGATCTGCGGAAAGGAATGTAAAACAGTCTGGTGATGGGATAGAAAAGAATTCCATTAACACTTAAAAGAATTCCATTTCAACATAGATACCTATTGATAGGTTCTAAAAATAACAGTCCAATCTCATTGAGACGCCTGTGGTGGCCACGACGAAAATAAATACGTTTTGATGTTCCTATCTTGTACCTAAGTAAGTTTCTACCTGCGCAGTCTCCACCAGGTTTATTGATAACGTGGGCCTTCATGAATGAATGGAATCAACGTAATTAGTGCTGAGCCACTTATTCCACAAGAAATCACCTGAAATGGACTTTTTAATAATATTTAAAATTTCATTGTAAGTTTCTAAAATAGGTACTGGATGCTAAGAACTTCTTAGAAATCTTAATCGTTGTACAAAATTTTCGTATCTTGTTATTTTGTACTCTAATATTTTGCTATTAACTTAGTATCGTCTGTCAGATTTTGTTTATAAAGGTAGATTATTGTAATAATTACTTAATTAATTATTAAATAGGTATTCCGGGTACACGTCAACATTGACATAATATTAATATAAAATAATAACAACGAACAATGCCATCAAAATCAATTTGTTATTTTGATATCTTTGACATTTTCTCAAAAGCATTGTTAATGAAAGGTATTTTCAAGCAATAATGAGGGTTAAGTGTTTGACTGGGGACTGTCTCTCGTCCATCAAGGTACAAAGCCAGCCTGTTCAAACAAGTTCGCAGTGTATTTATATTTCTAGACGGCTGAAGTTTGTTAAGTCTGTCTGAATTAACTTGGAGCCTACAGAGCTGTACTACCTATATGTTATAATGTGTTATTATATATAACGATGTTATTATTTGATTAAGTTAGAATTGTTTCATTATAATTTGACACGCGGACACAGATGAAGCGTGTTATATACCTCTTCAAATTAAAAAATAATCAAAACATATAGATTCTCAATGACCTTGACCACTTTCTTCAAACTCCTAATCGTTTTGAAATCTTCGTAAACTCTTGAATCATACTGTCTGAAAATACAGCTCATTCTGTAATTTAAATCGTTTATTTATTAGTAGGGCCGCTTGGGGCCCAGCGGCCAGGGGCCCGGGGCCCGCCGGCATTAGGCGCGCCCTACAGGCGGCAGGCGGCTCAGTCGCCCCACAGATTTATGTACACCTTGCCTTTATTCTAAATTGCTCTTTAATTTGTAATGACTTTTAAATAACCAGTGAAAAGTTTTAAAATGATAAGCCGGCTAGCGATAACGATTTAAAATGAAGGCCGTGAAATCCCCGTCCGAATCAAACCTAAGTTTGATTCGGACGGGGATTTTAAGAACGGAATATTGGTGCACTAAGTTATCAATCTCCGGAAAAGAACATATTACATACATACATTTGATAGCCACCCATCAAAACGTCTTAAGAATAAACACAGGTAGAACATTAACTGAACCGCAACCATTACTCCCGAATCCTCCATTTATCCGATCCCCACATGTTTCTGTATGATTGCTGGTTATTATCCGGCGCATTAACAAAGAGTTCCGCACGATACGCACGCGGCATGCCATCCATCCATCATGGCTGACACGCGCACAACAAGCGTATTACCGATAAATACGCCATAACCGGGAGATCCCCGCGCGGCTGCAGAACTCCGGCCGAAGCCATACGTTTGATGTATTTACAGCCGGTAACGAGCGCTGTGGGATATACTGTGCGGTTGTTTTGATGCGCACTTCAAGATTAAGTTGTAAGTACAAGGAGGCTTTCATTGTATGAAAGTAAGAAACAGCTTTTATTGCTGTACCTACTTTCATAAGTGATGCTGGTTTACGTTTAAAGATATAGGTGGGGAACTTATGACCATGGTACAGTTTGCTGTTGTGGTTCCCACTTGAGGTGTCTAAAATAGGTTAACATAAGATCTACTTATACTAGCCTATTTTACACCTACTATGTAAGAATTATTTTTTATTAAGTGACTGATTTTTTAATAAAAACAAGTCTAAGTTTCAACAGCTTAAGATAAGAGTGAAGCGCAGTGAGTTTTTGAACAAAATAAACGAGCAAGATTCATCAGTTCAAGGACCTGAATCTGCATTTAAAGTAAGGAAAGTCTTCCCTCGACACAAGTTAGATCTAACTTCTACCCTAGGCACCAATAGTCAGTACCTAAGTTAATGTCTATAATGGAGCTAACTTGCACAAAATCGCACTAAGTACAGATATCAGCTAATATCCCGAACTACCCCGTATTATAAGACCGTACAGCCGTGTGAGTCGGCTCTCGGGTCCCATTCGATGTTACATCCTACGCGAGGAAAGTGAATACAAATTGATTAATCAGACGAACTTACCTTAAGTGAAGTCCGATTACAATTTCATGAAGGATGAACTGAAATATAATTGATTACAGTGTAGTTCCCATTTCGCTAGTATTTGGCATCGCAGTTTTAGAGAAAATAAAACAAAACTTTTTCTCTATAAATTGGCAACACAGATTTGACACTCTTTAGAGATAGCGTTGCTCTATTAGCCCATTCGACAAGGGACTAATCCTAAAAAGGATGGGTTGGGTGGGTAATTATATTTCAGTTCATCCTTCATGAAATTGTAATCGGACTTCACTTAAGGTAAGTTCGTCTGATTAATCAATTTCATTTCATGATGAACTGAAATATAATTGATTACAGTGTAGCTGTTTAGAGTCTAAGTCGACATGGGCCACTCTTTTGGAAATATACAAGACTTACCAAATCAATCTTATTGTTACATGAATCAAATTTATTTGAGACCAATATAGTCAACCTATGCTTGTATATCTTAGGTAGGTATGATTCATAATCATCAATCTTAAGGTATTATATAATAAGTATGTATGTGTAAAAAGACAAAATAGCCATTATGTGGCTTACATAACTAGGGCGTCATTAAAGACAAACCAATGATAATTGGCTACTAGTATTTTCATGCTAATAAAATACTATCAGTCCTGTCTCATAATCAGATACAATATGAAACAATAAATGCTATAAGTATGTATAGCTAATAATGCCATATTACTAAATTAAAACACTATTAATGACAGTGTACAAATAAAATAAATAATCATTAATAATAAGGAATGTTTGAATAAAACTTAAAACTGAATGTTTAAATTTTAACTTATTAAGTTTGTGTAAAGATAAATAAAGGAATGTAAATATGATTTACATCTTCAAGTTGGTATTTAAGACGGTATTTGCCCCACACTAGGGATTTTCCCTGTATCGTGGGTGCGTGCACAAACATATAAAGTCACATACACAAATACCCAGACCCGAAACAACTATCTGCAGGTCATACAAATATTTGTTCCGTGCGGGAATCGAACCCGCGACACGCAGCTCAGCAGTCCAACCGCTTAGCCACTGCGCCAACCGTGCCGTCAAACAGACATAAACCATTAACATTCACTGATACATCATAAACCTTGTCAATGTAATAGAACTATCTGGCTAGCCAATAGTTTTCCTAATGACATCTAATGACACCCCTGCCTGTTTAGCAAAATATGTGTCTGCCTAAAGTGTGTTATGTGTGGTACATAATATATCAGTCAATCCCACTTCCCTTCATTAATAATTTAATTCTTCTACTAATTGTTTGTTTGGATGCCTGTTATAAAAGGAAAGCAGGTTTCAGTTTTTGATGACAGTGATATTTTTATAAGAATAGTAATGTACATAATGTATTATGTCTTGTGACATGGACATATTGTCTTTTAATAACTGATAGAGTCTGCACTCTTTGAGCAGTAGCAAGAGCTAATAAGGTAACAAGCTTTTTACTTAATTTTTTAAATTAAAATTCAGATTATCCCCAATTAGACAGTGATTACTACTACACTACTATTGTAGGATCACAAGTATTCCCATACTTGTATAAAGCGGGTTGAATTCTTTAAAGACCCATGAGAAAACGCTTGATGTGATCATCCCTGTCAATTCATTCATTTAACAGAGAAGCGAAAGTATTGATCTAGCCTAATGTAACAAGCTGTAGCCAACATTATTTTGGTTTATGTATAATGTATTTCAGTGAGGTATTGTATTAGATCTGGTATTGAATCACACTGTGATTTTGGCAGAATAAGTACCAACTCTTTAAGTGAATGCATTTTGCAAAAGATGGTCGCTGCCGGAGTAAGCTGGTTGCTTTATGGGTGTTTGGTACTGAAAGGAGATTGTAATAAATTATTATTAGAATAGAATATGATTGGTTTTATAACCATCGTCATTTTTACCAAAGGATATCTGACAAGTCCACGGTGGGTACCTACACCTACTCATATTTCCTTGCCCCCCCCCCTTTTTTTAATTTTTGAAGACAATTCGTAATTAATGTCAATGGTATGAATGTGTATAAAAAAATAGGAGCTCTATTTAAATGAGAAGGCATCTATCTGAAATGCATATGGGTCTCTATATCAAGTTCATGACACATATGCTTTACAATTTGAATTAACTCCGGTAGCTAGTAAATCATAATTGATAATTCCCACTCTGTGGCAATGTTAGTATGCCTTGATTCCTCATATGACAAGTTATATTTAGATTTTATGTAAGGCTAATAAATCATAAATGATAATTCCAACTCTGTGGCAATGTTAGTATGCCTTGGTTCCTCATCTGACAAGTTATATTTAGATTTTATGTAAGATGCTTGGAGATTAATACACCTAGCTTCACACCAAACCCATATCCTTCTACTACCATCATTTAGGTTAGACATTGAACACTACCCATCTTGTTAATGCAAGCAATGGCAGTAGTGTTATCAATCTGAAGAAGAATATCACAATTATTTTTTGAATTTACAAAGCGTTTTAAACCAGAAAATATTGCCCTTAACCTGGTTTATGTGATATATTTGCTCTGATTGTGACCACAGGCCTCCAACATTTTCACCATAGCAATGAGTATCCCAACCTGTCAGGTCTGTATAAACTTGTAAATCAAATTTTCTTCACTGCTATGCTTCTAAGTTTTGCTGATAAGCATGGTGTCATTGGTGGAGGAATAACATAATTATATTCCTTCTCCATTGAAAGTCAACGGTCAATTATTGGTCATGGTCAATGTGGCGAGGGGGGCTTAGGGGAGGCCTATGTCCAGCAGTGGACGTCTTTCGGCTGAAATGATGATGATGATGACCATTGAAAAAGTAAACCATAGGTAATGTCATGGATGCATCATAATTAATAAAATAATTGATTGATTGTCTGATAAAAAGATGGTTTGATTTCAGTAATGGTATTCCATTTCCATTTGTTTTGTATGTACTATGCCATATTATGATAAAGCTGGCCATGCTGCTACTAATGTGCCTAAAAACAAGGCAAAATTCTCTTATTTTAAATTTTAGAATTTAACATACCTACTCTTCATTGTATTTCTTTTTTTCAAAAGGTATGGTTGGTAGGTAGGCACAATGATTTGGAGTTAATCATGAATCCCAGTTTACAACATTAACAAGGTACTAGGGTACTTTTGTCATAATTAATAAGGGTTCCTAGTTGACTACGGAACCCTAATAATAGCATATGAACTTTAACACACTAATTGTTGTTTTCATGTTTTGTAAACACTCCTTGTAATATGCTTGGTCAATATATAAAATATCATTAATGTAGATTATGAATAAGTGGCCTAAATTTCTTGCATAAACAACCACAGGTATTAACAATTTGATGAACAAACTAGGTGCAGTACAAATAGTCCATATGGCAATGCTGTAAATTCATATAAGGTTCCATTGAATTCAAAACAAAGGAACTTTAAATCATAAATATGACTTCCTTATGTCTATGCAACACACTTATTAATGATCAGCAATTAACCTTACTGCAGTGCTGACTTTTACATACTTGTTCAAAGGTTTTAGATTTAAAATTAACCTGTTTGCCATCAGGTTTTGAAACAAGGAAAATCTTTTGAGATGTATTCTCCCTTTGGATGACAATATGGTGTTATAGCTCTTAATTGTAAAAGGTGAACAATTATGAACAAAAGCTTCCTGCATATGTGTAATTTCACAATCAGGTAAATTATTTTTAGGACTGAGACATGAAAGGGACATGAAATCCTTAATCCACTGCAATATAATGGGGTCATTTGTTGATTACAACCAACAAACAAAATATGTACCTTGTTTATTTCCTGCTGTTGTGGTAGACATCCCGGGTTCTCTCGGAACGCTGTGGGTTCAAGGATGTTCTGCGGTGTGATGGCTGTGGTCGAGTCTGTGGTCCATCTCATACCATCTCCTTGGTTGGTTGATGCTTTCAACTGTTGTGGTTGACTCTTTCTGTTTCCCATATATTTGTTACTTATGTTTTAAGCAGAAATTGCTGGCTTGGTGCAGTTTTCTTAATAGAATTTGAACTCTGTTGTATTAGGCATCTTATTTACCGCAATTCTTTGATAAATTGCCACCATTTAAAAATAGTTTTATGAGTAATTTCTATGAAATGCTTGTGCAGAGCCACTACAGACCTTGTTTTTAGTTTCTTAATGATAGAGTTCACACACCAACTTGTTGCTTCACCAAGTGATTTTAAAATAGTTATTTTATCTAGTAGGATTTTTATTATAAGAGACCTGATTTTGTCTATTATTGTAAGTGCTGTGCCCACCTGTCTTTGCTGGTGAGCGATACACTTATTTCTAGTTATTCCCATTTTAGAGATCACTAGCTTTACTTTGGTGATGATAAGGATTCAATATCTGGGATTTCAACAAAATGAGTGTCACGTTATTCATCAGGGCCTGATGTTTGACAAATTTCACACCTTTTAATGATTTTTTTCTCAAAAAATGATGAAAAAATACCTTACTTGGTCCCTTAAGGTTTCTCAATAGCATTTGACTTGCACTACACAGTATCTCGTACTGTCGCATATGCTGGTTTTGATCAAGTGGCATCACGTGCCGATATAATAGAAATCTGACATCCAAGTTGATATCTTGTAGTGTTTGTAAACACTGTATATTGTAAGGTTTCTCAACAGCATTAGAATAGCACTGAACAGTATCTCGTACTATAAGCACATGCTGGTTTAGATCAAATTGGCAGCTCGTGCCGTTTGTCATCAAAGTCGATAACTCGTATCAAAGTTGATCTTCGTGTTTGGTAACTCGTACTAACACGGTAAACAGTATTTCGTACTGTAAGCACATGTGGGGCTGGTCGGCATCGGCAACTCGTGCCGGTAACAGAAATCTGTTATAAACATCAAAGCTGATATCTCGTATCAAAGTTGATCTTCGTGTTTAAGTATCTCGTACCAACACGGTATATTATCCTCGACCATTGCTGTAGCCAGCCACGTTTTTTTTGACTTAGTTGCACCTAAAACAAAAAGCTTACCTTCGTTATCCGAAGTAATGACGAGCAAAGGGCTCCGGTCAAGTCCGGTCCCGGTCGACACTTTGCCGTTGATTTAAACTGAGGTTGCGTTTGGCACACCATCGGGACTCCGTATTTTGTTTCGACGTCGTCAATCCAACTTATACAAGAGTATTTCCACATTTTTCCAATAAGTTTTTCTTCAGAAACCATTTTTACTTGCGATGCCGTTCAACGCGCGAAAAAGAAGTGTCAAATCTGTGTTGCCAATTTATAGAGAAAAAGTTTTGTTTTATTTTCTCTAAAACTGCGATGCCAAATACTAGCGAATTGGGAACTACACTGTAATCAATTATATTTCAGTTCATCATGAAATGAAATTCGTTTTAAATACAATTTTATGGGTTTCAATGGAAGAATACTCGAGATACTGGCTCGCGGGCAGCTGTGTTTATATTACAAGATGTATGTTGCTGCAGGCAAAAGAAATGTGAATTTGGATTTATTCGTATCCGTGAAACATAAACATTGTAGGGCTTTTCAGTACTTATAGAAAGTTTTTTTATGAGAAGGAGTTTTGATTCAGTAGCGGCCCGAACTCTGACCTGTTTGATGGCAATAGGTTCGCTCACTATTACATGACACCGAAATAAAACTGTTGAAATTTAGGTGGGTTACAGGTAATGCACTCACGTTTCAGTAACTCTGCGTAACTGTTTGAAGCTTAGAAGCGTGATGTTATGTTCTCAATTTTACTGCAAAAACGTGCCTTCCTCTGCAGCTAAATGCCTGCCGTAGTATACCTAGCTGTTTCTTTATTACTTGAGCTTCGTCAGTAAATTAAAACTGAACTGTTCATTAAAACTAACTGAGCGCACTGGTGCTCTCAACAGCAGACGAAAGCTAAAATATCAAGACTGTTAAACCATTTAAAAACTAATTCATTCAGAGTAGTTTGAAAGTTGAAAGAATAATAGTGTCTTGCTATAACCTCCCCTCTGCCAACTGTCAGGAGAAGGGACAGAAGAACCTCTAGAACAGAACATGCTTGAAACATACATCAAATATTTTACAGTTTTTAACAAAAAATATTATTGAAAGAAACCAAGAATATTATTTGATAGCTGTTTTAATATTCGTAGATGATGCCTTTGTATTAATATAATTGACCTTTGCGCCACACGCCATAGTAAAGGACTGAGTATGTGCACTTAAAACTGCGATGCGCGATGGTAGAAATAAAGTAGACCTTCTGCACAATGTTCATCGTCACCGAGCTATGCCACCCCCCTCCCTCAGTGTCTCGCGAGTTCGCGACCATTAATTACTGCAGGCGCCCGTCCGGCACATCGCGTCGAGACGCATCGACTCGCCGGGACCCGAGACCCCTGTAGTGTCCCGAGACCCCCGCAGTACCTACTCTGAGACAACTTGCACTAATGTGCACAGCTTCCTATGTTAGTTTCGGACTTGACAGAGAAACACTTTTAAATCTTTTTCTCAGCAACTTGGTGTTTTATTCGGAAAGGTGCAAGTACTTCAATATGTATGCATAGGTTGCAGTTTTACGATATCAGTAACCTTAGAATATGTTATTAGACCTGCCATATACATATGTTTACGTTCCATATATTATCCCTGCACTCGTCGTAAAGTGCGATATTAATTTTAGGCAAAGCAGGACTTTGGTCCTTTTATACACTCAGATCATGTTGTCTCTGTCTTAATAACTGACACCTTTATTCTAAATTTTTAAAATTTGATTATACGCTCATGTAGAGCATTTTTCCTACTTACACCAGAAATATGAACAGGCTTGTGTCAAAACATCATCACTCTTGATGTTGTGCGTGCGTAACAAAAGGTAAAGTGTGTTCGGACTCGGCTAATTGAAACCGACGGCGAGTTCCGGCGATGTGGAGCGATATAGCGATATGACGGCGATGTGGAGCGATATGACGGCGAGCTGTGTGCATTAGCGACACATCCATCACGCGATACGATCGCTGGCAACACGCGCCGACCTCCTGCAGCTCTCGTCCAACACAACTCGTAGCATTAACGTGTGATATGATAATCCACCGTCACGTTATCACTACCACTACCACTGGTAACAGATTCAGGCCAGATTGTTGTTCTGCATCCCTTCTAGATTACAGTGACTAATGTCACTTTCTTTTACATCGTGAGATATGCCATAGGTGGACATACACTGATGAATGATGACACTGACGATGTTCTTCAGAAATAAAAGGTCAGTCGTTGTGCTCGCAACCTTCGTGTGTGTATGACCAGATGCATTAACTCGACCACCACAAGCGATGTCTGTAATTTTCTCTATTAGACTAAGCTTTTGCCCGCAGCAACGCTCGTAATTTGTTCGGAAATTATTCTTCGGGGACGCAATTAATTTATAATGACACTCTGGGATAATGTAGAAATCGATATTAACAAGATAGTACTTATCCTAGCACTATAGTCTCTTAGCGTAGCCCAAACTAAAGCATTTCTGCTACCCACACAAACAAACACACACTCGTCATCACATTAGGTAGGTACGCAAATGTTCCTCAAACAGGAATGTTTCGTCAAAAATATATGGACGCGTATTTGCGTTCATATATTTTTCTATTTATAAAGAATTTTCATTAAAACTTCGCTGTTTGTGTGAGGCGAAATAAACAGATTTATTTCGGATGGACGCCTGTTTCCCTATTATTATGAAATTATGACGCTTGGCGCCAAATTACCAGAGTTGGGCGAAATCAATAATTACGATTTTTACCCAGTGCAGAATATTTGACTGTTATCAATATACATAATTACGATACTAATGTTAAGCACCATACCTTTAATAAAGAGATAAGTGTCGTGTGTGCCAAGATCACACGACACTTATATTAAGAAGAAGAGGCGCAAGTAAGGCCACCGTTTTCGTGATGATAAAGTTTCACCATCACCCCACACAATTAGTAAACAATTTCTATCCCCTGCTCAATTTTAATAATGACAGTCTGCCTAGATTTTAGCTAATATGTTCATCCCACAATATTGTAATCCTCTATCTCAAGGAAGCACAGCATCAATTTAACAAAACCGTTACAACTGTAAATCCCGGCGAGCAGCGATTAACCCGAGTCAATTATCCGCTTAGTTAAAATGTATTGTGTAATTTAGAACAAGACTCCGAGCTGCCTCTCTGCCGGGCTGCTAACGGATTGTGCGCGAAGCTACGCCCGCGCTGCGCCGCGCCGCTCGACGGCTAAACCACTTTCTGTAATAGATTATGATTTACGAGCTGTCGTACTTTAACCAATGGCTCGGGACAATAGAGCACAGAAGGACCAGTTGTGGACAACAGATCTTGATAAACTGGAGGTGGTTGTGGCTGTATATTGCAAACATTGGAGTATCTCGTCATCGTACTCGATATGTGTGACGGGGTGAGTACAATTTTTGACACATTCTCATTATATTATTATTGTTCTCTTTCATATAATACGAGCCCTGTGTCCAACCAGTAGGTACATTTATAGGCTGATTATGATTATGTAGGTGTGCTTAGTTCTGGAATTGCGGCCACGAACTGAAAGATTTTGCGTTGGAAGGCTTCCCATCATTAGGTGGGCCGATAACCTAGTTTAGGTTGCGGGCATTCGCTAGATGTGAGACGCACTGGACCGGTCAATATGGATGTCCAGCAGTGGACGTCTTTCAACTGAAATGATGATGATACGAAATCCTGCACAATCACAAACATAGCCAAAATAGAAGTAGTAGAAATTTACAAGATATCTTAGTACGTTCGTAAACAGCAGAGCTTCTGTCCTGTATGTTAACCTGTATGTTAAATATATGAACCTTCTGTATTGTATGTTATTTTCTACAGTCCGAAAAGATTTGTTTTGAGCTGTTACACAAAACTGTTCAGAGATCTACTAAATTAGTATAGTTTCAACTGTTGGTCGGTATCATACCTACGTGATGTCAGTGTAGAAACTATATACGATCGAAATACCAAATCAACAAATCAATAACCCATGGCCTTTTTTTTTTTGGAGTGTGTGACATCAACAAACGTCCTCCCGGGCAGAGCGTCAGCCAGGTCAGCGCCAGCGTCGGGCGGAGTGTCAGACGTCTATTGACTAAAAAACCACCCATGTTCCTTCTTAGCCCTTTGTGCCAAGGCCCCGGTATCTCTTTCTGGAATCACTCATGCCTTATAATTATCATAGATACGTATTTAACTCTGTGTAACGGATACTTACTAAAGATATTTTTAAAGGTATCCTATGGCCTAGGTTGGAATACAATCCCGGTAGTCCATTCCCGTGGGATCATTCACGACTCAAACACGGGCAAAGTCATGGGAAAAACTTAGTTGACTATAAAACGATACAATACTACATTTACGTACAGAAGAAGCAAAAAGCTCATGTTTTTCGTAATATTTTCCTTATTCCTGTTATAATGTTAGCAGTACATCAACAGATTTTCTTCAGTGTTCTCGTGTTAATAATGATAATAACATTCCCTTTGTCTCTCCATAGCAACGTGACGTAGGAATAGGTTTCGAAGTATTCCTTTGTCCGCCTTGCGGTAACTTCAGGTGTTGAGCTGAGATCCTGCGAACTGTTTTCACAACAATGTGCGAACAATATAAGCTCCAGCAAGTTCTACCAGCTAACAGAAGTGTTAACAGCTAAATGTTTCGTAAGTAAAATAACACAGATAAATGATACTAATAACGCCTTGTTCACGGCCTCGTATGATGCGATTTGCTACATCATTTGCGTCAAACGAATGTCACTTGTCTATTGCATACCATCACAAATCACGTAAAGGTAGGAAGGTATGAATCGCGTGCTCACATCAACATCTTTCATTTGTTTCCCACTTTCCCCCGTCGCACATCGTCAGTGTCGTACTGAACGCGTAGGTCGTCTACTAGTTAGTTTTGTTCGCTGCTAACAAAATGTACAGAAATAAATAGTATGGTGCTCTGTGACCACTCGTGCGGTGTTCAATGTGAAACTAATTATTTAGTGTTGATGCACAATCAGTTAGCTCGCGCTATTTCCCGACACAATAGTTAATTTTGTCTGTGCTGCTATAACAATGCTGTTGTATATTGCAAATGGCATATTAAAATTTATATCAAGCCCAATCTCACCAAAGTAGAATACATACATTTCTAAATTCATAGGTATTAGTTTGTAGATCCGACTATGTACTATTTAGAAAGAAAATTATACCTTAAATATTATAGTACTCGTTGGCTGCAGCAGAAAATAGGCTTCAGGTGGCAGTAACTAGTGTACTTATGTGCCATTATGAGATTATACTGAGAGGAAGCCGTTTTGCTAATAAGCATTTTAAAAGTAAGTAATGCAAACAAAATATAGCTTCAAATATTTAAAAATAAATCAAACTATTCCATCACTAAATTTTAGTTTTATAAGTTACAAAGCTGAAACAAACAAAAACAGCTGTAAACTATAAAACAAGTATATCAATAAATACCGTCTCTGTTAAATAAATATTAAATCAGAAACTTTCCAACTTAAAGTTCTACTAAAATCTTGACTGTTCATTGTATTCACAGAACTTATTTGGACATAAATTTTACTTTTATCTGAGTTCTAAACTAAAATGTTTCTTGGAAATCTTGGAATGGAGGTAAATCTAAAAATAGCGACATAACTTGACGTTCACTGAAGAGATCGTTCTGGGCTTAGGAAACTTTCTGGATATTGGATTATAAAGAAATGGGAGATCCCAAGGCATGCCTATTTATAAAGTACCACTTATCAAGTGAAAAGTAACCATCCATCCATCATCAATATAATAGGCTCAGTACTTAGTACTTTAATGTAAATCTCTATCCACAACTTTGTCATTACTTACGTAAAATCTAGGAAAACAAGCTATGTAACGTAAGACAATGATAAAAACAGACAACTGGTATATTCAGATCAACTCTGGGGGCCAATTATTGTCAAAGTAAACTGAGAGCCTCGTGGGAGTTCCACACTTTGAGTTGTTCTCTAACTAAACTAGTGCCGTCTGCTAACACGAATGGAAAACATATTTATTCAATACAAATAGATAAGTTAGAAAGTATATATTTGAATTGACAGCGATTTTTTTTTAAGTTTATGGTCATCACTACATATTATAAAACAAAGTCCTCCGCCGCGTCTGTCTGTTCGCGATAAACTCAAAAACTACCGCATCGAGTTTCATGTTGTTTTCACCAATGGATAGAGTGGTTCTCGAGGAAGGTTTTAGTATAAAATTTAACCGACATCCACGCGGGCAAAGCCGCGGGCATCAGCTAGTAGATAATAATAATGACTAAAACTCGCACTAGTCCCACTGCTTTCAATGTAAACATAAACGTATCTCTCATAAAGGAAAGCTCTCCTATGACGTACGTCTGAACACGCAATTCTCACATTAGATAACTACCTATAATATTATAAATCGTAACTCTCTTCTGAATAGCGGCCAATAACTACGCATAATACTTGTACTCATAAAAAACTCTCCCTACTCGCGACTCGCGCTACCCGCGTGTACGTTTTTTAGGACTTGACAACACTAAAAGGTTAATACGCATGTATTATTATACAGACCTTCCGGAATAGCCTCTATAAATGAAAAGTACATTAAAAATCCGGTGTAGAGATTGAGATTAGAAGAACAACGTAGTTCTATATACACAAGAAAAGAGACTTTGATTACACAGCCGCTAGAGTCGGTAGGTTAAACCGCGTTTGCGTAAGTGTCGCCGTAGATGGGTGACCCATTGCATACTGAGTTTCCTCCTTGTCTCGAAAACCACGTTGGGCCATTGGCACCGGCTGTCACTTGGATATCCCTGAAAGTCGTTACAGTAAAGAAAGAAAGAAAGAAAGAAAAAATATTTATTGTCGCAGAAACAGGAACATACAAGCAGACACAAAGAGAGAAAAAACAAAAATACAACGCTTACAAACATTAAGAAATAAAACAAGCAGAGATAATAACAAAAAAAAGTCAGTGGCTCGAAACTTTGACAAGCAAGCTTGCCAAGGGGTAACGTACTATCCAGTACTAACTAGGTAGTGGAGGTCAGATAAGCAGTTGTTCGAATTAAAATACTGGTATTCAGCTGTATCCGGTCAGACTGGTAGCCGACCGCATCATAGTTCGGAGAAAGCTAGGCAGATGATAATAGGGGATCGGACTGACTCAAAAAAATATGATTCTGTTTAGTCCGTCAGTTAGATTATCGAAAAATATTGGATACGTGTTTTTTGTTTTATCAAATCAATAAAAATTTACGAAGATAAAGCGCGTCAAAGATCATGGAGTGGGGCTTGAAACGTCAATTGAAGGTACAAAATGTACTATCATAAGACGTCACACGAGTTTTCGAAGCACTGTATCGTCTTCATTTTTTGTTTACGTGAAAAAAGAAAAAATACGTGGTTAATATTTTTTGGAAATCTATCTGACGGACTAATTCGTTTTTTTTTGTCCTATCCCCTGCAGGGAAACGGCTAAATAAAACATTTTACTTGTTGTTGTTGTTTTGTTGTTGTTGTTGTTGTGCAATAATTGCAATCGACCACGTTTTGCTTACGTAGCAATACGATGCGGCCGCACCGAGTGCGCCTCGAGCTCAGTGCATAAAACGGACAGCAACCGGGTGCATTCATTCCCAACATTTTAGCGATAGTTTACGTTATCTTAATAAAACCCTTAAAGTTGTTTGAGTGTTTAACTTCGCCACCAGCCCATCAGGTACCACTTAGTCGCGTCCCCTACAATATATATTTTCATAGATCGTCAAGTCTGAGAAATAATTTTCAATCAACCAGAGAAGCGATAGTTTTTCAGTGAATGTTGGAATATATTAACTTGTTAAAGAATCTTCACTTCTACTCGCCAGACTCTACGCACTGAGCAACCACTTGTTCACTTACCACGTCATGACATGTGTCAGGTCCTGTAGCTCGACTGCAGGAGCTCAACGATGCTGTCTACTAAAGACTAATTTTTAAAACACTTTTTAATACACAAAATAGTTTCTCTACTTCTATTACATAATGTACAGTTATTACAAAAGTAAACAGAGCGAGTCAATTAAATGGTACAAGAGTCTGGTTCCCTCGACCCCTGAACATCCTCATTCACTCGAGCTAATATTAAAAATCATCAGCAAATGTTTAAGTTTAGCGGACGACGTCGGTGCCGACTGCGCCAACAGAAAGTTAACTTCTTGTTTGAAACGAAGCCTCTTCGCTGTATAGATGAGGCACGACTCGAATATAATGCTCAATATGTCTAGTACATTGTATTGAAAACCTCAATTAGTGAGGTACACGCTATTAATCATAATAGGGTGTCAGTTTACGTGATATATGAATAATTATTATCATTATTTATCAATAAATCTTCTCGTATTACAATTGGATCACTCTCCGTCAAAGTCAATCACATGTCTCACTTGAACAAGATATAATAATGCGAAGATCTCTCGAAACAAACACAAAGCTGAACATCTAAACGATGTAGTCGTGTAAATGATTCACCATTTTGTTCGGAAAATGCTGGAAAATTCGCGTGAAATTCCGACAAACATGCCTGTCCATTCTTATCGCTGTACGTCCGCGGCGGACAATGTACAAAGCGCTTGAAGTCGGTCCATCTCATCAGGGCTAGTGCTTGCTCAGCGCTGCAGCACCCTCCAAGTCTGTCTGCACTTGTTTCCGTATGTACGCAGAGCGCGCCGTGCTGGCCGGGACCGATGCGCTCTTTTACTATTCAAACTAGCAGAAATTTCATTATTTTAAAATATTACTAACAAACAATAAGTTGTCGGACACCATAGCTGTACTGCTGTAGCGATGAAGTGTTGTACAGCGGCAAGCGCTCGCGAGACAGCCGCTACAAAATGAAGTTTGTTTTGATGTCAAAGCAACAGATGAAATTGTTTTAAATGTAACTCACCGACCGAGTCTGTCTTATATTTTTATTTAACTCGGAAAGTTCTTTTGTTTAAATTCATTTCATTAAGAAAATTCTATGCAGGACGTGTTACTCTGTTTGAATAAGTTTCACGTTTTTCCATACGAAGTAACTGCTCTTAGCAATTCCGATACGCGAGGGAAGCGCACTGCATTGCAAAGTAAACCATTTCTCCATCTATTGTAAGTATTTATGTGGAGAAATAATTACAAACGAGCTTTTCATACTGTTTTTATTTATAGAACAGTATGATCATTAAGTTAAACATACAGTATTAATTATAATATTATTATTTTCAATCTCGCGTTACCAAAGCTTTGCCAGAATTGTTACAATATTTCATCTCTGTGAAACAATAGGCGTTGAAAGAGATAATTAAAATAGCACTCAAATTGTTTGTTTGTCTGTGCCGGGCGCGCCGCAGTCGGTCGGCTGCAGCGGTCAGTTTAACGGCGCTAGGTTTTAATGGGCGCAACTTGTGCATGGCTGGCTGGTGGGCTATTGTGCTGTGTGACCCTGCTCGCGGTGCAGCGGTGGACGCCAAACAACGCGCATTACTCATACCGCCGCAGCCGCAGCAGACAAGCCAAGCTGTGCGCCAGTTTGTAAGACTACGTGTGTGCGGCGATAAGTCGTGTTCGCGCTAATGGGGGGAGGGGGGCGGGACTATGCACTCAAGTTATTTGCATTGTGTGTGCTGAGAACAGTGCTATTAAAATGTGGAGACAGACAAAGAAATGTTAAGCCATTAGCCTGAAAGTTTTCGACATAATATAATGGTCGTTTCGTCATCAAAACGACTTACTTGTTAATTATCAAATCCCATCTAAATGTGAAACACGCAACTACTATTTCGTTTAAAGTTAACCGTTTAGTACAACAGAGGTGTTGTTTTACTTTACAATAACGCATTTTTATTTCACCGTGTGTTAAACTCTCATGTGCATGGTCCTTGGAGCCGCTTGCAAACAAAGCTCACCCAAGCCATCCAGTGTTCGACTCCATCCGTCAGCGTTCGCTAAGGGTCGCGAGCGTACGCAAGAGGTCGCCACACACGCAAGTGCGCGGAGAGCGGTCGAGAGCTGCCTTTGCACTGGCCGGGATGTACAGCCTCAAAGGAAATCACAATTGAAGCAGAGTACGCAATTAGGTGGATTAAGTGCGTGGAAAAATTTGAATGATCTACTCTTATACAGGTCGCTGAGCAGTTTTAATCACGTGTGTAAGTCGGTACGTCGCTTGAGTGCAGCCAATTTAATTAATTACATTACTCATTAGTCGGTCTTTAGTACACTTGGTAAGCTCGACTAAGTCTAGATTAATATTGATCAAAAGCTCATGACCGTAATGTCTGCTACGTTTTGCATTTTTGACTAAAGTAAGATTATCATGTTTACCAGCGTGATAATTGAAATATGCGTTGTCGTATCAAACTTGGTCCACTCTCGATTGCACTGTTAACACAGATACAGGGGCAAGTGTGCACAGTTGCTCACCGTGCGGACACATTTGCGGGGACATTAAGCCTGACTTGCAACAAGCGTTAAATCGCCGACAATCGCAGCGAGTCGCACGTGAACGCGCTCGCACGAGATCGCACGCAATCTGGTCGGACGCTCCGCTATTCATAAAGGCTCGTTTTGCAGACGAGTGAAATTGGCGTGGATTAGTGTGCGCTATCGAGTTTGTTTGTGCAGTAGAAATGCAAAGTTCTCTTTGGTACACGACATACTTAAACGAGTAACTAGCTAGGTAGGTATACAGCTGTTTGATTCAATTCTCAGTATTCGTACCTAATGAGCAACTTGACGATATTGCAGATGGGTACAAGTCTTTTATTTGTAGACTGCGTAATTGAAATGGTTCTTGCTCGAGTTATTTTTCATTTATTTTTATATTAGTAAATAGGTTTGCGTTTGGATGCATCTCGCCTGATCTGAAGCGGTGACGCGGCCTAGTGTGGAACACGCTTGTGGCAGTGGTAATAGTCTTGTCGGGGCCTTTTCCCAACTTTATTGGGGTCGGCTTTCAGTCTTACCGGATGCATCTGACTATAAGCATTTTATATGGAACGCCCTCCATAACCCAGTTTGTACTACCGCGACCCCTTAACAAGGCTGCTGGTCAGACTTTCGGGTCACCTTTATAGCGGGCATCAACTATGATGATCTTCATTCATCCACAGCCCGACTTTAGAAAGCGTGGCTTATTGTTGAAGATCGACCCGTGTGGCTTTTATTATTTAGCCACGAGCTCCAATTTTCTTTTAACACGTATAAAGGGGGAGTACGTAGTAGTTTTAAGCAGATCATAATGTTTTTTAACCGACTTCAATTTTTTTTTTTTTATATTTGTTAGCTCATAACTTGCGACTGGGTGAACTGATTTTCATGATTATTTTTTCATTTGAAAGCTGGCGCTTCCCGTGTGGTCTCATTGTCACCATTTCAATATCTGATGATGGGATCTTGTAGAAATCGGGGGAACTCTTCAATAAATAACAGCAGATTAACCGCGATTGTTGCTTTAGCATATCTAAGCATTGTTTACGCCATCACACAACATAATATCACGCCTGTACTCACTACAAAGGTTATAAAAACTATTTTGTGAAGATCTGATGAAGAACTTCGGAGATAGGCAACGGAACTCCTCAATAAATGATAGCAAATGGACTGGGATTGCTGAAATCTCATGTCTGTCTATTGTTTACACCAGTTCATAACATAACATCACGCCGGTACGTTGTGCAGGGGTAAGCACATGTGAACCACTAAAAAGTGAAAAATAAAAACTTTTCAAAAAATAAAACCGACTTAAAAAAAAAACACTCAAAAGTGAAAAATAAACTTGAGAAGAAAAATCAGTTTCTGAAGTCGGTGACTTTTGTTTCTTTGATTTCATTTTTTTGTCACCGACTTCAGAAACTTCTCAAGTTTATTTTTCACTTTTTTGTGTTTTATTTTTTTTAAGTCATCCATCTATTTAATTAATTATTTTATTCTGGAAGCTCTTTGATGTAACTGATCGAATACCACCTGCTGTTTAACAACGTGGAAGTAAGGAAGCCTTTTTTTGGGCGGGTTGAAAATCATCAAACCCGCTCTTGGGCAGAACGAAAGGAGTGTCAGACTTCTACTGACAAAAAACCACCCATGTTCCTTCTTAGCCCTTTATGTCGAAGCCGTGGTATCTTTGTGACCAACTCACAGCTCTGACGGGCAAGTAAGGAAGCCGCACTGGGCCTAATGGACGATTGGTCACTCCTCACAGAGAGGAGACTGTGACGCGGCGGTGGGAGCGTTATAGAATGCTAATGCGAGTAACGAAAAACCCTCACATAATATGTTAACAGTCACGTATCTATCTACCACTTCGTGAGTGACTGACACGTTGCGTGCACTTGTTTCGGAAGCAGCCGCGCCGGCTGTTCACAGAGTGTATGGAGCACTTAGACCTGCGCTGCTGGAACCGCAGGGCTGGCTCATCCTGCCCGGGGCTGCGGGTTGTTCCAAAACGATACCACGGCCCCGGACACAAAGGGCTAAGAAGGAACATGGGTGATTTTTAGTCAGTATAATAATAATAATAATGTTTATTCAAAGAAAACTTAGACATAACTTACAAAATATTTAAACAGGCAGGTTGTACTTAGTGTAAGTGGTGCAGTCATCTGTAGCCGAACTAGGCGGAGCCTGTATTTCGACTTGATAGTCGAAATACAGGCTCCGCCAAACCCAAACAAACCCAAACCCTTCGAGCGTTAGACATTTCATATAAGTGCCAGTATCATTTCATAATTGTTAAAAATAATTATAAACATTTTTTATTTAATTTAATTAACTTTTTAAAAGAAAAACAGTTTCTGTAGAATTTGCATGTGGGACCTCTTATTTGTGTGAGATGACAATGTACGTGACTGATGTGTAAGAGGACGTGTATGAGGTGTGTGTTGTGGAGTGTGTTGGGTTGTGTGTGTGTTGTGGTGTGTGTTGTGTTGATGTAGTAGAAGTCCGACACTCCCTTCCGCTCCGTCCAGAGCGGGAGGAATCGTTTGATGATGTCCCACCCTCCAAAAAACAAAAGACTCGGAGTATATACGACTCATGCATATTGTACTTCACTGCATAGTCTCTTCATGATAAAGAGCACAACACTAATCATATAGTGTTGTGCCATAATAGTTTGTTTTTAGAGATGGGGTATAGAGTTTTTGAGCTCTAAAAAATCGTGACATAAGGCTAGCGGATGCGACTACTACAAGTCTTCTTTATCATTTCGAGACTATGTAGCTCGTACAATTAAAATCTTCAATCTACAATTAAAAACTTCACTTAGGTAAGTTCGTTTAATTTCTAATTATATGACTATGATTCTTGTCCGTTTTCACCTGAATGGATGCCTCAATACTAACTAATTTTAATAATTTAAATTCTTGGCACTGCATTTTTATTTAGGCATTGATTTATTTGTCATCTTGCCTTAATTTAAACGAGCGTAAGAACTAATTAAATGTACTACTATTGTAGCACATTTAATTAGTTATTACTACTGGACAAGTATAGACAATTTAAATTATAAATACCTATCCAGACACCCTGCCACCTAGATATTTGTATTTTAAATTGTTTTTCAATAAAGTTCTAAGGGTCCCACGATAAGTTAGAAAGTAAGAATCTGCTAGTGGCCCATAATAAATTCCAAGTAATAAAAATAATGTTTTAGAGCGCACTTGACGTCGTCGTAACGCAATATTGCACAACTTTGTTGTTTTACGATTAGATTACACTACCTTATTATTGCGGTAAAAGTGAACAATACCTACACGACTACAATGTTTGATCATTACAAAAAATTAAACGAAATTTTATGAATTGTATGAGTGATCTACCTGCCTGCTCTTCCACTATAGCTTTCTTTTTCATAAGTACTAAAGCTAGTCTTGACTTACAACTTTACATTTTTGCAATTATAGTATCTATATCTATCGTGGAATACTTTCGACAAAAAAGCAATTAAGACCGTTAGTATCCGGTGTGTCAGCCCTACCCCGTGCGTGCGGAAAACCGTGTGATTTTCCTCTCAGCGACGTGTTTTTATTGATTTGAATGTAACATGTAATGTAACGTTACGGCGGCTGGAGTGAGATATTGAAGCAATCGGCGTATCACGGGTTTTCCTGTTTCTCTGGCACACCTAGAGATGGGATCCACTTCCTTGATATAGGTAATTAATATGATATTTTGTTTTCTAATTTACTAGTTTGACCAAGGAAAGAACAACTCACTTGAGTTAAACCATTGGTTAAGATATTTCCCCATAGAACAACCAGTTGAACCATGTGTAAATTTACTTCTCCGTAGTACAACCAGTTGGACATAGCAGCTGTACCACGGGTCGGGAGTGTACGAAACACGAGAGCCCGTATTGATATCCCGGTATCGGCATCTCTACAGTAATTTTATGATATTATTCAGTCTCGCAATGTTTACATTACGCATCTGACATACTGGAATTTTTCACTTTGTAGTGGGAAACTTTCACTTCTGTGAGTAAGTAGGTACTCTATAGATAGATAAATGATTTCTGTGGTGCAGCACAGAAGATATCTATATATATCTATATAAATAAAAAGAGAAGTCCTGACTGACTGATTGGCTCATCAACGCCCAGCCCAAACCCTTAGACCTAGAAATCTGAAATTTTGCACAGAGGATCCCTTTATAATGTAGACAAGGAATGAGGAAGGATTTTTCGAAATTCAACCCCCAAGGGAGTTAAATAGGGGTTGAAAGTTTGTATGGAAAATCGTCATTTTCACGCGGGCGAAGCCGCTGGCAAAAGCTAGTACCAAATAAATTCACAATTTAATCATTAAGACTTAGTAAAGACATGTCATACACTCGCATCGTCACGCTTTTAATTCCCGAAGCGTTAAGCAGAGATGTACCCACCCACATTTCGCCAGTTATATTTAAGTCCTTTGTAATATTAGGCGAGTCTATTGCCATAAACCCAGCCAGATTCCAGACTCTGTTACTGCTATTCCTTATGAAACAACCCAATAACACATTGCCCGACCTGGGAATGTAACGCGCTATACTAATAGATCATCGAGGTAGACATACCTCCTCAATAAAAAAATAGCAAATAAAGGGTATGTAATATTATGATGAGTGTTTAAGCGAATGCCAAAAACTCTCGATATTCGAGATCTCCGTAGTTACATCGTTACCCTCGTCGCTGGCAATAACCGGGAGAGTACCGAACGACCAAAAACCAGCTTTTATGCGTAAGGCGTAAAAACATCTATTATACTTGAGTCGACGATCACTTCACTCATAAACTGTCCGCATCTTACGATTCCGAACACCATGGACTATTTTATTTCCGCTACAAAGTAGGCTATAAATCTGCCGGGCTATTTCCCGGGCAAGGGTGGGCAAAGTGGCTGTATCGAGGTATTAGTTACAGCTGGGCAGCGGTAACGGTGCGAGGTGAGAGATGAACAGAATGTAATGGATGTGATGTTTCGGGACGGTTCATAAATGTGACTGATGTTGAGTGAGTGTTGTGTCTGTTGACAGATGATGTTCTAGTGTTGTCGTATTTCATTGTCAAAATTCCTTAAGAACGACACCTGAAATATGACATTTCAGCATTGACATTTCAGGTGGTCGTTCGAAAGGAATTTTGTGATGTTAACACAAACTTTTATAGGTTTTCGAAACTTCTTTTATGGATCCTGCATGGGCAGTTTTTAGCTTTCTCGTGTCTAAAAAATGTATGAAGGAACAATGAGTCGGAGTTTAGATCGCTTAGTCCAGTTTGTAACAGGCTCGTCCCCAATTAAATAAGGACATAAAATAACAAGTGAAACAGGGCCACATGACTGCCTATCCTTTGAGTATTATAAGCGTGATATTATGTATGTATGTAGATTTTTTCACTGTAGTAACCTCCTATGCACCAACATATTCAAATAATAAAAGCTTATAGAGAGTAAGAGGCGGCCCACATTTCCCAGCGCATGCAGACGACAAGTCGATAGCAAGCAGCCGACCTTACCGCCCGCCATCGCGCCATCGCCAGCGGAGTGGCCACACTCGGCGGCTTCTATTACTTTATGCTAATCGCGCGACAGAGCGCAGCGAGGCAGCGGCTAAGGAATCCCGCGGACGGCCGACCATGACACCACTTTCATACTTTTTCCTTTCAGCTCGAGCTATTCAAGATATTATTCTCGCAATAAGCTTTGAAAACCTCTGGTTTCATTAAATGAAAGAGTTTCTTGTAACAACTAACAAGAAACTCTCCTTTGAAATAATACATAGGCGACCACTTTCTACAAAAATACTTTAAAATTTAAATTAATTAAGGTTAAATAGATACTATGACACCCTAACTAATATAATAAATTCTAAAGTAAGTTTATTTGTTTTTTTTTTTATTTTTTCTTCCTAGAGAGAAGGCCTTAGTCCCTGCAGTGGGAACATTATAGGCTGTCAGGACACGATGAATGGATAAGTGTGAGGAATAATATAAAAGAAAATGGAGTAAATGATAGCGTGACAGTTGACAGAAGAGAATGGAAGAACAAACAAGGTTTTCAGGATAGAACAAAAAGAGAAGCCGTAGTCACACGGTATTAAAGTGTTTGATAGGTATGTTGAAATTCCTTTAACATGGGAGTTGAACAAAAAGGCGTAACAAAAATGATGATACGGTCAGTAGTAAGTAGATACTACATTACATACTATCATTTCTGATGCTGATATACTACTCGGCATGACAGGTCCTAGGATCGATTCCGAAGTCGGGCAAATTATTGTAATAAGGAATTCGACAGTAAGTCTGAAGGGGCAAACTGACCTTAATACTAATATTATTATTATCTATCTATCTTCTATCTATCTATACTTATAATAAATCTGTAGAGAGGTCAATTCTGTACATGATATATATTTTCAAAATAACTATCAGGGGGTAATTAGTGATCGATACTGATGCCAAAAATGCAATCAGTAAAATTTTTGTCTGTCTGTCTGTCCTCCTGTCTGTCAGTGGCGTGCAGTGGTCCGCCACGGTGGGTAGGCCACGAAATATTGACAGCAAAAAGAAAATTGTCACATTTATAACATTTGAAAATAAGCCTGTAAAAGTTATACCTAAATACAATTCAAAAACTCACCACATTATTCAAGGTTCAACTCATGATTTTTTATCGATGGAAACAGAAGAAAGATTCGGCCACCTCAAAAAACTGATCCAAGTGAGTGGGTGATAGTTACAAAAGACACGTCACTTGCAAGATAATATCCGAAGCGGCCTTCACACTTTAGATACAACTTGCACCTTATCATTACTTATACGATAATTGAGAAAACTTATTACCTTTAACATCTAGCCGAACTAAACAGTGTTCCATGGACTGAAGTTTTGAACCAGCGCTGCACCAACTCTGCCGTCAACACTTTTACTGATATCATCACAACATCACTGCAACAACACTCACACAAAGTCAAAGTAGTCAGAAGAACCTATAACATCAAGGCTTGGATAACTCCAGGCTTAATAAGATGCATGCGCCATCGCGACAAACTACATCTAGTCTCACGTTCTCACCCAGACGATCAAATGCATAAACTAACTTACACCCGATACAGAAACTTCTGTAACAACCTCCTCCATAAGCTAAAAACTAACTATCACAGTAGCCAAATCGAAAAAACCCAAGCAGATTCGAAAAAACTCTGGAAGACGATAAAGAATATATACAGCGATAAGAATAAGAAGTCAAGTGACTCCGACAAACTAGTTACCAATAAAAACCCAGTTGAATCACTTAACAAATGCAATACTTACTTTACCACATTGGGAAACAAACTGTCTGACTCAATTCTCTTAAGACTCTCGGAAACACAAGCCTCACTTGCAGATAAATATACCCCGAATATAACCTGTCCACACACATTCTTCTTACACCCCACAGACGAAACTGAAATAGAAAGTCTTATAACCCTACTCAACAATGACAGCGCTCCCGGACCCGATAATCTCAATGTAAAACTAATAAAGAAAATAAAAACCGCAATCATTCAACCTCTAGCTTATATATTTAACCTTAGCCTAGAATCTGGAATATTCCCGGACAGATGGAAAGTGGCAGCTGTCAGCCCAATCTACAAAAGTGGCGATATCCCTGATAACTATCGACCTATCGCCCTATTGCCTGTACTATCTAAGCTACTGGAAAAAGTGGTAAACAAACGACTTACGAGTTTTTTCGAAAAACACAACTTGATATCCCATAGGCAGTTCGGTTTCAGGAGGGGTAGGTCAACGGAAGATGCAGCGCGACTCCTTGCAAACTCTGTGTCGTCAAGTGTTGATAAAGGTGAACACACTTTGTGCGCTTTCCTAGACCTGGCCAAAGCCTTCGACACAATTTCAACAGATCTACTCCTAAAGAAGCTGGAAGCAGCAGGTATACGCGGTATTCCCTTAGATTGGCTTAAAAACTACCTGACCAATAGAAGGCAATTTGTCAAGCTCGGCGATATTTCTAGCAGCCTACTTCCTATCAACTATGGAATTCCGCAAGGTAGTACTCTTGGTCCAACGCTTTTCCTACTTTACATGAATGATATCTTGAATATTTCTCTCCCCAACGCTGAAATAATAGCTTACGCAGATGATACAGCGGTCATATTTCATGGTAAACATTGGGACCAGGTATACAGTATTGCCGAAGAGGGATTACTCACAATAGCTAAAGCACTTGATAGGAATTTACTAACTTTAAACGTTAAAAAGACAAAGATTATAACCTTTTTTAAAACCAAGACCTCAAGACCCCCCCCATCTTTAACTCTCACACTTCACACTTGCTCCCGCAACCTTCGGACTGCGGGTTGCTCGTGCATCGTGATTGAGCGTATTCAGTCCATGAAATATTTGGGAATCACTTTAGACGAAAACTTATCTTTTAAACCACAAATACACGCATTATCCGGCAGGGTCAGGAAACTCATATACGTCATGAAAAAACTTCGTGACTGCACACCCATTCCCATTCTGCGTACTGTTTACTTTGGTCTCTGCCAGTCCGTCCTCCAATATGGTATCTCGGTCTGGGGTGGAGCAGGTAAGGCTGCATTTATCGAAGCCGAAAGAGCACAAAGAGCCGTTATCAAAGTAATGCTAAAGAAACCTTTACTGTATTCAACTGACCACCTCTATAAAGATTTCCCGGTCCTCCGTGTCCGACAGCTTTTTATTTTAAATGCAGTGCTTCTTACACACAGAAATATAAAATCTAGAACGGACTACGCAGTGATAGCATCGAAACGTACATTTAGGTTACCCATACCCCAAGCAAACTCTCTTATGGCCAGGCGTTCTTCAAACTATTTACATCCACGCATATATAACGAAGCCCAAAAGAATTGCAACATAATAGACCTCAAAATACCCCTGTGTAAAAAAGTAATAATAGAATGGCTTCTCACTCTCTCCTACGACGAAACAGAAAAAATAATTTACAAATAGCTACACAAATCGACAGCACTCCTAATCTCACCCCTAATCACACTCACACACACAATCACGCACGCACACACACAATCACGCACGCACACACATACCCACACCCACTCACTCACGCACACACACACACATACACACACCCAATCACGCACGCATACACACACACACACAAAATGAAGCTCATTATTTCTGTATGAGTATTGTGACAGAGTTTTTCTTTTCTTTTTCATTTGAATTTTTAATTATTGTTTTTCTATTTTATTTTATTTTTTTGTTTAAGTAGTCCATTACTTTTGGTTTGATTTTGTTAATAATCACCGTGTACGACCCTTTGAATAACAAAACGAATATGTAAAACTCTGATCCCCAAGATACAGACTAACGTCTAGTTTGGGGATCACCGTTCAAATCGCTATGTATGTACTTGGTTGTTAATAAATAATTTGAAATAATAATAATAAAGGTTGCTACCTATAACGTGTGACTACGGCTTTTCTTTTTGTTCTATCCTGAAAATCTTGTTTCATACTTTTTCAGGGCCTTTTTTTTTGTCGTAGTCGGGTTTTAGTTTTTTACTTTTTTTTATTTAAACAATTTTTACATATGACCTTTTGTCCGCTAGAGGGCGTCACTTTAAATATGAGTTATATTTTGGAAATGTATAAGTGAGGCCCTTTCAAATGATACCAAACACGGCATATTTATCTTCGTTTTTATTTTTGAATAAGTACTTACTTTTTGTCCGATAGAGTTCGCTATATCGAGTTTTTTGTCACTTCACGTAGCCTATGTGCAGCGGACAATTAAGACGGTTCTAACGATACCTCATATGTCTAGTTCCGATAAGGGGATTAGGAGCTATGAGGGAACAGATGAACATACTCACATACATACATATCATAGCCAGTCAAAATCATAACCCTCCTTTGGCTTTGCCGTCGTCGGGTAAAAAACGTATTGCGCCAACCAAAAGTAACGTTGGACAAGGGCAAATAAAAGATGTTGTCTTGTTCGAAAGAGATACCGCGGCCTCGACGCAAAGGGTTAAGAAGGAACATGGATGGTTTTAGTCAGTAGAAGTCTGACACCACTCCCTTCCACCAATGATTTCCCACACACCAAAAAAAGGAAAAGGTATATAGAAACGTACATAGGGTACCTTTCATGGCGAAAACAAGTTCTGTTCCCGAGGTAAACAACATCCTTATGATAACAGATGGCGCCATGTGTCTTTCGAATCATATAGAAACTTTAGTAGTGTGTTAGAGTACAACCCGAATTTATGGTCAAATTCTAAATTAACGCAAGTAAAGCTGCGGGCAAAAGGTGTTAGCCAGATAAACCGTGATGTGAAAGGCGAACGAAATAATACGAAGTCGACTACGACGTGTTTGTACCTTACAATACAAATGAAAATACAGCCAAACAATGAAGCCCTTTCATACAAAAAGTAAGAGTATCTTTACCTATTAAAATTCTTTTATTAAACGTCTTCGATTTATAGGCCATCTAACTGATGTAACATGACAATATTTTTATCGTTTACCTTCCCTTATAGACGTAATAGAGCCATAAATACTAAAATTGGAACTGGGAAAGTACAATATTTTACTTACGTGCAAGGATTTTATACTTTATGCGCAAAATAATGTCTAGGGCAGGCAGATTGCTTCAGAGATTTTTTACCCACGACGGAACGGAGACGGTATATGCGTTTGGAGTGAGAGGTTGTTTGTTTGTGCAAATACATCATGTTGCCATTTTTCTCCAAAACTACTAGTCCGATTTTGATGCAGTTTTCAGTTATGGGTTCGGGATTGATTGGTGCATGTTCTTCGATAAGTGTTACGGTGACAACTCACCAGGGGGCGCTGCAGCAAACATTTTTTGTGCAAATCAAAGTTGCCATTTTTCTCCAAAACTACAAGTCCGATTTTGATTCAGTTTTCAGTTATGAGTTTAGATTTGATTGGTGCATATTCTTAGATAAAAAAATAAAAGTAAAAAGTTAAAAAAAACCCACAACTGTTAAAAATTAATTGAAAAAAGGATAAAATAACATAAAACACCCACCTTAAAAAAAACCTAAGAATCTTCGTCGGGAGCTGAACATTGCAAAACTAGTTCATTTAATGGCAGCCCCCGACGGACATTCTAGGTAAGGTGAAAAATAAGACATAATAAACACGGTAATTATGCAACCATTAAAGTTAGGCAATAGTCAATCATATAGTCTGTGTATCAGTAAACTCATGCGGGGATTACGTCCAGTGGCTACACGAGGCGTGTCTCTTGAGAGCTAATATGACGTGTGATTACCGATCTGTTGCCAAGCGTGAGATTACGGCCGATCGCCGGAGAGGCTGAGCCCTCTGTGCTCGCTAATAGACGGTTATATGTCCCACTTATATCTTAATGAACATTGACAGTTCGTCTCATTGTTTTCAGCACACAATAACCCTCCTTTTGGACCGCAGTCGGGTAAAAGGGAAGATTGTGTATTTAATTGACCTGATAATACCAATATGGGGAGAAAACAAATGGCTTCGTTGACACAAAAGAAAAAAAAAGATGTCGCAAGCCAATGTCTACCAAAAAGAATCGCCCCCGGGTGGGCTCGAACCACCAACCTTTCGGTTAACAGCCGAACGCGCTAACCATTGCGCCACGGAGGCTATGGCTTAGACGCTGAAATTTTAAGCCTCAATATTGGGTAGACCGGGGTAGGTAGTTTCTTGCCAGAATTGCACTACAGCTAGCAAAGTCATCGTAAATTGGGCTTTCTGTAAGTGTTGCGCGACTAATCGCAAGCTTGTGGCGCGCCTTACTATCGAGTGCTCTGCCGCAGCTGTGCATGCCAGCGGACACAAATCCCTAGTGTCGCGAGTGTCACGAGTGTCGGTAGTGACCCGAGTGTCGGCAGTGTCACACCGCATTTTTATGGATAACGCGCCGTGACGTGCAACCGATTGGTTCATGGCGACAACTTCGGACGTACCAATCTACAGACCATGCATTTTCCTCAGAATGTATTCAGAATTTCTGATTTAAAGTCAGAACTGAAAATCTCTTTCGAAGAACGTTCGTAATCACGGCTGAAATGACTTTAATATTCTAGCTCCAAGAAGTCTCATTTTTCATCGTATATTCAAAATAACGTAAAAATATCAAATTAAATATATTTCGCAAAACAAACTGTTTCAAAGACTAAGATTGATGAGTGTTAACAACAAAATATTTTTAAAAGGGTTTTATTTAAATGCACATCTGTTTAATTTTTCAGCACACTAGGTAACTCCACTAATTAACTGAATGCATACCAGAAAAATGAATGCTGTGCAAAAAAACCAATTGATTAACTAAACATGTCCTACAAAAAAGTCTAAAAAATCACACAAAACGAGATGACCTTTTTTATCGAATTTACTCCAAAAATGTAGTTAGTACATCGGATAAATGATTTGTAAAACAAAAATACTAATTGCTTATCAAAAATACTAACTTGCACTCTAAATTGTACAATCTTACTACGGAATTTCTAAAACTGAAATCTAATACGACCGTCTCGCGACAGTGTCCTTTATGGGCGGCATGGGCACCGGGCCGTAGGCCGACGAAGGAGGCCGGCGGAGGCCCGGCACTTCGGGGACAGAAGATATTAGTGTTATTTAATATGCGAGCGAAGCGAGCGCGCGTCATGGAGTAAATCAGGTGTAGGTTTTCCTTAAAAAAGTTTTAAAATGTTTGTTAGACAAAATAATTATTAGATATACTATTTTGGTAATAGTTATTCGTTCAGTAAAAGAGTTCTGCAAATGCCATTAAAAAGGATACTAAATTTGATTTCTTTAGTGTGCATAATTTGTGTGCAAGTCAGTATTTTTGGTGTAACTTTAAAATATTTTGTTCGAAAAAATGGAATATACAGATAACGGTTTAAATACATGCCTTTTTAAAACAGCGTCGCGTTGAAAAAATTTGTATATACTTACAGGTGTTTTCATTTTAGTCTGACATGATCGAATTAAGCGTTCCTGAAATATATTCAGAGGACGAAAATATGCGTAAAGTAGAGGTTCTTTACGGTCCGCGTTACGAAAATTAAGTAGCTAGGGAAACAACCAACTCTACGAAACATGAAGAAAACTTATTTTGTAATCCGTTCTCGACGTCTTTGCCGGCCTAACTAAAGGACCATCTGATGCATGCTGATTTACAAAGGACCAGATTCATTATAAAACACAGTAAAAATATGATGAATTAAAGGGAGGCTCAATACAAAGTACGACATACGAGGAAAAACTAGTATTTTCTCTTACTTTGTCTTACTGAATTTACTTAGGTAGGTAGCTGAAAATAATAAGCAATAACACGCATTCATAAATATGTGAATGCGCACTGCTCAGGTAATCAAATGACCCTGATCATCATACACGTCTCAGTAACCGTTATTGGAGCAGTTAGTGAGTACTAGTGAATTCGGTAACGGGTCGTGTTTCCACAATAATCACGCCTGCCGCCTACCCCCAGGCCTCAAATAATTGCTAAGATAGGGTTCGGATCTATGCCCAATTCTGACAACGCCGAACAGTAGCGCAATTTAATATAGTTCGTGATTAACTACAACAGCGTGAATAAATTAAATTAAATGCAGAAATCATCTGAACTAAACAACGCTCAAGTTTATGATTACCGTTTTATAGTTTGGTAATCATAAACTTGGGGAGTCTCCATTACTAAGCAAAATGTGTAGCCTGAGCATACAGGTAGTGGTTTATTTGTGGTATACAAGTTGCGTTACTGTATCTGTATAGACTATGGCAGCGGTGTGTGAATTATTAAGATGAGCTATATATTAGAGTGAACCTGAGTTATGTTATGTTACCTACAGCTCGCCTGGCCTATTCACACGACTGTAACACTCACATGTGTCCCTCAGATACCTAGAAGCGTCTACCGCTGCCGTAACTGATTCAGGTAATGGGAAAACCGATTTTCTCAGAATCAGCTCCACTACGAAACTACAATATCCTTCCCTCTAAACGTCAAAGACACAACGAATGAGTGGATTACTTAGTTAGAATATTATAAGGAGAGAACTAGTATCATCTTCTTGGGAAATAATTATGTATGATAATTACAGATTAAATAAAGAGCCAAATCACAAAGCCGTTGAAAGAGAAATGCAGTAGAAACAGCGGAGGGTATTAAGACATTCGGTTAGACTGAAAGCTAGGTCTGACATAGTTGGAACTAGCTGAACGGATGACAATTAACATCAGCCAAAATATACTTGACGTTTGTTTATAATGTTGTTTAAAGCAGCTATCACAAAGGTAACACTAAAAAAGCATAAAATGGCACGGTGGAAAATGATTAAACAAAATTATAATAACATAGTTGACAGCGACGAGCTTCGCCTTAATGCACTTAGACGCAATCTGCTTCTTCTCATTTACCTAGAAACGCGAACAATCGCCTTTAACTACTTATATTACGAGTCTACAAAATAATTATAACATTGACAACACACTTTCATAATAATAAAGATCTTTATGAGAGTTTTGTCCGGGATTGTCGAAACACTGCTGTATTTTTTGGTAAAGGCATGAACATCAAAGTCACAAAGTCAACAATTAATTTAAAATTATAAAGATGAACCAGGACGTCACCAAATGTAACAAACACTAGGCCGAAGTGACAATCACAACTCTACTTACATAGCTAAACTAAAACTAGGTGTAGATTATGTAAAATGTATTTAAACTCAACTGTAAAGTGTTTATTCTTTAGAAAATAGAATGTTTCCTCTGTAAAGCCCATCCAAACATTTTCAGAGCGACCATTCAAGTTGGAAATCTATAATTTAGGCTAAGCCGTAGTCGATATGTGCGGTTTAGCGTAACTGTCGCTTGGCCGCAACGTGTCGCTTAGACGATATTAATTTACGAGCGCGATAAGCGACGTTCGCCGTTGTGAACTCGCCCCAATATTAATCATGTTCGGATGACTTGGACTGTGGCAACTGTGCCACTCGACTAGCGAGCTTGCTTTTTGCTTTAAATCCCAATTTATTGATGTTTGTGGTAGATATACTTAATAGCTAGAGTGGGTGTTGGCGCTTAGTTAATAGTGTTACTTCTAAGAAACATAGGTACTATCACAACAATTCCTCGAAGGAGAAATCCTTTGTTTAGGACACCCACATTTAAATAAACTAGTGTCTGTACTTTGACGTAAAGCGATCTGTACTTAATATTATAGAACCAGGTCATACATAGTCATTCGTAAACGAGTATCTAATACATTCTTTTGACAGCTTTTTCTGAAATTGGATCTCAATTTTTGTTACAATTTTATTGGAGTCTAGACAGTGTAAACTGATACCTACATGTAGTACAATCTGTACCATAAAGTGTACCGACTGGATCATTACCTAACCCATACAATTTATATCAGAGGGAGCCATTACATTAGCGGAGCGGGCCCTGGTCAGACGGTCAGACGGCGTAGCGGTCAGACGGAACTCGGTTTACCGTGTAGCCGGGAAATAAGCCGTTTGTACGCATTTGACCGTGGTGGGACACGGCGCGCGGCGGTCGCACTTTATTGTTAGTTTGGTGCCACTGTGCACCGGGAATACTGTACATATTTGCGCCGTCTGCACACGCGCGCAGATTTGTGACGCGCTTTGCATAAACGAACACAGCTTCGGATTTAATATTGCGGACACCAAAGTGATGTTAGTGGTTTAAAAGTAATACCTACACTGGGCGCTGCTCATCTACTAAGCCAGTGACGATTAACGAGGTAGACCGAGGTAGAATTAATATTAACCGACTGCCCCTTAACCTGACCCTTTCATGTGGTCTTAAAACCGGAAAATTACTCAGGCCTTCCTTAATTACGTGAAATACTCATGGACCGAAGTGAGTACATCTTCGTAGCGTCAACACTGAGTAAGCACTAATTATCGTAAACACGCAGTGAAGGGACTGGCGTGGGCCGGCGATGGTCAGCGCGGGCCACTATCGCCCACGGACACTGTTGATTTAGGCCTGTTTGTACCGCACCTGATACATCGCGCCTAAACACATCAATTGTGTCTGCCACTTTATGAGTCTCTCTGTCGGTACCACTGCGATACAACGCTGACATGTTCCGACATACTGATTGTGGGCTCACGACTAGGCGTGCGGCTGTTCTGAACAAACACACCCCTAATATTTTACACATTTGCCGACTGATATTTTTTGTTAAAGGTTCTGAATAGCCTGGGATGTAGTAACGCCTTGAAAGACTGTGTTTGTGTTTTAGAAACGTGTTGGGGAAATTCAGAACATACAGTCAGAGAATGCTGTGCTCGTCTGAAATTATCAGCAAACACGTAGTGGGACAGCCGGCCCGCCATCACGCAGTCCCGTAGTCCCGTAGTCCCGCTGTCCCGCAGCTCATACACGAAGGGTACACAATTAAAACGTCAGCCGAAGTGCGCGCGTGTGTGACGAACATAATGAGGGCTGCCCCGTCCATGTTGTTTTATAATTCATAGAGAGCGCTGTGCCTCGCGTGGTCATGCCTTGCGCCAGCCGACAGTCCTGCCAGATGCCGGCGATAAAAGCCTTCCCTTTGCGAAATGGAAAATTTACATAATAGAACATTATTCTAGAACACCTAGTTCGAAAGCGGGAGCTGCATATTCCTTTTGATCTCGGACAAAGGCCGGTAACGCGATCGCCGAGCAAACAGAGCTCACAACACAACGCGCTCTAATGCGATCCATTTCGAGAAGAGTTTCTTTACAAAAAAGAGTCATTCTAACTCGACGAGATTGGCCTTAAAGAGCAATTGCTTGCGCTCGTGACGCGCACGAGCCACGCTCACGAGCAGCCGCGTGAGCGCCCGTGAGCAGCCGCGTGAGCGCTCGCTGTAGTGTGTCACATCAGTTACTAAAGAATAATAAAACACTTTAAAGGTGAAACTTTCGTCGGCTAACGAGTTTCCTCCCGCCATTACCGCGCTCCTGCTCGCCCAGGTTCACTTTTTAACCGACTTCCAAAAAAAGGAGGAGGTTATCAATTCGACTGTATTTTTTTTTTTTTTTTTTTTTTTTTTTTTTATGTTTGTTCGCTCATAACTTGCGACTGGGTGAACTGATTTTCATGATTCTTTTTTCATTTGAAAGCTGGTGCTTCCCGTGTGGTCCCATTGTCACCATTTCAATATCTGATGATGGAATCTTGTAGAAATCGGGGGAACTCTTCAATAAATAACAGCAGATTAACCGCGATTGTTGCTATAGCATATCTAAGCATTGTTTACGCCATCACACAACATAATATCACGCCTGTACTCACTACAAAGGTTATAAAAACTATTTTGTGAAGATCTGATGAAGAACTTCGGAGATAGGCAACGGAACTCCTCAATAAATGATAGCAAATGGACTGGGATTGCTGAAATCTCATATTGTCTGTCTATTGTTTACACCAGTTCCTAACATAACATCACGCCGGTACGTTGTGAAGGGGTAAGCACATGTGAAACACTAAAAAGTGAAAAATAAAAACTTTTTTACAAAAAATAAAACCGACTTCGACAAAAAAAACACTCAAAAGTGAAAAATAAACTTGAGAAGAAAAATCAGTTTCTGAAGTCGGTGACAAAAAAATGAAATCAAAGAAACAAAAGTCACCGACTTCAGAAACTGATTTTTCTTCTCAAGTTTATTTTTCACTTTTGAGTGTTTTTTTTGTCGAAGTCGGTTTTATTTTTTGTAAAAAAGTTTTTTACAAAATAAATTGTGGAAGTACTCATCAACTCTTTGCTTTGTTATTTTTATGTGGCGTAATAAAGCCTCTCCCTGTGGAAATTATTTAATATTGTTTATAATACCCTTTAACCGGCGCGGAACAGAGGTTCGCTAGTGCGAATTTGTAAAATAACTTTTAACTCCTAATTGTCATGAAAACAGCAAGGTGGAGTATTTTCATGACAAAAAATTAGGTAAGCATCCCTCACGTGAGATAATTCACATCCACGTACATCGGGGGTCAATCACGCGCACTGATTACACGGAGCTGTATAAAGAGTTGAGAGAAAGCGGAACATTTGGCATGCAAATGTATTCCGTTGTACATCGCGAGTTAATCCTTGACGAATGCTAAATACGTTAACTCACGCCCGTGTTCAGGAGCCGCCGGGAGAAAAAACGTGCGGCCACCGGACGGCGCGGCGGTGCGGCGCGCGGGCGTGACTCGCGGCACGGCGGCAGTCGCGCGGCGCCCGCCGCACAGTCCGCACGTCGCCGCGCCGCAGCTCCGGACCCGCCGCTCCGCTCGAGCTCGTCGATCGTTCACCGCGCTCGGTACACTTAGTACGTCGGTACACCTGTGACGTGAAAGTGTTATGGTGGAAGTTTTCGGAATGCTAGTGTGGTGTGAATAAAAGATCGGGGCTACCTCGGAGAGCAAGCACCGCTCGAGGTGGGTCACATGTATTATTTAGAGATCACTCTGCTGTCGCCGTTCAGCGAGTTATTAAGACAGGCTGCGACGAGCCGCCTGAATGTTAAATGTGATAAGTTTATAAGCGAGCGGCGCCGGGCGGCAGGCTAGTATCGGAGCCAGCGATGCGAACTGGCCGCGACAGATAAGCGGCTGGTTATTCGTCCCCTTACGTCCATTACAGACTCGAAACAGTCGGGACTACTCGTAACCGTTATTTTGAGAACCTCTTTTGTACACCCTATATTTAGACTTTACAACAATGAGGAAAGATTTTCTACTAAAACACTTCGAACTGAAACTTGAACTTTTGTTAAAAGTGAACCTAATATTCTTTTTTTTCTGGAAACATGTTCATGTTTTACTTATTTTCATAACCAGTAAGGTCGCTCACTTACACTTATTTAATATTGTAGTACGCCACATATTAAATACTAGAACAAATATTTTAATAAAGGAATAAGTAGAGCTTGACTTGCGTAGAGCGTACGTAAATAAGATCTTTAAAGCTTGAACTACATTAGATAAAACATACATGACGGCTTCTATTACGTTGACCTAAAAGACACGCCAACCTTTTCATATATTATTAAAAGTCTTTTGTAGAACTTTACACATTTTCACAAGAATTTTACGAAAATATTTTCACTGACACACGCTGAAAAGGCTTGCTTTATTATCCACGAATTTTTTTTTGCTTCATACACAGTCTTGAAAATATTTGGCGTATGCCCAGAATGACGGTAGTTGCGTTTTTGCTAACTAAGCGTTACAACGCCTTCTACGTCTTACGTAAACGGTCATAAAGGATACGTCTCGTTTAATACGACGACTCGGTCCACGAGCCTCGGTCTAGTAGGTAATCTAGCTGACAATAACACACATGCTCTCAGTAATGGTCTGCCTACCCACTTGCAATTAACGTTGGGATTAATGGAATGGAGAATCAGCGCAAGTAATTAATGCCAAGAGCATGTTAATTGTTATTAATTAATGTTCCACTGTTCATAGTTCGTATCGGATAATAGTTTGTTGTGTAATATTAACGTCATCGGCAGCAACCACTAATGGTTTCTCGACCTGAAGTTTGAGATATACAATGTATGTATATTCTGAGACATAAGACATGAGATTACAAAAACGGGGTACTTGAAACCAAGCGCAGCCATTTAATTAGGAATGAAAAAGTGCTACATAGGTACCCATAGCCGGGAACTAATTGGCGACGAAGCCAACGACCCGTTTAAAGACTCATTAAGCCTTAGTCTGGGTATTTCAGAAAACCCAGCTTCAATTAGTGAGCTTACAAGATCTAGCTTTAATCCCTGAACTTTGGATAAAAGCGAATACAATGCATTTAAATGAAATACGTAAGGCTTAAGTATGTATTACATTAAAATTTAATATTGGGGAAAGCTTAAAATTTTCGTGAAGAAAAAGAAGACTGTTTCACGACTTGATTTAATTCCAATTCTCACGACATTTTACGTCTTTCTAGATTGAGTGATTGCAATATAAAGCTCAATTATGGACAGTCTCTGGATGTTATCAGGGTGGCCTTCATCCTACCCGGGTATACCTGGGGCGGGTGTGTGGCTGTGGGCTGCCGGGGCTGAGGCTCGACGGCGGCGTGATAAGTGCCAATAAAGTTGCTTTACGTCCCCAATAAAAGTGCGGAGCGGCGCAATGGCTGGCTGTGCCCGCACTTGCCAAGACGTTGTTACAGATTTTAACTTACTTAGCTGCCACAATATTGTTGTAACTCAAAGAGAGGGAAAATTAGTGCATAATTAAACCAACTTAAGGGGGCCAAATACTTTGCTATATTTTTTGTTGTAACTTTTATGTTTCTTGAAAAAAGTGAATTAGTGGATCTAGTAACCGGTTTCTATCAAGTACACAGCAGTCAACCCATGCCGGTTTGAATAGTAACCAATGAATATAAACAAGTGATAGGTATTTTTTTGAAACAATAAAAGCTACAAAATATAGTACATAGAATAACCTAACCAAATGTCATGATGTTCTTTCTTTTTCGTGTGACTTAAACTGGTGTCAGAGTGTTAATGCCACCCTCGGGCCTCTGACTTGACTTACATGCCGTCGACAAATATATCTCAGGTATGCTGGTTTCTTCACGATGTTTTCGAACTTGCGACCATGACATGTCATGATTTCTATCAACCAAAATGATTTACCTCGATGATACAGTGATTCATGTTCATACAAAACGATGTTTCGCTATCGCTTTGTTCGTTCAAGTAAATAACTGTGAGCTGGTGGTTGCGAAGTGCGCTGCAATGGACAAGCAATTGTTCGCATCATTGCCCGCAGTCCTGCTCACATGACGTACATCGCTACATGCGCCACACGAGCCCCTCGGTAGGAGTCACGTTCCGCAATTTCGCATCGGATTTAAAGATCGCCACAAACGTGATGGCTTGTACGTTGTACACAAACAACCTATTGCACAAGCTTTGATCTAACTCCAACCAGTGTTAGTTTAAAACGTACCAAATCTTAAGTACCGAAAACATGCCTCGTTATTATAATCGGATTTCTTTTTCGAAAACACTGAAAGTGAGTGGATATGTAAATGTTATCAATTTATCATTGTTTTCACGCGTTTTCTTTTTATAAAGATAGTGAACATATTAGCAGCTCCTCAGCTTCACACAATATCAGCCGCTAATGGCGTTTAGATAAAAAAGGCTAGTCTGAACTTAAAATATTGTACGTGTGTAGATTATATTGTTGAGACATTTTTTTCTACTTCTAAATTTGGAGTCATCAAACCCAGTTTCAGGAGTAATAGTTTAAAAACTGCCAGGAAAATATTCGTTTCACTTAACGGTCTCAAAACTTGCGAGTAATGAAGCTATAAAGCAGGCCACGTGCCCAGCCCGCGGGGCGAGGTCGACACGGTCCCGCTCAGCGGCGCTCTCTGCCGGCTGTTTGCGTATGATAAACTTGGACATAATACCTCGAGTGTGTACTAGCATAACATTATCACATAATTACAGGCACACGCTTGTGTACGCAACCTTATTCTCTTCTAGCTCTCTTAGGTGATACGACCCTAATGGAGCAGTAATTTGTCAACCCAGTGGGAAGCCACGTTATAGTAACTAAAACACATTATGCTGAAAGCAAATTCTTATTTTGTACAAAGATTTTTGGGGGATTTTACCAGGACAATAGGAGATGCTAACACAATGTTGCTAAGACGTGTTTTACGATACGTTGGGAAAAGTACGGTTTGATGGGCGAGCATTGAGCAACTCTTAGCTGCTTTTAGACAGAAGTTACTTAGGTAAATCTCATATTATTATGCTTGATTTACATTATTTTGCTTAATTGTCCAAAAAAATTTTGTAATATGCTAAGTCTAAAGACGTAGCAATAAACCGCAGTTTTACCTGCTAAGTGTTGATGTTATTAAACTAGCATGATAATTACAAAGCCGTAAAACGATTAATTGGACACGGCTCTGGCTGTACGATATTAAAACGTATTTCAAATGAAAAGCCAGACGTATTCATTACGGCCGGGCTACGCTCCGCCGTACGGCTCCACTTGCGCGCTTTTGTCACAAGCAGTACCCTGACTCTATTCACTTCTTTTTAATTCAATGTAAAAGCAATAAGTTTTCATGAAAAACTAATAAAAATATTAAATTAAGAGGATTTTATGGAATTATAACCCTCCTTTTGGGCTTCGCCGCAGTCGGGTAATAAAATTATATACGTTTTTGTTTTGGTACGCATAGTTTATTACATTCTGCAGATCCTTACATATAGCGATTAGAATTCAGAAATCTGACAGGTTAATTAAAAATTGAAAATAATGTAAATATTAATCAAACTAATAAAAGTTTTGTAAACTTTAAGAGAATTTTGAAAGGTAGCTAAACTTGACATTATAATTAGTAACTTAACTTCTGAAAGCAGACAGGTATGATAATATTTACTTAAGAATTCAGCCATTAAACACGGTAAAATATTTTAAACTGTTGTCTTTAAATGAGGCAGAGATAACAATTAATTATGTTTCAACTTTGGCAGTATCGCAATTGTTGTTGAAAATATAAGTTGTATTTAGAGGTAATTTAGCATTAATTAATTGGTGACTGTCTCGCAATACAAACACTCGCAGAACCAGGAAATATCTGTCATTACCCTGGGGTACATTCCACTAAGTCAATTAGCACAGGTGACAAAGCCGCACGGGCGACTCGCGACTGCGACTAGCGCGCGAGTTGCGACGAACAAACGCACCGTTTGCAGCATTCCTTATTCATCAAGCTGATTGATACACGCGAGCCTCGCGTCCTGAAATATTCAGCGCAAACTATGCGCGCGTTTTGAAGCTGCATTAGTTCGTTTCACGTGTTTAAAAAAATGTTAAATTCGTTTGTAGATAAAATAGCAGAAAAAAAATGTAAAGCCAGGCTGGATTTGTTTTAAAAGCAAAGTTAGTCGTTATGTGCAAGCTGCACATAGCGACTAACTTATTTATAGAATAGGTTGTTAACTCTACTGAAGGTTTATTTTCCTTGGCTCCGCTCCGTGTCAGAGATTTTACCGAACTAAACCATGATAAGTATAATTATCTTATCATGGTTTAGTCTGTAGGCCAAATTTTAATAAAATGTACTCTAAAACCATATTTCAATTCGTTTTAGAAAACGTTCAAAAGTAAGTAAAATGAACGATTTGCAGATTTACGAGTGATTTTATGTGAAAACTTTGTATTACCGCCACGACTAGTGGCCGTAAGGAAATTGCACTAAAGATTTATTTGACGCCAAAGTGCTGAAATAAATAGCTTCAGATAAAGGCTATCTTGCGGATAAGTGCTCAATTAAGGACGGAGACAGACAAAATGGATTAAGTATGAACGTAAAATATAATAGTGCGGCGGAGGCAATAAAACTGATTGTTCGTCATTAGTACGAATAATAATACGTTGTGCGGAATTGGCATTGTCTGTTCGGTTTGTATAAATTGGTTGACCGTTCATTATCAAATTGCACGAGGGGCACTCGTTTCGATGATCGTATGGCTTCAGCCGCAAATGTGTGCGAATTTGTATAAATTATGTACTTACTGGTAAATAGACAACAAAGGAATTGTTATGTCGAAACAAAGCGATTGGGTAACGTGTGTTATGTTCATCTGAACACAAAAAACACACAAAACTCCAAAAACGACAAAAACCTTAGAAACAAAGGTCGCGCGCAGTAAAAGATGACATCGCAACAACTCACAGTTATAAAGTAACAAGACGGATGATGGAAATGAGAAATAGAAGAAAAAACTAAAGTGAAGGACCGTTCCTCGCTAACAATATTACTTCGGAGAAAAACTGGCGTTTTCTAGAACACCGTTCTTGATGCAAAAGGTCAATTTAGAAAAAGTGAAGAACACTTAATCACAAAACAAGCTGTAGTTCGCAGTCAGTAGCTCCGGCGTTTTATTTGATGAACGAATGAAAGCTACTGCAATACTAAGATATTAAGATACTGTTATACCATCTTGAATATTCTTTATTGTAAAGATAAAACTTTTATCTAACAGAATAAAAGAGTTTTCTTTAGTCATTTGGTAGGTATTGGTACTCAGAGATTTATATGTTTGACAGACTTTGATGATAGAAGAGAAGTATTCTTAATACTTACCTTTATTTGGAACTGTTTCAAGTATTATTGTACTCTGCTTTATTAATTTAAATTATTAAATTTTCTTAACCTATTATATTATTTAGTAGGTTGAAACTAAACGCGCTAATTTATTTCTTAACATTGTACTAAAATCCACGGAACCTGAACCCCCTCCCCCCCTCCCCCCAGTCTGTTATGAAACCCCTCAAAGATATTGTTTTACGTTTGGAAATGTTTAAACGTAAAACGTAAACATTGACTTTGCGAGAAGTTTAAAGTAAAATCCAAGTAAAATATAATAAGAACACTTTGCGTTGAGTTTAGGGAAACATCAAAAGTTGTAGTTTGTGTAGTAGGTCCACGAGATGACATTGTAGACAGTTTGAATTGAAATGATGTTAGTGAACTGGGCCGCTGTGTCGAGGTAACTAGCTAACTTTACAGGCACACACATAAATTGTAGTCCCGCCGGCAGGCGGTACTCGTGTTAATAAATATGTAAGTCTGACACAGTTAATGTTATATTTTCATGTTCATTAAAATTCTTTTCAATTGACTAGTCTTGTTCTTGAGCTGTCTATCAGTGCCTGTAGTGACAAACAACAGGACACGCAGGACACTAAGTGCGTCATTGTTTAGGGTTCGTACCCCAAACAATGACGCACTTCCTGCGTGCTGTTGCTGTACTCGTGTACAGCACCAGTTTTCACACTCCAGGACAGAGTTTTTGTGAATCTCCACCTGAGCAGATTTTTTTCTATTTAAAGTCTTCCAGGTTGACCATGGCAACTTGTGTCCAGGTCCAGAGAGATTTTCAGGAATTAATTAGTCTTGATTATGTTGATTCCATTCATAATACAAGTCTTGGTAGTTGTTGCGGAATTAAATCGTAAGTTTTCATAAATGAAAATTCATCGCCTTTATTTGAATACTTGCGATATGAAATAAATTATACAATTTCCAGCACTGTAATAAAACCAAAAAGACGATTAAATAAAGCGATAGGAGCCATGAATTTCTTAGTTTATCTTTTATCTAATAGCCCAATTTTATTAACTTAAAATCGTTTTAAGGAAGAAATTTGCGTTAAATGACCTGTTATAATTTCTTAATGTTTGGAGAAAGTGTATTATTATCACGCATTTCTTCCGTTTTGAAATGCATGTTCTCCGTGTCGAGATGTCTACAGATACCTTTGAAGTATCCATATTACTTCACATTCAACAACAAAATGAAATACTTGCAAGTAGTACGCTTCCTGCTTCAATATCTTCCAATAAGGGGTAAGTTGGAATGTTTGCGACACGTCAAACGGGTGACAGGAGCAATATTCAAATATCGGGTACGTTTTATCGCAGGAAGCCGTCGGCTGCACCGTAACGGTACCTTGAGTGGTAAATTATTCGCGTCACGCGGGAATATGACGCGCTCGGTCGTGGTGTGCGTCGCGCAGGCTTGAGGGAGCCTCGTGGAGGAGGCTCGGGTGCGATCCGGCTGATAACGCGGCTATAAACTTGCTTTATGCGAACAATAAAAGACGCGCGCTCGGCCGGGAGCCTTGTATCGCGCAAATTGACGCCACTACAGCACTCTCAATCCTGTAGATACTCCAATACGTCATCCAACTTGTTTGTGGTTTATTTCGATATTAGTTCGTTGACTCTGCCAAGTTCAGTATTCATGCGGGAATATGTTCTTGAATTTCATATTGAAGTTTGAATATTAGCGTATCTTGTGTGAATAATATTAAAGTTAGGGACTAAATAGCTTTCTGATGAAGCGACACGTTAGAGGCTTTAATATTCGCTAATATTGAAAATAGGGCTTATGAGTTTATTTGTTTAGAATAAACCAGGGCTTTATTACTCCAATCGATATCTATTTGCGTCGTTGGTGTAGTGGTAGCAAGTGTGACTGGTGAACATGAGGTTCTGGTGTTGATTCTCGGGTCGGATAATCTGTTATTGGGTATTTCCATCAGGAATTTCTCAGTAGCCGCCATAGCTCGCCCCCTATTACACGGAACTTCAACATATCTTGCGAATTGTGGGTGTACTATTACAACTCTGCAACATAATCCAACTCAGTTACTTCGTTCCAGCAATATGCTGTGCATATTTGCCCAAATTCAAAGCCAAAATCATGTGTACGTTTCATACAAATGACCCCTTTTCAAGTAGTGATTGCAATTCGTGTAATGCTCCATATTCCGTATGTTCGGTTATTGCGTCTGTTTACTACTCGCTGGACCGAGCTGGTCAATTTGCTCCACAATGGGATGTACCAGCTACGAGTAGCATGTTGTGTAATGAACTGCTGGAACTCGTCAAAGGAATATAGGGCTCTGATTCAAATACATTTTAGATTTAGTACCTAAAGCCTAATTACTTTAAAGTCATGTTTCGAATGAAAAAGAAATCGTTTAGGGCTTTCACTTATAATAATATCAATAAGTGCGAATGTTTTTATACTGAAGTGAGCTACTAGTAGTTATGTTTTTAAATGATCTTTCTTTATTTATATTAAAGCTTGAGCATTTTATGAAATGGTTTTCGTATCAATATAATTCAATTTAAACATATCGTTTGGCAGGATAAATATTGTAGAGTGGTTTCAGAGTACTTATACATAAAAATAAAATATTTTTAAAGGCTCTTTGGTTGTGATTAGATTATAAGCAAAAAACCATTTTGTTTTATATCAGTAACTAATCCTGCATTGTTAAAAGCTGTCTAAAATCTGGCTTATACATAATTATCTTTCAACTTTCAGATATGCCAATACCACCTCATTGAACTAGGATGCCGTAGTTACTTCGCTACCGTACCATACCGTACCGTACCGTACGGTACTTGACACCCGCTGTGCACAACTTGTTAGATATTATGACGTCACGCTGCAAGCTCTTGTGCATAGTTGCTGGCACTTAGGTAAAGTACCTCGACGGGAGGAAACAACTTCCTACGGTGGTGTAATCTGCATAACTATCAACAATATCCTAGTTCGCAGATTGTGTTTATAGAAGATTACAAAACTGAGGATAAAAATAAAAGATAAATGAATGAGTATATGATTATGGCTTGAAAGGGAGTGACTGAGATGACCGTGGTATTACACCGACCCTAAATTAATTTATATTAATGTGAGAGTGGGAAGATAATGCTGTTTATTTGTCAATTATCTCAGGTGAAACCGTATGCTTCAACAATAACAAGTCTTTATGTTACCGGTTTAGGTGAAATGTAAGATTTTTCTGAAGGTTATATTATCGTCGCTCGCGGTAAAGAGGATTCAAATCTAAATTTCTCAGAAGTGAGCGTATCAAATGTTACACAGATGTGTTTGATGTTACCATGGAAGTAATACGTTTCCATTACTTTCCATGCACTGATATTTCTGATTCAGCCGCGAGTGTTTTCAAATTCAAAGAGCTCAAACGAAAAGCTGTTGTTAAACATTTATTTAATATTCTTCATGGTATATTTCATTATTCCCAAGGATAAAAGTGACTCCGTCTGTTACTTTTTCTCGCCTTAGCGGCTGAATAGATTTTGCTAGAGTTTGTTACACGGATAGATCATGACCTGTGTGAGGAAACTGGCTGGTTGGTCTGTGGTCGCAATCGTGACTGCTAGACATGGTTTGATTACCAGGTCAGTTATATGGTCATTCGGTTTTCTATTAGGAATTACAGAGTACTCGTAGCCACGGAGTCTAGATTTTGTGCGCGGTTGCTGGCAATAGACTCGCTCCCTCTTAGGTACATAGGGCTTAAACATAAACGTGTGAGTGTACTGTTAGGTCTACCTTTGCATAACCCTTTGGGGATAATAAGCGTGATGTTAAAAGTACAGTCTTTAAATGAGTACATTAAAGACAAATCAAAGTGAACCAAACTCAAACGAGCCAAAAATATAATTCCTTTCTGAAAACGCACCAGACCGCGAATGACTGAAAGATTAATTATAGAAGGGAGAATTCTATTTAAGGTACGATATGATATCCTTTGTCAGCGGTGACACTTGCCACTACAAAGACAAAGCTACGTAATGACCAAAGCTCTCACAAACACGAGGCTACCCACAATGTTATTAGGCGCTGCTTTTAAACGTGTAACGCGATTGGACCGGTGTTTGATCCTCCGCTAATAAGATGTAAGTGTGGGATCAGTAATCACGTTTGGCGGGAGGTAGGTGGATGGTGGATGGTGGGACGGGATTACACTTTGATGTATGCGCGCGGATCACTCGGCTTGTTACCGTCTTTGATGTGACATGTGTGATGTACCGCTGACCTCGTCATTAGCTTCTGTTAGCTAATTGTTTGTACTGGATTAGGCATTTGTATATTGGGTTCATATTATTATGTTGGATTGTTGTTATGTTATTCACATTGTTGTCTAGTAGATAATGATGACAACAGCATTTTAACGAGTCCTCACTGTGTGAGTCGTTTCATGGAATTAATATGTTTTATTAGTCTTTTATGCCCCATTGCTGGGCAACAAAGGCCTCCTAAATTCCTTTCCAATTCTACCTGTGTACCTTCTCTGGCCAATAGTTAGACACGAGTCCAAATCGTCACACCAGCATTTCTTGGGTTTGCCTAGGTGAAGTAGGAGACCACTACCGTCTTCAGGCACTCACTGTGTGATGATTCTAACCGATAAAATTCATAATATTTTAAATTATTTTGGAATTCTAGTAATAGTAACTTTTACGCAAACTCATCCCTATTCCAACATAACTACCAGATGCTCCCACAATAGAGATTGACCGAAAAAAACCCCGACATTATGGGCTTAACCTGAAATCATAAAATATAGCGGTATCTATCGCGACGGTTTTTTAGTCGACGCACGGGACCGTCGACCGGGCCGTTTCGCCCGACTTCACCCATAACTTACACATAATGGAGAAGAAAGTATTCGTACGACGTTGTAACAGTTCCGGGTACACGTGGATACAGAACCTGCGAGAATATGCGTGTTATAACTCATCGACGAGATGAAATCATCGCCGTGGGGCTGAACAATAAAAGTTAAAGTAGTCCTGTGGAGCGCCTGGCGGCGAATCGATCCCAACTTACTTTGAAAGCTTTACTATGTTCAGTAAAACGATTTTCGGTAAGCAAATTATGTTGTTTCGTTTATAATCTCAGAGTGTCGGAGACTGCGCGCTGTTTGTGTACTAAGTAATCTTCTTAGAGGTTCATTGTATGTGTCTAACGCCTGTAAATACGTGTTATAAACTGTCTAGTTTGATTAATTACTTATAGTTTGTTGTGAAACTACAACGTATGGGTATTCATTGTGAAAGCTTTAGCCTCATATGTTTGGGCACCGAGTAGATTTAAGAACCTTTTAAAGATGTAGATATGACGTACGCAATGAATTATAGCGAGAACGTGACTGTAATATTCATGAAAACACTCTCAATGGTACAATTTCAAGTTGATATTTACTTAGGGCGCGCCTTTCTTGCATTCTTTCATTTTTTCATATTTATTTCTCATTTGTCACCAGCAACTGTCGCGCAAACAAAGTTACTCGTTAAATATTCCACCGTTGAATTGAACAACTAAATCTAACTCAAACAACTGTTCAACAAAGTATCAACAAATAGTAGGACAGATTCAATCTCGAGAGCGTCCAGCCTCCAGCGGCCGGTCGCGTCTTGAGGCGATTTTTTCAATTTTAATTGAAAACGCTTCAACTTTTTAATGAAGGGAAATAAAGAAAAGTTGTAAATTAAGCGCGGCCCGGCAGAGTTGCCTCTTGTCTTAATTAAAGCTGAACTATGTTCTTGTTCTATTGTTTGTTTAAGATTTTTCCGTGTTGTTGGCGCGGCTGATATCGGCCGCGATAACACGAGACATTGTTCCCACCCTGCCAGCCCGGAGCCCGGAGCACGGAGCCCGGAGCCGTCCAGTCCCGCAACAGACGCACCGGTTGGCGCTAATCCCGTCTCTTGTTAATCTCGGATAGATCGTATCGTTGCGGCTCCGTTTAGGTGGGCTTTACTTGTAATTGTGTTGAATATTTAACAGCATAAGTTTCCTATAGCTAGTCTTACAAACGATCTTATTCCATTGACCAATTATATCCAGATAAAACAATATCAATAGACTGCCATAAAAGAAAAATAATAATATAATAGAAGTCTCTATTTGTTAGTGAATTAACATTGTTAAGAATGCTCTCTGAAGGAAACGGGAAAGGGCAAATAAAAGTCGAAAAGATTACAAAGAATAGAGATTGTAGATATTTCCATTGAAGCGAGTTACAAGCTGCTGGTGTTTGAAATGTAGAATAATGTAGATTCCGCCGAGCAGCAGGAACCACTCTTTTAAATTTAAACAAAAAACAAGGACAAGACCTCTTCTTTTGAGAACTTAGCTGGCTCATGGTTGTATTTCTCGCGATATATTTTTGTGGAAGTTCTACTTACTTATATTTGCATTTTAATGTACAAGACGAGAAGTTATAATAAAAAATAAAGTGCCGCGGGTGTCTCCTCAGTAAGTTCGAGATTGAGGCGAAAGAAACGGGATGGGAATCATACCTACCTACCTACTCAACATTATTGCTTATATTTTATATTTCAACCTATCTCGTGAAAACAATTGTAGCTATTAAAAGAATTAATGAATTTACTAGTAAAGCTATAATAATATTCGTCACGAAATATATTACAATTTTCTCGTTTATGAATTCCTAGAATAGACTAATATGAATTGAAACTCGCAAATATCGAGCCCAATAATAAAATAATCCCCTTCATTCGTCAGATCTATTTCAGGACTTGAAAGTTAGAAATCGATGAAGCTGAACTAGGTAAAGGGGGATATCGTAGCCGACCTACTTCCGATCAGCTGTAGGTACATGTGTGTGTAACTAGTAGGTAGTGTAGGTACGTGTAGGAGTGTCTCGTCACTAATCAGATGAGTGCAGAAGGGTGTCTCCACAGAGTGTGAGTGAAAAGTGAAAACTTAAATGTTAAACTAGCGACCACTCCACACTGCGCATGATTTTTACAACTTGAAAATAACCCTCCTTTTGTGCTTCGCCGCATTCGGGAAAGAATATTGAGATACCTTAATCAAAGCTACCATTATTATTATGTTAGTTCAGCATTAAGTTATTACACATAAATATTTAGAAATTAATTTATGGATTTTGTGGGGAATGATATGAAAGGGTAAGGAGTAAATGCCACCGTAACGTCTAACAGGGAATAATGGAAAAAGAAAACGTGTTGCGCCGACCCCAAATATAATGGGTTATGGACAGGAAAATGATGACTGATGATTTAGAAATTAATTTTCTAAAGGTCTGTGAAGACCGTATCATTATTCTACCTATAATAGTGTTATCTAGTCAGCCTTCTGTTGCTATCGTTAGTAGCGTGTCCGGATAACACGTGGTCCACACGGATGGGTGTGTGATTATGTTTGCGCACCTATTAGCGAGCTGTTTGCTCTGCCGAATTAACGCCGAGCCGCCGCGCTATTGTTACACCCTGTACAGTGTACACAGCGCACGGATACACCCTGTATACGGAGATACGTGAACTGCTCGTTAGGGAGGCTGAGTGCGCCAATTTAACAGCACCGATACCTATGGTTGGGAATTTGGTGTAATTGCGTGTGAATGAAAACTATTGTTTGCACAAATCGGAAGCAGTATAATGTGATAGTGTGTAATCAGGGGTATTACAAATTATAGCTCAACAAGCGAAAAATCTCTTTTACCTAACTAACATTTTTAATTATTACGTACACGTCCTAAGTATGCCTAAGTACACACATATTTTGTTAGTTATGTCTGAGTCCTATTAAATTGTGGAGACGCAATTACCAACAACCGGGCACGAATCCACAATCCGGATGCTACTCAGAAATACTTGACAGAAAATCATATTAACACTTTGTCTAACTTAGGAATCACACTAAGGACCTTTTACTATGCAGTAACGCTTGATCTGTGGCTTGATTCTTTAAAGTTCAAAGACGAGGCTTTAATAATAATCGACTATAATACACCTAGCAAATAGAAAAAGGCACCTCATTTAAACAACAAAATTCATACAAGTAAAACAATGTCTACTCCTTATTGTTTCAAAGTAAATAGTACAATCATTATAATTAATTATTCTGCTTATCTTTCAAATATAACTCCCCGGCTGCCACCCCACCGAGCGCCGCTTGGCCCGGTACGAGCGACGGGCCTTTTTCCTCTGCAAAATTAAATTAACAAATAATAATTTACTTTATCAAATTGTCAACATCTTCATGACTGCCTACAATTAAATCTGTAACAGCAATGTTATTTAGAAATTATTTCACCTGTGCAACTGACGGTGATCAGCCACTAAACGGCGTTCAAGAGCTGTCAGTTTGGATATTATCAGTGATGTTCGCCATAGTTGAGTTTATTTTGATGACATGTTTGTCGATATTGAGAAAAAATAAATATGTTTTCTTTCTTTTCTTTGTATTGCATCTTTGTGGCTTTTATTTGTGTTTGCTTTTAATTTCCGGTCAGCCGGGAAAGTGGTCGATGTTGGTTTCTGGGTGCTTCTGAAGTTATCTGTAAATGATTATTTTTCTTATCATGTATTATTCTATATTTACTTTAGATGACTAATACAAAGCTTGACGTGATATCATCATCGTCTGCCTAGCCTTTTCCCAACTGTGTTAGGGTCCCCTTCTTGTCTAACCGGATGTAGCTGAATAGCATTTCTTTACAAGGAGTGACTGACTATCTGACGTCCACTAACCATGGTACTTATGGTAGCCGGGACCAAAGGCTTAACGTGCACGAGGCACGTAGAAAACCCGGTATGTAGTGGACACTCATTCCTGGATAAACCTAGACAAGCATGGCTTAATCTAAAGATCGACCCGAGAGGCTGTTATTACGAGCGTAAAGTGAAGTGATGTCATCCGAAGCAAATCCAATAACAATTGACAAAGAATCAGGCACCAATTGATTACTCGCTGCAATTCCAATCTCGTAAACCAATACCGGGTCCTTACAGACTGCTCGCTGATGAAGTTTCACAATAACATTGCATCCAATGACGTCGCTACTTGGGATTCTAGTCAGGAAACACAAAACAAACAGAAAAGATTGTGTGTACAGTTTGGCTCGTCCTTACGTATTTCTGGACTTACGCCAGTATCTGTGATATTTACTTAATATAAGTCCGCTTTTTTAAAATGTCTGGACTGGTGCGCTGTTGGTGGCAATAGGCTCGTCTCCCAGAACACGGGACTTAAGTAAACAAAATCGTTGAAATGTCAATGTACTAAAGTCATCGTGCTCAACCCTTTTGAATTACAGGTGTGAAGTTATGTTGTATTAAGAAATTGAGATTTCGGACGTTCAAATAAATATTAATACAAATTGGTTCTGTGCTGTGTTCCCGGGACAATCGCGGGTGGCCAAGAATAGCAAATCCCTTGAGACGAACAAACCGAATTGGTGGCTAATTGATCTGTCAACCAATTACGAGTTAGCTCTGTGTTGTTCATTATTCAACGGTCCATTATTGTTGGCTAGCCTTTAGCCTTTATTGCTGGAGCACGAATTAATTCCCGTTAAGCTATGTATTGGAAACACTTCATTTATTTCGTATCGGTTTAGGAGAGCTCGCCAAGGATTAACTCGCAAGCGCTCACCATATTTTAACGATTTCGAGTTATATCATTTTTTGAACTTGTGTTTTGAATACAGTATTTACTACGGATCGATGAAATCATTTTATTTATGTATTGAAACTATATGCTACATTTTCGTATTATAATTTAGATTATGGTAGGAACTGCAGTTTATGAGAACGGATACTACGTATTCGAACGGAAATTCATTAGAGCAATTTATAGTCCTGCATTACAAACTTCCCAATGGAGGTATAAATTGAAAGTTGCCTAACCAACAAAGTGAAATTTATGAGCGATATTCCAATAGCTTCATGGAATTTCCATCCCCAAGCGATCTAGCTAAAATATCTTCCGTACTAACGTATAAACCTGCAATTTTTGACTTGGCAACTTTTAATTTACCTTTAAATACGATGTACATTATAATTTTACGATAGATGTGATCCGTACCAAGATGGCCGCTGGTCTCTGGAGAAGAATCCCAGTGGAGAAGTTTACAATTTATGGCTAAACTAGCTAGCCACGCGGTGGACTTAACTACATACAAATGTAGTTATGTGCGTTGGGCTCGGAACGTGACAAAATCTGTTGCTGTTTGTGATTGATAGTTTAAGAGTGATTTAATATTCCATTTATTTTTTAACCAAATATTTGTATTCCTCGAATTACCTTACATAATAATTATATTACGGATATCTTAGCAATTTCGAAAGATTACGGAAAAATCGTAAGTAAAAAGCTCTTAACAGTTTGATCGTTCGGATAATGTTACAAAATCTTGATAAAGTATTTACCCTCTTAAGTGATCTTCAGAGCGGAGGTAATGCTCAAAGGATTAATTTATATGGTATTTATACTTCACTCTGCGGCAATTTTATAATGTCTGTCCTTCTATATAGCGAGATTGCGGTAACTTAATGTGATGAATTTTAATAAATATGATTATCATTGCACAAGTGGCTTCAAGCAGCTTTTAGTTAGAGAGATATAATTGTCTGTTCGAATTGGCGGTAGATCTAACTGTCTATGTCACGACACCAACATTGTAATCTGTGTAATGCCAGTACAATACGTGTCCATTGTCTGGGTGTGTGTGTGTGGAGACGTTACAGCTTTGTTATAGTAATCTAGTTTGTTTGTGGCTGTCGTTGGTGTCGGGCAGACGTCCAAGTGCACGCGACGTGGAGGGCACTCCGCGCGGCGCCGAGCAATAACACGTCGCCTCTGACGTATTACGAGCAATAAATACTCACATATATATCCCCATTGAGTGCCCCACACTTGTGCACAACTTCTGTCATCCATGCGCTATAACTGTGTTATCTGGTCGCCAACAAACTGCACCTCCATTTGGTTAGTCGTTCCGAAATATTTTATTTGTAAAACTGTTCTTTTTGAATACGTTCATCAAATGTTTGGACACATCACCGTCCTATTCATGGTCCACTAGCGGAGCCGTTGTGTTTGTTGTTGTATTTGTGTGGTTCGTGTTTTAATTCGTCAACAGATAACATATTGATTCAGATAGGTACATATATCAGACAGAATTGCTGACTCACAATTAGCAATTTCTGCTTTTTCAAATAACTCACAACATTATATTTGTTCCCAAGTTATTAATTGATAATATCAATAAAACGAACAAGGCAATTACAGACTGGGAACTGTATTAAAGTATCAGTAAATATTCGCTCAGATTAATGCTCTCCAATAAACTAGGGATCGCTTTATTCTCAAACAATACGCTCGAATCGTTTCGTAATGAAGTGTCTCATCTAGTTGCGAACATTAGTCTTTGAAGGGTTATTTGTAATAGGGCGACACTATTTGAGTGGTATATATTTATATAAAGCTTGCTGAGGATTCATTAAAGGATTTCCTCGTTCAAATTCAATTATGTGACAAAAGAACTTGAGACCAGAAAATTCAATTCTAGAAGCAATCGTTACAGAATTTGATTCAAGAATGCAAAGAGACAGTTCACACGTTTCAATCCAACGGGTGGTTGAGTTCAAAGAAACTTGAACTGTAAGGTCAATATACCCACTATTACTTACTTCTCTGTTTCATATTTCCAGTCCGAGCTTATCAAGAGTAAGTTATATCTCGTCCCGTAGATTAGTATTCCTACCTCGCGCGGAGCTAATACATCAACTATATGGCTTTGGGATGCTCTTCGTGGATAAAATGCCCCCCAGGGCCCCCGGGGGGCCTGCACTCGCTCCATAGAGTAATCGCCTTACTTTTAAATATAGCTACATCATAGTGGAGTAATAGACCCTTTATTATCCCCGAACATAAAAGTAATTTTAATATTAACTTATATTTTGGAGTAGCTCTTGTGTGCTTTACTAAAGTTATACGTGATTTGAGTTCTAAGTATTTTATAAGAGACGGTTTTTATTTAGAAATATGTGATGGTATTTGAAAATGTTCTACAGAAAAGTCGGATGCGTAGTACTCGCAACCGGCGTGCGTTTATGAACGAGGACGAGGAAAAAAGAGTATGTAAAGAGCATAGCAGGTGACGTTCTGTAGTTTCTGCCTCATGGCGAAAAGACGTGGGTTTAAGTTGAAAAATACTACCCGATGCTTGTATACAACGTACTCTCAAGTTATTTTTCAATAGTCGATCGTGTTGCACAAAAATAGGTTATTTGCTACGGCTGCGTAGCAACTAGTGCTACGAACCGCTACGCCGTAGCAACGGTGGCGCTACGGCGTAGTCCTATTTCAATAGGCCGTTCGTTTCATTTCGTTTGAACTTTGAACCGTAAATTAATATTCAATTTGAGTTCCGATACCTTACAATTTAGGTAAAGAAATACGATATTATTAGTACGAGTTCCCTAACTCCTTAATAGGGTTACCTTCCTGTAAAGAATATTGCCCCCTTTACGGGTTCTATGAAATATCGGTTTACAAAGTATTATGCCTAAATAACAAACATCGCTCGTATAATCTTCGAAAATTTTAGTAGAGGTTTGCCTTTAGTATATTCTCATTTCGCCTTTTCTGTTTAAGTCTCATGGGACGGGCCTATTGCCAACAACCGGTCTCAAATTCAACTTCATAAATACATTTATCACTCTATAAACTAAGATGAATATACTTCACGTTTCTTTTAACTTGTAATGCCAGTAGAGTCACAATCACTCGAGCAAGGCCGCGGGCTCAGCTAGTCTTACTATAAACAAGTACAAGTTATCACCCTATCGTGTACGAGTACTCACTGATCTCCCGGGGGTTGTGGGGCTGTGGGGTTGTGGGGTTGTTACGCATGCTGTGAGGGTAGCCTGTGATTGTCTAGACACTATATTAAACTATCGGATATCGAAAGAATACGAACATTGTCGGGAATTAGGAGTTACTGCATGCTTCAACACAAACATAGGACACAAAATACATTGTGTGACGTAGTGTTAGTGTCTCTCATCTGGGATAATAATATATATTCAGCCAAAGCCGACTAATAAACATAAGTCTCTCGATGTTTGCTTCCGTCAAGAAATAACTTTCTTGATCATAACATCAATCGACACTAAATTAAGTGCTTACCATAGTCCTAAATACGTGGATGTTTCTAGTTTTTATGGTTCCGTACCTTAAAAGGAAAAAACGGAACCCTTCATGTGTTGTTTCTATAGCATTAAGGAATTTATGGAACTTAAAAAATAATGTTAATGATAATTGAATATGAATGATTAATGTTATAATAATTTAATAATGATTCTAATTGCATGATAATTTGATAACTTGACACAAATAATTGTAAGGAAATAATTTGCACGCTTGCTTGCAGGCAGTATACATTGACTTTTGGGACATAAGATCTTTCCTTGTTATTTTTATGTATTTTCTTGCAAATAAATAATTTTGTTTTTTTTTTTTTATTGTCCGACTTGCACTTGGTCAGATTTTCAAAAAAATATCGTGTTCGTGTTCGTGTGCAAGTAGGACTTGCACATGAAGGGTTCCGTACCATGACTTCTTATAGGTTTTCCTGTAATCTATACGTGTTGAACTAATTTCTGTATTTTTTTCAGAATTTTAGGTTAAGTAGTTTCGGAGATAAAGGGGGGAATGGTCGGTCAGACAGACACACACGAGTGATCCTATAAGGGTTCCGTTTTTTCTTTTTGAGGTACGGAACCCTGAAAACTGACAGATCTTGAACGGATTTTGGATGTGCTGATCGTGTTCAGTTTCATTGATTACGTTCGGCCGAAAATATTTGTTTAAGTAAATTACAAGCATTCACAATCAACCTGAACTGTACATTGTGTACATGTTGATAATTATTTCGGTTCAAGTTCGTGTTTCAGTAACAAAGTGGCCGCTCACGCCTCTCAGCGGTTCGAGTGTCGACAGGATTGATTCATTTGCGTCTGTTTGTGTCTCTTGTAATCATTCGCACCGCAGCGCCCTCTACACTGTGTTTAATTTTATCTGTTCACAGTTTACGTTTATGAAAATAACTACTCTGTATTTTTGTTGCCCTTTTTATATAAACAACGTGTTCAAATCTGACTTAAACTGAGAAACTTATATTTACTCAGAGAAAATAAAGCGAAGGTAAGATCTGTTTAGTTGAGTTTTCTCACAATAATTATTTACTTCTTAGAAATGTTTGTGTAAAATGTTGTAGTTGTGTTTTTACTCCACTCTGGCACTTCGGGGAACAGGCGTTACGTTTGTTTGTGTGTAATTGTGTCAAGACGTTTATTTTTCGGTAAAGGTGTTTAAAATTAAAATACCTGAAAAAGAAATTGTCTTTTTCGAATGTCAGTTTTTAAACAATAGAGTGACACTTTATCATTTTCCCACAATGCTTTCCTTAAACGTACAACGTTTCTGTTGTGTCCCATTTCGTCCATGTTGTGATTTCCCCCACGGGGGCAGGTTGCGATCAATCACTTGAATGGCCGCCGTGGCCCGCAGCCCCGGGGGCCCAGGGACCCACCGGCCCGGGGGCCCGGCCACACGGCGCGGTCGCCTGACCTCGCAACTTTGCCCAGACATTTCCATAAGTACAGGTTGTCTGACCTCTCACTTTCATATTAATACGTCGGAAGCGGTTGATGTAACTTACCTGTAGTGGATTGTTTAGCAAGAGTACCTTGTTGAGTGTATTTACGTGAGGTAACATTTTGATTAGCTAATGAGTTGTGTTTATGGTTTTCGGGCACGAGTTTATTTAAGGACATTTGTAACTCTAACTTTAGTATAGTTATACGTAGGCTCTTGGTTTTTCTAAAAAACTATTGACTTAAGGCGATTATATCCTAAAAAGCTTTTGACTATGTTGACGATAAGGCTTCGGAATATTGATAGCACGCGGGAGTAAAGTGTAGCTTGGTGATCTTTGCTCTGACTTTTACGACCTCAAGTAAATATTTAACGATGAGACGATGGGTTGCTTACCTCTTATAATAAATTATAAAAGAAATTCTGTTCCTAAATGTACATTCAAAAGGACCAGACATTATAATTCTACAGTTTTCATAGCCTTTTTCGTGGACCTTTGAAAATACATTTACTGAAACCTTTGTATAATTCTTAGGCCTTTCCAGGGATTCTGTTACATAATGTAGCTTTACATTTTTGTTCCGAATGAAATATAGGCTTGATCTCACGAGCGGGCGCTCCACGATCAATTATTTCAATGACCACCGCGCGATGTGCCCGCAGTCCCGCACCCTGCCGCGGCTCAAAGTAGGATTTATGTAACTGTGTACTATACGTGGTACCTACATGTGTATCGTTCACTTTTTCCTGTTGTTGCCCTTTGTGTTAAAATAGTGACAAGTGACGACCTTATTCACGTTATGTACTCTTCCTTTTTTTGTTCGACGATATAAGAAATGTTTTCCCCGTTTAAATATGGATGGTTATTACAATTCCAAGATTAAAGTGCTTATCCTCGTTTCTTATTTAATCCTTAGCAAGATAAGATGTTTCCGATCACTTGTCAAACCGACGACCTTCACTAACCCTTATCAGGATCTAATGGCGATGTGATCTCATCAGTTCGGATGGCTACCGTCACTACCGTGTATCGTATGTATGTACCGTATCCCATACATAATTCATTTTCCACGGGTGACACTTTTATTTAGACGGTTATGTGAATGATATGTTACATCTTGTATGAGCCGTATTACCGTTAAGATGAGCAGACATTGAGCGATATGGTGCTCAACGAAATATAAAAGTTGGAACAAATCATTCGGATTTCAAGGCTTTAGTCAGGACACAATAAATCTGAATGGGAGCGCACTGAATCCGACAAAAGACATTTTATTTTATTAAACCAACCCAACGAACCGGTGCGAGGTATATTTCATTTGTATTTTTCCATTTTTCTCTCGGGCCATTGTTTGCAATTGATTCCGAAGTGATAGTGTGACAGTTACTTCTTATTTTTTTAATAAAACGTTTTCACAACACGTTAGTATCTGAACAGTTTTTCAATCACAATAGAAATGAAATAAATTCAGCTCTCAACGCAATTTATCTTATCCAAACTTGTGTTGACAAATGTTTTCCTTCCAAAACATTGCAAAAACAACGTTATTAGTCGGCCATATTGCAATCGGGTGGGTTCACCTTGCAGCGCTATTTACCTCGAGTTCGCAACTGCCATCAGTTCGTCCCCTCGACCCTCGCAAGTTATCAGCTGTCGAGGAGTCGCGAGTCCTGATTTATGGCGTTTGACGGGCAAACAAAGCCTGCCCGTTTGTTCCGAGACCAACAAAAAGGTGACGAATGGGGTGGCGACTGGCGATACAACTCATACACTATTCTTTTTAGATTAATTTTCATGAGGATGACATTATTATTTTGTTCAACGTTGACTACTTTATTAACAGATTTCTTCACCTTTCCAATTTGCAAATAAAGCAATGTCAGAAAGAAAATCACAAAAACATTATTAATTTAAAAATGCTTTCAACGAAATTTGTTCCTTGTTGGCTCGACATTGTATTTTTATCAAAGTATGAACTCTTTGTTCTCATGTGCAAGTTAATAACAGAATCAATCTTGTATAATTAACAACATGACAACAGTGTTATTATAACTGAGTTTGTTTTATTTACGTTATCAACTTCACGCCTGTAATTCCCGAAGGGCCGCGCAGAAGTGTACTTATATAGTTCATTGATTTGAAACATAAATATTAAAACGTTCTGTGCCGTCTATTGTCATTAAGTAGATAAAATTCAAACTTCAAGTTGTAACTGAGAAATTCCTGATGGATAAACCCCAGTTCCGCTCAGATTTGTATTCGCTACCTTATACCTCGAGAAATGATTACAAATTTCTGAAGCTGGCTCAGCAGTAGCGCTATCGAACACAACACTAACGAGACATTCATATTTATTTCCTTTAAAACAGACGACTGAGGATTTATTAAATAAGTTAGTTAGGAAGTGGTCTTAAATCTTATTATAGAGCGGGGTCGAAGTAGATCGCTTCTGAATGCAAATATAAGCGAGTACAAATCAGAGCGAGCTACAACGAAGCTTCGGTTATAATCTCGAGAAACTTGAACAAAGTGCATAAATCTCAGCGGTGTTACTGTTGGCAGTACTGCTGTCTGTTTGTTTGTCCGGCGTGTTGTTCAGCTGTTCGAGCTGTCCGGATTGTGGGCGAGGTCGGACAGCGAGTGCGGAAGTTGGCGGTCGCGGTCACGAGTTGCGGACAGCGACTTGCGAACTTGACGGTGTCGTCAACTACTTACTGTAGACAAATGATGACATTAAGTGATTTGGCACAATCCAAATTTCAACAAAATTGTCAAAAAGAACATAAAGCAAGTAACATTTCAGCACCATTCCGAAGATGCAATCTCCTAACAATACGAGATTTACAACGCGCCACATCGAGCTATCAAAAATATTTCCTAGATACTTGCGCTCAAGATATCTTTCACAAAGAGAGTAAAGCTCGCGCGGATCTAAAACCTTTACGTCTCCAATAACTCTTCTTTGTTGTAAAAGTGTTGTCCTCTATCCCGGAGATATAGTGTCAGTTCATCATCATCTTGTAACTCGAGGAAAACGACGGAGACAAATCTCGCGAGTTATTCGAACCAGCCGCCATCCCGCCATCCCGCCATCCCGCGCGGGGCGACCCGAATAGAAATTGCTTTCTCACTTGTCACCCAGTGATCAAGGCCCCGGGGAATATATAAATCCGCCAAATAATATCGCGTTTCAATGTCGAAGCGAATGGTACGTATTGCGGTGAGATGGAAGAAAACAGAATGTGTCAGCTTCTTGTGTTACGGCGCAGGAGTCAGCGGGGCGGGGGGGGGGGGGGAGGGGGGAAGTAGCGAGGGGGGCTTTGTCGGAGTGTACTTGATGCCGATTACATGACGGTTTTGTTATTTCAGGGATATTCCCGGAAGATTTGAGTTGCTATGACTTAAATCTTGATTCTGAACACAAAACCACACTGTACGGACCGTCCGCAACCAATTTTATTGAAGTAGCAATTATCACTAAAGAGCAATTAGTTATTCACAGTGTGCACTTATATAGGATATAGGTCAAATTGCTTCAATTCACTCCAAATTCAATGCGTCAATTTTCAATATTTAACGGAACATATATTTGCTGCCAGTAATTCAAGTGCCGCGCGTCCATGTGAGCGGTTTGCGGCACCATGCGCGATGCGGCTGAGAAGCTACAACAACTACACACATACAACTATAACAACACACATACACTACTGATTGTCGTGTACTCAGACATGTAAGATATGTGACGTCATACTGCCACAATAACTCCTTGAATTTTCAACATTTTCAAGTACAGGTCAGCTTGTCTCTATATTTGATAAGTTTAGCTGTCCATAAAATTTTAATTTTAACTATACGTCGGTTTTAAACTACGTTTGTCTGCCATCACTTTATTATTTACGTTCAATCGTTGTTGTTTGTGTTATGTAAAGGGAATGGTTTTTTTATTTAAAATTTCTTTCCGTCGAGAGGAAAAGTGGGAGCAGAACATGAATAAGTAATGTTAAATGCTCTTAATATTTCATCTACTATCAACTTTTCGTTTCGTTATATTCTAAAGAGAATTCTATTTTCTTGAACGCACAGTTGTTCTGTTATCAAATGTTATTTAGAAGAGTTTCAGTAAAATATCGTTGTATTATTCAGCAAGTTCGTACAATGTAATAACTGTGAGTGTACAACTTAAGTCGGCTAGAACAAAACAGAACAAAATGAAGCAATTTAATAGAAGCGCGCGGAGTCAGCAGAGAGCGAAGTTCTCCGAGTTTAATGTGAAGCCATAAGGAGGGGCTCGTAGCTCGTGGCTCGTGTGTGCTCCACGTCTGAGTGTGGGCTACATGCATTTGTAGGTTACTTCTTCAAGATTTGTTACTGTAATGTTAGTTGGCAACACTCTCGGCGACACTACAACAACAAGTACTTCGGCAACTACAAGCGCTACCTCTCTAGCTTAAAGTAATATCAAAGTAATCCCGTTTGTTTTTATAGCAACTTTTGAACCCAATTTATAAAACGTCGAAAGTTTAACAAAGCGTCCGCCATACTGTATATCAATCATCACGAAAAGGAGGCAATTCTTAATGATGAACTTCCGAATGAAAAGAGTTCAATAAAGATAAAAATATATTGAGAAAGTTAGTGAGAATGATTGATGGCAGACAGACGGAGTCACACCCGACGTCCCGACGCGACGTCCCGACGTCTCAACGTGCCGACGAGTGCCAACGAGTGACGACTCATATTAAAAGGAATCCTGTCGAGAGAGGGTACGGCGTAATGCGAATCAAATAAATTCACACAGCCGTGAAATTTAATATAGATGCCTTGGAAACAAAACGAAATGATTGAACATGAGTGACAGGAGCCTTTGTATCGAACACAAGTAAATTTGTGATGTGGGGAATTGGCCAGAATTACCTGAACAATTGGGGCTGTTTGCTGCGGGACACGAGTTGGGGGGGGGGGCACATTACATATGCATGGGTATCGGTTAATATCATGATAGCATGTGGAGCAGGCGTGTCGGATTGCAATAGTGGAGGAATGAGGTTCCAACCCTATATTACCCCGTGATACCCACATTACCCACAATATTCGTAAACACGAAAACTTGTATTGAACTCACGATTCTCAGAATATATCTACATAGAAATATATGAACATGACTAATCACATTTGAATACCTATCTCTCTCTTCAATTTATAAGGCAGTATGTAAATTACGAAATGATACATTTTCGGCACCTCGATAAAATATTAGAAAAGCAAATTCTTTTGTTCGACGGCACTCGATAGTATCGTTAAACCGATCAAGAAATGAATCGCTATCATCTCCATCTTTGATGGGCAAATTACCATTTTATTGATTTAGGGATCGTTACGTCGGTACGTATTATTTTTAGAAAGGACGTTACCACTAATAAGTGGAAACACTGAGGAAGGACACCCTTGAAGAAAATGCACTGACGACAGATCATATTTGGTATTATTGTCATTCTAAATTATAAAGCAGCAACATGCCATAAACAAGGTGATGTTATTATGCTGTAAGATCTCGTACGAAAAGGTGTGACGTGGACGAAGTAATCGGAGATACGTATTGTAGCTGGTGGCGTTCCGTAGTTTCTGCCTACCCCTAGTGGCTGTAAGTTTATAATGTAGGACCACTCTGATACATTATAAATCTCTCAAACGTTGTTTGATCATTTTTCTGATTCTCACAATAAATATTTTATAAAACACATTCGTGACTACGTCAAACGTCAGGCAATGAAAAGAGCAAAATAATAATTAATATGAGGCAGCATTCGCAACGGTTTGATCCTCTAAACGGAATCTTTTATCAGATCTCGTGGAGGCTGTCGCGGGCGAGTGCGGGTAGTGGGGCGAGGGGCTTGGAAATGGCAACGCAGATTATGTTGGTTGCTTTGTATTAAAACTGATGGGAATTTATCTCAACATCCCGTTTTAAAGAACCAAAGTGACGTTATCAAAAACCAATATCGTTGTGAGCGCCGGCGAACGAGAAATAAAAATATTTCTTGTCATCATTTATCGTCAACACGGGTGTATCCGCGCTCCTTTGATACGACGTCTGTCGCCTCCTCACAAATACCTTCCACAAAGGAAGATAATTTCTTTAGAACTGTTTGGAGTGTATTAAAATCCTTTATGGAAATGAGCACTCAGTTTTTTTTATGTTTCGTCTTTATTTCGATATGATATTGGCAAGAATTATGTCTTCATTTAAAATTTGCTCTCGATGTCTCGATCAAATGATGTCTTTAGTGATCTACTTACGTCACGTTGGTATCAATTAGTATTTGCATATTTATTTATGTATTTACCTTTTTAGGTTTAGAAAACGAATTGTTTTCTAATAAGGTACGCCATCTCCTATAGAATGTGAAGTTTCAACAAAACCTGATTTTTAATCGACTAACTATCTATAAATTTAAATTTTATCTAAAAACAGTACCACAAGACGAGTACAGCAGTTTATTACGCGAAATTATAATCAAAGCAAAATAAACTCGAAGCAATTCGTCAGTTTCCGCTGTCCGGGCGCCACCCGCCGCCGTCCCCGATAGCTCGACCTCTCTGCTCATTAGACAGCCGCGCGAACGCTAAGCGTATTTATGGCAATACATAAAAAAGACGTAAGAAAGGAAAATGTGACGTCATCATTTTCCTAAATCATCATCAGTCCCTTCCGGCCCTTAATGTGGAAACGAAGAATTAAATTCGTTTTACGAGAGGGACTGTTTTACGGGCCGCCGGCCGCCCCCGCCGCCCGGTCCGCTGACGCGTCTCCAATACTTTCATCGTGATAGGCTTTTATTTCGGCCTCCGCCTCGAGCTTATTATGAAAATCATCTTGTTTATAGACGTCCTGGTAAATACTTATATTTGCATTTTTTCTCTCACAAAATCTCCGAGGTCGGACATAAACCCCTAAATTGAATATTTTATACTATTTATCTTCATTCTGTGAATAAATCTATTGAAAGCCCAGTCGTGGTGTACACGCGGAGATGATAACCGCACAAAATAAATTAGCTTTGCCTTGTGCTGCTGTATTCGCAATTGCGGATAAAAATCCGCCACCGGGATGATGGATGATGGCTGATCCCGTGGCGCGGGACGCGGGACACGGGACGCGGGGTGCAGGGAGCGGGTCGGACACATCCCGCCGACACCAGCTGACTGTGAAGAATAGCTCACCCAGCACAAACTGAACTGGAACTTCTTCAGTAGGAACATCGTGGAATAAACCGTGATTGCTTTTTACACCGAATTACTTACGTTATTGTTCTCGGTGTGATCGTGTTATTGGATTTTATTACCAGAAAGTAGATTAGAAAAATTACTTCCATCCGACGGAGGCCGAGGGGAGCGAAGAACGAAAATATCATAATAGCGAGTCTTATCATTAGACGACGTTGTTTTTATGGAGAGGAAGTAACGTATGATATTGTTCGGAAGCGAGTAGACACAGTCGTAAAACTTGGCCAGATAAAACGATCCCGATACTGGTCACAATCGGAGCCAAAATAAACAGACGAGAGCATTGTGTGGACACGAGTGAGAGAACAGACGGACGAACAGATTCGGATTAACGTTAGCAATAATAAAGGAGGAGTTAGGACGGAGAGGGTCGAGGAAAGCGGGTCTTACGTTTGCGAAGATTTTCTTTTTGAACCCAATTTGGTTGAACGAATTACATATAACTACGGACATTCGTGTTTATTCGCGAGGATCCCGCACTCGCTTTGACCGTTACATTTTCCACGCAAATGCTTCGCAACGAGCTCTAATGGCCTCACTTCGATTTCGCGCTAAATTTCTATCGTTATTGCATTTGAAGAGATTCCGAGATAAAAGGGGAGCAGACAAGCGGCGATGTCGACGGGAACACGACATTTCTTTTATTGTGCAGCGACTGGCGCCGGGAGGCGGATACTTTAAATTGTTTACAAGTTGCACTCCGCCTCGCCGTGTCGCGTCGTGCTGCAGAACTTCGCACTCGGCTACAAGTCTGCGCCGCAAGGTCATCCGCGAGTTTAAGAACGCTCGTAAATCTTGATGCTAAAAGTTGTCGCACCCTGCGGTATAGCTACACCCCACTGGCTTATTTATACGTCGCGCGAACAAAAGCCTTTGTCTCTGAACTTATCGGGAGCCTGAAAGAAGAGAAATTCATTACGGCGGCTAATAACGACCAAAATTAAACAAGGCATATTACGGGGCGGGACATCGATCCTCAACAGCACTCTAGCTACAAAGCCGTATTCATTGAATTAAACTTTAATTATATTAAAACTTGGAAATCGAAGTTAGTTCAGGGTTGTGATAATATTGGTGCAGTCGACAAAGCTGCAAACATGCCGGTCGCGAGCTAACGCATGGCGCCATACCATAGTGCTCCAGACGCACGGCGCGAGCTCAGCGTGTAATAAAACTGTCACACACAACGACACAATACACAAAGTTCAAAGGCAGCGGAACGATTACAGCCAATAATAATTCGTTTTTACTGAGAGAAACATTTCCTTTTTACATCAAAGCCTGTTCGCTCTTCGCGAATACTCAACAGCTTATTCACGAGAGCTCGATGTGTATGTTAAATGGTGCGTTGCAAGTGCGACGTCGTATGCAACACTCGGCTGGATTGATTGCTGCGATCTTGTCTCTACAGAATACTTTCACCTTTGACCGTTCAGTATCGACATCGCTCGGAAATTAATATCTTCGGCGACACGCTCGATCTTTTGCTAATCTAACAAAGTGTTTCCGTGAACAGGAACACTCGAGGATCCTCAAAGGAGTTTCCAATTATCTTCGAATCCGTCGCACTTCTCTTGTTACCGCTGAAATTGGCTACAATGCCAAACGATGTACAGCTTCGCTTTAATCCGCCGATCGTTAGGATATGCACTCAAGGGTGGAGTGGGGCCGCCCAGAAGCCGCCCAGCAGCCGCCCAACAGCCGCCCCGAGTGACCATCTATCAAAGTAAGCCTCGTTAACTAAGAGAGTGCTCAGTTTTAATCGTACTCACTTCTGTTTCTGAAAATCGGCAAATACGGATGACAAATGTGCGGGGTGAGGCTGGCAAGGGATTTTTTTCCAAAGAAAGGAGCCCTCCGGGACCCTCCGGGAACCTCCGCGCACAGCGCACGCCGTGATTTATATTCAATGCGCGCGCCGCCAACAGATTACGTTGTGTCATGTCGCTTGTATCGGAACACTATGTCTACCTGCGCCTCTCGCCAGGAACTTCATATCATGTGAAATATATCGCCGCGCAAAGGTACGTTTATTTTGAAAAACGGATTGATTTTCTTTGATTTCATTTTCTGTTCGGGTGGGATCCTGAATTATTTGACGATCCTTTTATGATGTCGCACAAATTACTTGTTTACAAAACATCCTGGTAAGCGGTTACGAGTAAAGTATAAGTTTTCTCAACCAATTGAGGCATCGCAGATAGTCACGTGACTGAGATTGTATGGTGCGGCATGTGTCGGTTTATTCCAATAAAGCACAATATTGCTGCCACCGACATGCGACTGAACTGAGACGGAACTTCGATCCCCGCATTCCCGGGGAGCGGATGCTAGCCACGAGCCACAAAGAGGGGCTCAGCAGGCGCGTGTCCGGAGTGCCGGACATCGTCCGTCACGCGTCCGGAGCGGCCGCTGTCGGCGGACACATACATCATTCATGTCACGACAGCAATTTTACCGAATAATCGAGAAAGGAAATTAAGGTTATATAAATGCTCGCCGTTTTCCGTCAGCTGTTCATATTGGAATATGTCGAGTCACGCTCGACACTGGCGTGCCTCAGCCAATCGCGCAGCGGCGGTTCCTTGAGTTTAGACGTACCCTATGTATGTAAACCCCATATCCATTTGTCTAATCCGCAATCTAAGCTGACAGCTGTATATCGTCACGCTTGGGACCCGCATGGGGTAAACAGGGATAGGCTTGACTTCACCCCCGCTCGCTAACAGCATTGCCTCGTAACACGAGAGGGCGCAAAGCTATTGACATTTGTCGGGCACATTTCCAACTTCGGGTCTCGTCTGAGATTTTCACACTGCGAAAAACCACGATTGCACTTTACTGATATGTAGATGTGAAGGGGAAGTGGGGGTGCTAAGCTTGGACGTTTATGACTATTCTATGCCCAAAAAGGATTCATTTTGTTTACTTTTAAGTATTCACTTTAATCTTCTTTCCAATGTAGAAGATATGTGTAAAACTTATTTCGCCACAACAACACGTTCACTTAATGCACTGTAGAGTTTAATCGAAGTAACATTAGTGCCATCAATTACAATGCAACGACAAGCTACTAAAACAAAAAAATTAAGTTCAAAAATCTCAAACCCGAATACTCACAAAATCGCGGTCTTAAGTAGAAAACAAGAAAATAATTCTTGTCTGCTATTCTTCGTACTCGCATGCCACTGATACCTGATGCTCCTTCATGGCGTTCTCATTGATACAGAAGTCAGCTGCTAATTGCCATTAGCAAGGTGGCATGCGACTACGAAGAATATCAGACAAGAATTATTTTCTTGTTTTCTACTTTTAAGACCGCGATTTTGTTAGTACGGGTTTCAGATTTTTGAACTTAATTTATTTATTTAAATTTTATTTTTGTGTGTACTTAAACTATAATATAATACATATTTGTAATGTGCTCGCCAAGACCTTTCATTTGAAACCAAACTTGCTATTATTATCTCAATTTAATATTTTTTGAGGTAAGTTTTTGACATTTAATTTCCGTCATAAAAAGAATTTATAAAATTTATATAGCCTTTGTCACCTGGGCTATTCATCATCATCATCATCATCATTTCAGCCAAAAGACGTCCACTGCTGGACATAGGCCTCCCCCAGGCGTCGCCACATTGACCGGTCCCGTGCGTCTCTCATCCAGCGGGTTCCTGCAACCTTGACCAGGTCATCGGTCCACCTAGTGGGAGGCCTTCCAACGCAACGTCTTCCGGTTCGCGGTCGCCATTCCAGAACTTTTCGGACAGTCGGCACAACTAGCCGACACAACTGGCCCACACAACTATCTGCTGAGGCCTGAACCAATACCAATTATAGCAAGTGGCAACATTGTGCATGGAGTGGTTGTGTTTAATTGAACTGGAGGTACCATACAATCGCAGAAAGAAGAAATAATGTAATGAAGTATAATATTCTTTGTTTCAATAACTTATTATTACAAACTTGAAACCCAAAAGCAAGAGTAGGTAGCGAGAACTCCGGAAACATTCGTGTGAATTCTTGTTCGTTCCGAGCTGACAATTATGGCATAATTTAATGTTGCGAAATTCGAGCACATCACAGAAAGTAAATAGCGCAGCTAGAATGCAAAATACTGAAGGAAAGAATTTTAAACTGCAAACCTGTGGTTTGTATTACCATACCGTATTATATTACTCATTATTTATTTGATTGCGTGGTTCTTTTTATTATGATATCAATAAATTCTTATAAGCTGACAACACTAAAACAAAATTAAAGAACTATGGCGTGTTCATAGTTCATGTTGTGTAACGCTAAAGTTACAACTAGCAAATTTTTATATGACCATTACAGAACAATACTGTCCAAATAAAAAACAGTTTTATTATAATACAGTGTATACATCAAAAAGCAGCTGTTACAACGATTTATGTGAACGCAACCACCACGACTACGTTTTTAGCGTTTTATTCAAAATGTCGACCATTAACAAACAGTTTGAAGGCAAACCATAAATTCGTGAACACGCAAAAACAAAAAGCTCTCGACCTGAAATTACAAGAACACTTATTCATTGCTTGGCGGAGTTTAGCACGAAATGCCTGCCTAGCTGGAGTTTAAGGAATTTAGTGCAAAACGAAATTATTGGAGTTACTTCTACTGGAAATATACGGTCGGAAAGTTTACGATAAGTATTTACTCGTTTTTGACTAAAATATATTAAATAAATAAAATTTTAAAAATGTTGGCTTTACTTTAACCAAGCAGGATCCGACCCACAGAAATATAGACAATATCAAATCATACACGTTAATGGTTTATGAACTACGACTCATCATAAACACAATAGCTTTTCAAACTTTGAAGGGGCATTTCATGCGTAAAAAAATGCGTAGCTACTGTTTTTCCAACTGACCTTCACTAGTGACAGTAAACGTATACGTACAATATATGATCAAACGAACTTCTCAAGTGAAGTTCGATCAATATAATATGAGTGGTTTCATTTGAAGATACAAATAAACAGGTAGTCCTTTGACCTACAAGGCAACACTCGCACGCTTTAAGAATTTTATATTTTTATTTAGTATCGATTTTTAACTCGATTAAAAACAATATTCTACCTCCCCACTGTAGGTACGTAGCCATGACAGCTCATTCTTTTAAAGTAAGGATTTAATTTCACTCTTCCCGTATTTTACAAAACTGGGATACGGGCGGGTGGGAGATTTGTATCTTCAAATGAAACCACTCATATTATATTGATCGAACTTCACTTGAGAAGTTCGTTTGATCATATATAATATTTCGTGGTTTCATTTTCGATACAAATAAACAGGTAGATGTTTAAAGATTGAGTTTTGTCAGTGTTTTTCGTGGGTTTATCTGTACACGATAAATGAAATACGAAGTAAGAGTGAAAAATCAAATTATTTATTTAATCATTTATGGTACCTACTTATATTTAACCATTACAAAAATCTTAATAATTTAAGTTATTTTCAAACAATCGATCCTCAAACGAAGAATAAGTTTATTCTGAATCATTATTATTGGACGGCAAACAAACAGATTTTGCAAAAATTTTTGTTTGATCCATCTGCTTATACTCTGTGCTGTTGCACCCTTGTGGGGACGCTTCATAGAAATTAAGAGATGATCAGTACTCGAATGTCTTAAGTCTCGAGTCATAAGACAAGTAGTCAACAATCGTTGTGGCCGGACAAATCGAAATATTTTCGCGGAAAAAGGACAAAAACAAAACTGGCTGGTCTCGTCCTATCCCTGAAGTTTTAATCATATCTGATATTACAATCTCAACTCCATCAGTTTTTATATTATTGTTATCTGTTTTAATCAAAGAAAACGTTTGGACTCTGTGTGCCGTACATAAGGCCAGTAAAATAACTAATTTTTTGGTTAGTTTTTCTAAACTTAATTGACTATTAGGAACCCAGTCTGAAATATGACCTAACACTAGTTGTGGGTCCCAAGTACTTGAGTACTTCGGTAAGGCCGGTCTTAATCTAAATATTCCTTTCATTAGCCTTTTTATACAGTCATCCGAACCTATATTATTGCCAAGGAATAATGATAGGGCTGAACGGTGACTATTAAGCGTGCCGTAGGACGCACCATTTTGAAACAATTCCGTTAAAAAGGACACAACATGGGCAACCGAGGTATCAAATACGTTATAATTGTTATCGTGGCAGAATTTCCACCACAGCTTGTAGCAAACCCCGTATTGCTGCGAGGTTTTATTCGACAGCGACCCAATAATTAAATTTAAGGCGGTAGGCGGCACACCGCGGCGGGAGAACGCGCACCGGAGAGCACCGCTGCACCCAGGGTAAGCGTCCGGTGGAGTGGGTGTTGCTGTCTGAAATATGAGAGTACCAAGTTTGGTCGAGGGTCTAAAATAACTATATCAGTAACTAATAAGTCCATTAATTGAGGGTACCAAGCCTGTGCAGGCCACATCGGAAATACTAATATACCTGTAGCTTTATCTTGAATAATCTTTTGTATGCAGTTTAATAACAATGCAAAAGGGGGAAAAGCGTAAAAGAATTTCTCACTCCAGCTTATTGTGAATGCGTCCACAGATATAGCGTCTGGATCCTGTTTCCAAGCTACATATTCGAGACACTTGGCGTTAATGCGAGAAGCAAACAAGTCAATCTCTGGGTTACCGAGCTTTTTAGTGATGCAATTAAAAGCTGCTTCTGACAATTCCCACTCGGCCTCAGGATTCACTCGGCGTGACTCTTCATCAGCCTCGATATTGTCCTTCGTATTTATATACGAGGCTAATAGCCACAGCTGTCTCGACTCGCACCATTGCCAAATATCACGAGACAGAGTGTTCAAATGCTGGAATTGTATACTGCCCATGCGGTTTATATAACTAATGGCAGTAGTGTTGTCGACGCGGAGTAAGATAGCACAATTAGACATATCTTTTACAAAACATTTAAGGGCCAAGAATATAGACAACAGTTCTAAATAATTAATATGGAACTGAAGTTCACTCTCTTTCCAAGAACCGTTTACCCTGGAACCATTACAACAGGCACCCCAGCCAGTACGTGACGCATCAGTGTAAATTTCCATGACATAAGTTTCGTTTTTTATAGGCCTGTCTACTATGTAAATATTATTCATCCACCAATTAAGGTCGTTTAAAATAATTTTTGGTAGTTTTACTTTAGCTTCAAATGTCCCATGTTGTCTTAACAATATGTATTTTTGTCGTTCTAATATTTTTGTATACAGCCAACCATAGCGTGCTGCTGGGCAAGCTGATACAAGGACGCCTATTAATTGCGAAAACTCACGGATGGTGACAATGGGTAATTTTGAAAATCTTTGAACCATAGAGGCTATCTTATTACGTATTTCTAAAGGTAACGAAAGGGTCATTTGAGTGGTATCATATATAAATCCTAAAAATTTACACACTTGTTGTGGCTGTAATTGGCTTTTATCGTAATTTATTACGAAACCTAAGCACTCAAACAATGCTATCGTCTCTTGAACATTACGAAGACATTCATCATAGTTCTTAGCTAAACAACAAATGTCGTCAAGATAGCAGACCTATTTGTGACCACGACTACGTAAGTGAGCTACGACTTCTCTGACTATCTTGGTAAAACACCTAGGTGCTATCCCTAGGCCATAACATAAAGCACTAAATTCGTACGTTATAGTTTCATTTGAATTTGGTGCGATGTACTGGAATCGAAGGTATTTTCGAGACTCTGTATTGATAGGTATAAGTAAGTATGATTCCTTTAAGTCAATAGTTGCCATAAACCAGTTGTTTTGTAATAACTTGCAGGCAGTCCGGTAATCCTCCATTTTAAAATGGGTCTATTTTAGATTCAAAATAAACCTTTTAGTACCGTTAGGCTTAGGGGCTAAAAACGTACTTGAAATAAACTGATCTTCACATTGATCGACTTGTGAAATAGCACCTAGTTTAACTAAATTATCGATAGCTATGTACATTTCATGCTGTTCTTTTGCTGACCACGATAGTCGCGGTACATTTGATTGAAATGGTTTGGTTATAAACGGAATAGATACTCCATTCCGAACCCAGCTAAGAATATTAACATTATCTGTAATTTTAAGCCAACAGTTATAGAAAAATTGAACGCGACCCGCATGTACCTGTATTAAGGATGTGGTGGGGCACGTGACTTGTTCTGGTACGCCTTGGGTTGTGCCAACGGGGTTGTTGCTGGTCGTCTCGACGTGGGGAACTTCCTGTGACCTCCTCGCCCCCCCTGTTTGTCGAGTATCGAGGAGGCCCGGTCCAGTTTCCCTGAAATGGTTGACGGGCCGCACTTGTGCTGGGAGCAACAGGATTAGACCTCGGCGGAGGCCCTGTCTTTTTGATCTGCAGTCCCTGCTTCTCAATGGTCTTAGAAGCTTTAATTTTTTCTGGCAGACTGACACCGAACAACGTTTCGTCACGTTCACTTTCTTGAATGAGGTTCAAAAACGGTTTTGCTAGTCCTGGTGTGATCATTTTGATCCTAGCCTGGGTTTCATGATGATGCAAATCACATAAAATGCGACAACCGTCACTGAGCATTTTTATCGCATCAATTTTATTATCACTTGTCAACAATGTCGACATAGCCCGACTGATGGCGGTGATCCCTGCGCCAAGTTGTTGTTGCATAGCTTCGACTTTTTTGTCACGTAATCTGACCATTTCTATAACTGCCGCCGATATCTCAATGTTGAGTTTTGGGGCTTGCAATAAAGTGCAATTGCTAGGAATAAGGTACCGTTTTAATACCTTTTCTCTAACTTCCTTGTCCATACCTGTTTTTAACAATGGGAGCCAGAGCTGGGTTAAATTATTATGTATTTCTTGACCCCACGTTGGTCCCGAATCTGTGGCCTCACCCAGGGCGGATAGAATTTCTGGGTCAAGAGGTGGACAAGTCTCGGTCTCTAATGGCGCCACAGCCGGTGCCGGTGCCGGTGGCGGTGGCAGTGGCAAATCATTTTGTGTATTGCGTTCATCCATTGTCGGTGACGCAGTGGCGATATCATGTTCGTCCAAATCAGGTAATGGCACCACTTCAACCAGGTCAGGCTCGGTAAGGTGCACCGTCGAAGTTTCGCCTTCTAGAGGACAACAACAACGACCAATAAGTTACGTAAGTCATAAATAAAATGACAATAAACAGGAATAGTTCATAACTTGAATCTATAACCTGCATAAAGAACTTGAATAGTTACGCCTTGTTCATTTTAGAATCTATGGCGGGTTACATAACTTTGCCGGGTTCTAATTAGAATCTATGGCAAATCATCGTAACAAAAGGTACTTTCAAATTGAACAGTATTTGTACGATTCTTTAGCGAAAATATGATTTTAGATACACCACTTACCTTGAACATTATCTATTTTTTCTTCATCTGAAGATGAGAACGAATCAAAACGCCGACGTTTACGTCGATGTTTATCTTTTAATTTTTCCATTTTATGCAAATAATACTCCATCTTCTCGTCAAACGATCTTTTAGGCATCGTGATTTTTCTTAACAACTCGAAGGTAGGAGCGCGTGCGCTCGTTGCCTCGCACGGAAAAAGAATGAGCTGTCATGGCTACGTACCTACAGTGGGGAGGTAGAATATTGTTTTTAATCGAGTTAAAAATCGATACTAAATAAAAATATAAAATTCTTAAAGCGTGCGAGTGTTGCCTTGTAGGTCAAAGGACTACCTGTTTATTTGTATCGAAAATGAAACCACGAAATATTATTCCGCTGGGAAACCCAAAACAATAGAAGTACTGACTGTTTTGAGCCTAGACAATTCTATTAAGTTAGGTAACATAGCTACATTATGTAGTTTGTTCAACAATAACCGTTGCTCACAACTCCGACGCGAGTCGCGACGCAGATCCATTGTGTTCAGTTTTTTTTCTTTCAGTTAGACAATCGCTGAAGACGCTTCGAATAAAGAGTCGATTTCGTCCCGCCATCTTCTTCTGGGCCTACCGTGTTGCCGTTTGCTGCTGTTTGGGACCTATTGTGTGGTTAGCTTAGCCCATACCCCGACATGCGGCAGATGTGGCCAGCCCAGTTCCATTTAAGCTTCGCAGCCGTGTGACCTACGTCGGCAATTTGAGTTTCGGAACGCAGTATCGAGTTCCTTATTCGGTCAGTAAGCTTGACTCCGAGGATACTACGCTCCATTGCTCGCTGACAGACCCCGAGTGCGGACTTTTGACGCTTGGTTAATGACCATGTCTGCGCTCCATAGGCTGAAATGAATGAACGAATTTACGACTATGATGAAGTCAAAAAGGTACCAAAGCGCAGAACATCCATTAGTTTGACATAAATAGCTGTATAACAAGTGCAGCGCTCATTAGCAGCCGATTTCAATATCTAATAGCAAACAGTTTTAATTTTCGTCAATGTGGTATCCGTTCCTAATTGAATTAATAAAACGCGAGCTAATGGGCGCTGGCGAGCTCAGCGCGGGCGGTGCGCGGTACTCCGGGTGGCGCGGCCCGCACTCGCACTCATTTGCATATTAATCTATTACGCGCTCAAAGTTTCACTCTCAGGGATTTGAAAGCGATCCGGCCTCGTTCAAGTTTTGTTCCTATTCATTGTGTTTCAGAACATTCTCTCTTTTTTGCTTAAATTTACTTAATAGATTAACAAAGGAAACGTTTTTACGTTGCTTTTGTTTGCCGCTTGTATGAGTTTCATTTAAATATTTGGACTACACGGAGGAAGTCACCGGGCCGCGGGGTGGCTAACTGACAATTATTGTGATAAAGTGTTACTATGGGACGCGAAAACAGGATTTAAAACGGAAAAAGTGTGGACGATTTTACATAATTAGGTACTTCACCAACAATACAAAATCCTAATACATTTACTTAATGAAAGTGTAGTTCAGTAACCTTAGGGTAGTCGTAACATAGTTAGGTCCATTATATCATAACTTGAGTCCATAGACGCCTAACGATTTAAGTTGAGTGTAAGCTTGATAAACGAGCTCGGAACGAAGACGACATTGAAGTTATCCGTACATACATAATACACTCAACGGTCGGAGATGTTAAATAATGTATATTTGGAGGAGGTTATTAGATTGGAGATGTCAGGTCGCTCCGAGCTGGAGGAGGGTTGCTTGAGAGGCTTACGAGGGCGCGGGGCCTCTCAGCCGGAAATCTAACATTAATTTGAATGTTATTTCAGATATTATAAAGTGTCCAGGTGGTTTATGGACTGCGTAGAAAGAAATCGTGATCTTCACTTGTTCACAATATTAAAGGCAGGTACTGTGCCATAACTCAATGGCAGAATTTATTATTCACAGACACTAAAAAAATTATTTTTCCTTTCAAAAGTAAATCGAATACTTAAGTACAATAAACCCAATAAACAATATCTGTATGATGATTACTGATAATAATATCGCAACATGCTGGACATGCGCCCGCAGTATTTATGATATTCCCGGCTGTTCTGCAGGTAATGTACAAAGAATTCGCGAGGGATGGCGAGCGCGCGATGTACGGCCTAATAAACTCGCTTGCAGCCCCATTCAGTATTTACACATGTTTACGTAATGTTAAATGAAGGTGCCAACAATATTTTCAGTCCACCGACGACGAAGGGTTGTCAAAAATCGAGTTTGTTATAGCTTGTATCTGGGGCATGTGTTATTTTTGCGCTCCATACATTTTGCGACTGGAATCTGATTTTGGAGGGTTGCTGCAGACTTGATAAGATTTTTGTATCGGATAAAAAAGTAAAGAAGAGTTGTGCCTAACTGCCAACCTAGTTTCTACAATCTGCATCTACATAAATCTGCTTGTACGTCACAGTAGTAGTCATCGAGATATAAGTACTAACGTACTATATAGAGAAGCTACGTCAAATAACTGAATTGTCCCATTTCGTAATTTGAATCTTTAGTTCGCTGCAGCGCTAAATTAATAACAATTCGTCTAAACCGTAACTAATTTACCACAAGTTAAAGAAAAGTAGTAAATTAGTAAATTAGTTCAGTTTCCGGTCTTAAGCGCCATGTAAATCACGGCACTTACGCGTTTTCTTCGGCGACGGTGCGGCGCGATCGCCGCAGTTGAACGGGACAAAGTAGGAATTTACGGTGTCTTCTCTAGTACGTTAGTACTTATATCTCGATGGTAGTAGTATAATTTTATAGACTGAATTTCCAATTGCTATTTACAATGAAAGAAAATAATGACCTGTTATTCTATTGAATAATAATAATAATAATTTTGAGCAGGCGGGCTCCCACCGACAAAGATACTACAGCCGAAATCTATGACGATGGTGACAGACTGACGGACAGGACAGACACCCCTGTAGAACCGTATAGTCCAAGCACAGTCTCATACGCACCTTCTGGGCGATCATCACCATCCATACCATCGTCACCAACACTTTCATCACCCCCCATCATTAGTTTAAATACAGTTTCACCCACTCCGACCTTGAATGCTGCGCGGGGGGTATCTACCTTTTTACCCGCGTCCACCAAGGCTGGAAAAGCAAGAGTTCGCATGAAATGGAGCAAAGAAGTAAACACATTTATCATGCGATCTTACCTACACATCACTAAATTAGAGACAGATATGACCACCTACAGACAACAACTGCATGAACTTTTTACACGCCGATATCCTGAGATTACCGTTTCTGAGCAAAGGATCTCGGATCAAAGAAGAGCTATCATTAGGAATAAGCTGTTGTCACTTGAAGAAATAGATAGGTTGAAAGTAGAAGTACGTACACAATTATACCTAGAATCAGTAAATGATGAAGACACTAACACTATCGCAGGAACTCAAAACACAAACGAGGACACTCAACAAGAACAACCACAGTCGTACGCTCAATCAGAACCATACACACAATCTCAATCATACTATCAGTATCATGCATATTCACAAATTACGCATACATCCACACAAACCGAAAATGTAACCATAATGTTGGAAAATGACATTGAGGTCCTTGCAAACACAGATCAAAACTCGCCCACAGATACACGTACCCAAGCAATAAACGATAAGTTTAAAACAGCTCTCACTCTATATTCTGGGATGGACCCGGCATCACGACCAAAACTTCCCAAACTTAGGTACACACCAAAACTTGCTCAGCTCGTTCATTTATTTAATAATAATATTCTCACTCAGTACATTAGCGAAGGAACTCAACTCATAGACGTCCATACTCTGATATATTGCACAGCATTAGTTATTTCCGAAGAACTCAATTTTAAAATAATAGAACCTAGAGGCAATGCAAGACAGCCAAATGCTTACAAACCAGCATGGCAGCAGAGGCTTGAAAAAGATATAGAAAAGCTTAGAGCAGACTGCGGTAGAATAACTCAATATATTAACAACAATAGATCAAACAAAGTAGTCAAAAGAGTAGAAATAATTTTTAAAAATATGGCTGTTCACACTAGACACGAACCCCTCAATAGTACCCCAGAAGAGTTTTTAGATACATTAAAACAGAAATTAGCCGTAAAAGTTCACAGATTGAGAAGATATAAGAAAGCACAAGAACGTAAAAATGACAACGCATTGTTCGCTACCAACGAAAAGAACTTTTACAGAAAATTGCAGAAACCACAAACAAACACTGACACAGCGACAACCGAAAACAATATACAACTACCAACAAAGGAACAATTAGAAACTTTTTGGGCAGGCATATGGGAAGAACAAGTACATCATAGGGAAACATCTGAATGGATTCAAGAAGAGGAAACTAAATGGAGCTTACTTGAAGAAATGGAATTCATTGAGTTATCTGAGTCTGACATCACTAGTGTTACAATGCGACTACACAATTGGAAATCCCCTGGAATATAGACAAAATACATAATTATTGGTATAAAAAATTAGAATCATTGCACAAAATCTTAGCTAAAAATTTTACAGAAATCATTTTAGGACAACAACAAATTCCGGAATTTATTGCCACCGGAATAACTTACATGCTGCCAAAAACCCAATACTCACCACAACCTTCCCAATACAGACCGATTACATGCCTACCCACAATATACAAGATTTTAACATCAGCAATTACTTCTAAAATAAATAAACACATAGAACATCATAGCATAATAGCAGAAGAACAGAAAGGGTGCAGACGGGGACATATGGGATGTAAAGAACAACTAGTAATAGATTCAATAATACACAAACATGCCGCCACAAAAAATAGAAACCTACATTGCACATACATAGATTATAAAAAAGCATTTGATAGTATTCCACACTCATGGTTGATTCAAATATTACAGATTTACAAAATAAACCCAAAAATAATTAACTTCTTACGAAATGTTATGTCTCACTGGAAAACTACACTCCAGTTAAATTACCAACACACAGCTATCACAACTCGGCAAATACCTATTAAGAAGGGTATTTATCAAGGAGATTCTCTGAGTCCATTATGGTTTTGCCTCGCTCTAAACCCCCTATCCCACCTACTGCGGCGCTGCCAAGCGCCTTTAAGCATGCCTCAGAAGAAACCGTTATATCACATCTTATTTATATGGACGACATAAAATTATATGCGAAGTCTGAAAAAGAGATGAAAAAATTAATCAATCCCACTACAGAATTTAGTACAGACATAAACATGGAATTTGGATTCGATAAATGTAAAACAGTTCATATTATCAGAGGCAAAATTAAACCGGGTGATTATCCTATCAACAATACAGACGTCATCACAGCTTTGGAGCCAACGGACTTATATAAATAATTAGGATACAAGCAACTCAAAGGAATAGATCACACAGCAATCAAAGACACATTAAAAACAGAATTCAAGAGAAGAGTGATTGCAGTATGTAAGACTCAACTATCCGGCAAACACTTAATAAAAGCATTAAACACCTACGCAATCCCAATTCTAACATATTCGTTTGGGGTGATCAAGTGGTCAAAAACTGACATCCAACAAATAGAAAGAACAACACGCACTACTCTTATTAAACATAACAACCTACACCCAAAATCTGCAATAGAAAGACTTACTATCAAACGACAAGATGGAGGGAGAGGCCTAATTGATATCCATCACCTATGGCAGAAACAAATCACGAGACTAAGAACATTCTTTCACTCTAAATCACACACAAGTAGTATCCATAAGGCAACAGTAATGAATGATCTCAATTACACCCCACTTAACCTACACGAACAGACAGACACACATAACACTAATAACGAAGACCCACAGAAGCAAAAGGTAGAAGACTGGAAAAAGAAAGTGCTACACGGTCGCCACCCCCATGATCTAGAACAACCTCACGTAGATACGACAGCAGCAAATAAATGGCTTAAAATGGGTAGCCTATTTCCGGAGACTGAGGGGTTTATTATTGCAATCCAGGATCAGATCATAAATACTAAAAACTATAGAAAATTTATTATCAAAGACCCCACAATAACGAACGATAAATGCCGCAAATGCCACAGTCAACCAGAGACCATACAACACATCACAGGGGCATGCACAACACTCACACAAACAGATTATACTCACAGGCATAATCAGGTAGCAAATATCAAACATCAAAACCTAGCACTCAAACATAAGCTCATACAAGATACTAACACTCCATATTATAAATATGTACCAGTAAGATTCTTAGAAAATACAACGCACAAACTCTTTTACGACCGCGGCATACTATCAGACAGAACCACTCACTATAACAGACCAGATATAATTCTTCAAGATAAAGTAAATAAAGTAACATACCTCATAGATATTGCAGTCCCTAATACACACAATCTACAAAAAACAATAGGGGAAAAAATCAGTAAATATGCTGACCTGAAAGAAGAAGTGACCAGAATTTGGAGCCAGGAAAAAGTATATGTTGTACCTATTGTTCTCTCCACTACGGGTGTTATACCTAATCATCTTCACCATAGCCTCAAACTAATAGACCTGAAAGATTCAATTTATATATCACTTCAAAAAGCCGCAATTTTAAACACCTGCAGAATAGTGAGAAAGTTCATGCAGATTGAGGATAATACTTCTCACAACATTCATTCTTCATCACACACACACACGTTACATTGATTTGGCATGCGCCCGTTGATGTAGCTTAAACTAGCCAATGAGCTATGAAACAGATCATGTTTACCAAAAATAATAATAATAATAATATTCCACAACTATCACATGAAGGCAGAGGGTCTGTCATCTTAAATGAAACTACGAAATATAGCGGTAATCAACTTTTACTCCAATAGCACGATATTTAAAATAAATCACTATACACACACAACTATATAATTCAGATATAATATTAAAACTCTAAGCGCTACAGCATGTGCACCGGGCCAAGCCTGCGACAAGAATGATCCCCTCCCCGCCGAGCGCTCGTTTATAAAGACTGGCTCGAGCAGTGGGGAGAGTGGTGCGGCCTTAGTGACGCCTGCGCTGCGCACCTGGCCCGCTGCACGTGCTGTTTACAACGGCGACGCCGTCACGGCCATACTGACGTGCGAACGTCCTCGTGCGCGGAGTCTCATCAAACAGTATCTAATATACAGAAACATAATTATGAGTGATGTTCGTTCATCCTGACTACAATCTGGTCCGGTGCATCCCTTCAGACTTTGCTTGTACTTCTGGACCGCTCTATATTGAGCCTCCAGGACATAATACCAACACCCTGGACCGCTCGATATTGAGCCTTCAGGAAATACACGAGCAACCTGGGCCGCTCGTTATTGAGCCTTCAGGACATGCACTAGCAACCTGGACCGCTCGATATTGAGCCTTCAGGGCCTGGTCCGCTCGATATTGAGCCTTCAGTGCCTGGTCCGCTCGATCTTGAGCCTTCAGGGCATATACTAATAACCTGGTCCGCTCGATATTGAGCCTTCAGGACATAATACTAGCAACCTGGTCCAGTTTAACCCTTCAGTTTGCTACTAATTCTGGACCGCTCATTAGTGAACCTTCAAATTTTTGGCTGGGGTCATTATTCACTCAACGACCCTGCAAAAGTCCCTGGACCAGTCATTGCTGATCCTTCAGGTTCCTGCAAATTAATAATTTTAATTTTATTTTTTTATCGTCTTATTAATTTTTTCGATGTAAGACTCTTTTAGTTATCAAAGTAATTGAATATGGGCTAGAAAACTCTTTTGGTTCAAACGTAAACCATATTTTTTTTTTTAACTATCGCTGGTAGCTCTCAAATAATGGGAGTCAGCAGATATTGTCATCATCATCTGCCCAGCCCCCTCCCAACTATGTTGGGGTCGGCCTCCAGTCCAACCGGATGCAGCCGAATATCAGTACTCCACACGGAGCGACTGCCCATCCGACCCCCACAACCCAGCCAATACTGGATAATACGATACCCTTTGGTAGGACCGGTTGTCAGAACTTCAGGACATTGACGACTGCCAAAAATCCACACATGACAACTGGGACCAACAGATTAACGTGCCTTCACAGGCACTGAGGAAACTCGGCATGAAATGTGTGGTCACCCATCCACAGACCCACCGAGGTAAACGCGGCTTAACCAGAAGATCTCTCTCCTCCACAAGTCAGGAGTCATTGTACTACTGTTAATCGATATAGTATCGGGTCGGCTATTCACAGACACGGTATCACTATTAGCCGAAGTTATATAACTGTTAGGCATGATATTGTTCTCGTGGTTACTTTCATGAACAAGGATATCGTCATCATCACTATCCGCCGTCACGTCATCATGATTTTTCGCGATGTCTGCCAGACAATTTTGACCACAAGGCATTACACGAAAATATTCGTGAGAATATTTATAGACCCTATTGGTTCCGTTAATATATCTTAACTCGTACCGGTCATTTTCTAATACGGGCTTTTTTTTTAAAAAAAAGGTCCCTTATATTTCCGTTCTTGCACCTGGAACTGTTACTCAAGATAGGCACTTCATCGGTTTAGCAACATACTTTCGACTTTTTAAATTAATGAAACCTATCCTCTAACAACTCTAAAAGGTAATAATTGTTTGGACTTCTGAACAAGAACTGATAAATTTGGTTTTGGTAAGGGTCAAATCATTATCGCTAACGTTAACTGAAATCCCATGTTCTAAAATATCACGACCTAATAGGTAGTATTTCCTCACTAAAGCATTCATCCGGTAATTCTACTTCCTACTAATATTACAAACGCGACAGTTTATAAGTATGGATGGACGTTTGCCACTCTTTCACGCAAAAACCACTGAACGGATCTGGACAAAATTCAGTACACAGACCTTACAACCTGGATCAACACATGGGACAGCCTTCATCCCGATTTTATCCACCCGTGGGACAATTCTCGAGCCGTAGCGGAAGAAGCCACTGGCAACAACTAGTACATGACAGTTATTTCAAGAAAGCGGTTTTGTATAGTCGTTGGACATTAATTTTAATCTGTAATAGTTACGTTACAACCCTGGGTCACCGACATAGCTCTCAAAATATGCAAGTTGAAGTGGCAATGGGTGGGCCACATCGCCCGACAACCGATGGGGAAGAAAGGTTCTCGAGTGGCGACCACGAACCGGAAGACGCAGCGATCGTAGGCCTCCCACCAGGTGGACCGACGACATCGTGACAGTCGCGGGTAACCGGTGGATTGAAACGGCAGGTTGCCGTTCGTTATGGCGTTCTATGGGGGAGGCCTTTGTCCAGCAGGGGACGTCTTATGGCTGACGATGAGGCACGTTACTTTGCTCATACCTATGCCGTTAAGGATTACTTGTTCATGAAATTATTCGCCGTTAAAGAGATAACTATTTTTATATGAAATGGGCATACTCTTTACCACAATCATGCCCTAAGGGCAGAGATGAGGTCGACAATGGAACTGGCTCACCCAGAAGAAACCTATTTACTCGCGACTTAAATAGATTGAAGTGATATGAACTCGGGAAAACTGTCGCAGGCAGGGAGTTCTACTCCTTGGCTGTGCGCATAAAAAATAAAAAATTTAGCAAAGCGCTTCGTACGAATGTGTAAAACCATCGACAAGGTATAACCTGCAGTATGTCTAGTTTCCCGATGGAAGAAGGGAGATGGTGGAATCAGCTCGTGGAGCTCCTTTGCATAATCTCCAAAGAACAGTCTGCAGAAGACCGACAGACATGCAACTTTGCGGCGGTGGGCCAGGATACGTAGCTTGGCCACCAATTAGCCTCTCATCGTCACCAATTAGCCTCCTGGCTCTGCACTAGATACAGAAAAAAAAAGTGTGTCAAGTTGGTATTTGGCTGAGCCATCCCAAAGGTGAAAGCAATACTCCATGCCGGACCGGACTTGAGTTTTATATAATATTGAAAACTGTCCTGGCTTGTAGTACCACTTAACCCTCTTTAGGATACCCAGCATTTTTTTTTTGCCGCTGTTTGAGCTTTCGACTCAATGTAGGTGCTGATGTTCAGATTTGTGCTCGAGACTGTCAGTAACTTGTACAGATGCACTCTGAAAAGTAGGAGCTAGATTTAATTAGATTGAATGGACTCCTTTTGGCGGAGAACACACACACTTGTGTTTTGGTGGCGTTGAAATCAATGAGATTCTCGTCACCCCACTTGGAGACAAAACTTAGAGCTAAACTCGTTCGCTTTACCATGGCCTCTCTCAATGATCGTACTTCATCACCGCTTTTGCGCTGGTTGTATAACTCTCCATGACAGTGCTGTCATCTGCGTACTCAATAATGCCAGGCACAAGGAGGTCATTGATAAGCAGCAGGAGAAGTGTCGCGGAGAGAACAGACCCCTGAGGCTCCGGCATCAATAGCAATAAGGTCAGAGAAGTAGCCATCTATGACCACTCGGATCGACCGTTGCTTTTGCTTCATAAGGCTACATTCCGAACCAAAGTCAAATACAAAGAGAAAATCTACACCACTTATCTGTAATACTCCACGGGCTGCTCTGAAACACAGGTACACTTGCTTAGTGCTGGTGCTCCGTGTGGAGTCTTTCTTCATCCATCGCTTTGGGCAGGAATTGGCTGTGTGCCCCTGCTCACTGCATACATAGCACGTAACGGCCGTAATGGCCGTAACGGCTGTCTTTGGTATTTCAGTTTTTGCAGCAAGCAGGTTTTTTTTTTGAAGAGGCTTTCTGTTTTTTCCGGCACTCATGGCCACGATGACCCATTATTCATTATTCAATGTGAAGTTTTGCAAAGTACTACACCGCACACGGACTACACCATCTAATTTCTTTTCACAATTATCGTTTCACTGAGTTTACACCAATTCACAATATCGGATTCCGATAGATCAGGATCAAAAGCCACAAGCATAGCTTTGCATTTCTATCATTAGTGGAAGGTGGATCCGGTCACACTTCTGATGAAGGCAGAGGGTCTGTCATCTTAAATGAAACTACGAAATATAGCGGTAATCAACTTTTACTCCAATAGCACGATATTTAAAATAAATCACTATACACACACAACTATATAATTCAGATATAATATTAAAACTCTAAGCGCTACAGCATGTGCACCGGGCCAAGCCTGCGACAAGAATGATCCCCTCCCCGCCGAGCGCTCGTTTATAAAGACTGGCTCGAGCAGTGGGGAGAGTGGTGCGGCCTTAGTGACGCCTGCGCTGCGCACCTGGCCCGCTGCACGTGCTGTTTACAACGGCGACGCCGTCACACACAACGCCATCTAGTCCCAAGCTAAGCAGAGCTTGTGTTATGGGTACTAGACAACTGATAAACATACTTATATATTTCTAAATACATACATATTATAGATGAATTACACCCAGACACAGAACAAATGATCGTGCTCATCACACAAACATTTGTCCTGGGTGGGAATCGAACCCACGACCTCCGGCATAGCAAATCTCCGTATTATAGTATTATTAGAATAGCACGGTGCAAAACGTGGCTTGTTGTATGTACAAAGACAGTCGTTGACAAAAAATACGAGCTATACACAAACAAAACCAAACAAATACAAGAAACGTGGCCACATAACTATCTGTCACGAACTGTAGACAAGCGTTGTTTAGTTTCCTCCACACGTATATTGTATCGCTCACATCGCAGCGAACTTCCTGACCGACTCCGTTCCTCAATTTACTAGAAAGCCGTCTTGGAATATTTTATTTCGCTCCACTTTGGGGATGCTATCAACAGAAGAGCTGCGGATACTCCCAATTCCTTTGCGTTCAAACTTGTCTTGTATTTGAGCGGTGCGCGGCGCCGCGGTGACAGGCCGCTTTGCACGAATAACGCGGTACCGCCACTTTGCCGATACTGTTCTCATGGAAATCGGTTTTACTTAGAAACTTATAGAAGCTGGCACTGACGTCTTTGAAAGAAGTCTAGATGTAAAATAAAGTCCCAGAGACGGGTTTGAAGTTATAACTGTCGATGTGATTGAAGGTGGCGGAGTGATTGGGACGAAATGTGGAGGAATTGGAATAAGGGCATTGATGTAATCAATGTGAGGGGGTCTAAAAATATTATTTGATTCTAAAATCAATTCCAAAGTATTGCTAACGATGGCGTAAATATCTGAAAAAACATAGTCTACAAGTGTTTCTTATTTCGTTGTTATTTTTCATTATTAACATTCCCACAAGCTTATATCGCCGAATTTCCTTAAAAATATTTTCGCCATACACACACTTACATTTCGGCAGCAGAAAGGAAACTAGAAAAGAATTAGCTACTTATGAACCCACACAAATCGTAAAGCTGACAGGCAAAGGGTCCCGGGTGACTTCGCAGCGAGAACGTTACGGGGCTTTATATCAATTGGATAAGCACTTTTATCCAATAAAACTTTTCTTTGTAAAGATAACAACGTTATGAAGCATTCTTGTAATTCTTAAGTCGGAGTTGTTGAGCCTTGAAGACAAAGTAAGTATTACAGACAAAAAAACGTTATAAGTTAGTAAAGGAAGATTGTGACATACGTTTATTGAATTCTAGTGTATTACAAGCACGTACTACATTCTTACAAATTTATACAAGTTTTTTTACACGTAAATAAACAAGTAGTTTCAAATGGTTGCGAACACGGGAGCAAACAGTACATTATTGTCTTAGTCCGGTGTCGCTTCATGTAAAATACTGGTATTCAGTTGCATCCAGTTAGACTGGAAGCCGACCCCAACATAGTTAGGAAAAGCTAGCCAGATGATGAGTCCGGTGTCCTACGGTGGTCGTCCGGTCCTGTACAGAGCCCGCTTGGTTTTGCCTGTACAAACCATCGGCAAACAATCTTATTTACGTAAGTAATCATCATTTTGTTTACAAACCCACAAATGGTCCGGCTTGCAGTTGGGCATGAATTCATAGCCAGCGTGGGTCGCGCCGCAAATGGATCGCTGGAGGGAGTCTTCCGGTCCACGGGGTAGCGCGCTCCAGCGGCCGGGCTATGTGTGTGGGGCTGTAGTTACGGCGGGGGGCGGTTGAGGGATATAGTGTAGCTACGAAACTGTTCAACTGAATCACCTTTGTGATGACCTGTGTGTATGTCACCTGTGTTCTGTCTGACTAAATTGTTTCTCTGAGACTTCGTCAAGCTTCATTATCTCGGCGCTTTTCTGGTGGACACTGCTGTTAATACTGGCTTTCAGGAGTTACAGGGGTTTGGGAAAGGTGTGCAGGGCATGTCCAAAAAAAACTGTCTGACTAAGTACACTTTTAAAGATTCCATGCAATATGTAGGAGTAAGAAAGTGATAAATGAGCCATTGCTAGATAACAAATACAAGAAATTGCATTTGCATTTAGCAGATGCTAAATACAAGAAATAGCGAACATCAATTATAAATTTTCTGAGAAGTTATTAACTCTTCGTTGGTACAATAGAAGTGAGGTCATTATAGAAAACCGGAACAATGAAGCAAAGTAGCGCAGGAACTACTACTTAATTATTAGTTCTGGTTATTTAAGTATTGTTTCTGAGTTGGTTTCCCGGGTCGGGCAAAATATTATTGTTTTTTTTTCCACTAGGAATCAACCGGTTATAACCGGTTGCAATAGGCTCATCAGCTCATCGGTTGCTATAGGTATCTGCCTAACCCTTCGGACATTACAGCCATGATGTTAATCAATATTTATTTATTATAACTATATAATTAAGATTATTTGTTTTATTTATTTTCTTTGCCACGTGGCCCTCCAGGGCAACATTTAGAGAGGACTACGTGACAAAGTAACTTAAACTGTATTCGTGATTCTGTAGTGTGTGATTCGATTTTGTGTGAATATTACGCAGAATCGTATAGGTAGCTTTACGCGCATAGTGTAACCCAACCCATTCCACGAATATATGCAGCGAGGGGAATAATGGAGGAGCTCCGGCTGAGCCCAGCGCTGGCCGTGGTTGGCTTTGGTTGGCCGTGGCTGGCTGTGGCTGGGCCATGTTCGCATCCTGTGATTGTAGCGAATTATCCCGACATTTCCTGATAACTTAATGTAACAGCCGCTAGACCAAAACTTGTGTGCATGGGGTTAACGTTACATGGTAACGATGTAGTCTACATGTTTGATGATACACGATGTATATTTTGGAATGATCAAACAATAATTATGATTTAACCGAAAACATTTATATTGTGTGAGGCTTGAAATGACCGAATTGTAAAGGTAATTAATTAATTTTGGAAAAATTCTACATGGTGAATTGTGTTATTTACTGCTTGTTTCTGTGTTGCGGCTGCGTTGATCTCCTAAAAGGCAAAGGATTTAAATAATTATATTGAACTATATTCAGTAAAACAAATCAAGTTGAAGTAGTCGCCCACGTTGTGTGAAATTACGAACATTTACTTTTTTCTGTCACAAAAATTTGATATAAATTGTGAAATGATGTATTTTTTGCAAGTTAATACTACGTTAATATACTACTTAAGTTACTCGCGCTGCCTCGTGGCTCGTGGCTCGTGGCTCGTGGCTCGTGTGAAGTGCGGTCGCCATTGGCGCTCGTATGAAAGTCAAAATATCTCTGATGGTAATTTTTAAATACAAAATGATGTAATTCTGCACCAGTGGGTTTCAGAGCTTTAATGACTACCGGGAGTGTAAAAGCCATTCGTCAATATTTATTTTGTTGCCAAACCTCATGAGTGACCACTTTAATGAATGCATGTTAGTTAAAGAGTTAAGTAATCCAAATAGACTATAAATTAATTATAATTTTAAAATGGTGTATGCGAAGAAATGCCATAAACCAAATATAATTCAAAGTTTTAGTGACGCCAAAGCAAAATTACGTCGCCAAATCTGACAGTATAATAGACACTTGTATCGCCAGCAACCATTTGCAAGTGGATTACGATTTTGTTCGAGAGGTCCCGTCCGTCGTTAGTATCTTTACATTTGGACCTTTTTTACAACACCTCCGTATCTTTACATTTGGACCTTTTTTACAACACCTCCCGCTCTGGGCAGAGCAAAAAGGAATGTCAGACTTCTACTGACTAAAAATCACCCATGTTCCTTCTTAGCCCTTTGTGCCAACTTGTTAAGGCCGCGGTATCTCTTTCGAGCAACCCGCAGTCACGCTGTCTTTGCCTCAAAATTATTTCGTCAGGAATAGCCCATAGGCCTCATCTATTAATACCATGCTAAATCCGTAAACTCCCCAAAGGTACGAAGCAGGTATAATACCCGGAACTAGATATTAATTATTGTTAGTAACAATACGAATATGTTTTAGTAACACCAATAGTTCGACATACACGCGAACACAACAAAACTTTGTGAAACAACAGTGTTAATTGTTTGTGAGGCGTTCGACTGGAACGTCAACATTATAGTGAAGTTTCATATTATTGTCATGTTTAATAGTTTATTGACATTGTAGCTGATTGTACAAAAAATAAGTACTACACTAGCAAATTACGAAAAAATATTACAACGGTATCTATGCCATAAAAGAAGAACAAACACCAAACTTCTAAATTGTGCTATTATTTATCCACAACTTAAGACTACAGGAATTCCCGAAATAAACTGTGGGCAGTACTTACGGCCCACCAGACAACATCCGCCTGGTTGGAGGATCTTCTCTCTCTCTTGTTCAGTTGTACACACTGCTGATCGTAGTCCTATACCATCAACCGGGTACACTTAACATACAGAAGAGCTGCCACTGAGAAATTCCCGATAGGCAATCCTAGTAGCACCTTATCGTACCTTACCCGACCAGAGAATCGAACTTAAAACCTCTAGCTCAAAAACTAAGGCTCTTCTATACCATTAACATATGCGCCACCGAGTAATGTAGAAACAGATTTTGTATTATAAACTAACTCAACCATAGAAATGATAATGTTGGCTTATTCTTGATATAATTTACCCGGATATCCTCGCCTGACACATTTATAAACACATATTACCGCATATTATTATATGACATCGAGTACGGAACCCAATCAGGGATGTATTGCATTCAATTAACCGTTGACAATATAATATCGCAGGCAACGCCGCGGGATTGCACGAGTATTGCCTACTATTAGAGGGGTAGAGGGGGGCACCACGAGGTAGATGTACACAGAAGACACAAACTAAAATGCGAAACGCATTTATGTGACTTGTAGAGAATCATCTGACTAACCTTTTCCCAATTATGTTAGGATCGGATTTCAGTCTAACTGGATGTAGATGAATATCAATATTTTACATGGAGCGCCCCATGCAAAGTGTCTGTATACAGACAGATGCCTATCTGAGTTTCACAAACCAGTCAGTCTTCTTCTTCTTAGCGTGTCGATGATAATTTAAACTGAGTCGGCCCAAAATTTGGCGACGAGTTCGGCACTTTCAGTAGCCTCCATCAACCACCAGTCAGTATAATCTTTAAAAAAAACTCATATTAAAAACTCGAGTATGAAAGTTGAAACTGCCGTTTTTAAAAGCACGTGAGTATGCAAGTATTTGGAAATCATATACATAATATGAAATACAGTAATTTTGAGTTCATCGTTTGATCCGAGCCAAATAGTCAGGATACGTAGGAATTCTCAGAATTCTTCAGACTCTTGTAAGCACAGTTGCAGACTTTTACAGTTGCTGAACTGTGATCAATAGTGTTCATACGTGGTTTTTCTTTTCTTATGGAACTCAATAAATTCCTGAAACCCCGAGATTTTATACCCTATCCTATTCTGTCATCACTCATGCCTGGCTTTTCCCAGCAATAATGAAATGAGCCTTCAGTCCAATCAGATGCAACTTGATTCCAGTATTTTACATTAACGACAGCATTATTTCATTTCTCCAACTAAACATTATATAATGTGATAGAACTTCTGCAGTCGCGTTTGCGGTAGAAAGTCGTATTGTAAGCAAAAGCGATTAATTGCCAGATATTAATAACGTATTGTTTGTGCGCTAGTCGTAAACAGGGGTTTATGACAGTCGTCAACTTTTATTTATATAAGTTTTATTGGTAATCGCTAGCGAATGTTATGTGAGCGCGGTTCACGACGTTTGTTATAGAGCGAGTATTCGGTGCGAACTCTTATCTCAAACAAGCTTTTGAATAACATTTGAGCTCAGATTTTTATAAGAATATTTTTATCATTTTCTGTCTTGTCACTGTGCAAAAGTGTTGAAATTACTTTCAGCTTCAGTTACTATATTGTTGCGTGAATTGAGCCGTTCTATTACATCCAGTCACGATCACCAATATCTAAACAATTAGAAATTAAAGCAGTTTTTGAAGTTTTGAAGCAATTTTCACCAACTGGTGAAAACTTCAACTCAAACAAAAATTTAGTAACTTAACTACTTACGTAACTTTAATAACTTCATTATTTATACTGAAAACGGGATATCTACCATGTTAATAACTTTATCAATACAGTCGTATTATAAAACTGCCAGAAGTAAACTAATATGTTACATCAACGAACTGCCTTTTACTTCATAAACTTACTTATTTTATCCCATTATGAATTAGCAAGTTCTTCCGCACACAATACAGACTGTAATAAAACCTCCCGCTTTGTTCTTTAGCTGTAGCAGCTGATATACTGAACGTGAACGTGCACGTTAACGTTACGGTGTCGATACTACGGCTCTTAACGTAATAACTTGAAGGCGCACTGTTGTGGGCAATAAATTGAAACCTGACGTGTTATGGGTATCCGTTGTGTTACGTTTACGAGGTATGCCTGCTAGGTAAAAGCCCCCATAATAAATTGTCATAATTATGTTATGGAGAAATTTTGAATAATATAAAGAGTTCGTGTATGTTTCAATCATCATCTTCATCATCAGCCTGTAGGTAATGTTCCCAACCGCTGGGACAAAGGCCTCCTCTCTATGAGAGGGAATGGGTTTATCCACTACGCGGGCCCAACAAGCCCTATGTCTTTTAATAGTAATTTATAGCTCTGAGGTCAAAGTGTCTCTTTTGGGAGTGGTTTCGAATCTTGTTGGGTAATAAATAAGTTATCTAGAATCGTGCATTTCCGCATTTCGCCACTGTGCAGTGGCAGCCCATCACAAAATATAGACATTTCGAATAACCTCCCGTCCGCTAATAAATCTCCAGGAGATTTATAACAATGGCTTTTTAATTGTGTCTATAATAAGGCGTATGAGCTCATAATCGAATTGTGAATTGTTATAACAGTTTTATTTGACAATCATATTATCTCATTATGTTATCATTAACGTGACCGTTTGGTATCTGTAATGCAAATATAGGTAGCTGTATGACGTAATCATTATATTATCCAATGAATTGGTTTACAGATTATGTAAATATAAATAACAGCTATGTAACTTAATACTTGCTGCAGGGCAATAATCATTAATGAACAAAATAAACATATTTAATTAACATTGAAAACGAAATATTTGTCATGTTTACTATTTGTTTAAAAGTAAAATAAACATTATCTCTCCAATGATACTTTAGTCATGATCAAGCCCTAACCGTAATAACAGTGATGGACATTATCGATATCGAGTTAGCGCAATCAGCGCGCATTGAGCGTTGGCCTGGCCTGGCCGGGCTGTCCTGGCCTGCGGCCTGAATCCCTAATAGCCGGACTCGTTATGTGGCCGCGCCAAATTGGGATTTTTGTCCTGTTTGTCTTTATTGGCGCCGCTTGACGAGCACCGTGCCTTCTCATTTGTTAGCTCAGTTACAACTCGCTCGTATATCTGCCAGAGATAAGTTTGCGCTATTTGTTACGATGGGCGGAGGTGGCGCGACTGGCGGGAGGACAGTGTGGCGGTCCCTGCTCGTGTGAGTAGGTACTCTAGAGTTCCTTGTATGTGGGTGGTATAGGTCGAATAACCTTTTAATGAACTCCCGAAACATTCCGAAATATTGGGAAATGTTCACAATATCGCACAAACGGGGTTACAGTAAAAAAAATAGTTTCCCCGAAACATATCTCCAAAAAATAACAAAGAAAATAGCGGAGCAACATTTTAATCCGACCCGAACTCCGCACAAAACTGCCGAACATAATACGACTTCCAAAAATCTATGACTGAATAACGCAGCCCCGAAAATATTCCCGAATCTTAATCAAGCTCTAATCTCTTGGAAAAAGGTATCTGCCCATGGAGAAAAATCTCGGAGCGATCTCATATCGAACAGAAAAGTATTGGAGGCGGGTAACAATTGAGGGTTACCTGCGACTCCCGATATATTTTTATACGAACTCAGACCCTTTCCCTTTTCAATGATACGTCGGGGAATATTTTGACAAACTAATATTAGCGGGGATTACCTCGACGGATAGTTATGCAAACATCGGATGATGTGGGCGATGTGGGCCCGCGCGGGCCCACCGGCCCACCGGCCCCGGCCGGGAACGTTTTAAGGATTGGTTTTACTTAAGTATGAAAAAGGTAAAGGAGGAAGATATCTATGCACGCTTTAATATATTATTATTCTTTAGTTATTATTCCCATCTAACCCTGATTCCCATACCCGAGAACGGATCCTATCAAAATATTCGTAAGTCAATTTTGCACGAGGATGGTGCTTACGTATGGAGTTTATTACTTTAACGTTTTGATGTGGTTACTGACTTTTCTATTAATTTAATTCTCGGTTAACATAATTACGGATGGTATAGAAAACAGTTCTTTAGGACTGAAAGTAATTTAACGTCAGACGTCAACGCAAACGAGAAATGAAGTTATAGTAACATAAAATAATCACATTTCGTGTGCTTAACCTCGTAAATACTACAACTCCCTACTACGTACTATAACAATATACTATCAGAAGAAGTAATGATAGGAACGTGTCTAGACATCAGACTACTCTGGGCTAGTGAGAGCCTAACTCCAGCATATAAAGACATTAGGAGAGACAGAGCGAATTATGAGGAAAACAATGTAGATGCTCATTCATTGTATTTAGGCGATAGAACTAGGCTGAGTTTTTCCTTATAGTAGAGCCAAATTTTGGCAATGTTGATTGAAAAAGAGTGAATTGTACTATTATATGGACAAGTAGAACGGCACTATTCAAAAACAAGTTGACTAATGTGGAAAACACAACAATATGATGACTGAAAACTGAGTCCTCGTATTGTTGTGTCTGTACAGAATTGGATGCAGTTTTGACTATTATTTAGAAAAAATGTTCAGATTTCGTGCAGAGCAAGGTAGGATCGCTACCAACTCTTTCCTATTTATTTCGTTATAAGCATGTACCTAATTTTCCTGTTTAGCAAACGTGACGGAGGTCAACCACACCTTTAACGAAACTTGTTAGTTTATTAAAATATTCTCGTACACGGGCTCCTCCCGTAAATACCGCGTAACTTGGCTCCGGTTAAAGTGAAACATGTCGGAACAGGGCGATCTTCACCAGCAGGTAACCAGCCATCCTGTCCAAACAAGGACTGACCCAATTCCCGGACGACTATTTATGAGGTGGTTACTCGCGATCATCTCTTTGACTTCGGATAACTCAATGTGTGTCGAAGTATATTTAGATAAACATTTCATTTTATGTCTTGTCTTCGTATCATTCAATAATTATTTTCTTTGTAAATAACCTTGCCTCCTGAATAAGATGTTGTGCTAGCCATGTCCACTTCCACGTCATATTTCCATACATATTTCTTCTTCTAAGCTCTAACAGTCATCCGCAGTCGTACCCGTGCTCAAAACTTTCCTTGCGACATGTTTTTCATTCCTTTGCATCAGATACCCCTTCCTACCATGACAACCGATTTCCACTCTACTTGATTTGTAACTTCTATTCAGTTTAACTAACTTTTTCGATTTTAGGCAGAAAAAAAAATTAAAACTGATGCAAAAACCATACAGAAACAGTATAATAATAAAATTCAAAAAGCGTTCAAAAATATTGTGTTTTAGTGAGGTTCGATACAAACCGCGCGGCCATTAATCGACGCGGCGTCCATCCATCACGTTTTTTCCGACGCACTGTGGACTGTGCCCACCCTCCTCAGTTTTATACTATAAACATGTAGATATACAAGGTAATATAGTCGTTACCGTGCAGGCTGTCTGTGTACCAAAATATTCGATATTTGGAATTGAAACGAGTTTTCGTGTGTATTTTTGAGAGATTGTCCGATGTTCTGTAGTGATTTAACCTGTGTTTTACCATTTGTTGGTTTTACTGTCACAATATATTAAAACATTTAAAACTCAAACATTGAAACCATGCCTAAATAACCCTCCTTTTGGGCTTCGCCGCAGTCGGGTATATATTCATTTCAATGCTCTATCAATAATTTTATGCTGCACCAATACATCCTACCAAATGTAATTATTATAGCGTCATTCCCGTAGGATTATTTAATGAAAACACAGGGGAAATCTATATTCAGTATAGTCCGATAATATACCAAAACAATAGAGTAATAAAAGTAGTCATAACATACGCCATACATTTGATATTATTCCGGATAAGAGAAACTTGCTGACACAAAAGCATTGAAAGCCACCGGCAGTAGATAACAAATAAATAATACTCGTATTTGTATTATCCGGTGCACAGAGCACCGATACTATCAAGTTGATCGTCCACTCTAATGGGTACAGCGACGATACAAAATTGTGTACTTTCAGTCGACGCAATACAAGAATAGGAAGGTAAGTGCTTCCACGATTGAGACGATATACATTTAATTTTTGAGTGGGCTTTGACTTTTTTAATGTTACCTTGCCTTGCGTTAGTTTGATTGTAATAACTAAGTAGTGAATGAGTTAGCTTTGAAGACAAATGAACTAGAATAATATTGTATTAAATAATGATGTTTATCAATCATGAAGAAGGAAGAGGTGTAGAAAAAGGGAATAAGGGTGGGGTAGTAGACAAATAGGATTTAACATTAAAATTTTGCTATCATATTATTAACCTTACAAAATCCTTCGGGCTTCTACTGAGAATTCCGAATGGAAAAACTCCACTATCAAGCTTTCTATTAATAAATTCCAATTACATTATCCAGTGTCTATTATTTTCCTTCAATAGCTGAATATAGTGGTTGCTGTAACCATTTGATACAAACTGGGGGGTATTCAGATGTCCTCGCCAGGAACTAATTCAGAATGTCCGCGGAACGTGTCCCGGGCTGTGGGAGCCGGGATCCCGGGCTGCGGGACGTGGGTGTTTCCATCGCGGAGTGATTTAGTTTCTTCATGAGAAGCAATTAGCGATCGTGTCGGCGGCGACAAGCGCGGACAACGCCGTATTTAATTATGGACTTGTAAATGTTGATTTATTTCCATTTCTACAGTACTTTCACGTTTAGGTGACGACGCGGGCGGACGCTTGTTCAAAGTTTCAGACGATGTTTTGTGTCTTTTGTACCTGTAATAGTTTTCAGTAAACAGTTTAGTCGTTGATTTATATGACTTATTTATAGCGTTTTCTATAGCCTATTTTTAGCTTAATAGGTTTTCGCTGGTGAAAACGTCTAGCTATTGATCAAATATTGCCAATAAAATAGAATTAAGAGACCTACAAGTTTGACCTAGATCTACGTGAAAGTATGTAGTTACCCTTTCAACAGTAGGCACTATCTAAATCAAAGTGCTTTCATTTATTTTAAGCTATTGCATAGCTTCTATCGCGGGCCTTGAGCGTGGAGAGCGAATCCAGAAATTCCCTAACGAAAATATTCAAGATTCAGTATTCAACCGTTGCTATGGTTACGGAAAATATCAAGGTTGTCAACTGAGGTTGTCAAATTTAATAATTTATAACCTCACGTTGTAAAGGTGTAAAGTTTTTCTGTTTTGTCTCTCTGCTTTCTCCTTCTAAAATATTCTTACTCGTATAATTTGTGTACAAAGTGTTTTAAATATATGAATAAACAAAGTGCATTTACTAATGAAGAAAGTCACGAAAAAATAGTGAAAGATACTCCTCGAGTACTCTATATACATTCATTTTATTATTATTACGCATCTATCATACGTTTTATTGGTTTTTGCATTACTATTCTGCGAATCGGTCTTAGAAAACGATTCGTTTTCTTATAAAATATCTAAAATAAAATAAATAATTTTCATATTTTTCAATGTTATGACACTTACGTCAGGCTGACAAGCTGTCAATACTTTTTCTTTTAAATTTTCTGTCATAGAGTTTCTTACTAGCTTAGTCTATGAAGGTTACTTTTGATTTACTTATATAAGAGTCTTAAAAACCAGAAGCGAAATATATTCAAGAAAGTAAAATACATCAGTTGCCGCCAAAACTCAAACTCTAATCTTCGAGCGCGCGTCCATTGACAAGTGACAATCAACTGTCAAAGTGCTACATGCTTCTTTTTTCAAAACTTCCACGGAGACCAAGGAGGTTGGAAGAATTAGTCTCTAACACGGCCGTTCCTGACAGTGCGACGTCCTCGTCCGCAGTATGATTCGCATCCGGTCCATCTCTCACAACCTGACCATCATCGTTATCTGTGAATACATAAGAGTACATGAGTACTTGAATAACATGACCACTATGGTTTGAAGCTTATCCAAACTGAAGTACTTCCAAAAGTTAGAGTTCAATAATTTGACCAGTGTTCCAGGCGCAAGCGTGCACTCAAGCGCAAGTAACAAAGACAACCATTTATGTTATGTTTTTACGTTGAAACAGCTTCAAACCAAAAAGATCCCAATGCATTGCTGATGCTTGAATCCGGATTTTCATTTCTTGCGTGTCGTTTTCAAGAATACATAAATATTGCGTCATTGAGACAGAGGCGTAAAAGTCTGCATGTCCCCACCATGACCGCAGAACAGCACAACGCGTCATTGAGACAGAGGCGTAAAAGTCTGCGTGTCCCCAACCACGACCGCGTAGCACCACATCGCGTCATTGAGACAGCGACTAAAAAGTCTGCCTGCCCATACCATGACCATGATGATGATTAATATTACCATGGGCGTACCGCAGGGTTCCATATTAGGCCCAATTTTGTTTATTATTTTTACTAACGATTTGATAATAGTAGTTTATGCGATTGTGCATAATGAAGGGCATTACAACACAAGTGTGGGTTTAAGAAACGAGCCGAAGGCGAGTTTCTTAATAGCATCACACGAGTGTTGTAATGCCTAATTATGTATAATTGCATACACTACTTTATCTACCCAAATATCATAAGGGCTCTATGATGGGTTCAGGAACCATAGGGAAATGACCAGCATTGTTACCAGTGTAATGCAATAAAAAATAAACAGGTTATTAGTTGCATTCGTCGCTGCATTTACGATATCTGGCGGAGTGTTCATGTCAATTTCTGAGTCACTATCACTCATTTTCGACAGAAATAAAGAACTTATCAGAAAAAATTTCTACTCGTAACTGGAAATAAAAAGCTAACGAACAAATGACAGCTCGAGATGGCGGCGTTTCGGATATCTGTCATTTTTTTTAAATCTTAAAGCAAACGAACAAAGTCACTATTCTTGTGTCACTCGAGATCAAAATGTCGTGCGATTTATAATTAAAATCATACTGAATTGGGATTTCGTATCGATAGGTATCTGTTTTAATGTAGATACTAGAATAGCACACTCACTTGAATTTGACACCTGTTCCAAATTTAAACTCATAACCCACTGTTTTCAGTAGGTTACGAGCTCATTACAGTTCTGTTTATTTCTGCTGGTTGGTAATGCTGGTCATTGCCTATGGTTTTTGAACGCATTAGAGAGGGTTTATGATATTTGGGTAGATAAATTATATTAAGTTAAAAATTCCAGACATTAATCTCGTAGTGTTTGCAGATGACACAAACGCTGTAGCAGGGGCAAAAAGTATTGGTGAGCTGACAGAAAAGGTCAATACTACGTTGGCAGCATTTCAGTTTTGGTTCAATACAAATAGATTAATAATAAATATTAAAAAAACGAATGTCATGTTGTTTCGGACCACTGCAGGCAATAAGGATAATATCTATATAACCCTCAACAATGAAAAGATTGAATTAGTGAAAGACGTCAAAGGACATCATCCACATTTCATACAGTTTTGGTCCAAAAGTAAAAGTGCCGGCCAAATAAAAAAAGTGTTTTATTCTGATAGAACTCGTCCGCCTTAGAATTTCTTTATATGACCCATTCTCCTTCGAAAAAAGTTGTACGTGTTTCTTGTAGTCTCACAAAAAAAAAAAAAAAACCGTGTTGAAAGTGCATTAAAGTGACTTTAAAAGTGTAGTTCGCATGGACATACTCTTGTACTATATGCTTACAACAGTACTTTAGTGTTTTAGTGTATAAATTAAACAATCTGGACTAATTAAAATAGCAAAATAATCCGACCTACCGCCAGTCGTTATCGAACGCTGCGTCGCGGTGAAACGCGTAAGCGCCCCGTATTACACGGCACTTACGACGTTTTTCTCGCGAACTCACTGTGACGAGCCGTCCGTCGTCGCGTCGTCGACCACAAGTACCGCGGACCTTGTTTTGTTTTGGTGAGCGCTTTTGCTTGAAGAACCGGACCATCACGCGGAGGACATTATTTGTGGGTGGGCAGAAGTGCTGACTACAATACCCTACTACGTGGATGACTTAAAGTATTTTGAAGGCGCTTAAAAGGTACTCGAATAATATTATAAAAGTATTATGACTTCGACAGCACGTTCTTGGGGATGCTGTGCTGACAATAGTAACCATTGCGAAAATAACCAAGACCTCATTGGTTGCATAAAATGCAATAAATCATTCCATTTCTCGTGCTTATCTATCCCGGGAATTCCTGTTGATTCCGAAGCATATCGCAAGTGGAAATGTTCGGGTTGTGTTGCGAACTCTTCCAAAGTGGAGGGCACACCAAACCGGTACGTGTCAAAAACAAGAGGAAACAAAAGACCAGTCTTGAGCTCTCCCCCTCAAGAGACTCCGGTAACCACTGAAGAAGTTCGCACCATTGTCCAAGAGGTTGTAAAGGCGGAATTCGCTTCCATGCTTCAGCAATTAAATAGCGCCATACTAAAAGTTGTTAACAAGGAACTCGAACCTATAAAGCATGATATAAGTGAGCTAGCTACTTCATTGGATTTTCACACAAAAGAGTTTGAAAAGTCCCAATCCGAACATACGGCTTTAAAAAAGTCTATGAAAAACCTAACAGAAGAAAATAATAACCTGAAAAGTTCAGTGGCGGACCTAAGTCACCGTATAAATTACCTGGAACAACAAACTCGTTCAAACAATCTGGAACTTCAATGCCTACCCGAAAATAAACAGGAGAATCTTTATGCAGTCGTTAAGCAGTTGGGATCAGTTGTCGGATGTTTGCTGAGCGACAACGACATTCTTCACTGCACCCGCGTAGCCAAACTCCAAGCTACTAACACACGCCCACGCTCTGTCGTTGTTCAGCTGGCCTCTCCAAGAATTCGCGACAACCTCCTGGCCTCGACTATCGACTACAATAAAGAAAAGAAGGCTAATGCTGAGAAACTTAATACTGCCGACCTTGGGATTGCTGGTGACAAAAGACCTGTATATGTGCTCGAACATTTGTCTCCCTCTAATAAAGCGCTACATGCTGCCACAAGATCTAGGGCAAAGGATAGGGGGTATAAATTTGTTTGGGTAAGAAATGGCAGAATTTTTGCCAGGAAAACTGCTGAAGCCGATCATATTTTGATAAAGAACTTAGACTCTTTAGATAAGTTGATCTAACTGAATACCCCTAATGTATTAGTATTTTCTTACTAAAAATACACGTTATTGTGATATACTTTTTTCAAAATTCGACAGTCTACAAATATTTTATCAGAACTGTAGAGGTTTGCGAACAAAAACGCATACGGTTTACCGCAATGTTTGTTGTAATAATTACGATATTATCATTCTCTCAGAGACGTGGCTTAATGGTACCGTCCAGAGCAGTGAGCTATTCGACGATAGATACGTGGTTTACAGAAAGGACAGAGAAAATTCTCGTGTACATAGTGGTAAAGAGGGTGGGGGTGTATTAATAGCTGTTAATAAAAAAATAAGTTCTAAACGCGCTGTTCATTTTGAAAGTAGTTGTGAGGACCTTTGGGTCACCCTTGATCTTCAAGTATGTAAGACTTTTCGTCGAATAGCTCTCTGTGCGGTATACCTACCACCACCTGTGCGCATGTCCTACTTGGAAAACTTTTTGGATAAATGTAATGCGGCTTTTGAACAACTTAACGATTCATGCGTATGCATGATTGGTGACTTCAATTTGGGTTGTATCGACTGGAGAAAAATCAGTAATTCAAATAACAGCCTCAAGCTTACTAATACTTGCGAAGCTTTATTAGATTTTACACATGTTAACAAGCTAAACCAATGTAACAGCATAAATAATGCCTCTGGTCGGATACTTGACCTCGTATTGTGTAATAATCCATTGTGTAACGTAAGTCAAAGTATTTGTTCATTGTGTAATATTGATCAGCACCATCCACCCCTGGACATTATCATCTCGTTAAATAAGGAAACCAAACTTCCATATAACATTATACAAGGAAAACCTAACTTTCGTAAATCAAATTACATACTGATTCGAAAATACCTAAAAGAACTTAACTGGGAGGAATTATTTGAGGGTGTGCATGATGTCAATGGGATGGTTCAAGTATTTTACGAGATTATTAATACAGCTATAGAAAGATTTATTCCTACTAAAGTACCCAAGAATGGAAAATACCCTCCATGGTTTAACCGAAGTCTAATTAAAATGCTTAATACAAAAAACAAGATCAGAAAACGCTACAATATCTATAAAAACCCGTTAGATAAAATTGAATTAAAAATAATCAGTAAACGCTGTGAAGACCTTGCGACAGTTTGCTACAGCAACTATTTAAAGAACTTGGAAGACGAACTCTCTAAAAACCCTAAATTGTTCTGGACTTACATTAAAGCTAAGCGGGGGGGGTCTAGCGCATACCCTATGTCGATGACAGATGGTACAACTACGTCATCTGACGCAACGGAGATATGCGATATTTTTGCATCCTACTTTTCCTCTGTGTATAGCCCTAGTCAGGACGGTTCCATTCTCCATGATGATATGTACTTACGTGACCTCCATAATAATAGCTTATGCTTATCAAATATGTTTATTGATGATGAGGCGTTGTACAAAAAGTTAAAAAACCTGGATTGCAATAAGGGTGCGGGGCCCGATGGAATACCGCCTACTTTCATTCATGAGTGCGCAGCCGAGTTGGTTGTACCATTGTCATTGATTTTTAATAAATCTTTGGCTACAGGACTTTTTCCCTCAAAATGGAAGGTAGCGAAGGTGGTTCCCGTGCACAAATCAAATAATGACGACATGGTTTCTAATTATAGACCCATATCAATTTTATCTGCCTTTGCAAAAATTTTTGAGTCTCTAGTCTGCCCCCATATTCAGAATCACTTAAAGTTGTACCTAAGCGTAGACCAACATGGCTTTGTGGAGTCTAGATCCACAACTACCAACTTAATACTGTTTACTGAATTATTAACGAAGGCAATAGATTCGGGTTTCCAAGCTAATGTAATCTATACGGACTTCAGTAAAGCTTTCGATAGGGTGTCACATGGAATATTGATTAACAAATTACGGGCATATGGCATCACCGGGTCGTTACTTTCATGGTTGAGTTCATATCTGGTGGGTAGATCTTTCTATGTTGTTATCAACGGTTTCCAGTCTGCCCTGCGATATATCTCATCTGGCGTACCACAAGGATCTCATCTGGGGCCCATTTTATTTAATTTTTTTATTAACGATATTCCCAATTGTTTTCTTAACTCTGTTATCTTCATGTATGCAGATGACTTAAAATTTGTCAAAATTGTCAAATCTAAAGACGATGCTTCTGCTCTACAGAGCGATCTAGATAGACTTGTGCAATGGTGTCAAGCCAATGGGATGCAATTAAACCCAAATAAATGCTATCATGTGAAATTCACGCGAAAACATTGTTTAATAGATCAAGACTATTACATCGAAGGAGTAAAGATTGCGGAACAGGACACAATCAGAGACCTTGGTGTTTTGTTCGATCAAAAGTTAACTTTTATTCCGCAGATAGACAACATAATAAAAAGGTCCTCCAAGATGCTGGGATTTGTTATACGGAATTCCAAACAGTTTAGGTGCTGTAAAACTAAAATCATGCTTTACAATAGCTTAATTAGAAGTATGTTAGAATATTGTAGCGTGATCTGGCGTCCGCACTATGCCACACACTCGTTGCGTCTAGAACGCGTTCAAAAGCGTTTTCTATGGCACCTGGCGTTTTCTAGCGGAATAACTAGAAAAGTACGTTCGTACAGTAACAGACTAATACACTTTAAAATGGTTTCGCTAGACAATCGCCGACGCATTAATGACGCAATGTTTGTGTGCAAAGTGATGCACCACAAAATTGACTGCCCTCAAATATTGCAGACCTTTAATTTCCGTGCCCCCTCAAGAATTCCTCGCAGTGCAATTACACCACTCTGCCCACCGCAGAGCAGAACGGTTCTAGGCGCCAATTCCCCCTATGCAAGGCTATGCAAGGTTGTAAATAGCTGCAGTGATCAAATAGATTTGCACTTTGAAAGTTTGGGTAAATTAAAAGCCAATATTTTTGAGATTATTGCAAAATAGATAACTTTTCACTATGCTTTACACTTTCACTTTCATCATCACGCTTGAGAGGAAATGTGTTTTACACATTATAATAAGTACCATAAGTTGTTTTATAAATTATTTAGATATTTTAAATTATTTAAAACTTAAGACTCTTAGTTATGTAATTTTGTTAAACTACTATTTAAAACTAGAGCATTAGATTAATATTATAAATTGTACAACTTCTATAAGCATGCGGAGTTTACCTTTAAGTGATTATTGCACTGTTGCATTTAAATTTTTGCATGTTACATTTACCATAAAACCTGTGTAAATAATCGTTGGTGAACCAATAAAAATAAATAATAAATAAAATAAAAATGACACCAAAGCTGTAGCATCACTATACTTGGTACTATTTGAGTTCTAAAAATACTATCTATAGCTCAATTACCATCTGCCACTAACTCACTGATTGACAGAATTGTTCTCCCAGATGGTAGATGGGGAGGTATATTTTGACAGATTCGTAAACAAGTAACTCTCGTGAGTATGGAAAAAGTGCAAAACCCCCCCTTCCCCCCCTTTCTCCCCCCTCCCTATCGTATCTCGGAAACAAAGAGACTTTACGTGTTTTTTTTTAGGGATTCGTATAGAGGAAGCTCGCGAAAGTAAAAACCATTTTTCAATGTTGACCCCTTTGCCCCCTTTCACCCCCCCCCCCCCCTTTAGGCGGATCTCGGAAGTTAAGACTTGGAACATTTTTTTTCAGATTCATTAAAAGGGGCAATGCGTTAGTCGAAACCGTTTTTCAAAGCTCCCCCCTCTCCCCCCCTTCATCACCCCCCCCCCCCCCTCTTCACCCCTTTTTTTTGAACTCGTGTTCTGTTTTGTTTACGGATTCGTATAGAGGAGGCTCGGGAAAGTAAAAACCATTTTTCAAAATTGACCCCCTTGCCCCCCTTCTCCCCCCCTTTTGGCGGATCTCGGAAGTTAAGAGACTTGGAACATATTTTTTTTTCAGATTCATTGAAAGGAAAAATGTATGAAAAATCTGGTTTTTTTAACATGAATACCACCAAGTATATTGGTGCTACAGCTTTGGTGTCATATAAATAAATGCTAAGGCGAACGAGTTCTTTCAGAATTAAGCACTTTTTTTTATTGGCCGTGACTTTGACATTTGAACCAAAATGGATGATGTCCTTTCTGGGTATCCATTTAGATGATTTGCTGAACTGGAAAAAGGAGTTAGCACACATAGACTCCACTATATCATCTGCGTGTTATGCGTTGAGGAAATTGAGAGACGAAATAAATACGGAACAATTAAAGATGGTATATTATGCTCTTGTCGAATCCAGACTTCGATATAGTATACAGTTCTGGGGGAAAAGTTACGGTTATAATCCTCAACGAGCTTTCATTCTCCAAAAAAGAGCAATACGTACAATTCTCAGAATTTCACAAAGAGAAAGCTGTCCATCTCATTTTAAGCGTTTAAATATTCTAACATTGCCCAGCTTATACATACTTGTTTTGTTAGTTAATTTTAAAAAATATGTCCATGAATTCGAGTCTGAGGAGGAAAGAACAGCCAGGGAAAACACTCGTAGGAAGGATTTTAAAAATAGAGTGGTACCTAATTTCAATATTGTCAAGCATAGCCCTCATTACCAAGCTGTACAAATATTTAATAGACTGCCAGCGGATTTAAAAATCTTATTTTACACTAGCTCTTTTAAGGCTAAGCTAAAAGCATTTCCTTTTAAAATGGCAAAACGAAAAAAGAGTAAAGTTAAACAGCGGCTGCACTCCCTCTCTCTTAAAGTGCACCTCAGTAACATCCGAGGTCTGCACTCCAATCTCGTCGCAGTCCATCACCACCTCGAGACTGAAAAACCAGCTCTTTTGTTTTTGTCGGAGACGCAGATCGGATGTCCGTCAGACGTGTCGTACCTTTCATACCCAGGGTTTACCCTGGAGCACAATTTTAAACCACGTGCGGGTGTATGCATGTACGCCCGGGACGACATCTGTTATCGGCGTCTCCGCAACCTTGAAGACTCAAGGTTTTCTGCACTTTGGGCTCTGGTGGACACTGGCATAGATAAAATTATTTATGCCTGTGTCTACCGCTCGCATAGCGGTGATCAGGAGACAACCAGGCTTACACAGTACCTTAGTGAGGCGGCGGATGTGGCTCAGCAGAGGTACCCTTCTGCCCAGTTTGTGCTACTGGGGGATTTTAATGCCCACCACCAGGAGTGGCTCTTCCCATACCAGTGCACAGATCATGCTGGACGAGAGACGCATAGGCTAGCGCTAGCGCTAAATCTCACCCAGCTGGTCCAGGGAGCAACGAGGGTGCCTGATGTTGAATCGCACACAGCCAATTGCTTGGACCTTCTGCTGACTACAGATCCAGACCGCTACTCGGTTGAGATTTCTTCACCTTTAGGTAGTTCCGACCACTGTCTGGTGAAATCTGTATCTGTCTACTCCCCGCCCGATCCCAGCCTTAAAGGCACTCGGCGGGTTTGGCGATACAAGTCAGCAGATTGGGATGAGATGCGATCTTTCTTCGCATGTTATCCTTGGCAGTCTTCTTGCTTCTCTTCAGATGATCCTTCGGAGTGCGCAGATGCTGTGACAGATGTTTTGAGGCAGGGGATGGAGTACTACATTCCGTTCTCTGACTTAACAATGTCCGGCGAGGCTCGACCATGGTTTGGCGCCGAGTGTAATCGCGCTGAAGCGCTCAAGCATGAAGCGTACCTAGCATGGGCCGATGCTCGAATCTGTAAGGCAAATAACGTAGGTCAGAAGAAGAGAGCCTTTAATAGAGCTGCCAAGTCCTGCAAGAAGGTGTTGCGGAAAGCTCGGTTCGACCACGTTAGCCGAATAGGGACAAAACTTGCTTCGTACCCTGCTGGTAGTAAAGCATTTTGGTCCCTGGCTAAGTCGGTCGAATCGAACTTCTGTCGTCCCTCACTTCCACCACTGCTTAAACCCGACGGGTCACTGGCCCACTCCGCTGAAGATAAGGCAAATTTATTTGCCACTCTTTTTGCGGAATCTTCACGTCTTGACAGCGGCGACGCCAGTCCCTCAGCCTCTCCTGCTGGATGCGATACGAGTATGTCGGACATTCGCATCCATCAGAAGGACGTCTGTAGGGTGCTGCGTAATCTTGACGTGAACAAAGCTAGTGGCCCTGACGGAATACCGGCAATTGTACTGAAGACGTGTGCGCCTGAATTGTCTCCGATCTTGACGCGCCTGTTTCGCCTCTCGTTTGAGACTGGTAAAGTACCGAAAGCTTGGAAGCAGGCTAACGTGCAACCCGTGCCCAAAAAGGGCAGTCGTGCTGATCCGGCCAACTACAGGCCTATTTCAGTCACGTCCGTACTCTGTAAGACTATGGAGCGTGTACTGAATAGAAAGCTCCTGGCATACCTAGAAGCCAATGATATCCTCAGTGACCGACAGTATGGCTTTCGCCAAAACAGGTCTACTGGGGATCTTCTAGCGTATGCCATTCACATCTGGAGTGAGGCCATTGAGAAACACGGAGAAGCGCTTGCTGTTTCCCTCGATATCTCAAAGGCTTTCGACAGGGTGTGGCATGAAAGCCTTATTGCAAAGCTTCCTTCTTTCGGTCTACCTGCTGGACTTTGTGCTTGGATTGCAGACTTCCTGAGGGATCGGTCTATTCGAGTGGTCATTGATGGCTGCTCGTCTGACCAATTGGCTATCAATGCCGGGGTGCCTCAGGGGTCGGTTCTCTCAGCAACTTTATTCTTGCTGCATATTAATAGTCTGCTAGTGCCAGGCACCTTTGGGTATGCAGACGACAGCACTGTTGCTGAGAGGTACACGTCCAACGGGCGGGCTAGTGGGTCTCAGATCCGGTCTCTACGCGAGGCCATGGTGGAGCGGTTGAACTTGTCCTTGAAGGCTGTCTCCGAATGGGGCGACGCCAACCTGGTCAAGTTCAATGCTGCTAAAACCCAGGCGTGTCTCTTTTCTGCAAAAAGGAGCGATTTCCAACAGTCTCCTACTTTCCGTGGTGTGACCGTGCCGTTAACCGATCACATTGAGCTTCTTGGCGTTACGTTTACGTCAACCCTCAATTTCGGTCCGTTCATCGAGGCTAAGGCTAAACTGGCTGCCAGGAAGCTGGGAATCCTAGCAAAGGTGAGACAGTATTTCACACCGAAACAGCTGCTCAACTTATATCAAGCGCAAGTCCGATCGTGTGTGGAGTACTGCTCTCATCTCTGGGATGGATCCGCTAAATACCAGCTTGATGCGCTAGAGTCAATTGAGAAACGAGCCAAGAGGCTCATCGGCAATGACGCGCTTGTCAAGTCAAAGCTCCAGAGCCTTGAACATCGGCGACGAGTAGCTAGCCTTTCGGTTTTCTATCGGTTACATTTCGGAGAGTGTGCGGGGGAATTGCACGATCTAATTCCGCCAAGCCCGTTCCATCATCGGACTACAAGACGTACGGCGATGCGCCACCGTTATATGGTGGACATCCCACCCATACGCACTAAACGGTTTGGGAATACTTTCATTGTGCGTACAGCTAAGGAGTGGAATTCCCTGCCAGAGTCTGTATTTCCTGATAGCTATAACCTAGGGGTCTTTAAGTCAAGAGTGAATAGGTTACTTCTAGGTAAGCGTGCTCCATCGTCGACCGCATCATCACTTTCCATCAGGTGAGATAGTGGTCAAACGCGAACCTATCAATAATAAAAAAAAAAAAAAAAAAAAATTTCTGTTGGATAAAAATTTGTACTCAGTAGACGAACTGTAATTTATTATTCTAATTTTCTATTTAAAAAAAAGCTATAAATTGTTAAATTTATTTTTGGTAATCATGTATTTTTTAATCTTGTATGTTTTTGTTTTTAATTGTTGCTGCATGTTTTATGCTATTGCATGCTTCTTTAGAATTTATATTATTATTATTTATGATGTATGTAATGAACGAATCAAACACAATGTAAATTGTTCCTGATAAATAAAATAAATAGGTGACCGCGGATAACCACATCGCGTCATTGAGACAGCGACTAAAAAGTCTGCCTGCCCATACCATGACCGCGGAGCACCACATCGCGTCATTGAGACAGCGACTAAAAAGTCTGCCTGCCCATACCATGACCGCGGATAACCACATCGCGTCATTGAGACAGCGACTAAAAAGTCTGCCTGCCCATACCATGACCGCGGATAACCACATGTTTGGAGGCTGCTTGAATCATAAGACCCAGCAAGTACTTCTACTTCAAATTTATGAGGGCAGCAGCCGGTTTGCCACGATGGCTGCCCGAAGCGACGCGATCAACACGCCAGTAGCGCGCTGGCAGCCCGGAGCCACGCGCTGTACACGCCAGTAGCGCGCTGGCAGCCCGGAGCCACGCGCTGTACACGCCAGTAGCGCGCTGGCAGCCCGGAGCCACGCGCTGTACACGCCGGTAGCGCGCTGGCAGCCCGGAGCCACGCGCTGTACACGCCAGTAGCGCGCTGGCAGCCCGGAGCCACGCGCTGTACACGCCAGTAGCGCGCTGGCAGCCCGGAGCCACGCGCTGTACACGCCGGTAGCGCGCTGGCAGCCCGAAGCCACGCGCTGTACACGCCAGCGCGCTGGCAGCCCGGAGCCACGCGCTGTACACGCCGGTAGCGCGCTGGCAGCCCGGAGCCAAGCGCTGTACACGCCGGACGCGCTCGGCCTGCAGCGAGGCGCTCGGCCTGCAGCGACGCGCTCAGCAACGCCAGTAGGGCGCGCAGTCGCCCTGCAATGGCGTGCGCGTTCAAGGCGTCTGTCCCCTGGCAACCACTGTTGAGAACAGGCAGCGTTGCGTCCAAACACACACCTTGTGTAATGGTTACTCTGCAAGGAAACAAATCTACAACAGAATTTTGTTCCGCTCGATCACTCCTGACCAAACTTTAGTTCCATTTGGTGGCATCAAATCCCACTCTCTTTAATTAAATCAAATGTACTGGGAATGATCGAAAATACAACACTCACACCACACACCCTGAGTCATCATGTACCATAGTCGTTCCGACCAACCTTCAAAACCAAACATTACTCAACATAACATCACATCTTTTATTTGGACAAGCCCACCACACTATTCTCAAACTGTTAACTGTCTTAAATCCCGCAACAAAACTAATCAGAAAACAATAGCGGAGTAGGAAAAACATCATTTCCACTTCCCCGCATATCAGCCGGAAAAAGGACAGAACAAGACCAATTGAAATGTATTCAATAGGGGTAAGCTCGGCAGCTGAGCTTACCCCTATTGAATACATTTATTTTTTATTTTCTATTGCACCACAGGTGTTATTATCATTAATTAATGGGTTTTAAATGACATCAACAACATCACATCTGTACACCCGAAGGGTTATGCACTTACTTACCTAATAGTACACCTAGACAACAACAATTTGCCCGCCCTGGAATCACACCCAGGACCTCATGTCCTCATGACCAGAGAGACATTCACACACACACACACACACACACACACACACACCACCCAAACCACTTTAATATTCCGGATGGGGCTTGCCGATGCACAGGTCGACTCGTTTCTCCACTGGGCACTGGTACAGCAGAGTTGGACCTGCCTACTGTGCAGCAACTCGGGATGTGGCTTGGCGTGCCACACTTTTGAACTTCTGGCTGGGTTGTGGTCACTGCTAATACTTGTAGCAGCTGACACAGGCGACGGCTTCTTGACGTAAGTCTTCTTCAAGAGATAATCCGCTTGTTTGTTTATTTGTTTTTCGTGTCACAATTGATTGTTTAGCGATGAAAACTCTTGACGTTTCTCGTTACCATGGGGTCACAACTCGAACAAATTATAATTAATCTTGAAAAAAACACAACAGATGGCAGCATAGGTAGCAGTAATGAAATTAACAATCGCTTAAATGCGTTAAACGGTAGATTTCGGCCGAAATAAGATTTGCAAAAATCAAAAGTTCCATGTTTAACGCTTATTTATCTATTTACACTCATTTATCACGTTATTTCAACAAAAAAGGTTAAAGGAGGACCTTTTACTTCAATTCGTACCCATAGATTGATAAAGTTGTCAAAAGTAAGCCATCTGTAAATCATTAATTTCTCTAGAGCTGTTTGCAATAGATGGCGTTTTACTCAATTTGCCACATACAATAATCGTAACTGTTGTATAATTTTAATTAAATTTAACCATTAAAAAGCATATGTATTACTGTTTATAGAAATATAACACATCTTTTAACATTTCTAAGCGAAATAATTACATATTTTTCTCATTTTACTGAACACGAAAGTTCCGGAACTACATAACACGAAACGTGAACTCCTAGATGGCGTTGTAAAACTCCAGTCTGTGGCAATTAGTGCGACGCTGGTGCTGCCATCTGTTGAAATAATGGAGGAAAGAATATAAAACGAGCAATAAGATGACTTAGGGAGGTGTCATTTCTTTGTATGGGATTGGGTATCTGTACGAAGTATTATAATATCTGTGTCGTTACCAATGTTCACACTTTCATAGGTTACCGCCATGTAGATGCGGGACCCTTTTAGTGCATTGCTTATCAGATTATTTTCCATCACACAAAAGTTTGCGTCATATGTATCGCGCGTGATGGCATAGCAATATGTATAAGAATATCTAGGTAACTATTTAGAAACTCTCACTATTGACCAAAATAACGTAGCAACGTCGGCTGTCAAATGTCAAGTGACAATGACGTAGGGCGACGTTGCGTCAAGTGTATTGTTGATTTAATAATTATCGTAAATATATTAATAACAAAGGTTCTAATTTCAAATAAACCTAATTTACATTATTCTAATGATATTTTATATCCCGACGTATTTTATAGAAGTAGCTTTTATTGTGGCTTAAAAGACTTGGTTTCCGATCCACAATTACTATTGTGGTATTTGAACAGTTGGGTCAAGTTAAATGTTTATTTATTATAAATTGCCAATAAATTGTTTAGTTATTATTAAACGATACTTATAATGTTTCCTAGATTTTATCTTGCAATAAATAGTTTCAATCAATTCTCTGAACTATCGGTTGATATTCATATTTTATCCGATAGTCATAAAGATTACAAATAAAAACATACTACACTGCTAAATTACCTAATGACGTTTTGATATAGTTTTACTACATAGAATTTGTTAATTAATATTTATGTTATTAGTTATTTAGCTTTAATGTATAATCATTTGCCATTGGTTTATTATGGCGGTAGTAGTTGATGTACTTTTTAATATTTGACGGTTATAAAAGAAGTACCGCCAATTCAGGGTCAGTTACGCTGCAACTGTTGAAGGGTAAAGACAGACCCAAAGTGTATTCCATTTGTATATCAATGTGTAATTGTGAAAGAATTAAGTTAACATATTGTGGCCTAGTTATGAAGATACCAAATGTGTAAAAGCGGAAACCTATTTGTATTACTCTAAAGGATCCATAATGTTTATGTAAGTTATTTGATATTATTCAGTGAATATTCCTGATTACTATGTGTTAGAAATATGTACCATAATATGGTTATTGCTTATTGTTTATGTACACTGATAAATTGCTATAACTTGAGACAGTCAAGGACAACGTCAGGTTGTCCTTGTATAATACTTTCAAAGATGTTTCCGTGGAGTTTCTTGTCCATTCTTCTCCACGAAGACCTAGGGACTTAGTGAATGGAATAGAGTTTCGAGTTTGAGTTTGACAAGACCTAAATAAATAAAATTAATGGTCTTGTCTATTGTGGTTTTATTTCATAACAACCCTGTTCCCTACACACTTATTTAGAGATACTTTCAAACACATTAAATAACGAGTAATCATCTTGACACTCAGTTTATTAATTGGTGGATATTAATACATATACATATAGATTTACATACACTTTCTAACATCAGAAGTGGGATAGTCTCTGGCTCTTTGATGTAATTTCTAATGGTCTTCCTGTTTTATTTTCATGATCAATGCTGGAGCTGCTGCTGGTGTGATGATGAAAGCTGTGACGATGATGAAAGCTGTGACGCCGATGAAAGCTGTGACGCCGATAGCTCACCGCCTCGACTTGGCTATGATCAGAACGTCGACAGCACGTACTCCGACAGCGAGATTGAGAAGCTGCGCTGGAACCACTTGGAAGCCAGGCCATGGATTCAATCAAGCAGCAGTACGAATTAGCTAATGTCGGTAAGGCCTTTAGAGGCTTTGTTTTATTTTTAATTCTCTAAAAACGTAGTAATAAAAGATCCAAAGGGATATTGAGATCCGAGCAACTGTAAAAATAAAACTAGAATTATTCAGGAAATTGTTGATTCAAAGTTAAGCTTCTTTCTAAAAGTTTTTAATGTACCAGACATCAAAAACTTGTGATGAAAATATTTATAAATTTTTCGTACTGCAAAGCATTACCCTGGCTTGGTTAGTACCCCCAAACTCATGCAGTATGTTAGTTTTCATGAAACATCCAATAATACGATTAAAGAAAAATAAGTATCTCATCTTCAATTCAATTAATGAGAATAAGGGATTGAAGATATTCAAATATCTAACGTTATTTTTTTATTTCCTTGATAATTCTAGTTCTCGCAAAATAAATATTGTGAATTTAATGTATAAACGTTACGTAGTATGAAGTTTGAAACTACAATAAAATTCTAATACCATCTAAATAAATAAGATTGAATCTTAAAACGAGGGTAGAATTTTTTATTTCTCGAAACCCATGTATCGGTCGGTCGGTCTAACTGGGTTAATCAAACAAGATCTTAAATGTTAGAATGTACCTACATTATGTACAAAGCCTAATTATTGTCTAGTCTAATAGATAAGTTTAAAAATTTGTAGGTGAAATACAATTTACTATTTAAAGATATGAGAGATGTATTAATAATTATTATCGGCCATGAGAACTTGTCACATTTATTTTAAAAAAAAAGAGAAAAATTCCCACAAATTGAGTAAAAATATTTGTTCGTGATTTTAAGCCCTATTTCCTGTGTACAAATAGTAATAGTTTTTCAATTATCGCAATATTCTATTCAATCTGGAATAAAAAAAAATATAATTAAATAATCTAAACATTAAATGTGAAAGATAGGTGATGTTACTTGTACTTCGTTGCTTGTAATATTAATTACAAGTATTATTCTCATACAAATATTTTTCGATTATTTAAGAAACAAGTGTGGCGATTTTATCACTTTGAAATACTAAAGTGTACTTCTGATCAAATAATTCAAATTGAGATTTTGTTTTGTAAACTTCTTAGCAGTTTTAATTTTTATTATATACACACAAACAGTGAAATGGACAAAAATATTACTTCGTTCTATACAGAGATTAGTTTCCCAACATTCCTAAAGGACACAGATTATGGCCGAAGTTCCATACAAAAGGTTAAGTCTCCTTTCTAAACACTAAAAAAAAAATTTTAATATTTTACTACTTAAATGTATCAAGTGGATAACAAATAAATGTATGTGATGTAATAAATAAAAACATCATACTTAATGTTTATAATTTAGTGTGACAAGGTAGGGTTACTGATAGTTCCCTTTATTTGGTTGTGCATTGGGTTGATAAGAAGATAACTTTTATGTTTAATCAATAAGTACAAAAGACTTGTTGATTCATACGAAAACATGTTTATTATTTAATGCTCAGGGGTTTCCTCATCAAGAATAAACAATAATCCACTTGCTGATAATAAATTTAATTTAAATAAAAAAGAACATGGTTAAGAAAACGCAGAAATTTACGTTTATAGTAAAAAAAAAAAAACACAACGAATTTGAGGATAAAAGATTACAATAACAACACAAATGTCTAGTAGCTAATCACCAGCCAAGCAAATACTGAGACAAACCAAAAGTGGGTTTCGTTTTTTTTTACTAGATGTGGCAATACATGGCAAAATACTAATTAAGTTGTATTACTAATTGAGTATTTTTATTATTTAATATTACCAATGTGATAATTATTCATTTAAATGATTACCTATTTGTTTAAACTTGATTAGGTAGGTTCCCTTCGGGGATCACAAGACGTGATGTTAATCTATCTAAAAATTTGTTAGATTCTAGATAATTTGTTAAAATAATAATAACACTCTGTATTTTTTACGGAATAGTACAAAATGGTAAACTAGATTCGCAATAATATTGTCAGATTGACCGAGCGGTGACTGTTTGGTGATGTAAATGAGATTGTATGATTCAATGGTTAGAGTATACTATTGATTACGAACTGGGTACATTTTACAAAATGATAGTCAAAGAAACAGTACACGATAAAGTCATAGATGAAAGGCAAAAAAAAAATGCGATTCTAGTGTGGTGAATAAAAAGATACCTAGACGAAAACATTGCTGTTGAGAATTCTATGTGGACAGAAATTTTGATGTGTTATTCAAAATGAAACAATAATTATTGTAATGTGGTTCATAATGTTAATTATTGATTGTGCTGATAATGTTACAATTATTTATTTAAAAGTAGTTTAAAAAAAAAATATCATCATTCTCTTGTCCGTCTTCCTCTTCCACACCACTCTGTTTTTTCGTCATCTCATGAGACACATCCTTTCTTACCATATCATTCTTAACACAGTCCATCCATCGTTTCTTTGGTCTTCCTCTACTCGCATACCCAAAAAAATATATAAATATATACCTATCATATTATATTTTATTTATCCGCTGGGGCCTCTAGTTGATACCGAGTCATCTCACGGGCAGCGGGTGAATGTGAAAGGTATCTGGATAACTAGTTGGCTACATATTTATCTTTATAATATTTATCCGCTGGGGCCTCTAGTTGATACCGAGTCAATGTGAAAGGTATCTGGATAACTAGTTGGCTATATATTTATTTTTATAATATTTATCCGCTGGGGCCTCTGGTTGATACCGAGTCATCTCACGGGCAGCGGGTGAATGTGAAAGGTATCTGGGGAATCAGTTGGCTACATATTTATTTTTATAATTCGTTTGATGGTCTATGTGACAGTAAATTTAATTTGGACCTCCATGTCCATGTAAATATTCCAAACAAGAATATATTTTCTTTTTCTAATTGTAAAATTAACAGCACATTTTTTTATTTTATTTTTATTTGTTGTGTGATACTTCGAGGACGAAGTATTGTCAGTATGGCCGTGATGGCATAGCAATATGTATAAGAATATCTAGGTAACTATTTAGAAACTCTCACTATTGACCAAAATAACGTAGCAACGTCGGCTGTCAAATGTCAAGTGACAATGACGTAGGGCGACGTTGCGTCAAGTGTATTGTTGATTTAATAATTATCGTAAATATATTAATAACAAAGGTTCTAATTTCAAATAAACCTAATTTACATTATTCTAATGATATTTTATATCCCGACGTATTTTATAGAAGTAGCTTTTATTGTGGCTTAAAAGACTTGGTTTCCGATCCACAATTACTATTGTGGTATTTGAACAGTTGGGTCAAGTTAAATGTTTATTTATTATAAATTGCCAATAAATTGTTTAGTTATTATTAAACGATACTTATAATGTTTCCTAGATTTTATCTTGCAATAAATAGTTTCAATCAATTCTCTGAACTATCGGTTGATATTCATATTTTATCCGATAGTCATAAAGATTACAAATAAAAACATACTACACTGCTAAATTACCTAATGACGTTTTGATATAGTTTTACTACATAGAATTTGTTAATTAATATTTATGTTATTAGTTATTTAGCTTTAATGTATAATCATTTGCCATTGGTTTATTATGGCGGTAGTAGTTGATGTACTTTTTAATATTTGACGGTTATAAAAGAAGTACCGCCAATTCAGGGTCAGTTACGCTGCAACTGTTGAAGGGTAAAGACAGACCCAAAGTGTATTCCATTTGTATATCATTGTGTAATTGTGAAAGAATTAAGTTAACATATTGTGGCCTAGTTATGAAGATACCAAATGTGTAAAAGCGGAAACCTATTTGTATTACTCTAAAGGATCCATAATGTTTATGTAAGTTATTTGATATTATTCAGTGAATATTCCTGATTACTATGTGTTAGAAATATGTACCATAATATGGTTATTGCTTATTGTTTATGTACACTGATAAATTGCTATAACTTGAGACAGTCAAGGACAACGTCAGGTTGTCCTTGTATAATACTTTCAAAGATGTTTCCGTGGAGTTTCTTGTCCATTCTTCTCCACGAAGACCTAGGGACTTAGTGAATGGAATAGAGTTTCGAGTTTGAGTTTGACAAGACCTAAATAAATAAAATTAATGGTCTTGTCTATTGTGGTTTTATTTCATAACAACCCTGTTCCCTACACACTTATTTAGAGATACTTTCAAACACATTAAATAACGAGTAATCATCTTGACACTCAGTTTATTAATTGGTGGATATTAATACATATACATATAGATTTACATACACTTTCTAACACGCGCTTATTCATTCAATTCACGCCTTTTTTTTTTCAAGTTTCAACTTGCAATGTCATTGTAAGTAGGTAACTATGTTTGTTCATGTGGAATCTTGCAACTAAATGAAGCAGATATTATCTTCAACCGATTGAGCAGATATTTTGCACGAATATGTATATCTCGTGACAAAGCAATGTTTTCTTGTTCATTTTCAAATGATCTGGTTGAAAAGTTTGCATACAATGAACACAACTTAAGACTTTACTTTAACACTGTAACTGAGTATTTAAATGGATAGCAAACGGTCTAGAACGCGTGATGAATCCCACTTCTGATCTAAAAACCAGAAGCGAAATATATTCAAGAAAATAAAATACATCAGTTGCCGCCAAAAGTCAAACTCTAATCTTCGAGCGCGCGTCCATTGACAAGTGACAATCAACTGTCAAAGTGCTACATGCTTCTTTTTTCAAAACTTCCACGGAGACCAAGGAGGTTGGAAGAATTAGTTTCTAACAAGAGTATAATTTAAATTCTTTTTAAAAAATACTGCATAAATAAAATAAATAAATAATTATTTGCGTATGTTGATAAAAAATGCTATGCAATAGCTTTACCGCGGCAGTCTCCGAGTGCCACATCAACTTTTTTTTTAGCATTGCCTTGTGTTGGGTATAAACAAGCCTAAACGCAAAGCATTATTGTTTGCAAGTCTTAATATCATTGCGGGATTCTCAGAAATGTATTCATAAAGAAAACATCATTTTGTTTATCAAAGGTTACCTACTCGTAATGGGTACTTTCCGTAATTAATTCAGTGACTGGCAAACAGGGACATATTTACTGAATACGTATTTATTTTCCAGTAAATATTACCGTACTCGTATGTCGTATGTTTACTGATGTGGATGTTAACGAAATTGTGTTTGTTTGTTACAGATAAATGCAGACATGCACCGCATCACGCTTATGCTCCCTGATGGGGTGAGTAGCGTACTTTGCTCATATACCTATTACCTATTTGTGGACAACTATGTAGACAATAAGTATTCGGTAATGTTTTTATTTATGAATTCAAGTGTTAGAAAGGTGTATCGTATTACCCAGTAATAACTAGGGTTGTGGAAGTCAAATAGGCAGTCGCTCCATGTAAAATACTGTCCACTGCATCCAATTAGACTGGAAACGACCCCAAACATAATAAATAATAATAATAATAAATATTTTTATTGACACAAGAAAAAAGTTATACATTTCGATTTGAAACCCTGACTCCTGTGCTAGGTGAGACCTGTGTTACAGAAGTCAGTGTCTACATAAACATACTTGGGAAAAGGCTTAACAAATGATGAGTAGGACCCTCACACTCTTCTTTGGTCCACTTTTAATATTACGCAGAAACATTTAATGTATTATTGCTTTTTTCCTAAATCCCGTAGACTCCTTATCTACAGCTAAACCTTTAAGCACGTCTATAAAATCTCCCGATTTAATTCCATTAGTTCACAAAGAACCGATCCTATGAATTTTCATTAGAACTTATTTTTTCCATTAGTGCGTCTTGCAAAGCCTTCGTTTTATCCATTAACGTCTTTCTGTTAATTCCAGTCTTAATGGCTCGCTTTGGCTATGGCTATGATGCTATAATAACTGTTATTGGTTCTGTGAGCTTAATCTAGGGTTAGCATCGAGCAAAGTACATTATTTCGACAGAAGATTTAATTAAAACAGTTGCTTCATGCCCCTTATTGTGACGACTCCCAACAAACGACATTCTTTTTCTCATGTTGTTATTTTCTAGTATTTGAAAACTACGAAATTGATGGTTCACAATGACAAAATTGTCATGACCTGCCGGCTTAGCATGACCACCGAAGACACGGGTTTTGTCGACGGAAGAATCGACAAAATGACAGATTGTAGCAAGGTTTCATGTCAAATTGTATGGAAAAATCTTTGTCTATTCTTGGTAGGATAGAGATAGAATCGCCATGCTACTGGGGCTGGTGAATTTATCAAACTGCTTACGATTTATGAATAGGTAACTTGTTCAGTGCAAGCGAACAAAATCGACAAACACAAGGATTAAAATAAACAAAGTTAAATGCCTCGTCGTTTTTGCCACAGTTTATGAATGCATCAAAACTTAATCAATCAATTCTGTAAAAAATTAATTGTGTAAATTAAAACGAAACTCGATTGCTCTCTGGTCAAACAAAAACCGAAAAAAAAAAGACCAAAACCAATAAAAAGTTTCAACAGCACTATGTACTAATTGACAGATTCTCATTTCTCACCCCTTTTTACCTTTCGACAAGTGGTACAGTCAACAGCAAAAGTAGATGATCTAAATCTGGAATTCAATATTAATGAACGGAGTTCGCGTCAGAACTGTGTGGCGTCGAAGTGATTCAAAAGTATGTGATTGTAAATTATACCAAACATTTACTACTAGTACAACTGCCATATATTTTTGATCAGTTTTGACTCCAAAAGTTAATAAACTCAATTCGCTCCAGAACTAAGAAGTGAAAATAAACGATAATATTATTAACTTTGCATGTTTGTGAATTTATGTCAATGTTCAAAAGTAGCTGATGTGATACAAAATCATAATTCAATAAATATTATTATCTTTGCTTGTTTGTGAATTTATGTCAATGTTCAAAAGTAGCTGATGTGATACAAAATTATAATTCAATGAATATTATTATCTTTGCATGTTTGTGAATTTATGTCAATGTTCAAAAGTATCTGATGCGAAACAAAATCATAACTCAATAATTGCTTTTGCCCAGTCGGCTACAATATATGAAAACCGGAAGGTAGATTGATATTTTTATTAAAGAAAAAAATATCAATCTACCTTCCGGTTTATTTATAATTTATATTGACTTGTTGCGCTTTTGTCGCACTGTTAGCGTTGAGTGCATCTGGTATCAAATGGAAATATGCTATCCAATTCAACTGTTTTTCCGTAAAACATAACAATAGTACATTACTGCAGAATCCAGTAAGTAAGCCTTCCTGGCCAAGTATGAGTTAACCGGACCGAACCGCAGGTGAGGTCTGGTTATATACGAGGCGAGGATGGCTTTCTTACTGGTTGAGGTTTGTATAATGCTTTTCTCAAAAATTAAAGAAAGTTTAACAACAAATTCGTTTAATTAATATTGAAGGTTACATTCATATGTGAAAAACACAATAGCACTTTTTGGCCGACCCGGGAATCGAACCCAGGACCTCACGCTCTGCAGTCGAGCTTGCGACCACTAGACCAACGAGGCAGTTTAGGAAACAACTTTAGAAAAAACTTTTTAATAAACTGAAATTACTAAATACAATCATAAAATCCCACACTATAACTTCTACAACATTACTAAGTACAAAACGCAACGTATAAAATGGCTGTTTATGGTTCCAAAAATATATGTATCTCATAAAATGTCATACCAAAAAGAGAGATAGATATATATTTGGAACCTCCCTTCTATAACCATGTTATAATGGCTAAACTCTAATCTGTGTCTGGGGCTATGTTTTTTTTTCTAAACAGATCTAAAGAGGATGACCTAGTGTCCAGTAAGTAAATTACATACTTACTTACTGGACAGTAGGAGATTCCAAGTTTAAAATCTCGCTTCTTACTGGACAGTTGTGAATAAGTCTCCGGTAAAGTTCACTTTCTGGATACTTTTTAGAGATGTTATGGCAACATTACATACCATTTTTGAGAAAATTAAATTACTGGGATAATTAAAAATAAGTATGGATGAATTATTTGCCTCATGATTACGTGGCCTCAGTTTCATAATTTAATTTATGATTTTAACTGTTCACTAGTTTTGCACTAGTTTTGATTTTTTTTTTCACTTCTTAGTTCTGGAGCGAATTGAGTTTATTAACTTTTGGAGTCCAAACTGATCACAAATATATGGCAGTTGTACTAGTAGTAAATGTTTGGTATAATTTACAATCACATACTTTTGAATCACTTCGACGCCACACAGTTCTGACGTGAACTCCGTTCATTAGTATTGAATTTCTGATTTTGATCATCTACTTTTGCTGTTGACTGTACAATAAGCCGCTTTTCCTAATATTTTTCTTTTCAAACAATTGTGAAAGCTTTTAATCTATTAAACGGCCATTTTATTTTGTGATCCGTTCGTCGATGGAATTATACGGAAGTCGTGGTGGATAATAGGCGCTTTGCTTGTACCAAGTTACCAACGGAATTAGCTCTTGATTGGTTTTCTCTATTGAAACGAATGTTGATATCTCGGAACGGCTTTGTTATATTCTAATGAAGTGGTTACTGATTCCGTTATGCTATTACAATGGTTAACATTATGGTGGGTTGCTTGCATAGATTACAAACCAATTTGATTGCCAATTGGGATGATAATAGCCATTCCCCTTTGACCAATCATTTGTAAGCGTTACGTTCATTTGATTACCATAAAGGCATTATTTTTGTTCTTCTGATATAATTTACTGACAAAATTACATACTGTCTCAAATACTTACGACTCAGACTCAGACACAGATAACTTGAGTTGTAATTAGCCACGGCTGAAGTTTAGAAGTGGCGACATAATTAAGATAACGTATATACAAAAGGCTAGATTTGAAAGGAAATATATGAGCTTGATATATCACATAGAAGTTCAAACAACAAAACATCACGACCCTCAAAACCAGCGCAACCTAAATCTAGTCAGCGCCGTACAAGATGGATATATCTCTGTCGGTGCCAACACACGTCGTGTGATTGCGTAGCGTGCATTATTGAGCTGGAGGGCCCATCACGAGCCCTGAATTATTCGCAGCTACCCTCTTATTTACTACTCGTGCGGCCCTCGTTTCGACGCTACGAACATGGACCAACCACGAGAGAGGTACATTCAAAAGGTTCACCAAATAGCGTACGGAATGAAATATCTAATGTATGTTCAATCTACGGTTGTTACAAGACATGCCCCACATTGTTGTGTACGAACGCTTTATCATAGAATGTCATATTGAAGTGGGTCTTCTACGTCACCTTGTTTCGTGCCAACACACATTAACGTTTACTTCAACAATTCAGTATCCTTTGACCGAGCGCTCTTTGTTCCCAATGAAGTAATTATTTAAACCCGAGGCAAGCGAGTTGCCGAACAAAATAATTATAAGTACTACCTACGTGTGTAAAGTTATATCGTACCCGTATAATTTCACTCTTCAGACTGATGTCGGCACGTCTTAGCCTTCATTTGACTCGTTTTAATTAACAGTCGGAGCCTTAAATATAAGTTGTGGCGATCAATTTATTTCTGCCGCAACCTATGAATGAGTGGACGCACATTTCGCAATTCCAGCATCGGATCTGTCATAAATCGTGTCATTAAAATTATTCCCATAATTTTCATAATGGGCGCCATATTTCGGGGTTGTTGCGAAATGTCGCCTTGTAGCAATTAAGAGGCGCGTTCGACCCGCTGCTGGGGCTGCTGCGCCAGTTAACGGCGGATGTATCGATACAAATGACATTGATTACTTCCGCGTCTGCGGGAACAAGCGCTCTTCACGACGAGAGCAGTTCCTCAATGACGCCACTTAGCTATTGTGTTTCAATGAAACTGATGCGTAAAAATGACAAACTAAATAAAAAGTTACTCATTCACGGCTTGCGTTTCGCTTTTCGCCGGACTTTTATTTAGTTGTCAGCTGTCGATGGGCTAACACAACAACAAAACGACGAAAACAACAAAAGGTCGGGGAAAAGAGTTCCTTTGTGTTGGGAAATTAAAAATAAATAGAGTGTCTGTGGAGTGGGGGTATAATAACGGTTATAAATGTAGTGTATACATCAGTGATGTCTGCAGCTTTAGGTCCTCGATGAGCGCTGACATTAATGATGTTTGGCCATCAATTAAGTGAGGCGCCACTTGTCAACGTCACGGGCCATGAAGCAGGCGTTTTGACGATACGCCTTGTTTATGGACAACTAGTGCTTTCTCGTTAGATTTTAATCCAACGAAGTTGGTATTGTAATTAATTGTGAGCAGAGTAAGCGGGCACAGCGTGCGGGGCGTGGGGGGCGTGGGGGGCTGTGTCACATGGTGGGAAGTTGCTTGCGTTAGAACTACGAGAGACGTCGCAGTTAAGTCTTTGAAGTGAAGTTTTATTACTGTTTGTTTCAAGTAAGTGTGTTGGGACTTGATTGTTGTGTTATGCCTATGTTGTCAAGATTATTTCAAGAAAAATATTATACAAATGCAAAGCACTTTGTTTTCACTTAGGTTAGCTAGTCTACTAGACTAGACTAGGTATATAATATCTATTCTTATTAATTATGTCTAAGTAAGACTGAAATGTGTTCATAACATAGACGAACATGACATAACAACACACCTGTAATCCCCGAAGGGTTAGGCCAACGTGAACCTAACTTTAACTTCCACATTTCGCCAGTTATGTGTAAGTAATATTATATACCATCAACCTGAAACCCCAATGATACTTTGCTCGACCAGAGAATCGAATCGAATCGCGTAATGAATGAAAATCATTTATCACGCGAAAATTACTACCCAAATACAAAGGTGTCGAAGATATAAAGCTACGCCCCACTAGTTGTGAACTAACCCTCGCAATCGCAGCAGAGGACACAAACAGCTAATTCCGGGGATATCGGCCCGCGGTTGATTGGCCCGCTCCGATTCCGCGCGATCTCGTGCGATCTCGTGCGGTCCGGCGCGATTCCGTGCGAGATTAACGCGGTTAATGCCCACGAAATATGGTGCCGCCGCTTTCATGAGCACTTCTAATAGTGGCTACTTTACGCCTCGGGTTTAGTACGTATTGGTTTTCATAGGTTTGGAGGTATTCTGGTAGCTGTAAGGTCAAACAAAACTGCTTTAAGGTAGATCTTATTTACTTTACAGCAATTTTATATTAAACTAGCTGATGCCCGCGGCTTCGCCCGCGTGGATACTGTAAAAACCATCCTTAGTGTTGATTATATATCATTCTAAAATTTCAGCTCGATCGGTGCAGAACTTTTTGAGTTTTTGAAGCGTACACAAACCAACATAACATTTTTATATATATATATAAATATAAATAATAGAAATAGATAGATAGATATGTAGTGATAATCTATGTTAATTTAGGTTACAATGACATCACATAAATTATGCATAGGTCACCTATACGTTATCACAGAAGAATTAGAATATTAATTCGTGTAGAGTTCTAGACCCTCAGTTGAGTTTGATAACTCGTCGTTTCGTTTACTTATTTTTTGTTAATTATTTCCAAAAATAGATGATCCCAGTACCTTCTACGGTAATGATATCCGAGTTGAATAAAAGTAGGTCTTTTTTTTTGGTTGGTGGAAAATCATCAAATGACCCCTCCCCCCCCCCGCTCTTGGGCAGAGCGAAGGGGAGTGTCAGACTTGTACTGACTAAAAACCGAACCCATGTTCCTTTTTTGCCCTTGTGCCGAGGCCACGTCATCTCGTTCTATAATCCGCGGCCCCGACGGGCATAAAAGTAGGTCTTACAGAGAAGTACCTTTAAGTACAAACATACTTTTCGGCATTACGATATGCCTCTTGAAAGGCTGTAAAGGTAACATCCACAGTGAGAGCACAGGCCACTCCAGCCTCTTAACGAGCTAACCCACACATCAAACGAGCCCTGTATGACTACCCACTCAATTTAATGCCAGCTTTCTTGAATATTCCTTTACCAATTTCTAAGCTTGGCTTTATCCGGATTCAAAAGATAGGATTTGAATTCGTGGCTTCTATTTCAAAGACATTATTCAACTGTTTTTATTTACGTACTTTGAAAAAAGAGTTTATGGTGCATTTAAGTATCTTAGTAGTTTGTGTTGTGAATAGAGGAGAGCTTTGCCTGTTCAATGACTGATAACAAATCAACGAACTGTTAAATTGTTACCATTGCAGCAGTTTGACAAAATCTTCATTTCAAGTGCCTGCCCTATCCCTCACTCATTCGGTATCTAACCTCCTTGTGCACCTGGGTCAGGATGTTGTCAGACTTTTCTCGATAGTAGTTTGCCTCCTATTCGCAACAGGGAAGAACGAAGAAAATACTATTTTGATGGCTATTTCTTCATATTCTCACAGGTTTATACCAACATATAACCATGTCAGTATAACCCAAAATTGGTATTCCATTTATATTTTCCATTTCGGTAACAGCAGCCGTGCATCTCACGTTACCAGGAGTTCAACAAAGCCAGGAAGCTTTGATAACCCGACGCGTCGGCTGCGGCTTCCGTGCCCCGTGCCCCGTGCTACCCCTTTATATTCTACAACATTTTGTTAATTAGCCTCATACCTACCTACCCACGCCCGCCACTTTGATATGGTTGGGTTTTGATGTTCGGCAGTTTTAATTTTGTAATCGATCAAAGTTTGAGCTCGAAAATTATGTAATGGTCGACTGGGAATACTTGTAATTACCACGCACTATGTATTAATTAACCCACACGGGGCTCGAGTGGTGGATTACTGTCTGTTTTCTCTTATAGACAGGAGGCTTGTGTCCCAGCAATGGGAACATTACAGTAAGTACTGTGCAATTAGAGCAGATGCAATATAGTCCGGGCAATTTTTATTTTATTTCAGCTTGTCAACAAGAAAAAATATTGAACATTCAATATTATGAATGAATGTGAAGTGAACCAGACGTGATTTAATTTTGTAATGCCGTTGATTTCCTCTCACTCCCTTATTCAGGAAAAAACTTCTTCAATTATAAAATTATGTCGAACTTTCCGGCTAACCACGCAACAGCTATTTTAGTCTAATTATAATACCAACATTGTCAAGTCTCCGAGACTTTGTTGAAAGTGAAAATGTAATTTCTCAAAAATACCGCTAATACCGGCTTGAAACCGAAGCCTTTCAGATGTTCTATCGAGCGCTTTTCACATTATTCTTAACTCGTGACGCCTGTCAAACTTTGATAAAGGGTATTCTGTAAACTGGCGTTTTTTCCGCGAACCACCGCGCCGCGCTGTGGGCGTGCCGCGCCGCGTAACTGCCGCGCGACTCTGCGGCCAATTTGTGTCAAACTCGCGCAAAGTTACGCTAATTTATTTCACGCTCGTGTACACGTTCAATGAAGGATAGTTATATAATTTTGAACACGTTAAAGTTTCGCCTTCAATGTACGTGGAACGCTATTTTGTCATTTTGTTCTCATACCTTTATTTCCATAAAGCGGCTTTAGAAGTTACTGCGAACATGGCGGTGTATTGTCATAATATTAAATTATAACATTGTTGGAAGACTTCCCAAGTCACTTGAACTCCGACATGCGTGTAAATTGACATTAAACTTCCTCCATATGCCTCCCCCCCCCCCCGCCCCGATCTCTGCCCGGGACGCGAGAGGGGGAGGTGAGGGGCAACCCTCACGCGCCGCAGGTTGCCAAACGTTTGCCGATTCATAATGCATGAAGTGTTAAACTTTCGGCCGCTCAACTATTCACCCCTTTCCCTTTGAGTTACAACTTTTGCGGCGTCAATATAATACATTCATATTATCACGGGTGAGGGAAATCTACTCAAACTGACGAATCTTTTCCGCGAAAACAATGTGCTAAACTTTGATATAGGTAACGTGTTACTCCGCTTTTTTATAAGTAGGAATGTTTTAATACAAACAATGACTTATATAATAAAAGTAGCTTTTGCCAGCGGCTTCGCCCGCGTGAAAATGTCGATTTTCCATACAAACTTTCATCCCCTATTTAACTAAAAATCCTTCCTTATTCCTTGTCTACATTATAAAGGGAACCTGTGTGCAAAATTTCAGCTTTCTAGGTCCAAGGGTTTGGGCTGGGCGTTGATGAGTCAGTCAGTCAGTCAGGACTTCTCTTTTTATTTATATATATATAGATAGAAGATAGATAGATAGAATAGATAGATAGACTACTCAATATTAGTATTCCGTGATAAGCTCTTCTAATGAATGCTGATGGTTGGTAACTAGCGTTACAAACATTACGAAGCAAAGGATTTGCACACCTATTGTTTGCCAGAAATCACTACAGAAGTGTTTACAGGATCATTGTCATTCTCCTGCCCTCATCCCGGGTCGGCGCAGAATGTCCTCGTCTTCCATATTGTCTCTATTACTCGTTAGCTATCTCATCAGACACCCGTGTATTAAAGATGTAGTAGCATTAAAATATTCCAGGTATGTATCGCACACAATGGAATTCACTCTACAATAGCAAGAAACTGAATAATTGCCACTTGTGGTTTTACCTGAAATCTTCAGAACGCTCCATAAATCCGAACCTCTAAGAAATGTGAAAATTTTTCAATAAATCCCGGGAAATAGGAAAGTACATTTCCTTACCTTTTTGTTATTTGAGCGTTCAGACATTTGAGGAGACAAGACAAAGGCGTGACACGCAAACCTTTCCTAGACTTTACGACGTGCGGGAATCAATCCCGCGTCAGAACAAGGACATTCCTTGTTACCAGCTCCCCGTAATTTACGACGCATTTTAGTACCGCACAAAAACTGTAGTACATAGGCACCTCCACGTTACGTCGGTACGCACATCGATCACTTTTATGACACACAATTATATCTGCCATAACTCTTTTATGTACGAATATAAAATTACCTTTTAGCTGTTTGGGACTACACGCTTTTGTTCCCGACTTTGTCTGCTCAGAAATTATTTTGTAAACTTTTTATCGGTGAAAGGCTTTGCAATATTACTTGCCGTGACTTTCAAATTCTTTAGACGCTGTAATGTGGAGAAACTTTTTAGCTTGGGAAGTTATCGCGTGACGCACGAATAAAAAGACTAACAGAACATTTGGGGCCTGCCATTGAATAGAAAAGATAGAATTGTTTAGAGAATTATGTTGACTAAAGCTACAGGACCGCTAGGTACAAACAAAGTTTTATTTGAGTAATACAATGAAAACCTGTGTAGTATTTTTAAGCAATGTCCATATGAAGCATACCTCTCTGCTTACCCATTCCTGTATGAGCAGCTCGTATGTCCGGTATGTAGGTCACATTGCTATGATTTAAGACAATTGGGTCGCGAACTACCCGCCCGCACGACTGTGGTCGACCATCTACGTAAATGAATATGTATATGGACGGAAACCGGTCAGTCCCGGCTACCGGCGACCACGATATGTGGGCACCGCCATAAATTTGTGGCCAGCCGTGCTTTAAAATATTATGAACGAAGAAATTAATATTGCTAACAAAGGCAATGGAAATTCAGACATAGCTTTGTAGATAGAGTCTTTTAACCGATAAAGATTTTTATTTAAATAAAATGTTTTATATTCACGAAACTTATGTCTTAGAGGAAGAGTTCTATAGCTGTCATATTTTCTGCTGCTGACAGCTACAACACATGTTCCTCGCGACAGATGTGTCGCGCGACAGCCGGCCGACAGGCGACAGCCGACAGTCGCACATTCATCACTCATATTTCATGAAACGATCAAATTCGTATCACTTTCTGTGCGAGTGATAATTTCCCCGGAGACGGCAGCCGGCACACAAGAAAACACGCCACAATTCGGTAAAAGGGTTCCGTACATTCACCAAAGTATTTTGTTTATCAAGATATTTGCTAACAAAAGGGTCGGACAACACGATTGTTCAATTAATTGACAGACGTTCAAAGTTGGGAGTTTATAACGAGAAACAAAATATTTTTCAGATACTAATTGGTTGACAGTTCGTAATAAAGTAATTACGGGAAACAAGCAATTGGGAGAAACGGATACTTCATTATCAGATGAAGAGCAGATCTTAATTACTTTTATTAGCAAAGTACACAGATACTAATTGATGCTTGGTATTTTATGGCACTTCTTAGACATAGAATGTCTTCGAGGGGTGTTTGAATCATTAGTTTTTTTAAATGGTTTGTTTTACCGATATGATAAAGGTGAACCTCAACGGTGTTTCCTCAGCCTTTTCTTTTCCAATAGACTCTGCTAGCTCGCTTATTTTTCTCCATAATGTTTCCTTTCTGGCCACATCCTTTCATTCATTACATTCGTCCATCAGCCTCGACTGCTGGCAGTTCTGCCCACCCTCTGCCTTTTGTTTACCGACGCTATAAAAGCTGTTTAATGAGTGGTGTAACGACGCCCGTGTCACGCTCAAAAAATTATTACACGTAGAATAATTAAGTATAATTCAAACTGAAACATACTTGTGTTTGTATTGTTTTAGGTTATTACGTAAAAAGGTGTAATGGGAGACACATTGTGGAACCCTTTTTGCGAGTAAACAGTTTATATTTGAGGAAGGGTATTTAAGGGTAAATTATTGAGTCTCCTTGCCAGTATCGGTATTTTATTTAATGAGGTGTGAAACGGGAACATTATCAGACAAGATGTAAGTTATTATGAACTGAATAATATTTGCAATATTGATTGGATGAACAATTACGTGCTAATTTTCATTTGAAGAATTAACATCTCTGTAAGTATATTTAGCATAATTATGTGCATTGTAACTAGGCTGATCTAGCATAATTTTATTATGCCTAGTTATAATGCATCTGACTGGATAAGTAGATACGTAACGTGTATGATACCTAACCACACAGTAAAGGTAACATTGAGTTAACTAAACAATCAGTTTGTAAAGCGATCCGCTTGTGTCTGTGTATCAAAGGGAATGTCCGGCCATACGACAATAATTACATTTAATGGCTAGATTCCCAGCTGAGTTGTAATTTCAACTCAATGTATTATAGAAAAACATCACATAGCTCCTGAATTGATTGCAATGTCATCATTTTCCCCTGAACGTATCGCATGTTATCTGAACGTATCGCATGTTATCTGAACGTATCGCATGTTATCTGGGATCAACGCAGTTTGAACTCGTCTTCCATACATCTCCATAAAACTAAAATGACATCTGTCATTTCTCCTTCAAATGCATCCCAATCCATTCATCATTTTCTTGGTTTTCCTCTTATGGCCTTCATAGAATTCATATGTGGGTAAAATTACAGTGAAATGTCACACAATAGAGAAACACAAAAACACACGGGATTTCTAAAAATAATGTTCAATTAAACGGCGGTTGTGAATGCCCCAGGCATCAGTCAACCAATGGTAGTGGGGAGATTATACGGGAGACACATAACCTTTTATTTTTTCAATAAAAATCTACTTGTTAAAACTTGCGATTTAGCCAAAGCTGACCAGAAACCATGAACAACCTGTAACATACATACATACACAAACTCACTCTCTTTTCCAATGGGGATAGGCAGAAATAGAACGCCACCTGCTACGATCCTTACATACTCCTTTTGCTTCGTACCTAGAACAAAGACAAATAATATACACCATAAAAATATAGAAAGCCAAACATAACGCTGGTGACGCGGCAGTAAATAAAACAGTCCACAGTATATACGCGCGGTGTCACAGCACAATATCGCTGGCTGCGCCGCGGTTATCTCGCCACTCAGGCGCTCCGTATTTACTCTCGTGTCCAAACACTGCCTCGGACCACCTCAGCGAGACCACCATCATATTGTTTTAATTAATTTTCTTGGAAATGTTATTATTTTGTGCTTGCCTTTTTATTACTGGCGTATATGCGTCAGTCTGCATTTAATCATCTAATTTTAAACTGTCGAAGGCAAGAAAGAGTATACAAATATACTAAGTAGTTTGTATGTGTACATACCGACGCCAGATAATCCTAAAGACTCAACGAGCGTGCTTCAATACTAACCGACTTTATTTTCACCAGTTTTTCCAACACGTAGACTAGAAACAAGAAAAATAATAAAAACCAAATAAGAGAGCACTAAGTAATCACCTGTGCACACCTGCTGTTTCTAGCCTAATTTTATTGCTTTCTAAATAATGAAAAAAGAAAACATAGAAAGGATTTTATCACAAACTTCCTTATAAATATAAAACTCATTATCATCGCCATTAACAAATTAAACACAAACAAACCATTAAAAACTTAGTAAACAACATAAAATGAATTAACTTCTTATCAAAAGAAACCTAATTTGCGCGTTGTCGTTAATCACGGCACAAAGCTCGGATACAACAATGTTTTTAGAAATAAAACAGAAAAAACGAAGATGAATCTTAAAGAGACTTTCTTTGTTACGGAAAATACTAATAAATAATTGTTAATAACTGATACAGGTGGGCTTGTTAGCACAAAGCTGGCTCCGGAACAGACAATTATTATAATCCTGGTACAAAGGGAGGTAATGCTATTGAATTAATGACGTCTGAGAGAACCGTTGAAGTGGCCTCTTTGCGTCACAGACTCGACTCTGGTATTGCCACGACTTCGTTACGTGGACCCCGTCACCCCGTGTCCCCGTGTCCCCGTGTCCCCGTGGCCCCGTGGCCCCGTCACCCAGTGAGGCTGTCACCCTGTGTTATCCAATCAAATGTCCTCTCATTTTTCGGGACGGAATATTTAATAAATTGAGAAGCCCCTATTATTTCCATATTGTAAGTGCACGCTGATTTGGCTATGAATATCAAGTTAACATCAAAAGTAAATCGATAAAGTGATTTCATTTTGAGTGAGTGAGTGATAGATAAAAGAGTTATTTTAACCTTTAGCTGCCGACCTGGTCTAAACGTAGCACTTACGCCGACGTGACGACTGAGAGACGTCAAACTTTAAGTACTGAAATAAAATGTGTATTTGCATGCTACATTTTTCTATTTTATACATTAAAAAGATTGGTGTTTGAGGTAACAAACCACAGAATAAAAAAAAATACACGCTATTTTTCAGGTAAAACAACATTTATTCGCGCGATCACAATTATTTGGCACTAAATTTTAAGGATTTACTTCAGTCTCGTTTTTCTCTAAAATTAAGTAATTAACAACAAATGAACTTAAAATATGTTATCTTCTATAAACTATTATCAAAATAAAACATAAATCTTACTTCTTAGTTAAAAAATAAAAATAATGACAGCAATCGAATATTTGGTACATTCAATATGTACGTTTGCAGTCAATGCATATTTGTAGGTAGCAAGTACCTACTTCGTTCGCCTTTTCAACCGACTGGGACAGATGGCACATGTCTTTCTAATACCTGAATCTGGATTCTGATAAGTTTTTGGTGGTGTCCTGGCTTCCATGAGCTCGTACTTCTCTTTTTTGTTCTTCATTGTCGTGATTATGGTTGATTTCTCCGTGGTAAACTTCCTCAACATGGGGATACGCGACCTCAACGTCATCCTCATCGGATTGTTCGGATTCCGTGTTGTGATCGCTCTCTAAAATAAAATCAGGATCAACTACATCGTCGTCAAAATCACTACAGTTGTCGTCACTCTCGTTTATGAGATTTTCACATATCTATCTATATAAATAAAAAGAGAAGTCCTGACTGACTGACTGACTCATCAACGCCCAGCCCAAACCCTTGGACCTAGAAAGCTGAAATATTGCACAGAGGTTCCTTTTATAATGTAGACAAGGAATAAGGAAGGATTTTTCGAAATTCAATCCCTAAGGGAGTTAAACAGGGGATGAAAGTTTGTATGGGAAATCGTCATTTTCACGCGGGCGAAGCCGCTGGCAAAAGCTAGTCTCTTTATATTCTAAACGCCTATTCTATTTTCGCAGTTTCGGAGGCTTCTCGGGAACTGAACCGTCATCATTTGCAGGTTTTTTCCGCTCACTAGACGTGGTGTTGCTCCTTTTAGGCATTCTGCAATTAAAAGTATAATTTGAAAGCCGATGTGACGTCAATCAGACACTATAAGCTACCACACATGAATACCGAGGTGACGACCAAGAGACGTACGAAATTTAGTACATAAACACCGTACTTACGTCTGTGAGACGTCGATCGATTCAATACGGAGACGTGTGCACTCGCCGCGGGCGCAGCGTCGACTGATGGCTTGCAACGCGGAGGGAGGAAGGTAGCGGGAAGGACGACGCTAAAGGTGGCGTTATTTTAGAAATATTTCAAAATTAAAAGTAATGACGTCTGTGAGACGTATAGGTCGGTAGTTAAAGGTTAATACGATGTGTTTTTGTTTAGAAATAATATTTTATGAGTGCTGACATAAACAAAGATACGAGTTAGTGTTTGATAAATAACTCCATGTAACAAAATATTTTGGAGCTTTTTAATACCACCATAACTTCACCATGAGAAAACGGTTTTTGTATTATATTACAACATTTTCATTTTGGTAATCAGACACACGGCTTTTTTGTTAAATTAGCCTAATCTGTCCCATTCTTGGGCAAAGTCCTCCCAACTCTTTCAACCATTCCAACTCTCCAGGTGTTTTGTCTTATCTGGTCAATCAGTCAGAAACGAATCTAAATCGTAACGCCAGCATTTCTTAGGGCTGTCTCACAGTGGGACCACCGCCCAGGACCAGAACCCAGTGGCCCTTCCATCAACCGATATCTTATTGCTTTCCGTCCAATTTCGCTACTAATGCCTTTCGGCTAGATTCTGACCTAGTTCGCCTGAAGCTTTCTACTTGTATTATTAGAATTTTAATATGAAAAACTCTTTAGAATCTATAAGACAGAAAACAAAATACATACATTGGTATACAACAGCATCGAGTAGAACTGAAAGTTAACGCTAAAACTAATTAGGTAAAAGAAATAATTAATGATTAAATGGGTATGAATAATATTTTGTAATCTGCAAGACGATAATATTATTTGATATTATTTGAAGATTTCCATTTGGTATCTTGTCGAGCTTCATCCTGTGTACTGCATATTGGTACTAGGGTACTATACATTGGAGTAGGTGTTCTAATTGAAGTTGTATAATACCGCCGGCTAAGCACACACGTAGCACGCTAATGACGTTATGTCGGCGCCTCAACTGCACTAACATCGTCTTACCGTAGTTTACGCTAACTAGTTCGTAACAGTTACTGCAGATTAAACTCTCAACAACGCAGGCACAAGGCAGGTGTTCCAAATATTTATAACACACGGTTACAAGTAATCGAGCTCTTGATAGCTTTTACAGAATATATCTTTTTTACATTTTGTTTTTCAGACCTTTTGATAACGGTTTAGCAGCCGCAGTTACGAGGGATTCGCCTGAAATATAATAAAAATGAGATTTACGACGACTATTACGCACTTTCATTATTGAACTTCATAAATTAGAGATAAGAACATTTTGGTATTGAACATAGACTGTGGAGCCTTTTTTTGTCGGGTCATCGAAAAGCAATCTCCTAAACAACTTGATAAAACATTCACAAACTAAAACAAACAATGAATGCTTTAAAGTCGAACGATCTCTCTCACCTTTTCACGCGAAATTCTATCAAAGAAAGAACTGAAGGTCATTTGGTAACCGAGACTCTCGGAGTGTTGGAGTTGAAACATTCGTATGCAGATGTCGACCGGGTCCCGTCGTCGATGACTGGGTCCCCGGGCCCTGGGGCCCGTGCTCTCTAACGATATGGCCGCGGAGGTACCTGGGGCCCGATGTCGAGCCTATATCTCCTCCGAGGGAATGCAAATGGCGGAGAATGTGGCGTATATTTCTTCGTAGATGTGAACCGTTGAAAAGAAATTTAAAAGGATGAAAGTAGTTTGGTAAACAGGCTTTTCTTTATGGTTTTGGGAACTTGATCCTCCTGTATCAAGACTAACCTACGGACAGTGTTTGCTACGTGTTAACCAAAATAACTGATATTATCTCGACCAATTTGTCGATGTAGTCGAGTGATTCATGAACACTTACACAATGTAGGTAATAATATTTCATTCGCGCAGATTTCAGACGAAAAAATACATGTCTCACGCGATGTCTCGCACAAGCTATTACTCTGAATTGAGGAGAATACGTTATTCTCGCTAAACTAGCTATTTATATTCATTACTCAATTTCAGTTCTAACATTTCTCGTAGAAAAGTCCAAGAAATTCTGTAATATTGTCGTAAGGCTGCTCACCCTCGGTAGAACAAAAGCGTTCGTTGAAACAAGAGGTGGTCGCGGGATGGCAGCGGTCGGGACCTGGTAAATAGTTCGTAGTGATACCTTCCTGGAATTGAAAACCGAAGTCGTTGATTAAAACTGGATGAAAGGAGGTCGCAATCAATTTGTGTGATATTAACTTTGCAGGAAATGTCTGTGTATATGTCACTTCGTATAATGTGATTGGGTTAACCGGGTCAGATGTTCGGTTTACAGTTTCCGATTATCTTATGTTGTATCGGTGAATGCTGTGGGAAGCCTGACGGTATTGTACTAGAACTGATTGTAAAGTGTTATAAGCAGGGATTTCACGAAACCTCCATCAAGAATAATCCCCAAAAGGAGTTTTCACGAGTTTTTTGCTGAAACACTTGGCAACATATTCTTAGCTTAGGACCGGCCGTCCAATATTTGTATTTATACTACAAAGGCTGAACATATTAGATATCCTAAAGTGTTCGGCGGCCGGCGGCAATATGTCCGCTACACGTGTCCCTTCAGTTAGGCAAGTTTTAGTATGCGGCGCTCGTCGGGACAGCTCCGGGACTAACAGGTGGGCAGGTCAACGCCTCGCTACCCGCGCAGTACACAGGACACCTAGCCTTTATTGAGCCGCAACCCTTTCGCAAAAAGTCATAAAAGAAACTTTAAGGATTCTGCGAACCGAAATCAAAGCACCGACATGAGTGAGGTCCAAAGTTAAAGGTCACAAAACACACAATAACATTTTTATTACAATCGTGTTTTATGTACACGTTAGGTTTGACTTATAAGTAGGTTCGTATAGCATGGCGGGTGCATGACGACCGGCCTCGAGTCCCATTCAGTGTCGTCTGCAGCCGACGTAAGGAGACTATTTGTCTTCCGGCCGCCGCCGACAAAAACTAAACCACTTTTTCCCCAAACTTAACTTTTGTGAAGAATAACCATTTTGGGGGAAAACATTTCTAAAGAGTTGACGGAATTCTGTTCCACAAAGATACGGAACTAAATTAATTGGGAAAGTTGTCGTGTGACGTCACGACGTGCGAGCGTGCGAGCGTGCGAGCGATATTGTTGTTTGTGTTCGATGATTGTTTCCTCACTTCCTTATTGTGTGATCGGCTTTTGATGTGAAGCCCCTTTACAATTTCAATTCGTGTCGCTACAAAGAAAAGTTAATCAAGGAGGGAGTGGGTCGTGAGCTCTGATCATTTGCCACGTTTTCCTGTTTCCGAACGTTTCTTTTGTCTCATATTTATGATTAAGCTAAGTTTGCGGATATTTTCAGATTTCTTACCTTTGTTGTTCATCATTTCCTGATTCGGCAGATGGAATGTTTTATAAAACAGTTTGTTATTTTTCTGAGTTTTATTTGGGACATTGCTTGGTCTTTCAAATGTCACTTTAATTCGAAAATAATAAATATGAGCGTGTCACGGTACTCCCGGGACCCTTCTCACAGGTCTGCAGTGGGTTGACGGCAGGTGCGACAAAGCCGCCATTACAAACGTTAAGCCTTCAGTGTGCGAAAGCTTTTTCGCCGAGCTGTCTGTTTGAAACAATTAACCTATTGCTGCGACGTTTTTACTTCTTTGCAGGAGAGCATATTATTATGAACACAAAACGGGGGTGGATTAAAAATGATGAACCTTTTTCTGATCCAAAACGAATTTATGAACCTACTTCTTAAAATTTGAAAAATTGTTATGTCTATACTAAGATTGATCTATGAATGTAGATTGCTGCCAAAAGTACTTAGCACCAACCTAGATTTACAGATGAGTAGGTTGCATTAAAGCCAACTCACCAAAAGGCCCAACAGGTAGACCGATGACCTAGTAAAGACTGTATGTAAGTCGGGTTGTTTAGAAGATCTTTGGGAAGACAGTGTACGAGTTTCAACTGAATGATGTCGAACATCATTCGTCGTCATATATTTGTCTAGCCTTTACCCAACCATCTTGGGGTTTACGTCCAATCTAACTGGATACAGACCAATATGGTGATATGGTGCGACTGCAGCTTTGACCGTTACAAGTCAGTCCCTAAGCAATCCCATAATGACGAAGAAGTGACATGTTATGTTTGTTGCAGCCAATCGTCGCGTGATGGCGCATGGATTGCTTGCGGACGGCGTGGTGCTGGTGCGCGGCGCTGGTGCTCGCGTCGCTGGCCGCCGCCGGCCCGCGCTACAGCTCCCGCATCGTACACACACACGCAGGTACGTACACACACACAGGTACGTGATGGCGCATGGATTGCTTGCGGACGGCGTGGTGCTGGTGCACGGCGCTGGTGCTCGCGTCGCCGCGTCGCTGACCGCCGCCGGCGAGCGCTACAGCTCCCGCATCGTACACACACACGCAGGTACGGACACACATACACACACAAACAGGTACAGTCACCTGCAAAAATGCATGGACAATTCTGAACTCTATTCACAGGGAATACAGACTAAAAGTATCCATGCAATTTTGTAAGTGACTGTACGTACACACATACGGTGACTTCAAGGACCGTCCTACCACGCTAACCTGACGGTACAGCTCCTACTGTGCCCATAAGTATGTTTTGTGCAGAATTAATATTACTCTTGGAAAATCCCATAATTATATTCACTTGAGAACAAAAGATTTTTAAATGATGTGGTTACAAAATGTCTTGTTTGTAAGTATATTTATGTCGAGAGTGAACATAAATAAACAAAATGTACAATAAATTTTCCAACACAGCCTCCGCCATTAAATGACAAAAGGCAGCTTCCAATGAGTCTCAGATTAGAATGTAACGGTAAGACGATGATTAAGAATTTAAGACGTTAAGATAACAGAACTGACATCTGAGATCGCGGGAAATTTCCCTGCGAAGTGGAAACAAGCAATAAGCTAGGGTTTATAGTGATACAACGCAAACCATGTTACAACAACTTACAACCATGCTCCCCTGTAATAAAGTTATAAATGTAACCATATTTTAGTAGGCACCGTTACGAAATGAGCGTGGAATGCTGCCGGGTCGCTGTGATACGCGTATTACGCAAATCATAATGCTATGTGTAAACAGAACCACGGCAGATTACCGCCACGCGGCGTAATCCACGAGTTGTGTCCCGGACACGCTCACACCCAGGTACCCTCGTGTAACTTGCATTGGGAGAACGTCCCCAGGGTCCCGGGCTCCCGGGAGGTTAATTCCGTCAGATCCCGGGACAATCCAATCAGTGGTCCTTCGAGCCGGGTACATGGTGGGCAAATGACGTTGACCCGTTTTGCAGACGCGACGCAGGAATGCGGGATCAAATTAATTATTGTTTGAAGCCGACTCAGGGCGTGCCGGCAAATGGGATAAATGGCGGCTTTTCCGACAGGCAGCGCGGGTGATTCGGCCAATTTATTTATTCACTGCTGTCTCGACTCGGTTCCAGTAATTTAGCTCAATTTTTTTTTTGGTTGTCGTTGTGATCGGTACGTCAAAGGGAAATGCGGAAACCGATTTCACGAGTTGTGAGTGTTTTGTTTGTAAATCTGATGGTACGATTTCGCCAAAATTTTTTCATTTGTGAGTGAACACTGGTGAAATCATGCCATGTGTACGAGCTACGCTGTACATTGACTTTTGTATATTGCACGTCACACTCATTTATGCACATCTATACTGATTACCTAGGTGTGGATTTCCCTAACCTATTATGTAATCGCTTAAATTATATTTTAGTAGCAATAAATCCAGGAAAGGTACCACTTGTCTACTCATTAACAATACCTTACAAGTAAGTCTACATGTTATGTACATTACATTTCCACTGTTGGGATTTACACCCCAACACCATGACACCAAATTAATAATGTGAACTATTTTAAATAATAAAAATAGGTAAAAAAACTTTTTAAGTTAAACGGTTTTATGTTAAACATACATTGCAATGTTTAAGATAAATGTACTAAAAACCAAAAAATAATAAAATAGATACAGTCGTGGGAATTATAAACATATGCATAGACTAGACTAAAATAAAACCGTGGGGCACGTCAAATGTTTGTTTTGTAACGTTACAAAACAAACATTTTAATCAACGATTGTAGACAATTGACGTGCCCCACGGTTTTATTTTAGTCTAGTCTATGCATATGTTTATAATTCCCACGACTGTATCTATTTTATTATTTTTTGGTTTTTAGTACATTTATCTTAAACATTGCAATGTATGTTTAACATAAAACCGTTTAACTTAAAAAGTTTTTTTACCTATTTTTATTTTCTAGTTTTTAGTTTTTATTTCGCATTCTGTTTAATTTTTGCATAGTAAATTGTATTCTACTTGTTGAGACCTTTCATTTGATACCCATGTTGATGGGATTGATAAAACCTAAGTTATCCGCCATTTTGTAGCGGCCGCCATCTTGGATTTAATTTTTTTATAGTATATTGTATTTTGCTTGTTGAGCCCTTTTATTTGATACCCATATTTATGGGATTAATAAAACATAAACTATCCGCCATTTTGTAGCGGCGGCCATCTTGAATTTATAATGATAATGAATAAACATAATTGTATTGTCACCAAAATCCAAAGTGTATACAAAATTTCAGATTAATCGGTTGACAGGAAGAGGGTGAAATTTGAATTACTAAATTTGATCCAAGAAAGAATAAAACAAACGGGGTGAGCTAAATAAAACCGTTTAAAAACATCTAATATTGTGCTACTGATAATATTCACTAATACTGACATTATATCAGTAAACGACCAAAATAGTTAATGGCTTTAGTTTTGCAATTATCTCCATTTAATGAACATTCTCAACGAAAAAACATTCATCAAAATGGTGAAACAAAATAAAATTAGATAAAATTAAATGAAATTCCTAAAATTAGATAGTACCGACTCTCATTTTGATAACAGCTTGTCATTTAAAAATTTCCTCTGCTTCGAATATTAAAACTATCAACTCTATATTATTAAGTTCATCATTATTATAAATTCATGGAAACTCGTCAAACTTTAATGATTGCCAATATAAGGCCTATGAATATTGATCGAGAATTTTAATTGATGCCGTGAACATATCGCTGAACGACGATAATATTGTTCCCATTTATTAATTACTAAGGGGAATTTTAACTACGTTTTCTATAAAAGATTTAGCCTGCAATAGCAACTTAATTATGATGTTTTAATTTACATTTACAAAATATAAGGCCTCTGCCTCGAATTTTGCGGGCAGTGGAGCGGCGGCGGCGGCGGCGTGGCTTGACTGGAGTGCACCGCTTGTTGCCCGCCCCCGCGCCGCTGTTTTCGAGAACCGGTCCATTTGATTTTACGCATAAGATCCTGCCACTCCCGCCGCCGGCCGCCCCGCTGCCCGCAAAATTCGAGGCAGAGGCCTAATAGTTCGCTTTATGTTAGAATTAGAACATCAGCTGCTAAGTCGATAGATAGTATTTATGTATTCCTCGAGATCCTAGGACACTCAGCATTTACCATCTGAAACATTTGTTACTGACGCCTTTAAATTCTTGTTCCATTACAACTTTAACTCTTGAAAGACACATTCACACACCAAACAAAAAGAATTTCATCCTCAAAATCTTTTACAAACCTTCTATCTGCACATTAGTAACGTTCCGTTTCATCGTAGGTGCGATCCGCGGCATCATAGTAGAGCCTGCCTCCCGTCGCCTGGAGCCAGTGGAGGTGTTCCTGGGGGTGCCGTACGCAGGAGCCCCGGCGCGCCTGGCGCCGCCGCCCCCGGCCCCCAGCTGGCCGGGCACCCGCCTCGCCGACGCCTTCGCCCCTGTCTGTCCGCAGCGCTACCCCGACATATCCAACAAGTGAGTCCCACTTACAGAAAATACTTGATTTTTACCCGACTGCGGCGAAGCCCAAAAGGAGGGTTATGTGTTTGACGTGTATGTATGTAAGTATGTATGTATGTATGTATGTCCGTTTCTTTGTTCCCTCATAACTCCTAAACGGATGAAGGGATTTGAATGAAATATACGTCGTTAGATTCGTCTTGATGGCGCGAGTGTTATAGGCTACATTAAGGTTGCGGATTTTGGGGGCCAAATCGCGGAGTTAAAAAATAAAAAATTCCAATACCATCGAGTAGGGTATCAAAATAAAGGGTTTTAAAAGGAGATTACAAAAATATAAATCACTTATATGTTTAAAAGAAATTCAAGTGACAAATCCTATAAACAAGCACAAAAGTTAAATCATCTGCGAAGAAGTTTACGCGACCAACGAAAGAACAAACACAAAAGAACTAAAATGTTGGAAATAAAAAAAGTTGTTAAAAAACTAAAAAACCCGACTGAAAAAACTGAAAAGCAAAAAACAAGCACATTTTAAATTAAACAAAACTTGGAAGCAGGCGGGGTTCATTTGAATATTAAATTATGAAATGAAAAAATAGAACTAAAATAGAACCCCGCCTGCTTCCAAGTTTTGTTTAATTTAAAATGTGCTTGTTTTTTGTTTTTCAGTTTTTTCAGTCGGGTTTTTAACAAACATTTAAACTCACATACCCAGACCCGGAACAACTATCTGTAGGTCATACAAATATTTGTTCCGTGCGGGGATCGAACCCGCGACACGCAGCGCAGCAGTCCATTGCTTGAGCCACTGCGCCAACCGTGCCGTACATAGTTAGTTTACTCTTATAAACTTTTTAAGAAAATCTGAATGTTTCTTAATTGAAGTTGACTGTGAAATACCAAATATAATTCTGCGATTTGACCTTTTTGTATCATGGATCACAAAATGCGTTTACCAATTAATCTCTATTTCAGACACGGAATTAAATAATCATTTCCGTTAATACATCTCAGAGATGTTTAATGATTACTTGAGCCATCACTTAGTAAACACGTGACTTACAAAGCCTTTATTATGTGACGGCTTAAGTAATCATTAAAGTGCGGTAGTAAATGCTTGATAGTAAAGTTAATACAGTAACCTCTAAAACTGTATCTGTTTGTACCAGGAGTGCAGCACTGACAAAGATGCCGCTCGGCATGTACAACGAGCTGCGCGCCACGGTGCCGCTGCTCGGCAACCAGAGCGAAGACTGTCTCTACCTCAACATATATGTGCCCGGTAGCGGTGAGTTCATTATCATGTACCAGGAGTGCAGCACTGACAAAGATGCCGCTCGGCATGTACAACGAGCTGCGCGCCACGGTGCCGCTGCTCGGCAACCAGAGCGAAGACTGTCTCTACCTCAACATATATGTGCCCGGTAGCGGTGAGTTCATTATCATGTACCAGGAGTGCAGCACTGACAAAGATGCCGCTCGGCATGTACAACGAGCTGCGCGCCACGGTGCCGCTGCTCGGCAACCAGAGCGAAGACTGTCTCTACCTCAACATATATGTGCCCGGTAGCGGTGAGTTCATTATCATGTACCAGGAGTGCAGCACTGACAAAGATGCCGCTCGGCATGTACAACGAGCTGCGCGCCACGGTGCCGCTGCTCGGCAACCAGAGCGAAGACTGTCTCTACCTCAACATATATGTGCCCGGTAGCGGTGAGTTCATTATCATGTACCAGGAGTGCAGCACTGACAAAGATGCCGCTCGGCATGTACAACGAGCTGCGCGCCACGGTGCCGCTGCTCGGCAACCAGAGCGAAGACTGTCTCTACCTCAACATATATGTGCCCGGTAGCGGTGAGTTCATTATCATGTACCAGGAGTGCAGCACTGACAAAGATGCCGCTCGGCATGTACAACGAGCTGCGCGCCACGGTGCCGCTGCTCGGCAACCAGAGCGAAGACTGTCTCTACCTCAACATATATGTGCCCGGTAGCGGTGAGTTCATTATCATGTACCAGGAGTGCAGCACTGACAAAGATGCCGCTCGGCATGTACAACGAGCTGCGCGCCACGGTGCCGCTGCTCGGCAACCAGAGCGAAGACTGTCTCTACCTCAACATATATGTGCCCGGTAGCGGTGAGTTCATTATCATGTACCAGGAGTGCAGCACTGACAAAGATGCCGCTCGGCATGTACAACGAGCTGCGCGCCACGGTGCCGCTGCTCGGCAACCAGAGCGAAGACTGTCTCTACCTCAACATATATGTGCCCGGTAGCGGTGAGTTCATTATCATGTACCAGGAGTGCAGCACTGACAAAGATGCCGCTCGGCATGTACAACGAGCTGCGCGCCACGGTGCCGCTGCTCGGCAACCAGAGCGAAGACTGTCTCTACCTCAACATATATGTGCCCGGTAGCGGTGAGTTCATTATCATGTACCAGGAGTGCAGCACTGACAAAGATGCCGCTCGGCATGTACAACGAGCTGCGCGCCACGGTGCCGCTGCTCGGCAACCAGAGCGAAGACTGTCTCTACCTCAACATATATGTGCCCGGTAGCGGTGAGTTCATTATCATGTACCAGGAGTGCAGCACTGACAAAGATGCCGCTCGGCATGTACAACGAGCTGCGCGCCACGGTGCCGCTGCTCGGCAACCAGAGCGAAGACTGTCTCTACCTCAACATATATGTGCCCGGTAGCGGTGAGTTCATTATCATGTACCAGGAGTGCAGCACTGACAAAGATGCCGCTCGGCATGTACAACGAGCTGCGCGCCACGGTGCCGCTGCTCGGCAACCAGAGCGAAGACTGTCTCTACCTCAACATATATGTGCCCGGTAGCGGTGAGTTCATTATCATGTACCAGGAGTGCAGCACTGACAAAGATGCCGCTCGGCATGTACAACGAGCTGCGCGCCACGGTGCCGCTGCTCGGCAACCAGAGCGAAGACTGTCTCTACCTCAACATATATGTGCCCGGTAGCGGTGAGTTCATTATCATGTACCAGGAGTGCAGCACTGACAAAGATGCCGCTCGGCATGTACAACGAGCTGCGCGCCACGGTGCCGCTGCTCGGCAACCAGAGCGAAGACTGTCTCTACCTCAACATATATGTGCCCGGTAGCGGTGAGTTCATTATCATGTACCAGGAGTGCAGCACTGACAAAGATGCCGCTCGGCATGTACAACGAGCTGCGCGCCACGGTGCCGCTGCTCGGCAACCAGAGCGAAGACTGTCTCTACCTCAACATATATGTGCCCGGTAGCGGTGAGTTCATTATCATGTACCAGGAGTGCAGCACTGACAAAGATGCCGCTCGGCATGTACAACGAGCTGCGCGCCACGGTGCCGCTGCTCGGCAACCAGAGCGAAGACTGTCTCTACCTCAACATATATGTGCCCGGTAGCGGTGAGTTCATTATCATGTACCAGGAGTGCAGCACTGACAAAGATGCCGCTCGGCATGTACAACGAGCTGCGCGCCACGGTGCCGCTGCTCGGCAACCAGAGCGAAGACTGTCTCTACCTCAACATATATGTGCCCGGTAGCGGTGAGTTCATTATCATGTACCAGGAGTGCAGCACTGACAAAGATGCCGCTCGGCATGTACAACGAGCTGCGCGCCACGGTGCCGCTGCTCGGCAACCAGAGCGAAGACTGTCTCTACCTCAACATATATGTGCCCGGTAGCGGTGAGTTCATTATCATGTACCAGGAGTGCAGCACTGACAAAGATGCCGCTCGGCATGTACAACGAGCTGCGCGCCACGGTGCCGCTGCTCGGCAACCAGAGCGAAGACTGTCTCTACCTCAACATATATGTGCCCGGTAGCGGTGAGTTCATTATCATGTACCAGGAGTGCAGCACTGACAAAGATGCCGCTCGGCATGTACAACGAGCTGCGCGCCACGGTGCCGCTGCTCGGCAACCAGAGCGAAGACTGTCTCTACCTCAACATATATGTGCCCGGTAGCGGTGAGTTCATTATCATGTACCAGGAGTGCAGCACTGACAAAGATGCCGCTCGGCATGTACAACGAGCTGCGCGCCACGGTGCCGCTGCTCGGCAACCAGAGCGAAGACTGTCTCTACCTCAACATATATGTGCCCGGTAGCGGTGAGTTCATTATCATGTACCAGGAGTGCAGCACTGACAAAGATGCCGCTCGGCATGTACAACGAGCTGCGCGCCACGGTGCCGCTGCTCGGCAACCAGAGCGAAGACTGTCTCTACCTCAACATATATGTGCCCGGTAGCGGTGAGTTCATTATCATGTACCAGGAGTGCAGCACTGACAAAGATGCCGCTCGGCATGTACAACGAGCTGCGCGCCACGGTGCCGCTGCTCGGCAACCAGAGCGAAGACTGTCTCTACCTCAACATATATGTGCCCGGTAGCGGTGAGTTCATTATCATGTACCAGGAGTGCAGCACTGACAAAGATGCCGCTCGGCATGTACAACGAGCTGCGCGCCACGGTGCCGCTGCTCGGCAACCAGAGCGAAGACTGTCTCTACCTCAACATATATGTGCCCGGTAGCGGTGAGTTCATTATCATGTACCAGGAGTGCAGCACTGACAAAGATGCCGCTCGGCATGTACAACGAGCTGCGCGCCACGGTGCCGCTGCTCGGCAACCAGAGCGAAGACTGTCTCTACCTCAACATATATGTGCCCGGTAGCGGTGAGTTCATTATCATGTACCAGGAGTGCAGCACTGACAAAGATGCCGCTCGGCATGTACAACGAGCTGCGCGCCACGGTGCCGCTGCTCGGCAACCAGAGCGAAGACTGTCTCTACCTCAACATATATGTGCCCGGTAGCGGTGAGTTCATTATCATGTACCAGGAGTGCAGCACTGACAAAGATGCCGCTCGGCATGTACAACGAGCTGCGCGCCACGGTGCCGCTGCTCGGCAACCAGAGCGAAGACTGTCTCTACCTCAACATATATGTGCCCGGTAGCGGTGAGTTCATTATCATGTACCAGGAGTGCAGCACTGACAAAGATGCCGCTCGGCATGTACAACGAGCTGCGCGCCACGGTGCCGCTGCTCGGCAACCAGAGCGAAGACTGTCTCTACCTCAACATATATGTGCCCGGTAGCGGTGAGTTCATTATCATGTACCAGGAGTGCAGCACTGACAAAGATGCCGCTCGGCATGTACAACGAGCTGCGCGCCACGGTGCCGCTGCTCGGCAACCAGAGCGAAGACTGTCTCTACCTCAACATATATGTGCCCGGTAGCGGTGAGTTCATTATCATGTACCAGGAGTGCAGCACTGACAAAGATGCCGCTCGGCATGTACAACGAGCTGCGCGCCACGGTGCCGCTGCTCGGCAACCAGAGCGAAGACTGTCTCTACCTCAACATATATGTGCCCGGTAGCGGTGAGTTCATTATCATGTACCAGGAGTGCAGCACTGACAAAGATGCCGCTCGGCATGTACAACGAGCTGCGCGCCACGGTGCCGCTGCTCGGCAACCAGAGCGAAGACTGTCTCTACCTCAACATATATGTGCCCGGTAGCGGTGAGTTCATTATCATGTACCAGGAGTGCAGCACTGACAAAGATGCCGCTCGGCATGTACAACGAGCTGCGCGCCACGGTGCCGCTGCTCGGCAACCAGAGCGAAGACTGTCTCTACCTCAACATATATGTGCCCGGTAGCGGTGAGTTCATTATCATGTACCAGGAGTGCAGCACTGACAAAGATGCCGCTCGGCATGTACAACGAGCTGCGCGCCACGGTGCCGCTGCTCGGCAACCAGAGCGAAGACTGTCTCTACCTCAACATATATGTGCCCGGTAGCGGTGAGTTCATTATCATGTACCAGGAGTGCAGCACTGACAAAGATGCCGCTCGGCATGTACAACGAGCTGCGCGCCACGGTGCCGCTGCTCGGCAACCAGAGCGAAGACTGTCTCTACCTCAACATATATGTGCCCGGTAGCGGTGAGTTCATTATCATGTACCAGGAGTGCAGCACTGACAAAGATGCCGCTCGGCATGTACAACGAGCTGCGCGCCACGGTGCCGCTGCTCGGCAACCAGAGCGAAGACTGTCTCTACCTCAACATATATGTGCCCGGTAGCGGTGAGTTCATTATCATGTACCAGGAGTGCAGCACTGACAAAGATGCCGCTCGGCATGTACAACGAGCTGCGCGCCACGGTGCCGCTGCTCGGCAACCAGAGCGAAGACTGTCTCTACCTCAACATATATGTGCCCGGTAGCGGTGAGTTCATTATCATGTACCAGGAGTGCAGCACTGACAAAGATGCCGCTCGGCATGTACAACGAGCTGCGCGCCACGGTGCCGCTGCTCGGCAACCAGAGCGAAGACTGTCTCTACCTCAACATATATGTGCCCGGTAGCGGTGAGTTCATTATCATGTACCAGGAGTGCAGCACTGACAAAGATGCCGCTCGGCATGTACAACGAGCTGCGCGCCACGGTGCCGCTGCTCGGCAACCAGAGCGAAGACTGTCTCTACCTCAACATATATGTGCCCGGTAGCGGTGAGTTCATTATCATGTACCAGGAGTGCAGCACTGACAAAGATGCCGCTCGGCATGTACAACGAGCTGCGCGCCACGGTGCCGCTGCTCGGCAACCAGAGCGAAGACTGTCTCTACCTCAACATATATGTGCCCGGTAGCGGTGAGTTCATTATCATGTACCAGGAGTGCAGCACTGACAAAGATGCCGCTCGGCATGTACAACGAGCTGCGCGCCACGGTGCCGCTGCTCGGCAACCAGAGCGAAGACTGTCTCTACCTCAACATATATGTGCCCGGTAGCGGTGAGTTCATTATCATGTACCAGGAGTGCAGCACTGACAAAGATGCCGCTCGGCATGTACAACGAGCTGCGCGCCACGGTGCCGCTGCTCGGCAACCAGAGCGAAGACTGTCTCTACCTCAACATATATGTGCCCGGTAGCGGTGAGTTCATTATCATGTACCAGGAGTGCAGCACTGACAAAGATGCCGCTCGGCATGTACAACGAGCTGCGCGCCACGGTGCCGCTGCTCGGCAACCAGAGCGAAGACTGTCTCTACCTCAACATATATGTGCCCGGTAGCGGTGAGTTCATTATCATGTACCAGGAGTGCAGCACTGACAAAGATGCCGCTCGGCATGTACAACGAGCTGCGCGCCACGGTGCCGCTGCTCGGCAACCAGAGCGAAGACTGTCTCTACCTCAACATATATGTGCCCGGTAGCGGTGAGTTCATTATCATGTACCAGGAGTGCAGCACTGACAAAGATGCCGCTCGGCATGTACAACGAGCTGCGCGCCACGGTGCCGCTGCTCGGCAACCAGAGCGAAGACTGTCTCTACCTCAACATATATGTGCCCGGTAGCGGTGAGTTCATTATCATGTACCAGGAGTGCAGCACTGACAAAGATGCCGCTCGGCATGTACAACGAGCTGCGCGCCACGGTGCCGCTGCTCGGCAACCAGAGCGAAGACTGTCTCTACCTCAACATATATGTGCCCGGTAGCGGTGAGTTCATTATCATGTACCAGGAGTGCAGCACTGACAAAGATGCCGCTCGGCATGTACAACGAGCTGCGCGCCACGGTGCCGCTGCTCGGCAACCAGAGCGAAGACTGTCTCTACCTCAACATATATGTGCCCGGTAGCGGTGAGTTCATTATCATGTACCAGGAGTGCAGCACTGACAAAGATGCCGCTCGGCATGTACAACGAGCTGCGCGCCACGGTGCCGCTGCTCGGCAACCAGAGCGAAGACTGTCTCTACCTCAACATATATGTGCCCGGTAGCGGTGAGTTCATTATCATGTACCAGGAGTGCAGCACTGACAAAGATGCCGCTCGGCATGTACAACGAGCTGCGCGCCACGGTGCCGCTGCTCGGCAACCAGAGCGAAGACTGTCTCTACCTCAACATATATGTGCCCGGTAGCGGTGAGTTCATTATCATGTACCAGGAGTGCAGCACTGACAAAGATGCCGCTCGGCATGTACAACGAGCTGCGCGCCACGGTGCCGCTGCTCGGCAACCAGAGCGAAGACTGTCTCTACCTCAACATATATGTGCCCGGTAGCGGTGAGTTCATTATCATGTACCAGGAGTGCAGCACTGACAAAGATGCCGCTCGGCATGTACAACGAGCTGCGCGCCACGGTGCCGCTGCTCGGCAACCAGAGCGAAGACTGTCTCTACCTCAACATATATGTGCCCGGTAGCGGTGAGTTCATTATCATGTACCAGGAGTGCAGCACTGACAAAGATGCCGCTCGGCATGTACAACGAGCTGCGCGCCACGGTGCCGCTGCTCGGCAACCAGAGCGAAGACTGTCTCTACCTCAACATATATGTGCCCGGTAGCGGTGAGTTCATTATCATGTACCAGGAGTGCAGCACTGACAAAGATGCCGCTCGGCATGTACAACGAGCTGCGCGCCACGGTGCCGCTGCTCGGCAACCAGAGCGAAGACTGTCTCTACCTCAACATATATGTGCCCGGTAGCGGTGAGTTCATTATCATGTACCAGGAGTGCAGCACTGACAAAGATGCCGCTCGGCATGTACAACGAGCTGCGCGCCACGGTGCCGCTGCTCGGCAACCAGAGCGAAGACTGTCTCTACCTCAACATATATGTGCCCGGTAGCGGTGAGTTCATTATCATGTACCAGGAGTGCAGCACTGACAAAGATGCCGCTCGGCATGTACAACGAGCTGCGCGCCACGGTGCCGCTGCTCGGCAACCAGAGCGAAGACTGTCTCTACCTCAACATATATGTGCCCGGTAGCGGTGAGTTCATTATCATGTACCAGGAGTGCAGCACTGACAAAGATGCCGCTCGGCATGTACAACGAGCTGCGCGCCACGGTGCCGCTGCTCGGCAACCAGAGCGAAGACTGTCTCTACCTCAACATATATGTGCCCGGTAGCGGTGAGTTCATTATCATGTACCAGGAGTGCAGCACTGACAAAGATGCCGCTCGGCATGTACAACGAGCTGCGCGCCACGGTGCCGCTGCTCGGCAACCAGAGCGAAGACTGTCTCTACCTCAACATATATGTGCCCGGTAGCGGTGAGTTCATTATCATGTACCAGGAGTGCAGCACTGACAAAGATGCCGCTCGGCATGTACAACGAGCTGCGCGCCACGGTGCCGCTGCTCGGCAACCAGAGCGAAGACTGTCTCTACCTCAACATATATGTGCCCGGTAGCGGTGAGTTCATTATCATGTACCAGGAGTGCAGCACTGACAAAGATGCCGCTCGGCATGTACAACGAGCTGCGCGCCACGGTGCCGCTGCTCGGCAACCAGAGCGAAGACTGTCTCTACCTCAACATATATGTGCCCGGTAGCGGTGAGTTCATTATCATGTACCAGGAGTGCAGCACTGACAAAGATGCCGCTCGGCATGTACAACGAGCTGCGCGCCACGGTGCCGCTGCTCGGCAACCAGAGCGAAGACTGTCTCTACCTCAACATATATGTGCCCGGTAGCGGTGAGTTCATTATCATGTACCAGGAGTGCAGCACTGACAAAGATGCCTCTCTGCGACGGGTAACTTGGACGGGGCAATAATAATAATAATAATAATAATAATAATATTCCACAACTATCACACAACGCCATCTAGTCCCAAGCTAAGCAGAGCTTGTGTTATGGGTACTAGACAACTGATAAACATACTTATATATTTCTAAATACATACATATTATAGATAAATTACACCCAGACACAGAACAAATGATCGTGCTCATCACACAAACATTTGTCCTGGGTGGGAATCGAACCCACGACCTCCGGCATAGCAGTTAGGGTCACTAACCACTAGACCAACAGGCCAGTCGAAAGAATAAATAGAAAGTTAGAAAGAAAGAAAGTTGAATAGAAAGTTTTGCGTATGGAAATGTGTCCCAAACTAGGATTCCTCCATTCTTGAGACAGAGACCTGCAGTTAAAGAAATTTCTGAGTTACCCCCAGAGTTTGGTGCCACCACCATGTTTTTTGTCAACCAAAAAATACTGTCGAGCTGACGACACCAAAAATAAATCAATGTGTCAAATGTCTATTTTTTTATCTCTGTTATGTGTGTCCAGGCGCGCGCGGCGTGGAAGCGCCGTACGCGGTGGTGGTGTGGGCAGGCGGCCCGTCCCACGAGTGGGGCACGGCCAACGCGCTGGACGGCGCCGTGCTGGCGGCGCGCGCGCACCTGCTCGTCGTCACCATCAACTATAGGCTAGGTTTGTTAGGTGAGCAACGGGAAACACGCTACTAATATTCCATTTTTCTTATTATCTAAAGGTTCTAGAAAGGACTGAAATTCATGTGGAGAGGCCGTTACAGCAATGCGTATCAACATCATTATAGAAGCGTTTTATAAGACGTCGAAATACCCATGACATACCATTCGTAGCTCGTAGTGGATTATCCCTCTACGCCATAGACTACTACGCCGTAGACTGCTACGTCGTAGACTGCTACGTCGTAGACTACTACGCCGTAGACTACTACGCCGTAGACTGCTACGTCGTAGACGCTAACGTAGCATACAAATCAGACGTGCACAAATCAGTCAAATTATTATTTCTAGCAATGAACATAATATTATGTTTTTTTGGTTTCTATTACATTGAATATTTGTGTAATATACTGTGAGCCTGTGTGTTTTCTACATAAAACCCCGCCTACTACGATCCTTATATTCTCTTTGTGAACTTCTTATATTCTGTTGAACTAAATACGAGTGAATCTATCAACTGTTTTTAGGACATTTTTCAGTATGTCTATTTTTCTTTTAGGTTATTTAACTCCGGGCGTGCGGTCCACGCCGGTGGCGGCGGCTGGCGGCGCGGCGGTGCTGGACGTGGCCGCCGCGCTGGGCTGGGTGCGCCGCAATGTTGCCGCGTTCGGCGGGGACCTGCGCCGCGTCACGCTGGCGGGACACGCGGCCGGGGCTGCGCTTGTCAATGCGCTGCTTATGCTGCCAGACAGTAAAGGTGAGGAAGTAGGATTTAATGATTTTAACATCATGCATGTAATATCGAAAGGTTTGGTAGACGTGTATCTAATAGTAGCCACATGTAATAGGGGGCGAGCTTATTGGCATCAAACGGGCACAAATCCAAACTCCGTGGCTGCTACTGAAAAAAATCTGTTGGAAAAACCCAGCAACACTTTGCCCGACCTGGGAATTGAATCCAGTACCAACTGTGCTCAACAGTCGCGCTTGCGACCACTTTATCAATGAGGCAGTCTTTTTGATTAATAAAATTAATTTATCAAATCTCAAATCCTACTAATATTATATGTTTGTGTGATGAGCACGATCATTTGTTCTGTGTCTGGGTGTAATTTATCTATAATATGTATGTATTTAGAAATATATAAGTATGTTTATCAGTTGTCTAGTACCCATAACACAAGCTCTGCTTAGCTTGGGACTAGATGGCGTTGTGTGATAGTTGTGGAATATTATTATATTATTATATTATTATTATAAATGCGAAAGTTTGTGAGGATGGATGGATGGATGGATGTTTGTTGCTCTTTCACGCCAGAACGGCTGATCGGATCTGAATGAAATTTGGCACAGAGGTAGATTATAGTCTGGAATAACACATGGGCTATATATTGTCCCCATATTAACTTAAGGGGGTGAGCAGTATTGCATTATCCATAATCCTCAACTGTTTTACACTTGATACTGAAAATACGAAATATCGCAAGGGACATCGAGTGTGCTGTGCAATTTTTCACTTTATGTGCCTGGTGCGAGCGTTGCAAATCCAAGAGAAAGCTGAAGTCCCTTACGTCATTTCAAATTTCCGGTATCGAACCACAATCGAAATGTCAACTGTCATACTTATATTAAAATAGAAGGTCTATTTCAAATTCTTTATCACTGGTGTTCGTAGCCTAACGGTACAGAAACTTACCTGTAAACAAAGCTACGCAAGTTCAAATCACAGTCAGAATTCACTTTTTTTGATGTTTTATAATGTTTTATTTCCAAAAATTTTAAACATGTTCGCGAGTTCGATCCCCAATCGGTTTTCACTTTTTGTAAGTTCCAGGTATTTGTTTTTATTTTGATGCTATACTATATGATTTTCAAATCAAATCAGAGTAGATTAATTAATAAAATCTTCTTTTCATTGTGAATACAATATTAAAAATCTGTAGACGTAGTAGAGTAATGTATAATTGAACATTTATTATTTAGAAAAAATAACGTTTTCTTTTTGTTGTGTTACAATCATTTTTAGAATTTTTGTATGTAGTCTGTGTGTCTTGGGTGTATTAGTTTATTATAGTATTATCACGTGTACATTTTAAAACTAATATGATTAGTTTTTGTTTTATTGTAATTGGTGCTCTCTATCAAAAGATATACGAATTTAAAGTATATTTGAGAAGAACTTATCATCATTAAGAAACATACATACAACGACATCTATTGCATCGAAAGGGTACTAATTAATAAATGTGTTCACAAGATAACTTTTAAATCGTCTTTTTCAAACAGTTACGATAACAAAATATACTCTTGATTAGTTTAAATAACGCTATTTTGTAAATCTACATAGGATTTTTTTTTGGAGGATGGGAATCATCAAATGACTCCTCCCGCTCTGGGCAGAGTGGTAGGGAATGCCAGAATTCTACTGACAAAAAACCACCCATGTTCCTTCTTTGCCGTCTGTGCTGGGGCCGCGATATCTCTTTCGAACAACCCGCAGCTGCCATATTGCTGACATCTATTTGAGGCGCGCGTGGAACACGAACGCGCCGTCGACACGGCCTGTCGTCGTCATAAGACGGGCGGATGGCGAGCTAGCCCACTACTTACCGTCCACATGTCCGCGCCTACGGTGGCCGGAAGCCATCACGTGGCCCCCGACGCCCGGAGCGTCTCCTGTTGCGGCTGGGACGAGAGGTTCTCTATCTCTCACATTACGCCACCTCCTTCGCTAGCATCACTGCTTCGCCGAAGGAGGCGACGGCATCCCATCCCCGCCAGACGGAAGGTGAGGGCGCCGTGGCGCCTCTCAAGCACACCTCAAAGAGGGGACTTACCACCACTGTGACTGTGCCCTGCACGGGGTTGCGACAGTCGCTCTCTCCATGTCGCCATGAAATCACACCGGGGGGTCTGTCCGCCTAGCGGCAACATGCCGCGGTAGCGGAGTGGGTAACTCCGCTACCGCGGCATGTAGTAGGCACTACATGCCGCGGTAGCGGAGAGAGCGCGCCATCCATGCAGGAAACTACATAGCCTAAGCCCTATAGTGTGTGTTTGCTTCCCATGCATTAAATTTTGGCAGTTTAACTTCGTCTTCGACAGATGGCATTGTTCATTTGACACCATTTACTGAATTGCGGTGTTAATATTTGTCGTGAATAGTCAACAAATACAAATTGACAAGTACACAGTAAGAAAAACAGCTGTAAAAACCTAAGTAATTAAAATTAGATAAGACCCACGACATAAATCTATTTGTTCAGTGCGGGGATCGAATACAGTACATCGTCGCAGCGTCACAGTCAAACGCCGAGGCACTGCGTCAACCGTGCCGTCTTATCGCTGTGGCTTCCTCGGGCATTGCTGCAACTTTGCTTAACAATGGCCAGATTGCTCTTTCCGTTTATAAATTGCCGCTGAATCTTACCCCAACTTGCAACATCACCAAAAATCTGCGACTGGCCATGGAAAGATGTCTTTGCAAATAAGCTGCTTTAAACAGGAGAGAGTCGAGTGGAATTAGATATAGATGCGTAAAATCCACTTTCCGAAGAGTTTTCCCATCCAATGCCAACAGAAGATGAACTTACCATGCACGTTTTCATAATTTGGAGTAATGTTCAAGCGCTATGTAATAGGGGGCGTTTGATGTCTATAGATATAATGTTGCCATCGACCGGGCACGAAAACCACGCTCCGTGGCCTGGCCTCTACTGCGAAAAAACTTTGCAATCAAACCCCGGACCTCATCCTCAGTAGTTGCACTCGATCAACGAGACAGTCACACATCAAAATTTCCCCGTGAACGAAGTCGCGGGTAGCAGCTAGTAAATTATAATTTGAAATATTCATTCACTTTCTCAATAACTTTAGCACTAGGCTCCACAATACAGCTTTGGACATGTGTGTGTGTATTTTTTGTTCCAAACATTTTTACAAAATTGTATAGAGTTGAAGAAATATTATTTCATGTAACACAATAAACATTTCGATACTTTATCTGCTTGACTTGTTGAACTGAAAAAAGGTAAAGGAAAAGCGTCAGTTCTTTATCTTGCGTTTTACCCTTTTTTAACACGAAACGCTAGAAAAACACCTTTTAACAGCCCTGAATATTGAATCTAAAAACGAGTTAAGTTACTCTTACAAACATATTTTCTTACATATTATGAAGTCTAGACTTCACCTGAGAAATAGCTATCTTTTTATAGCCGGGACTGATTGCGCCGCGCCACACTGAAATATTCCCAAAGCGATCGTTTCACAGGATATTGTATGACGCAGTGTCACGTATCAATTTAAAATCAAAGAGAAAAATGCGAAAATATCAGAGTTTTGACATTGTGATTGGGACAAGCAATTTATCTCTATGAACTAGCAATACATACAAAATTGAAAACAGAGACTGTTCAATACCTCATCTATGTTTGGCATATATTATGAGTTTCGATTGGGCTTGTTTTCGATTATGTATATATCGCTGTTATAGACTGAATTAATACGAAATGTTTGGTGTTGTGTGAATATCCCAGTACTGCATTTGAAGTCTATACCTAATTGTCTGTCGGGGCTCCGGGTTGTCCGAAAGAAATAACGCGGCCCTCGACACAAAGGGCTGAAGGAACATGGGTGGTTTTTAGTCAGTAGAAGTCTGACACTCCCTACTCCTCCCGCTCTTGGAAAACAAATATGGAGACTACAGTTTTGTTCTAAAATCCTATGCAATAATATTCGTGTCACGTACTACAAGTGGCATCAGGTGTTAGTAGTCACTCCGCATAAATTGCACACCCGCATACCTTGTTACCATACCCCACCAACGTTACTTCCTGCAGCAGTTGTCACCACTCATTATTTCCGCCAGGTCTGGTCTCCCGTGTCCTTCTGCTGAGTGGCTCAGCACTAAGTCCAACAGCCCTGGCACCCGACGCAGCGCTATCAAGGGAACACACTGCGCAGGCGCTGCGGTGCACGCCAGAGACCAGCAATGATGAGAACTGGTAAGGTTTCTTGTTGAAGTTATTCCGTTGTGTGAAAAATAGCTGAAAATTACATGTTAAATACGTATTCAGTTGTATTCGATGAGAAGAAAAAGTTTGGTCGTGATAAATAGTATTTGGTGATGATAATTGCATTCAGATCAGAAGCATCCATTATTGCTTAAACAGTAGCACTGTTTGAGCAATTAACTGTTTAACAATTAAATTCAGGGCACTTGTAATTTTGAAATTCAGCAGCCATCATCTGCCTAGTATTTTCCCAAGTATGTTAAGGTCGGCTTCCAGTCTTACCGGATGCAGCTGAATAGCAGAATCTTACATGGACCGATTCAGCAGATCTTTATCAAAATATTGTCCTAGGTTCGTGGAGTGCATCCGTGCTCGTCCTCTAGCAGCCCTGCTAGCAGTGGACGCCCCCCGCGCGCGCTTCCTAGCCGGCTGGGCCCCATCAGTGCCCGTCTCCCGCGACACACCCTCACAAGGCCAGGCCCCCACGCGGGCTCTCCATGCCAGTGAGGCCTTCCTGGACTGCGCCCTCGCCGTGGTCGTGGCCACCACTGAGAGCTACCAGTTCTTCAGTGAAGAGGATATTAGACACGGATTTGAAGAAGAGCATAGGTAATGTTTCCAAAACTACGTGGAGTTTATTTTTGTTATAAATGTGTCCTCAGCGTGTTATTTTTTTCCCTATGCTTTTCAGTGGTCTCTTATAACTTGTTTTATTATAACTGATATCTAAGTGCCGATCCTCGTAGAACTTGAATAAGATTATGTCTGGAACTTTAAAGAGACCTTTGAATTTGTTTCGGTGAATAGACATAATGAAATGAAATAATAATTAAACAGCATTTTTATTAGTTCTTCCATATTGCATGCTTTTTTCTTTATATCCTCTGATCTGAGGACCGAAATTTCGAATTAGATGACTTCAAAATTGTTTAGTTTCGATTTCCTTACGCATATTTTCCTGGCCCAGGAATCGCATCCTCCGCACATACGTCCGCAACGTGTACCGCTTCCACCGCAACGAGATCTTCGCGGCCATCCGCAATGAGTACACGGACTGGGAGAAGCCGATCCAGCATCCCATCAACATCCGCGACGCCACACTGGAGTCGCTCAGTGACGCCGCGGTCACTGCACCAGCGCTCAGGGTCGCGCAGCTGCACGCCAGGAGAGGCGCCAGGACATACTTCGCACATTTTGCGCATCAAAGCAAAGATGCTGATTACCCTCAGGTTAGTTGGAAACTGCAAAGGTTTTATTCCGGGTAGTTTTGAGATTGGCAACCAAAATGTATGCTAGATACACAGCCAATTTGGTTGCTTGTGGTTTCAAGTTTACACAGTATATTTTGACTTCGTTAGCGACAAATCGGCTGTCAAAATGCAAGCTTTCCTTTGTAAAGATACATGATTAAGTAATTACGTCGTAATTCCATATCAAAACAAATTAATCGTAATTAATGTAGGTGGTTAAATGACCGTGTTTGCGACAGGCTCATTATAATACGTGAATGAATTAGGGAGGTGCGAGGTCATTAATTTGGCACAATCTACATGATCGTGGAATTTGTCAAAACTTCCTCCTTTGATGAATATTAGCTCATTTGCATTCTCACTAACATCATAATATTAAAGTTAAATGAATAATTTAGCAGTAATTTATTGCTCCACGCAATTATTAATTCACACACTGTTCGCGTTATCGTGAAATACATATTGTTTGGAAGTCAAATTAGCTGGTTTGGTCCTAATTAGGTCACTATTTTATTCAAGTTTTAATTAATAGGGTAATGCAGTATCATAACTTTAAATGTTCTATACTAATTTAGCCATAAAACCTTTTTCCTTCCCATTAGCGTCTAGGCAGTGTAACAAGTGAGACGCTCCCATACTTCCTGGGTCTACCCCTGGTGGGAGGCATGCAGTATGCTCCTCGGAACTACTCGCGTGGTGACGTAGCAGTTGCGGAGATGGCTGTCTCACTCCTGGCTGCATTCGCCAAGACTGGGGATCCAACTCCTCGCGTGGATGAGAGGCACCATGATGTGACCAGCTGGCCCAGATATGAAATGAACACGCAACAGTATTTAAGTATAGGTAAGTGAATCCTATCTTTAATAATTAGCTTAAATAATAAATGTGGCACGACCAATATACTACACGGTCAATAAGTTTTCTTAAAACTTTTTCTTTTAAACTATTCAACACGAATTCAAAATAGTACAGTATTTAATGAGAGCCGATAGAAGAAGTTCGAACCTCGCATTGAAACAACAAAAATAATCCACACCTCAAAATTCCCCGTCATATGGGAACGTTTCCATATTTTGATGGCAACTTAACTCACTTATGCCAAAAACAGCTCCATAAATAGGTTAATCAAATTCATTGTAATGAAAGTCGCAAGTCGCGCCCGTACAAAACAACCCCGAACAGAATAACAGAGGGATTTTTCATCTAAACTGATCTGAAAATAAAATCTCGCACGGCACGAAGTTAATCAGATAAAGCGCCATTCAAAGTTTGGGCGGCCATATTGTGTCGAAACTCGTTATTTTTACGATCTGTTTCCCAGCGAATGTGCGTGTTTTCTTCCCTTTCGTTCTCTGTAAGGGGTTTACAACTTTTTTAATCCTTTCGTTAAGGTGCTTGTTTGGTTTAGAAGCGCGAGTTGTTTCGGTTTTCCGAGTTTGTTTCAGTAAATTGAAAATACGACTTTCTTTGCTTACGACTTTTTTTTGCAAAGATGTCAATGCTTTTGATTTTATTATAATTGGCAGTCAATTAATTTGTTTGATGTTCAATCTCGAAGTCACCTGATACTGCGATTGATTGTTTAGTAATCACTTGGGAGCGATTCTCTCTCTTCCGTGTCACACCTTTGTTTGAAGTCGAATTTAATTGGTAGGGACTCGGTTTTGGCAGTAATTTGATTTACGTAATTGCACTTTCCTGGTTTCGTTTTCCTCCGAGATTGTTTTATTAATAAGTGATAATATTAAGCTCCAAAGTTCCACTTTCTTATATTCTCGAATCAAACAGAGATTAATGAAGTTACTTTCACCATCTGTGGTTGTTGGATCTCTGGGCGTGGTGGATTATGGTCCACTTTCTAACTACATTACATCTGTGGTCTTTTAAACCAGGTACTAAGCTGCGAGTGAAGAGTCACTACCGGGGCCACAAGATGGCGCTGTGGCTGCACTTGATCCCACAGCTGCACCGGCCCGGCGCCGCACCACGTCATCACCAGTTCAGGTCCATCCATCCTGACATGTTCGCAGGTCAGTTGAGCTCTTAAGCTGCGTCACATTTCAACGGATTAGATTCTAAAGATATTATATTAAAATTTTCACATGTGCTACTTTTCTGTAATGGTCCGTTAAAATGTGGACACAGCTTTAAATTTATATGATTTCATTAATTTTATGTACTACCTTCAACATATTAAAATATTTCGTAATATCATTTTTCGCCTCTTGTTTACATTTACGTAAATAATATCTTTAAGCCACTCTTTACACAAATAAATTTCGTAGAAATAAAATGTATATTTGTCACAAGCAATGGAACGAATGAAATTCTCTTAATTGTATTTTAAAATTCATCAGAGTAAATAATTACTTCGAAAGTGTTTAAAACCAGCAAACCGAATGAATAAATCAAAACATAATGCCCATTATGGAGAACGTTCGCTGAATAAAGTCTTAGCTACTCCTTATTCGTAGTGAATAGCCGCCAAAATTTGGCCAATCACGGCTCAACGTAGGCGCAGCTTTAATGGAAAGCAAATTGGTAACGTCTACCGCTGTTTAAATTGAGCATGCCTTATTATCCAGAACCATTAGTGCCATTTCCTGGCGCGGCGCGTAAACGGAACGCCCTCATTAACCGCTTCCCCTGCCAATGGGGAGCGTTATAAATGTTCGGAACACTATAGCGAGCGCGTGAGCGGAATCAACAGCCGAACTTAATAACACGCGTGACATTATATTCATTGGAAGATACGTCACTGAAAGGATTCAAGTTTACTAACATATCCACACTAAAGGTGCTGTATGACGCTCTAGTCAGAAGTCACCTTGAGCACAGTGCCGTCATTTGGGCTCCACATGAAGCGAAATATAGTGTCATGTTGGAGCGAGTCCAAAATAAGTTCACACGGCACTTGTATTTTAAATTGTATGGGGTATATCCATTTTACCCATTAATGTACCCTACACTATTTGTACTGGGCATGGTGGGGTATAATGAGCTCAGGGTGCGCCGGGAATTTAGTCTAGCCGCGTATGTAGTAAAACTACTGCGTGGTGCAGCTCATAACCCCGGAGTGCTGCGGCACTTGAACCTGTGTGTGCCGGACCAATACGTGTGGAGGCGACGGCGCCCACCATTGCTAACCGTGCCTGTGGCCAGAACCAATCTCCTGGCTAAGACCCCTCTCACTCGAACAATCCGCATAGTGAATGAGGTTCACGAAAGAATCGACATTTTTTCGTGTAATTTGAGAGAATTCGCAATAGTTCTGTTGAACGTAATTTGTTATATTTTAGTTTAAGGAACTATTAGTTGATATGTAGTAGTAGTAGAATAGATAATTGTGTTGTATTCCTGTTTTTTTTGTTTTTTAGATTTTATTTTCATTTCGTAGATTAATTTGTAAGAAACCTGTATTGTTAGGTTAACTGATGGATTGCCATACTAACGCATTAGGTTTAAGACCTGTAATGTTAGTTGTAAGTAAATAAATAAATAAATAAATAAATAAGTTTGGAAGCTCAACACACTTTGAATACTAAATAACAGACACGACGCCTGAGAGATATTTTACTAGAAATCTCTTGAAGCGAGATAACTTGATTCTGTACAAAGACACACGCAACTATTTGTTAAGCGCTCCGCGTCTCTTTTGTATAAAATTTTGCAGACATTACTCAGTATAATCGGTACTTAGGAGCGGAGCCATTAGGCGAATGAGGTCTCTCTAGAATTTATAAAAATAAAAATTGTCGCCAAAATATTTGGTGGTGAAGTGATTAATGGTGGAAGGTGTCACGAATGAAAATAAATCGATCAGGGAGTGTTTCGGGGTGGCTGTTGGGAACTCGGGATGTTATTAATTGTCCCGCGAATAGCTGGAATTCCTCCATAATGAGCGGTATGGGAAGAATGGCGCGGTCGGCGGGTACAATGCGGCCTTTGTCACGGTCTCACGGACAAGTTCACTGGCTGCTCCCGTCGCCGTCGGGACACAGATACAGACACGCATACAATCTTCAAATGCGTATATTGTTGCGTGTGAGAAGTGCTCTTTAATGCTCGCGTGTTCAGAATTGTTTTCTGAAGGATATTTACGAGCACTCCGTTTTGCGAGATTTTTATGAGCCCTCTTTACGCTGTTAGACATCTCAACCCTCGTTTTACATACAACACTAAATTGGTTATGTTTACATATTTATTTGCTTACATTTACAACCCGGCTTTATGCGCTGCCAATTACACTGATTAAATTCCAAGGAGTACAAGGGCGCAGCACAATTATTTTCTTCATAACGCGTCAGTGGACCACGTGTTCTAATAATTTATCCTCCATTGACCGGAATTGTAGAACAAAACCAGTAATTAACCTGCTTGATAAACCAAAAGCTCTCCCAATGTTTCCCGATACACGGCGTCATTTCCGTGCGCCGTCACTTGCCTGGTTCTACTGAAGCTAATTTATCCGCCATTGTGGCCGGCCGGGTAGTTGTGCCCGGCGCCCGATCGCCTTTTGTTTTTGAGCAATCGCTCGCAAATTAGCGCCGTGTCCAGCCAGTCACATTGTCTAGTGTTGAGCAGAATAGAATGAGTGCGTAGACGTGTTCACCATTTCTGTAGCCTTTTGAAGATTGAATTTTGTTTCAGTTCGGAAATAGTGATTACCTATTCGTGACATAAAGGGAGTGGTTTTATTTAAAGTGAAATGAAATCATATGAATGGGTGATTTGAATGTGTACGTAACACGCCAGAATACATACCTACATACCTGTACCGATTCACACACCTACTAGTATGTAATATATTTAAATGGTTCTCGTAATTCGTACACAACTCGAATTACGAACGCGTTTAGAGTATCATCAGATTTAGAATTCCAAATTTAGATAAAATCACAGGGGGATATTTCAATCATTCTCCAAGACAAGAAAAATAGTGCAAAACCGCCAACCCAGTTGGAAATAGAACCACTATTTTCTTACAAAAGTCTAGCTCTAAATCTTAACCATTAGTTAGAATAAAGTGTTCAAATAAAAACACTATCTTGGCGAGAATAGAGTGGCAAACGAGCGCGTTAAAGTGTCGATAACTGCGCGGTGGTGGAGAGATGCGGCGGGTTCCCGCAGGGTGCTTTGTTCTGCCCCGGACCGCCCGGCAGGGCTGCCAAACGTACCGAAAATCATTGCAATTCAATATCATAAGAAACGAAAAAGTTTGATTGGATGTCCTTTAATGAATTCCGGATAAAATGTTCAGAAAATTGAGCTGGGAGTTTTTAACTATACGGAGCTTAAGAATTCGTTGGGAATTTCGAAGTTTAACTTTCACGTTTCTTTTTTAACTTTACTAAAACCGACTTGTCGATTTTGTAATTCAGTCGCTGAATCAGTTGCAAAGAAATTGAATTTATATCGAATCTCAGGAGTTTTGCTACGAAACAAATCTTTGTTTAACGTGATAGCTAATCATCGATATTCCCCTCATCTCACAAGGTAAATCCAAGCCACAATAAGTGTGAACACTAACCCATGGCTAGTTCATCCCTAGCGCAACAAAAGAGATCGTGCGGCGGCTCCAACAATCGGGCTTTGTGCGCGTGGGCACAACTTGGGACCGCATTGTGTCATCCTGGCCCATTCATTACCAGCCTTTGATAACTTCAGGGATCGCTTTCTTCTTCAGATACGTTCTATACTGGTTGCTGTTTACTTCACCATTCAATTGGCACTGTATTGAATTTCATGCGGATATCTTATTGTGAGATGGGTACGAATTTATAACTAGTTATGTTATCTGTGGGATCTTGGTTTTAAATCCAGAGAGCATAGACAATGACTGTGACAGTTTAATAAAATAGATAATGGAAAAGTCAAAACTGTATTCGAATGACACAACCTAATGTCAATCCTGTTGAAATTCGTTGTTCGTTTTGTCAAAAATAAACAGTTTTAATATTATTTCTTATACACTGTATTTAAGTCTTATTTTATTCGGCTTTCGATTTCAGAACTCCAAACAAAACGTAATTAAGAGAAACATTCCTAAAATCAAAGCGTCTACAACTATATAAACGAGGTTTATTTCAAACAATGTTACCTTATTAAAATTCTACGCGATCTTCAGATACCTGATGAAAGCACTTTATTTAATTAGGTATTATACTACATTTACTAACCTAACATGTTGAGCCTAGGCATAAAAACTGACAAGGTTGTTCATTAAATTCTTGAGGATTAATTAGAAGAGCAATTTTAAGCTATCAAGCCCTTGCCTAATTAGTACCTAGTAATTGGGTCTTTTGATATAATGGTACGCGTATGTTGACTACTTTGGCTTAGATTACTGAGTTCTCAGAAAGAAAAGCTAAGACATAAATTATAACTACATTATGCCTGGTAATAATAAGACATAATAAAAGGTAAAGTATCACCGGCACGACGGTGGTATAAATTGGTGTAATAAAACGAAGAGGTCAATTTACCACGACATCTCAGATGAAAGACAAAGAAGCGACAATTTACCTACTTCGTGATTATATAAAACCAAAAACAGCTATTTGAGTACCGTGGTAACCGCGCCCCGTCACAAGTTTTTTTCTCTCAAGCAAACATGAACATTTGATTTCATCATCACAGCTTTCAAAACAGTGAAAAAGGTTTTTGTGAAGATTTGAAAATTTTATAGCGAGTATAGGACAACTCTCACTGTACCTTCGTGGTGGTTTATGACTTTACAAAGAGAAGGCTGGGTCCCTGCAGTCAAATTTTTATGATTTATTAATTAAAACTTTATGCACAAGTAGTTTAGTCCGTCAGTTAGATTATCGAAAAATATTGGATACGTGTATTTTGTTTGATTAAATTAATAAAAATTGACGAAAATAAAGCTTGTCAAATATCATGGAGTGGGGGCTTTTGACGTTATAGTCTGGTAAAAATGGAACGAACTGTGACGTCGCACAACTTTTCGAAGCAATATGGACATTCAGGTGGACCACGGGCAAAAATAATTGCCCGTAGTACACCCAGGTGGACTAGGCGGATGGACCACGGGCAATAAACGATTGTATCGTCTTCATTTTTTGTTTACGTGAAAAAAGAAAAAATACGTGTTCAATATTTTTTGGAAATCTATCTGACGGAATAATTAGTTTTTTTTTGTTAACTACCCTATTCATTTGGGGTCGGCGCAGTATGACATCTTCTACATGACATGTAAAGAATAATTAAATTTTTAATCGTTTCTCTTCATAGGTGAAATATTCCCAGAGCTGTACACCACCACATCAGCTCTGGATTATGAAGAGGATAGTACTGAGGCTGACGAAGACTCCTCTGAGGTTGAGGAGTGTGAGCCGTCCCCCTCCCCGCGCCCCGCACTCTCCGCGCTGCCTGCGCCACAACCATCGCCCAAGGAAGACTCCTTGACTAACCTGGACTCCCAGTACTACAGGTTAGTACCATTACTTTAACAAGTTTTCAATAGTACATTGTTATCCAAGGGGTGAAAGTGACTTATTTAGTCCCGAGACGGGGTTTGGCGCCCGTAACGTAGTGAGGGTGCTAATAGTTCGAGGGACTAAATAAGTAATTTACCTAGTCGAGGTAAACACTGTGCTTTTCATTACAAATACGAGGAGAGTAAAACTAAGAACATACATTGTTTAGCTAAAGAAAAAAAACTGGCCAAGTGCGAGTCGGACTCGCACATGAAAGGTTCCGTACCAAAACGGTATGCTATAATTTATACAATTTCTTCTACGGGCCATTGAAACTTGACCTCTGGATTGTATAGGCGCTCATACGATTCATGGACCAAATTATATTGGTTAACTGCTGTTTCCATCTGTTGTTTCCATCCAAGTTCAAAATGATTTTTCTAAAAAGTCCTTATAAAGTTCTACTTTCTAGATTTTTTTCATATTTTCTAAACTTAAGGTTCAAAAGTTAGAGGGGGGGGGGACACATTGTTTTTTACTTTTGGAGCGATTATTTCCGAAAGTATTGACATTATCAAAAAATGATTTTAGTAAACCCCTATTCATTTTTAAATACCTTTCCAAAAATATATCACACGTTAGGGTTGAAATTAAAAAAAATCACTTACCACTTTACATATAGAGGGGGCTACCCTAATAAAACATTTTTTTCCAATTTTTATTTTACCACTTTGTCGGCGTGATTGATACACATATTGGTACCAAATTTCAGCTTTCTAGTGCTAACGGTCACAGAGATTAAGCGAGGACGGACGGACGGACAGACAGACATGGCGAAACTATAAGGGTTCCTAGTTGACTACGGAACCCTAAAAAGAGTGTTGATCGGATTGTCGCTTTCCCGCTTATTTTATTTTTTTATTCCTCTGGTCGTCCAGCTATACAGTACAGCCAGTATTTTTCATGTTAATCATTTAAAAAAATGGCAAAGATTTTGCCGAAACCTATTTTATTTTAGAGAAATAATTAAAACTAAATAATATAATTATATTCTTAAGTTAACTTTATGTTATTTTAATTTTAAATCGCGCTGAGATTTAGTGGCTGTATAAAAAGTTGGAACATGGTTCAATAAAAATGTGAAAATATACCTAGGTTTTTTTAATAATTTGACAGCTGTCAGATGAAAGCGATTCTCCCTAGGCCTGAAAAGTAGTACTTTCAACCCGCTCCGCAGGCATGTTATGACCTATTTTCAGCGTATGAATAATGAAAAATATTTGATGTGTTAAATCGTAAGCCATTTTGTCTACATTCAAATAATATAGGAATACTTTTGCAACTTTACAGGAACTTAACGAATAGGTCTAATAAAAAGTCTTATTGACGTAAATTGCGGCTTCAGTCCAAAGTCAAACAAATAAATGTTGAATTTTGTATACGCTTTCATTGTTAAAAATTCAGCTCACCTTTAGAATAGAATTATTTACTCAAAACATCGTCAACTCTAAAAATAACGGAGTATTTTTGTGCCGCGGATCAACAGTATCGTATGCCGCGGGGCACACTGTTACACATAATGAAGTAATGCCTATGTGACGCAAAATTTGCGTCCAATTAAGGAAGCTACATTCTGTATTTCTGTAAAGCTTTTATAGGAAAAAATGAAAGAAGCGCCATTGAGGGAGTTCTTTAAGCTGCACAAAAATCATACGTAACGATGTTTCCCCTAATAAGATAAACAAGTAACGAAATAAGAATTTCTTGAAAACGTTGATCTTTTGGTAGGTACCGCCGAGGCACACAAAACAACGGTCCCTCGACACGACGAGCGAGGTATAGCCGTCCATACGTAATAGTCCTGAACTGTTATGTATTGTTTTCGCTGTCATTAAGATGTTGATCCATTTCTGAAGTCCTCTTCGCTAGTTGTGATCTCAAGTTTTTCTTCAGTCTCCAAACTTGAAACAACACTCGAAGTTTCTCAAAGTTTCACAGAGACATTCTGCTTTTCGTATACATGTTTTTATCATCGCTGAAGTTGGGGAACAGCAGCCATTTTCATCGGATGTTTTGGAAAAGTTTGCTCTAGTGACCAGACGAATATTACTCTCGCATTTTGGAAACGGCATAATAATGAGCATTCAGGCTTATACGGCAACTGTTTGTTGTTGTTATTATCATTGAGTTTAATTAAGCAGTGACCTTGTCGGCTGGCTTCCATTCAATTTGATAAACAGAGCAACGAGACGGAACAGGATAACGATCAGAATACACAAAGTGTTTCTCACGAACGTTGTTATATTTTCATATCATGTAAATTGTGTGCGCGAGGGTCGCAACTCCAGCCCCGCAGCCCCGAAGCGTCACCTGAACCTCGGGCAGGACTGACTCTAAACAAGATTGATCGGAGCGTTTTGTAGCGAGCCTCGTAATCTCGCTAATGTGTTTACTTACCTGTTTACCTTCCTGAATTCTGTCCCTTTTGTCTCGCATATAATGTCTTAATGCCGAGCCATTTCTCAAGGGGAGCGTTTTTTCCTCCAGACAACTGGATACTGCTGATAATGGTAATGGATGGCGCCGAACTTCGGACTGAATTAACTGGACGCGCGTCACTCCGGAAATAATGATAGTAATATTTCAAACAGATGCGACGAGATATTCATATTTTTCTGGCACAGTTGACATTTTGGGTTGATGTAACCAAATTTATGCATCGCCCTTCACTTGCTTAAGGACAATTTGATATTCTGAAGCGCCCTCAATATTTCCTCTCGGTTTTTAAGAAAAAAAGGACCCAAAAATAATGTTATTGTGTTTCTTTTGTATAAGCTGTTACAAGATATTTTTCTTGGATTATCTCTAATTACTTTTGGTCCGCTTATTTATCATGTTGATCTTGAATAATGTTGTTGTTTGCGTGTCGTAGTTACACGGTGGCGCTGGGTGTGACGGTGGGCGCGGGCTGCTTCCTGCTGGCGCTGAACGTGCTGGTGTTCGCCGGGATCTACCTCCAGCGCGGTCGCCGGAGAACTGCCCACCGCCGTCCACGGAGAGAAGGTCAGGAATATAAAAACCTCTCAACATAATTGCTTGCCCAAGACAGAATGACTTAGGGATCCAGCTAAGTCATTACAAAAAGTAACGTTACGCAAAAAGGTCTGAAATTGTTTCGTCTAAAGGAATGAAAAAACTCCGAAGTGAAGCGTCGCGTGAACCGCTTATCTTTCCAGCTCAATGGAACGTGTCAACTGCAGGAAACGGTTCCATTCTAAGATTATTGTAAACGATTTATCCCAACATAATAATATTTATGTTCGTCGCTAACTTCGTGTAGGTTCAAGGCTATGAATATTCGAAGGGAGCAAAGTAAACACATTTTTTACATGGAAGCAAAAAAGACGTCATATCTAAAACCCATTTTTTATGAGCGACCACTTGGGAGCAGACCGTACTATAAACTACGCGTACGATTCTCACTTAACCGCGACGGGTCCACACTGCTCCACGCTGGCCCACACTGGCCCACGCTGGTAAATTATACAAGTTATGTCGATTCCAGCAGAGAGACTTTGTTATTCATAGCCAATGGTAGGGACCGTGGACCGGGTATAACTCACGCGCTATTTGATCTGCCAGAATGATGGCGATAGGCAACTGGCTGTCGTTTTTATGTCATCAATTGTGGTGACCGTTATTGAGGAATATGGTAAACAGATTGATGTGTACAACGCTTTTCAGTGCGTTTTGTTTTACTTATGTTTCGGATTGGTCTCGTGTTCCTTTGACATTTTATAGTGACCCTGAGATGTTAGAATATTATTTTATGACTTTATCCTTCACTTTACTAGCCCCGCGTTTACAACCTGATACAAGTTTTGATACTTGTTATTTTCAACAAATCTTGTAAAAGAAAACATCAAGACCATGTTTGTGAAATACTAATAATAATTAATTAATAATAATTATTAATTAATTTATGTACTGACTTTGTTGGAAAGTGTTGTCAACTATTTTGTTCAAGTATTACAACTTGTTTTATGCGGAGCCTAGAAAAAAAAACACACTGTGTATAATACGTTGTTGTAACAGACGTGGCATAAGACGCTTTCCAATACTCAATTTTCCACTACACTGAATTGATAGGTTAATTTTCCACCCAAGTAGTCCATTCTTTAGAAAACCACTACATTTATTTATTCAGTAGCCACAGGCAGGATGTCTCCATAAGGCGGAGACAACTATAATATTTATTAGGGACGTGCCGGCGATTTATTTGAGGCGCACGAGGCGACTGCATTCACGTGCCGACTCAATGCACTTCCCGATCCGAAGCCACTCGACCGCTCGACCCGGACGCCCGGACGTTCTGTGCGGTTCTAGTATTAAAATTCCGAATGTTATTTTCTTTTTGAAAAGAAAACGTATTTTACGTCTGTGTTTTATAGTCTATTCTGATTTATGTTTTATATATTGTATACTTTAAGTCGTTTCAAAGTGTTTGCTTTACCTGCTTGAAACTATATAGAAACTATTGCAAGTACAAAGGAGTTGTGAAAGTATGCCATGAAATCCGAATACAATTCGGTAATACCTAAGAACAATTTTATTAAGTCAATACTTTTTTTGATGATATCCAGAGTTAGGATCAGTTAAGTATAAAAGATTATATGGTAAGAAATAGATCGACTAATGAATTGACGAATAAAGACATAATACACCTGCTCCACATTAATTGCGATAAGAACTGAGGAACGGTAAGGACACTAAGCTCAAAGTATTACTTCAAATCAATACAAGTAAGGTTTCCCTCGCAGGGAGTTGCAACAGTCGCAGCGGAGCCTCCCTTAGCAACGAGCCAGCCTCCATCACCTCGCCACGCAAGAGCACTCTTAAGGTAACCATATCGTTTTAAACGTGTGAAATTATTAGGGTCAGATAAGCAGTCGCTTCAGATAGAATTCTTGTATGTACTCAAATTCATCTAGTTATACTAAAAGCTGACTTCAATATATTATGTAGTTGGGTGAAAATTCGCGAAATTTTGAAGTGATTTATCATGCGTCTCTCATCATCATCATCATCATCCACAGCCCCACTTAACCCACTGCTGGGTTTATAGACCTCTCTTTGCTTGTGCTAAGCTCGACGCACTTGTGCCTCATTCAGGATATTCCCGCGATGGGAACAATAGCGTCTGCCCACTAGCTCTAAAATTTCTGATAGACACTCTGTCTCCCCAAACAGTGTCTGCCACTCAGCTGATGATGATGACACCTGGCCATCAACTAACATATCTTTCGATTTCCACAGCGCAGCAGCGAGTCAGAACTCAAAGAGAGGCCGAGCAGCGCCGGCGCCGCGCCTCCAAAAAAACGCGTCCAGATCCAAGAGATATCAGTGTAGACGACTTCTAGACTAACACTGGACATTGACTGATTAACACACAGCTTCTTTTCTTCATAGAAACCAATCAGAAGGATGATACGTTCAAAATTACAAACACTATTTCTATAATTCATGAAATAATTGCCAATATTGATTGAAAAGATGCAGCGGTTGAAGAAGACATTGTCATAGCAGAAATCAAGATAATAATCGTGCAGTCTTAGTTTTCATGTGGGTGTAAATATTTCTGACGATACTTTTCGTCAGGCTTAGATTTTAATGTGACGCCAATATAGACGGCACTTTATGTGAGTGAGTAGTTGTGACAAGGAAACTTTTAAACGTGAGTGATCTGGGTCCCTGTTGAACTAAAACAACGTTGACCTACGTCGGTGAGATAAAACCGGTTTGTGCTCGACGTTCTCAGTGGCCATAAGTCTATGATAGCGAGTGTGTATTGTGAACGTATTCGTGAGATTGTTGTGGCGTATCGTAACGTGAGATGCTCACGGCTCAGCGGATGCTGCGCTCCGCTGATCGGTTGCAGCGATGGATGCTCTATATACTACATAATATACATATGTGACCGTGTGTACGCGGCTCAAAGGGTTTTCTTCACTGCTGGAATACACTGCTGGCTTACACAGACCCAATCCGCTCCAATCACGAGGTCTGACTCCACAATCGGCACGTCTGTTGTCTGCCATTACGGTAAGGGTCGTGTATTCCGGCACTCGTGTATCTACCTCCTGACCAATTTAATGGTTTAGTGCAATTACTGTTTTAGTTAAATCTTCGTTATTGTTAATCTTGAATTTCTATGTATAGTCTACTTCAGTGTCTAGACACCTCTGTTAACAAACTGTTTCTATATTATGTGATAGTTGAATATTTAATGGAATCGATGTTTGAGTTGTGAACTCTGTTTAGATTTTTTTGTAAAGACTTGTTGTACTAATCTGTACATAATAATAATATAGACCGATATAGATATCTCGAAATCAATTTTCTGGAAGCGATGCCGTATGATTAACTCTGTATATAACTACTATTAGTTTCTACTAAATAACGTTGTAAATATTAGATTGTCGTGAATATCTGTGAACTCTGATGATTTTATCATCTATGAAAGGAGGTTTTATTAAAGACCATTTTTCCTGAACTCTCGACTTTCATTTATCTCTTTCACAATTTGGCCTTTCTAACTACTGAGGTTAAGTAAGGCCAGACAAGGTGGGAATGAACGTTACATAAAATGCATAAACGATATTTTATGAAATTTCACTTGAACAAACACTTAAGTCAGATTATAAAATTGATATTTAGTTTATAAATTTGCTTTGATTCTAGAAAACAAAACCGTTTAACAAAAAATAATTAAAAGTAATTTAAAATAATAAATCCCTTTTACACGCGTAAGATGGTGGCGATAATTTAGAAGTTAATTAATTTAAAAGCGGCGCGTTATCGCGATCGCGGCGCAAAGGTGACTGCGCGGAAACCATAGACGCTTACCCCCAGCTAAAGTTTTAATGTCTCGCCACAAGTAAAAAAATTTAAATCAAGAACTCCTACCATCAACAAAATTATGTTGATCTTTACTGTACAGGATTTTCAGAACGCGCACCTTTTTCAGCTTTTATTATCGGGGCCCCAAGTTTGCGCGGATAAAACATCCTTTAGATTTTGATAAATCGCCTAAAAGGTCGCGATAAAATTGGGTTAAAAATTACGGGGCCATGTAACTGAACTTTGAATCTCGACGTGAAATCTCGCCAAATTATTGGGCAAAAAAAACAAGGAAAAAAGTCTGAAGAAAAGTGCCATAAACACTGCAAAATGAAGGATTTGATTCAGCATACAAATGGGTAAATCTGTGTTCAAAATTTTGACAAAAACTGTAAGAAAATACTTAAAGAGAGACTTGAAGTTATGATTGTCGCGGACGGCGAAAAATGTGGAAGTTTCCAGACGAAGTTAGTGATTCAACGACCTAGAACAGTTTGGAGCTCAGGATTAAGATATGAATCTCTGCCAGAGATAAACTTTGCGAGTTTTTCTTTTTTAAAAGAGTACCTAATCTATAGAGCCTCGAACCTTTTGAATAATTTTCCTCAACACGTTTTCTTTTCGGCTTATTTTGATCTCACCTTATTTATTTTCTACTCATGTTTAGGGTAAATGATTTTTAAAGATTTCCTGTAGCTTTGTTGTACTGAGAAGCCTGATGAGATTTCTCAGTAATGGAACATGTAAGGCGTTGAAAGAAATAATATGGGGTAGGTAGAAGGCGCTCAACTAAGTCAAACTTTGGTAAGTGCTAACCATTAGTTTCACTAGTGCAAACTATAATAATGTATTATTAAAAGTTATTTCTACCTATTCAAACCGCCTTCTTACTGGCAAACGCTACGACGGTGGAGCAAAGTGTATTATGATTTTTCCGATAGGAACTTCTTATAAACACCGGGACTCATGATTTGTAGCAATAGGCTCGCGCCCTATATTTAATATAACAAACCACTTCCAACCAACAGATCCATTATCCAAAACGCTAACTGAAAACGGTACACACCTGAAATTCAACACAAAACAAGAACAAAAAATACCGTTAAAACTTTGATTACTGGCAACCATACAAACCGAACAAATGGCCAGGTTTATTAAATTCGCGCACAAAAAGCGAGGGAGGCACCGCGGCCGCCTCCAGCCTCCGTAGAACAATCGCTATTGAACTCACGCCGTTTATTGTACGCCAAATGAGAGTGCACTTAATTTATGATCCGGCCGTGAATGCTGAGAAGCCCGGGTGGCCCGGGTGGCCCGGAGCCCGGGGCCCGGATCCCGGCGGGCGCGGGATCATCAATCAGCGGTGCCTTCATGGAAATGAGATATCTTACAGTCATTTGAATCAAATGTGCGAAATGGAGATTTTGATGTGAATTTTACTATTGTTGAGATGAATCTGTAACAATTTGCTGCAATGAATTGTTATGGGAAGGTTGTTTGTGACAAAGGTAGGAATCTTTGCGATATAGAAGTATAATTATCTTGTCGCAGTCGTAGTCGTTTTTGTTGTTAAGTTTATGAATAAACTTTTGGTTCTTGAACTTGATGAATGTATTTAGGTACTTTACACTTACAGGATTTGTTAATTATTAAAACTGATAATGCTACGTCCACCATTTCTCTGCAAGAACCACAGTAGAGGAATCAGTACGCACATTATCATAAACTACATATTTAGTTATCTTTGCCTCAAAACTAACATTAAACCAAAGCACACTGATCTTCTACAATCCGTAACACTATAGACAAACATGTACCCGTTTACCACACCCATATCCAGACCCGATCCATCGCCACACTAGCACCATAACTTCATTTCCTTACTACTCAAAGGGTGTTGCTTTCCTAGTATTTCCGAGTCCCAGCTCATTCGCACCCTGAGTGCTAGCCGGGGGCCTGTCTGTCGGGACGGGAATACGGGATAACGCCGCACCATTGTGTCACATCTCTAAAGCTAACTTTGTATTTGGCGACACACGTCCCGTCTTAGAAACGGTAAAGGTGCTTACATCTCTGTTGTAAAATTAGACTTTGAGATGCTATTAGTCTTAGCATAAAAAGTGTTGAAATAAAACTTTTAGGGTTGTTTCTTTTTATGTAACGTTGTCTATTACGTTGTATATTTTGGAGGGGCTTATGGCGCGGGCGATCTTTAAAGTTAAGCAACGTTTGCTGAAAGTCAGAGGGTGAAAGTTTGACAGCTGATCTTGCCAAGGGTTATCGTCTAAGGCACCCAGTAAAGATTGTAGTGGTCATAATTAGTATAGGCTTTCGTTTCATGTAAAATTCTCGTAGGTAATTAGCCGTACTCGGTTAAATATAAATCTCCGGTTTAATATCATGTATAAATGGAAAGGCTAAACTGGTGATGTTGTTTTATTTCTTCCTATAAATCTACCCTAATGTTCGGAGGTCGATTTTGTTCGGTCAAATAAAGAATTCAAGGCAAAGCCCGATAAATACATAAATGATGAAGGCTTTTGATATAACACTGTTATTGTGGGAGCTATAACAACGTCATATTTTATTAGACGGTCATACATTTGTAATAAGTGGTGTTCATTTATAATTTGTCACGTGTAGAGTTTTGTCAAGGCTTTAAATGTTCCCGTCGGGGCCGCGGATTATAGTACGAGATGACGTGGCCTCGGCACAGGGGCAAAGAAGGAACATGGGTTCGGTTTTTAGTCAGTAGAAGTCTGACACTCCCCTTCGCTCTGCCCAAGAGGGGGGGGGGTCATTTGATGATCCGAGGCCGCGGTATCTCTTTCGAAACAACCCGCAGGCCCGACGGGTCGGTTATCCCTTTCAAGAGATTCTCCAGAAATACAGAAACCACGTCTTACAGGAATTGTAAAAAGGTATAAGATTGTCTGTTAACAATTTGTATGTTGTATCTATAATGAAATCAATAGCATGCACTTAGCGGCTATGTATCAAACGTTATCTCCTCATTACGTAATGTATAATGCGTGTAATCCCAGGTTTCGGGGCATTAGGAAGGTATTAATGTAATTATAGCAGTTTAGCTCATGTTCGGCTCACAAACACACACTAGGGACGAGTTACAGACGTATATTGGTATACAGGTAACCTGTATACCAATATACGTCTGTAACATCATACGAGATTATTATTGTACTGGGGGGATCTAACTTCGGTTAGGTCATTCGAGTTTGAATTAAATAGCTTCTCCTTCACTTTCAAAGTCATCATCATCATCATTTTTCAGCGGAAAAACGTCCACTACTGGAAATAGGCTTCCACTAAGTGTCACCAAATTGACCAATTCCGTGCGACTCGTCTCGTCCAGTTGATCCCCGCAACCTTCACCAGGTCATCGGTCCACCTAGTGGGAGGCTTTCTAACGCAACGTCTTCCGTTTCGCGGTCGCCACTCCAGAATGTTTTGGCCCCATCGGCTATCTATTCTGCCCGTCGGTAAACTTGGTTCTCTTGCGGATGTCTTTACACTTCTACTACTTTCAAAGTGCATTGATTAAATTGAATAGTACATAGATTCATAACTGACTCAGCCCTGGAGTGTAAATGAGGTGTTGCCCCACTAACGATGGGACATTTGATATCGTGTCCTGTCTGTCCTGTTGCTTGCACATAACAGGAGCAAATGGACGATACTGAAAGTGTCGAACTCGTCGCCAAATTTTGGGTTGACTAAATTTAAATTTCATGGACACGCCAAGAAGAAGATACTCGTAAGACTTAACAAAAATGTTATGTACAAATAATTGCATTCGTAATTGCCCGGGTTTCTTAATTTCAGTACAATACATTAAATGCCAATTTCACAGTCACTTTGCCAAGCTCCATTGGGGCCCAAAGCACATAATTATTCTAGGGTTTCAAGATTTTATTATTAGACTGAATGAAAATGTTACAAATTCTCATTCATTTTATACATTGTAGAATTTACTTGGCAATGAGTGAACTACTGAATGCCTAATTACATAAAAAAGTAAAAGGTCGCTTTTCCTTCTTCCAAAAAAAATCTTTTTCCTATACATAATGTGTTCATTACAGGTTGATATTAATTTGGAAGTAACTTTCCCGTCGAGTGAACAGTCGTTCACTTAATAATCAAGCCAATAATATTAATCTTCTCAATTCTCCTCTCTCGGGGCATGCATCCTCAACTTACGATGGACCTACATTTTTAATTACATGTCGAAGTTTAAGTGGCCGACCCCGGGGTGAGGGGGTGTGGGGTCGAATCTGATTACTCGGTAATATCAACTTATTCGTTTCTGGTTTAATTGGAAATTCTTCACCCGACGTATATTACCTACTTATGTCCTTCGTCTACATAAATTTGTGCGTGAAGAGTGAGCACGTTCTGTATAAACTTTTTGGGGTTAATTTATTACTTTTCACGTATGTTTTATGTGAGGGTTGTCAGCGCGGGTGTTCACACCCTATTTAATCATTTAGGCTGTCAGCTACAATATTATTAGAAGTTTGTTCTGCCTCTTCAGTCCGCCTGCTCGGTCTCGTGGTCGCAAATGCTACCTACTGCTGAGCATGATGTCCTTGGTTCAATTCCCAGGTCAACGAAGTATAATGAAGTTTTTCTTTTTACCCGACTGCGGCGAAGCCCAAAAGGAGGGTTATTTAAATTTCTCACTCTCTTCTAGCACCCGGTCTCAGAACTTGAGTCCGATTGATGGCAAAAGGCTCGCACGCTATTATCGTAGTCGCGTTTGTGATCCCAGTAGTGAAATGTGTGTGTACGCATAGATTGGTAACTGTTCTACACCTCTGCCTCTAACCCTTCGATGATAATAGGCGTGATATTATACATGTAAGGAGAACTTATGAATGCTATAATCGTAAATCTAGTAAAATAAAAAAGCTTTTCTTAAAGATTCCCCATCTCCGTTTCTTTCTAGCTTCGGTTTGGTGGGCGCCAATTTATGATATTAATAATATCATGAAACCCGTGCAATGTTTCACAGAGAGCTACTTAGTGTCATTATGTCGCAAGCAGACGTTATGGCGACATGTTCCCAGCCACGAGCCACGAGCCACGAGGCACGAGCCACTGTATTCACGACTCGTACCGCACAAATAATTGTGGCTAGAACATGTTAACTTAGTCGAGGCAAGTAATAAATATTCATACTTAGTTAGCGACCTGTTTGTACTCTTTGAAAACTGGCACTAACTTATGCATGGCTTTTTACTTTACTTTGCAGGTACATGTGTCACAAATGATAAAATATAGGGCGTTACTTACAGGTCTTATAAAACATACTTTTGTAATATATTACATTATTTTCAGAAGAAATATTTCGTGTCTATTATTTTATTATCTTTCAGTAAAAAATATTTCGTGGATGTTCGACACACAATCCTACCCGAGGCATGTTTCTGAGCCGGGATCGTGCGGTCCATGGTCCTTTACGGGGCCCCGGTGTGGGCGCGTGCTTTGTCGAAGCGGGCCGCCCACTACCTGAACGCGCCCCAAAAGGTGCTGGCCGTAAGGATAGTCCGTGGGTACCGCACGATCTCCCGCGAGGTGGCGAACCTCCTTGCCGGATTGCCACCATGGGATCTGGAGGCGATAGTCCTCGCGCGCCTGCATGAATGGCGCGTGGAGGTGCTACACCGGGAGGTCTCTGGCTCTGCGGACGGACCTCCGGTGCAATCTCATGGCGGCATGGAGACAGCGACTGTCGCAACCCAGCGTAGGGCACTCCACGATAGTGGCGGTAAGTCCCCGCTTTGAGGAGTGGCTGGAGAGGCGCCACGGCGCCCTCACCTACCGTCTGACGCAGGTCCTCACCGGACACGGGTGTTTCGGGAGGTACCTGTACCGAATCAGGCGGGAGGAAACGCCCGGATGCTTCCACTGCGAGGATCGACCGGAGGACACGGTGGAGCACACTGTGGAGGCATGCCCTGCCTGGGCAGAGCCCCGCCGTGCTCTCATAGCGGCGATCGGCGGCGGCGACCTGAAAATATCTGGACAGTCACCTACCCAAATAAAAAATCATGTAGGAAATTCAGGGATTTCGAAGTGAAGTTTTTTATCAAAGCAGAATTATATTCACTTTTCCATCGCAGAACGCCAAACAGGCATGAAAGCTGAATTTCAGCACGTCACGCTAACACGTGCGAAATGTAGGCCAATGAAAATTATAAAACTACGGAAAACACAGGGAATCTGCAATGAGATAGATAAAAAAAATAACCCGACTATTTCTCTGCTTTTTTCATAAAACATTTAAATGAACTATCTCTAGTTTAAAAACTCGCATCGTTTTAATATAAGGAAGGACATAAAGTTATTAAAATTCTAATAACTAACACATTAGCAAGTATTCGCGGTTGCGGTGAAATTGCATTTCATTAAATTCCAACTCCTTTATTTTATACACATATCAAGCCTAGCGGGAAGGCTAAGTTCAGCCGCATACGCCGTCAGAAAAGTAAGACAATTCACTGACGTTGATACAGCACGGTTAGTCTACTTTAGTTATTTTCACAGCGTTATGTCCTACGGTATTCTGCTGTGGGGCAAGGCTGCTGATATTCAAAATATATTTGTTCTGCAGAAGCGAGCGGTTCGTGCAATTTATCAGCTGGGTGCCCGAGTTTCCCTTAGAGATTTTTTTAAGGAGATTGGTATTCTCACGGTTGCTTCTCAGTACATCTTTGCCAACATTTTTTAGACAAAATATCCACCTGTACACTAAAAACAGTGATATCCACAACTTTAACACTAGAAATAAGCATAAACTACGCGCTCCTTTCCACCGGCTTCACAAAGTTCACAATTCATTCGTAGGGCTCGGGATTACATTTTATAATAAACTGCCATCTTCTTTTCTAGACTTGCCATTTAATGAGTTTAAAGCCAAAGTCAAATCTAATCTTTGTTTAAAAGCTTACTATTCTATTAACGACTACTTAGATGATAAGAATAGTTGGTCGCTGAGTTGAACGCAAGACAATGTTTGTTATTTGTGTTCTTTCTCCAAAATTAGTTTACTGTTATGTTAATGTATTTATTATTTTATTTTTACATTGTTTATTGTTATATACTTTTGTTTATTACTGATTGTGTCTGTAGTAAATCTTAAATTTAACTGACACCTTGCTATTGTATCGAGTCTGGTTCTTCTAACCAACCTAACAGACAGATGTGTGCTGGGGAGTTTGTTCCGCCACTTCTTCTCTCCAGCTAAACACTAGGAAGTGTCGATGGGTGGGCGTTTTTGGGGGACTGTCTAATAAAAATGTAAATACAGTGAAACCTGGTTAAATGTGTCTCAGATATCCAAATCTGTCTCATGGGACCCCAGTATGAGTTCCAGTTATAGAGGTTTCTCACTTATCCAAGTCCCAGTTAGCCAAGTTTCACTGTAGTAAAGTAAAGTAAATTTTGACCTTCGAAAAGTGCTGATTATCAGCCTAGTTTGAATAAATGAATTTTGATTTTGATTTTGATTTTATAAAAACAAAAATATCACTTGTTTTAAAACTGTCGTCGTCTTATAAGCTTCAAAAGGATAACTATAAAGTTATAAACTACTGAATCATTATCAAAGTATTAGCGAGCACTGCTCAGGGTGGTTCCCCAGTCTTGCCGTGTTTCCAGTTGGCCGGTCATCACTGTGAGTCTGTGAGGGAGTTTGTCGCCGACTGAATAATGCAGGACTTGCCAACACGCTGACACGCTGCCTACTGCCTTCTGACGTCATAGGAGCGAACAGCTGGCCTTTGGGTATGTAGCTATGATATAGAAAGTATTAAAGTTTAAGAAACCATTGCTGTCTGAACTTTTGGGTTACAAAATGTTGAGAAAACTGAACATATCTGTCAAACCCATCTTTATAATGAAAGGTGAACGCAGTAAGTACTTTAGTATTATTTAAGGCAGTCTTTGTTTTATTACTTTTATTCGTAAAACTAATCGAGAATACTACTTTGATGCGACGAGTAGGTATGTAAATACTATCTAACTTCTATTCATTTTAATATAGTGCGGTAAATGGAGAAGTTCTCCGATATAAAAGGCTACAATCCAACATGAATAAGTACTGTATAATATCATCTCGTAAATCAGGTCGCAGTCTATATCTTATTCCTACTCTTAGACTGGCTACTAAATAATGTGCTTTGTCTCGGCGAGGCGCAGAAAGTCCGGGAGTATGGAATTCATTCGGAATGTCGTTATGACTGCGGTATGCGCTGTTATCGTGGCCGGACGTGTGTTCATTTGGCTAGATATCTCATTACTGGACTCCGCCCACAAAAGGCATTCCTGTGGAGTGGTTACGTAACAAGAATTTCTGTTGATTTTGGGGTTTTAAGAACAAGGACAAGGACATTTGTTGAGATTTTCTTGCCTACTTAATGTGATCGTATACTGTATCGTACATTTTTGCTTGATAATGTTTTCGTACGACGGAAAACCTGTCGTTAACCTGGTGAAGGCAATGAGAAACATCTGGATGCAAGAAGTAGAGAACCGGGTGACCTGGCGACTCTTGGGTGACCAGCAGTGGACGTCTTTTGGCTATAATGACGATGAGGATTGCGATCACCACACATTTATCGGTTACTTAGCCAAACTACAAAAACAACTTAACTTATTTGCTCCCATACCATCAATACCAGTTAACAAAAGTAACGGGTAACGTTCCTGGTCATTACTTCTAACCGCCGAGCACTAACCGCTTTATTAAAACTGCGGCAATTCCATAAAATTTAACGGCATAGCAAACATTAGGCCTCCGAACAGTCATGCATGGCTAAGTGCGGTTCATTGCGATCCAAATGGGTTCAAACACCATCGTTATATTTTTATTTAGGGAAACAAAAGCCAAATACCAAAAGTGCTGTTATAATTAAAAGAATGCTTTGAAATAAAATGTGAATTCAGTTTCAAATACCAACCTAGACCGGTTACAAATCTAGACATCCAACAGACTGCCAGCCTGAATTGACAGCCTGAATTTGTAACCGGTCGATGGAAAGGATTGTAAAACTTAGACTCAAAATGAAAATCAAAACATTTCAAGTAGGCCAGTTACAGACCCCAAATAACACGGGATAAGGGCAGGAAGAAGAAAATGATGATTAGTTACAGGTTCTTACACAAACCTTGCGAAACGTGTGTACTTTGGAATTAGGAGCTCAATGTTATGTATGTAAGAAGAACTTATGATAGCAGTAGATATTCGCAAATCTGGTCAGAAAGAAATGCTATTATGTATATCTGAAATATTACAACTCTTCCATTCAGCTAGATGATCTGGTAGGCAAATAGATCAGTCGTAAAATGGTAAATAAAATATTGTAGGGACATTTTATATTTGTCGTAACCATGACACGCATAAAAAAATGTAGGTATATGCCTTGAACGGCGTACCGACGACATATATTTTCATAAGATAACCTAAAGAGAGATCGTCAATAGTTTTCTCATTTTCTCGCGGCTTCAGAGGATTCCGAAGACGAACGGCTTCAGACTCGGAGGAAACTTGTTATGACATCCTAACGACTCTGCGCCTCTGGTAGCTCAGGATTTCATGAAAACCTAGGCTTCTAAGTTTTGCCACACCGCTATGAAAAGAAAACTAAGTTTGTGTACAGCCTTATAAACATAGTTCTGCCGACTTTGCAGTTTATATTTTTTATGAGACTTCATATTATCTGGACTTGAAACTATTTTTTCAGAAGAAATGTTTTGAATTTTTGAGTTTTATTTATAGGTACTTGCTGTTGCTCGCGGCTTCGCTCGCCTTAGCATGCCCTGGACAACAAGTATCCTATGTGGCTATATAGAAAAATATATTAGTATAAATGGATTTATAACTGATTTTTTTACTCTAAAGTACGCTTTCCTTATCGAATAAAATAAAGATGTCCAAGGTAACTACCCAAATAACACTTGACCCACTAACCCATACTTCAAAAAACAGATCCCACATTACAATAAATACATCTTTAAAGACTGCGTCAAACGAAACGAAGTCTTCAAGTTAAGGGGAAAACAACAGCGTTCAGTTGTTCACATTTATTTATGACAAGTCCTGTGAGGCACATGTCCCATCGCCAACGACTAGCAACAAGCAACAACAAGCAAGCAACCATACACGAGCAAGCGAGCAACGAGTGTGTACTTCGGATAGTTTTGTTGCTGGGCTGTGACAAACATTAGCAAAAAGCTAGCAACTAAATGAGTTAGCTAGCAACGAGTGTGTACTTCGAATAGTTGAATCACTGGGCTGTGAACGAGTGCATAAGTTTGACGGATGATTCAAGCGCCCCGTCATTTGTTGGTATGCGTAGGTACTAGGTACCAATCGAGTCTTTCAGTGAGTGTTTTGTCCGCTAAAAGAGCGTCGTTGAACGATTTGTTTCATTGATTGCCTTTATTCATGCTACAAACTAGCGGAGAGAGCACTTTCGCCGGCAGCGCAAAAAGTCAGCGATGAACAAATAAATACGATTAGTGGGGATAAATGGATCTTTGTTTGTTACCCTTTCACACAAAAACTATTGAGGGGATTTCAATACAATACAATACAATACTCTGATTTGGATGAAATTTGCCTCAAATATTGTTTTTAAAATGGATTAACACAAAGGAATACTTTTTATCCCGGTATATACGCCTCCTGGGACAATTATCGAACTCCTCGTAGGCGAAGCCGCGTGTATAAGCTAGTCATAAATACATGTAGCTCTTTTGACACATCAATTCTACGTTTCTTGAACGAGAAATTAATTGGAAGCAAGTCGCTTCCTCGTGGACGGTGGGACAGTAGCCCTCGGTCCAAGGTACGATCCGAGCCGGATGAAACATGGCCACACTTACCCGGCCTGTATCAATAATGTAAAGAGTTCGCCTTTGTCTAACTCCTGGATATTGCCTACACAATCCATTTATGTCTATCGCCGTTATTTGTCAGATGTAGAAACTAAATTGTGTTTGAGCTAGAATTTTGTTTTGCTTTTATAGGTATGAAAGTAAATGTTTGTTTATATTTTACTGTTATAACTAAACTGTTTATTTTGAAGATGGTTCGTGCCTTTGTATCTGAAAAAAGAAAAGACTATGATAAGAGTTCTATTTTATTTCATTAGTTATTATATTCTTATTCTTTTATTTTTCTACTGAGCATGAGGTTCTGGGTTCGATTTCCGGGTTGGACAAAGTGTAATTAGGTTTTTCCATCAGGAATTTCTCAGTATTAGCCACGGAGTCTGAATTAGTGCCCGGTTGATGGCGATAGGCTTGCCCCCTATTACATGGGACGGATACATAACAGGCGAAATGTGGTACTATTAGGTGCACCTCTGCCTACCCCTTCGGGGATTACAGGCGTGATGTTATGTAAAATTATGGAAACCAGTGTCCAAACGTGGATGTCGATGTAGACGTGTTAGTAAGTATCCCAAAATAATGTAGTTACGAAGTTATGCATAAGCTCCCTGTGAGTTCCCAAAGAAATGTAAACGCTTCAAAAGTTTCCACAAAGCTGCGGCTGAAGCTTTCCACTTTGTGCACCTCACTAACTTACCAGAAGTTACTGGAACATTCTGGATTAGCTGCCTAGGTATTCCGACCCAGAACGTAAGAGCACTTTATTCCAGATTTCAATTTGGGCGATACTTTTCCATATACATTCCATTCGACCATCGATTTTTGCTCCGTACGTGTTCAGTTAATAAGTTTAGACGCCTTGGGCTTGTACGCGGGCTGAATGCCGAGTGAAAACAAACTTGCCACCATCGCAACACATTCAAAAACTTCCCTTATTTATTTAACATTACAGTTGGTTGGAAGTGTAAAGTTATCGTGGTAGTGTAGCTGCACATCGCGGGCAGACGTGCCTGGTCGTCCACGAGAGCTGATATATTAGCATGTCAGGCCGGAGTCAGGATGTGTTATAAACTAGCGGATGGATGGAGAGTCCACGAATCACGACCTGTCACGATCGTGCGCCAGCTATTTAAATACTTTTTGACTGCTTCTATTGCTTACGTCAGGGAGAACCCGAACCCTTTTAAGCGGCTTATATTAGGTATTTTGTGTCTGTCGGATTTGCCCTAAAATGCTTAAGAATTTGGTTCATTGTTTTCTCAGAAATCAAAACATGGAAAGGTTTATTATAAAGCTTCTTGTTTAGAAAAAATATGGTAACAAAAGGAATTGGCAAAAGTCGGCACATCCTATAAAAAAGTTAGTGGTCTCTAAGCACGTATTCAAACCTCAATGGTATCATTCTATTCAATACTCTCTCCACTCTGATAATATAAAAATAAAGTGCAATGATAATAAAGTCGGCATTACAATGGCTGCCAGCTAATCGGGGAGTTTCCGAACACCGCAAATTTCCACCAGTTCTATCACATCCTGTCGTAGGATTCGTAACCTTATTCGAAAGGTGTGAAGGGTGATAGTAGGATGTGGAAAGACTGGCTTGCTGCCAAATTTTGTCGATTGATGGCAGTGGGTAACTCGCGTGGTACCGACAGGAATGAACTCTACACGAAGTATTCAAGCACTTGTAACCTAAATATTAAACAGATAAATTCAGTACTGTTTTTACGTATTCATTAAGTTTCATAAAAAAATTACTTACTGCTTGTGTAACAGATTGGTTCGAAAATATGAACACTATGCCTGTCTTAGCCGTTAAGCTACAGATCGTCTTATAATCCACAATTATTGAAAGGTTTCGTCGAAATAACAGGCACATTAGGCCTAACAACTTTGAAGTTAGCTCCCATACGAATCTGTAAAGCCTGAGACGTTGTAAAACTTTAAAAACAATTCATCAGGTGGAATGAAGCTCCCGCTATGGCTTGATTGCCAAACTAAAAAGAGCTCAGTGTGCCAAAGCAAGGGTTCGCTTTATGTTCAAAGAGTTTCGTACACATGAAGTAGATGCGAACACACAAGCTTTAGTGTTCTAGCTTGCATTTTATATACTGCCAATTTTCTTTACACAATATATTCGCAACAAGAAATCGGAACACAACCCAGTATACATAAACAACAAAAGTGTACCGTACGAAAACACTGCCAAATATCTTGGTATGACCTTAGACGCAAAGCATCGCTGGAAAGCCCATGTCGAAAAGAAACGAGAAGAATTAGAAATTCGTTACAGAAGCATGAACTGGTTACTAGGAAAGCATTCCGCGTTGTCAGTTTCTAACAAAATCCTGATCTACAGATCAGTCCTTATGCCAGTATGGACCTATGGTATACAACTATGGGGTTGTGCCAAAGAAAGCAATGTAGAAATTATACAAAAATTCCAGAATAAAGTACTCAAGAACATCGTGAACGCGCCTTGGTATATACGAATTGACGACATCCATCGGGACCTGAATATAGAGTTCGTAAACAGCATAATCCAAAAATATGCAGAAGCTCATGAACATCGACTTCATCATCATGTTAATGTTGAGGCCATCCAGCTCCTCGATAACACGGACATAGTAAGAAGGCTCAAAAGGACTAAACCTTTTGAGTTAGTGTAGTGTAATATAGTGTAACATAATAATATCTGTGACTTTACCGCGAGTGTAATATAGTACCTAGCTATTTATATGGACACAAGAACAAAGTGACTTCACCTTAATAGACGCTAAGTAAACGCAATGGACGTGCTCTTAGATATACTTTTACTTTTAGCAAATTAAGTTAGATTAAAATTGCTTATTAGCCATAATGGGCTAGATTGTAATATAATAAACAACGAAAAAAAAAAATATATATTCGAGGTAACTGCGATATTGCAGGTTTGATTTAAATAGAGATGAGGATAGCAGAGTTCAGTATACTCATACAGTCTATGCCCTGAATTATTTAAAGAAGTTGGGAGTGTCTGACTGGCATTATGGATCGGCGTGTTTTTGCACTAGGTATGGCGTTAATGTCAATGATGATTGTGTGCAGTCAGTATCAATAAAGATTATAACTACCCAAAATAAATACTCAACGTCTAATCTTGGACCGATTAAGTGTAGATTGACATCGATTTGTTATGAAAAAGATCGAACTAAAAAGTCGTGTCAGTATTATCCACCTTGTCAATTGTTATTAAACCATCGATAGTGACGTTCCTATAACGTCATGCGATGAATGGTCTTTTGCGACAAATTTCAGATCCCTTCATCTATATGTATAGCGTCTGGTAAACGTTGCCCTGGTACAAACGTGGGATAGTGGGGCAGCTGACAGCAACCCAAAGGGTACAGCTACAATGTGATTATTGTTCTATTTCGGAAGGCGTGAGGGATGAGGGTTTGGCGAGTGTGCATCGCAACGCGTTGGGTAAGTAAGGGTTCAATATCTAACGACTTTTGTTTGGTTGGTTCTACTTTTTCATCTTGAATATATTTTATTGCCGTTTCTTGAATTTAGTAGTGGTAGTTTAGGACTTATGCTTTCAAATTTTGAACTTTGAGCGCTTAAATTCGAGGAAATAGCTTAATTAGAGAAGTTCTTTAATCAATTACTCAAATTAGAAACTAGGCCAGAGCCATGATTCTTGAAGGCAGATTTAAGATTTCGGGCAATTATAATTATGTCGCTTGTTCATTTTTGTCTTTCTCTCGAAGCTGATACCATACCTTTGAAATTCACAAAGAACTTACTAATTCTGAACTTTAAAGAAAGCAAACAGGCAACAACCGCTGCATTTTCCAACTTAGCCCACAAAAAGAATGTCGCGACAAAAACACGTAAAATGTGGGCACCAGGTGTCGCCTCGTCGAGTTTAATGTGCGGACGTAACGTCCTGCTGTCCCCACACCTTCTAATGACCCGAGCTGTTCAGCGCATCATCTGTTACACTGTGTAGAGAAACGTAAGGGAGAATGTAGGTTTAAAGGAAGAATGCAGTTCAAATATCGATAAGAATAAAATCCTAGTGCAGATTTTTGGGTAATGGCAATAAACTCGCCCCAAAAGTTAGCACCAGTTATATAGGATTAAAGGGACATCGCTACACAAACGAATACCATGTATTCAGTACGTCATTCTAAACCCCAAACACATTTTTCCTTCTAAGTTATTTAAAAAAAAACACTTGTAAACACTTGTATTCGTTTATGATGATAGTTCGGAAATCACGATCAATTTTAAAAAAAACGCAGGAATTAATGCTCAAAATGTCAAGTAATAATCTTCGCAGCGTGTCCTTTAGCACAAAGGTGCGAAGTATTTGTAGATAATATCATATTCATAATACGCTGCATGCAAAAAGGTCCGCTCTAGGGGTCCGAACAAAAAGCGTGTCCCTTCCTACCCGACCTCCCTGCAGATGACGCCTCTAAGCGAGCGTGCCATTTCGTCCTCGTCATTACACGCAGACCTGATGATACTTTGTGATATCGGAAACGCAGCAATCACACAAAAACGAAATCCTGAAAATTCAATCTATTGTGAAAAAGTTTAACTTATGTTCTTATATTTTTCTATGAAAGTGTAGCCGAGGCCATTATGTCCACACCGGGGGGTGTGAAGATAATGGAATAAGAAGTTCCAACATTACAAAAGACTTTTTTTGACAATAACCATATTCGTGGAAGAAATAGGCGGAAGTTGAGCGTCGCGGCGGTAAACAGAAAATATTTTATCTGTAGGAGGCGCGGGCGCGGGCTAGCGGGGCGCAGCTCACTCCGCCTCATTAAATACGCCTCTATGACCCAACAGCAGTGTGTCGAACGTGTCGCTACATCCACTGCTGCGTCCATCGCTGCATGTATGCGACAACAGCACAAGTGGATACCAAAAAGCTGGCAATGGTGCGTAAAGTGAATCTACAGACGGGCGCGATGTTGCTTAGATCCGCTGCAAGCGACACGACGCGCGACCCCGAGCCGACGCGTCCCACCCGCCAGCCAAGCGGAAAACTGAACGCAGTAAATATTGCCCGGGACTCAACTATCGCGGTAAATAAAAATTCTTTGTTATTATCACAAGAATTTAGTCCCGATACTCTCTACGGTTCGTATCGCTTGAGAAAGGGATTATTTCGTTTGAGCCTGAACCTTTCTGGCTGCTTTTCATAAAATAAGTCTAGGATATAGAGAGAAAATGTGGATTGGGGCCAAGAAAAAAAGCGGAGATAATGTAATATGAAATCAGTCATGATAAAACATGTTACGGCTGTTATACATCATGATACTTATCCAATAAACCAGAGGGTTGAGTGTTGTCTGTTGTGGTACTAGAGTTTACTAGACACACATTGCTCGTGGCTGGATTCATTCATTGGATATTTGTGAGAGAGACAATTCTTACAAATATACTTATTTGGTTCAATTACAAGCGTTGTTATGAGTACAATGAAACGATTATTTCAGATAAATGGCTGTCATTTACCAATTTTGGCTAAAGAAACTAGTACCTACTAGTTTCTTTAGCCTAGGACTTATAGTTGAGTGTTGTTAACAATAGTGTTCTCTGCAAATCTCAAGAATATAAAAAGCTTTGAACTGATTCATTACCCACACAATATTGAAGTGGTTTCAATGGGAACAGAAGTAACCTAAATACAGCATGACAGCTATATAGCTCATACACATACTCTCGCATTTTCCCATACCATACTCCATTTAAAATAATAGGGATGCGTAATCAGATGTCAGTGGTTGCGTATGCCGGGAACCTATTGTAATCCCGGAGCGCCGGGATCTGTGTCACATGTCATATCATATTTTTACGTACATGATTTGTATATTTTTTATTAGATTTAGATTAGATTATTTCTATTCATGTACCTACCAGAAAATTCACTTAATTTAGTAGTCTACTAGTCTACTTCTAAATTCAAGCTACTTTGTTCGCACAGATTAAGATTCTATACCACCTTTAACATGCTAAACAAGATTAACCTAAATCACGATGAAAGAAAATATCTTTTAAGTTAATTTTGAGTAGGTGTTGCATTAATTTATTTTGTACTAGCTGTGCCCGCGACTTCGTTCGCGTAGTTGTCGAAAACTAAAATGCGTCGCTTAAATAAAAGTAGGTACATTATAAATCTTTACCCTGCTTAACTTACAGACGCTGTAGAAAATAAGAAGAGGGTAATGCAAAGAACAGACTATGTCTAATACCACAGATAATATAATACTCTAATACTAAAGTTTAGATCGATGTATGTTTGTTAATTAACCACGTCAGAACGGCCGAACGGATCTTGATGAAATTTGAAACAGAGTAGAAGACTGACACTCCCTTCCGCTCTGCCTAAAGCGGGAGGGGTTCTACTGACTAAAAACCATCCATGTTCCTTCTTAGTCCTTGTGCCGAGGGCGCGGAATCTCTTTCGAACAACCCGCAGCCCCAACAGGACCTCTGGCGGGTAGTTTAGGTAGCCTTTTTAGGGTTCCGTAGTCAACTAGGAACCCTTATAGTTTCGCCATGTCAGTCTGTCCGTCCGTCCGTCCTCGCTTAATCTCTGTGACCGTTAGCACTAGAAAGCTGAAATTTGAAACCAATATGTGTATCAATCACGCCGACAAAGTGGTAAAATAAAAATTGGAAAAAAATGTTTTATTAGGATAGCCCGCCCCCCTATATCCCGTCACTTGTGATATATTGTTGGAAAGGTATTTAAAAATGAATAGGGGTTTACTAAAATCATTTTTTGATAATGTCAATAATTTCGGAAATAATCGCTCCAAAAGTAAAAAACAATGCGTGCCCCCCTCTAACTTTTGAACCACAAGTTTAGAAAATATGAAAAAAATCTGAAAAGTAGAACTTTATAAGGACTTTCTAGGAAAATCATTTTGAACTTGGATGGAAACAACAGATGGAAACAGCAGATAACCAATATAATTTGGTCCCTGAATCGTATGAGCGCCTATACAATCTAGAGGTCGAGTTTCATTGGCCCATAGAAGAAATTGTATAAATTATTATAGCATACCGTTTTGGTACGGAACCCTTCATGTGCGAGTCCGACTCGCACTTGGCCAGTTTTTTTCATCAAATAACCCCCCCCCCCGCCGCTCTTGGGCAGAGCGGGAAGAGAGTGCCAGACTTTTACTGACTAAAAACCAACCCATGTTCCTTCTTCGCCCTTGTGCCGAGGACGCGTTATGCCATTTCGATAATCCGCAGCCCCGACGGGCAGTTTAGGTAGCCTGACTTAAGTCTAACAAAATTTGCACTTTATATACCTTAATATTTCACAAACGAATCCCTTAATCGAAAAAGTGTTTGAGGAAATTCACAATCTTTTTCAAAGACCTATCTAATGACGCCCCACACTATAGGCTTCGCAAGAAGACAAAAACATTCCCTCTTTTATGTGTAGGTAGGTAAGTACTATATTTTGCGGGATTTTATTTACGGCGTAACTCATCTGTATATTTATGCAAAATTACAGCTTTCTAGTACTAAGAGTCCCTGAGCAATAGTGCGGACATGGTGCAGACGGACGGACAGACAGACAGGCAGGCGACCATGGCGAAACTATAAGGGTCCTTGTTGACTACGTAACCCAATTTTAAACTGTGTAATTGGTCAATTTTTAGTTGATGACTATTCACAGAATATAATTTTTAATTAACACCGCGGTTCAGAAAATGGCATCAAATGAACAACGCCATCTATCGAAGACGAAGATAAACTGCTAAAATTAAATGCATGGAAAGCGATCAATCGGATCAATCACACTAAAGGGTTTAGGCTATGTAGACTTTGAAAGCAGTGCCATTTAGACTACTTTCTTACAGAGTACCTTAAGCTATCATAACTTTTTTAAAGTTATCTTTTGAAGGCATTTATTAATAAGTACCATATTCGTTTAATAGATGTCGCTGCATGTCTCTCATTCATGATCATAATGATAAAGTTCTTCTTGAAAACTATAAATTCAAATATCTTCTGATAGAGAGCTCCGATTACGATGAAACAAAGACTAAGTAATACCCCACGTTACACACAATATTTATGTATAAAAGTTACCTACATTAGTTTCGTCAATTTTACGTGATGCTTAGTCATCGAAACAGACAAACAGACAAAAATTCCAAAAATGCTGGAAATGAGTTCTGTTGGTTGTACTTTAACACCCAGACAATTCCTTTTTTAAATATTTTCAATGTACAAAAATATTTTTTCTACAGATTTATTATATGTATAGATTTTAATAGGAAAGTGAAATCCGCTTGATTTAACGTGTAAAAAATACACTTAGCCATCTCAGTTCATTAAATGTTAATTAGTGACAAAGCCATGTAATATTTCATCTCTCGTGTAGAGGCTGTTAAAAAACTAAGGAGCTCGTATAATTTCGGCGGATCCCGTAATTAAGTGGAATCCCGCATAATCCCGGGTAATTCTAATATAACACCGGGAATTCCCGCCACTCGGTGTATAATGCGCGCGGAACTTTTTTATTAATGAATTCTATTTTTTGACGGGAATTTAATTAATTAGAGGATGCCGGGGAGAAGTGAATAGCTCCCGGGAAAAACCGTGTGACGATTTTTTTTAGATATTATTGAAAAAGCAATTTGTGCGGACGCTAGCTCGCCATGAGAATTTACAGGTGTGGTTTGGCCCCGTTTCTAGTTTGTGTCAAACGTGGAATAAAAATTCTGTTTCAAAAGTTTACCGAGTTTAGTTTCGAAAGAGATACGCTTTAAATGTAAATAGACGGCTTACGATGTTAGACCATGACAAAGTGTGCAAACTGTTTTCAAACATTTTTTGCTGAAAAATGTGAACATAATGTCGAGATTAGCTGCGGTAGCTTGCAAAGTATTTTATAATGTTATCCTATCGCCAACTTGCTGCGATATCAACCAATCCTTGTTCTTGTTATTTTTTCAAAAGTTGAAAATGTTACAGAGGTTTACTTTTCTTAATATGTTTAAAAACGTTTAAACAGATGAGTACCATTTTTGCCCAGCCTCCTCCAATTTTTAAAGATTAGACTTCATTAAAACGTGTCTCGCATTACTCTCAATTCGCGAATTTAGTTGGTTATTAATTTTAGGATTATTAATCTTAAAAGAATTTTACTTTTAGGGGTCCTAAGTTATTCATCTCTGAATTTCCACCGATATTTTTTTAACACACTTGAAATATAAACAGAACTCGAAAAGCATGAAAGTATAAGCAGTGGAATATTTAAAAGACTAACCAAATTCTTATCACAAAATAATTGTGCACGGCAGCCGAGTCTTATTGCTTTCCACTTCCTGCTTAACTTGTTTCACTAAATTATATGTTGTAACGAAGTCAGTTATAAAGCCATTGACACGCTCTGCCCCGCCATGTAAATATTATTCATACTTCCGCCATTTTATTCGGCGTGTCGCGTGACAAACTATGTTGGTCGCTGGTGCGGGCACGGCCGTGCTCAAAGTCTTGTCACGCCGAAGTCCGCTGAACAAACATCGTTTGCGGGCGGCTTTATTAAAATGTTAGTAAAAGCTAACGGTGAACCCGTGTTCCGCTCCGGACGTGTTTAGGAAATTGACACACTTTCACAAAATATTACGTGAAAATTGGTTGTGCTGCGGTCTTGTTCCTCTTGTGCTAAGCTGGACGGTGTAGGATGTTTATTAAGAGATTATTTTTCGGTTAATGCAGACACAAAACATGAAATTGTAAAAAAAATAAAAATTAAGCTTATTTAGCCTAATCCAGCTTTTAATTTTCCCTCTGATAGGACACAGTTCTCTTCCCTGTGAGAAGAAATGAGCTGTAATTCACCACGCGGGTACAATGCTGATTGGTAGATGTCACATGTCTTCAACTTTTTTGGATCTGGGTAATGCCGGTTTCCTCAACATACCTTTCTTCAGTGTACATAACCGTACTGATTTATTTTTGCAGTACTCTAAGTATACTTGTGTTTTAATGGTACTAATTCTCTTGACACAAAGATGCCAAGTAATTTTAATGGATTCTTCAATACTTTCACATAAACAAAGAACGTTTTACGTAAAAAAAATTACTACAGAATTGGTGTCAATTCAACAATTTAACAAAACTCGCGTCACAATCAATTTTGAATAAGTATATCCACTTTACATTTATTGGAAGTGGCTCAGAGAGTTGGAGACGACGGTTATTTGACTACGACCTTGTAAATACCACTTTCTTTTTAAGATATGAAATAATTGAGACAGCTGTAGGTGTAATCTACTCATCTCTGATTGAAATTAGGTTCTTTATCCCTACTCATGAGTTAAACAGAAAAGATCAAGAATTACTATTTTGAAAAGAAAGAAAGAAAACTTATTTATTTAGTACATGCCACAAGTGCACACAACAAACAATAAAAATAAAAAACAAATTGAAAAAAATAACAAAACAAAATAAAAGGGTGTGTGATTTTATTTTGCCCATATACTTATACAACACCCACCACAGCATGCACTAATAAGTTTAGGTACTTTAAATAAACAAAATATACCGCGTGTCTTCGCGCTCGTTATCCCAACCGAATAAATAATAAAATCACATGAATTTATATCGCGGACAAAACTAGTCTTTACTAACTTTTCATTTACCTACTGAATAAAATAGCCAAACATAGGACGGACTTACTGAAATTCCATAAGATATTAGCTTCTAGCTACCCTAGCTTAAAAATATCTAGAGAAAAATAAAATGTCTCAAGAGTTTTTCTACATATTTGCATAGACTGGCATAAAATCATTTTACTACGATGCAAAAAACATTGTATTTATTTACTGTCTATATATCTCTATTTATCTGACATAGCAAACTCAGCAGTCAGCAGTTTGACATCATATAAACGTGTATAACGCGCGAAATAAACAGCGTCAGTTATTTATTGTAGTCTTACGAATACGATACGTTATTTACTTTTTTCGTGTCGACAGTTTTTTTGTTGGTGACATCTCTAGCATGAAAGCAACTGTTCCTGGTATGTATTATATAGCAATGTATATTCTTTGAGAAAATATTTCTGTGTTTGGTATGATCACTACGATCAGCCAAAAGTTAAAGATTTAGGAGTAAAGTACAGTAGTACCAGCAGTGTTTGGGAGTACTGAATGTAGCGTCTACTTCACATTTTCACTCAAAGATTGAAAATCTGGTCAACCTTAAATGCAAAAAAAATACTATAAACGTCAGTTTGACTGACTTAGACAAACTTACTTACTTTGACTTGATTTTGTTTGTTCGACTTTGTTTTGTTTCATCATCATCATCAGCCTATAATGTTCCCACTGCAGGGACTCAGGCCTCCTCTCTAGGAGAGGGATGGGCTATAATCCACCACGCGGGCCCAGTGCGGATTGGTAGATGTCACATGTCTCCGAATTTTCTGGTTCTAAGACATGCCGGTTTCCTCACGATGTTTTCCTTCACCGTTTTGAGAGCAGTGGTGATGAAATAAATTACACAAGGAATGCGCCTGACGGGGTTCGAACCCACGACTCACTGTTCGTAAGTCGGAACCGCCACCACTGGGCCACCACTGCACTCCTCTCCTGTTTTGTTTAAACTCATAGAATTTCTAACTCTACAGAATTCTATAGATAGCCACAGCAAAATATAGCTCTGAGATTTAACTCCCACACTGCCATGGCCTAACTTAATAATACTAATGGAAGGGACTTCCCTTTCAACACATTTAATTAAATACATACTGAATACCAAAATGATCCTCAACTATTGCTCAACACCGAAACCAGCAAAAAATAAACAAAGCCATTATTGCCAGCCTCTAAAATGTAAATATACTTACAGTTTTTATTTAAAATTCTCATTGTAGCCCGAAGCAAAAAGTGGTGGCCATTTGGCGCTAACACTGAATAACTGAATAACAGTATAACCAGTGGAAAAACCGCAAACTGCTTCAATTGGTCGTAACCACGTAACGCGGGCGAAAACTTGCAAACGCGAGTATTAAAACAATCGACGCGGTATGAATTGAGTGGAATTAATTAAACGGTGGCCACCGAACAGGCGGACACAGAAGGTATGCTTTAAGAGCCGCCACTTAGGGAGAGGCATAAAACGATTTTGGTACTGGCAAAACCCAAACAATCTCGGGGTCTTATTAGGTTCTGCTTTTCTATTGCTATTGCTTTGCTTCATTATTTTCTAACCATTATTTAGCAGACACGGGGACTTAGTTTTAAATGTATTACTTATGTTACACTTAGGTACTTTAATAATAGTGAATATGCATAAAATTTGAAATGGCCTAAAATATTTTTTTCTCGAATACTTATTATCGTAATATTATAATGAAAAGGATTTTTTTTCATTTACTGATTATTTAAACCCCTAAAATAATATTCAAAAAGTGAAAATAAGGGAGCGAAATTCAAACTTCCAAAACGCGCCACCATTGGTCGAACGAAATGTGACGTCATCTGACACGACATTGTATCCCGTTAGGATAGTAGATGTTCTGTGAAACACTCACTGGACGTGTCATGTGACGTCACGCAAAGCGCGCGCAAAATGGCGGCGTTTGAACTGCTTAAATTTTTTAAAAGTTTTAAATTTCATTTTAAAAATATCTAGAGTATTTTGAAGCCCATTAATATTTTTTTCTACGTTATAAAATAGTAAACTATTAATTTAAGACAAAAAAGAAAAACATGAATATTCCCTATTGTAAATTGTACCAAGCTGTAGCTAAAACAACAAAAAGAAAAGGTTTACAACTCGAAGTATCATCTTCACGATAACCGCAAGCATACTTTGTCATCATGATCATCATCCTGTTTCTATTCATCACCTCATTAATCACCCCGTTTCCAGCTCTCATCTGCCTCTGCTCTAATAAAGATTCTCACTCGCACACAAAATCCCCTGCAATGTTAACAACCGATAAATTCCACATTTTGTCAAGCATACGCATGATTGTTGTAACAAATGAACCTTTTGCTTCTCCATATTTGTGGCAGAGTCACGACAGGGCTCAGTAGGGTTGGTGCGACCGTTGGCCCCGGGCCAGACTGTCACTGTGCGGGTGTGGGTTTGGCACCCGGGCAACGAACTGAACGGTTTTGACATTCTCGGTTATTGACGTTTGTAAAACTGCGGTTTTTTAAAGGGTTGTCTTCTACGGACATACAGGATGTTCTTTGGGAAAGTTGTTTTATGTGACGGGTAGACTCATCTTCATAAATGATGCAAATGACTAAATCGCCACCCTGACGCCATAGTGTCGAAACACATTGACGGCTTTTCTTATCAAAATATCTATTGCAGGGCAACTCTACTTATTAATAAAGAGTTTAGCAGTCTTCATTTCTCGTAATCATGTATTCCTGACCGATTGAACACAGGTAAGGAAATGTCAAATATTGACAATCGATGGACAAATGACAAAATTAGAAGGATTCGATTGGATTAGAAGTAGTAGTAGTAGTCTCATTCTAACATAATTTAATGCCTGGATTTGTTTGTTATTCGTTAGAATATAAGAATATGTAGGCAAGTAATAATATTGTTGCTATTATAGAATGGTCGGCTTTAATTAGTATAACGTTCAAAGGTTAATTTTAACTGAAACCGTACAAAGACTTATTTACGCTTATTTAACAGGGTCGTGATATAAAGTAGAAAGAGATTTCAATTTTCTCGGCTATTAATACCAACCTAGATTTCAGTTTTTATATAAAATAAAACCTTATGCACATGAGGCCACTTTAAAGCTCTGGCATTTTCCCAAAGTCTTAAGACAAAAATCTCCAGTGACAATTGGCAGAAGCCGAGGGTTGTTGCAGCATCACGTTACAGTATCGGTTGCAGCAACAACACGCCGCTGATGTTATATTCATGTTGCGATCTCTTTGGACACGTTCACTTCGTTGCGTACTGCACTCAAATAAAAGCGAAGCAATTGTTCAAGACAGAGAACAAGTAAAGTTACGTAAATATGGCTGCCTCACTGGTCTCAAGCGCGATTACTAAGCATAACATTCTGGGATTGATTTAATCGTTATTGGGTTCGTCCTTCAGAAAATTCTCAGTAGAAGCCACGGAGTCAAGATTTGTACTGCGTTGATGGCAAATAGGCTCGCCCCCTTCTGCATCGAATTAGATTAGATTATTTATTTATTCTTCAACAAATTACATTTGTGTCGAACATTGGTTTTAACAATAAAGCATACATTTATTAAACAACATGAGGCTGAGAAAGACACAAATACTACATGCACATTGGTCCCGACATTATTAGTAATAATTACTTAGTATGTATCATAATAATTTAACAAAATATTAATTAAAAATAACAATAAAAATTCAAAAATAAAAAAAAATGTCAATGAATGTCAATATAACAGAAATGTCGAATGATTTAATAGTGAAATTAATTATTATTAAAATTACAGAACGGTTTCAACAAAAAAAATAACACTAAAATCAAATAATCATGGTTGGAAAGATTACAAACATTACAATCATATTGATCCTAACATTATTAGTCTTAAATTAACTTTAATAAATCACGTCAACATTAACTCAAAATTTATACAAATTCAACAAAAAATAAATATAAAATAAAAAGAAAATAATAAAAATGTCAATAAAATTAATTAAGATTGTAAAGTCAATGTTAATAGAATGTTTAATATTATATTACTTAAAGTCATTAGTATACAATCATATGTTCGAACAACTATCTTTGAGAAACTCTTCTATGCTGTAATAACATTTCCTCAATAACAGTGACTTTAATTTTCTTTTGAATTCATTTTGATGAATAGCGCCTTTGAATTCAACAGGTACCTAATTTATTGAACATAATTATATGTACTGATTGCACTCTTGAGGCATGTTTGACGACATTAAGTTTAGGCTGTATAAAATTAGGTAGATCCTTTCTTCGCGTTTTTATACGGATAAGTCTCTGTTCTTCTGTCTCATATGTATGGATATTTTTAACAAAATGACTAAGCAGGACTAGAATATAGAGGCAAGGTACTGTGAGAAAGTGCAGTTTCTTAAAATGTCCTCTACAAGACTCAGTCTGTTCAATGCGAAGCATAGTTCTCAAGGCTATTTTCTGCATAACGAAAACAGCATTAATATTATATTGGTAGCTGTTGCCCCAGAACTTTATGCTATACCTAAGTCTAGGTGCAAAATATACCGTTCTGAGGTGAGCAATGGTTAATTCGTCTCTAAGACTTCTGAGAGCATAGCAAGCACTACTCATAGTGTTAGTGACCACTTCCAATTCCTTCTTCCAATTTAAAACTGCATCTATATGTACCCCCAAAAATTTTACATTGTCTACAATATCTACCTTATTTCCTAATAAATGCACTTAAACATAACTGCATAATTATAACATAACTGCCGAAATGTGGGTGTACTATTGGGTACACATTTACCTAAATATGGCTTATGGGATTTGAAAAACAGATCTTTGTAGAGCGTAATCGCCGTCGCAACCAAAACTTACGCGAGTCTCATTCTCAACTCTATTAAGAGTACTACAACTGTTTGAATCCATTTGTCTATGACCCGGGTATCTCGAAGTATCGATCTGAAACGTGTCCCCGTGTTACACGTGGCCCGTTATTAATATATTTAAATTTTATCTTTTTGTGAATAATAATCGTGTTAATATTTTTAACCTTTTAGCGATAATGAAAATGTTTATTAACAATATTTACAAACTACAATTTAGGTACAGAACTAAAATTATAACAAAATATATACAAGTATCAAAAAGAGAAAGAAGGGCGACAAAAAATTCGTCCACATTGCTGTGAACAGGAAAAGTGCCCAGAAGGCTGGCACCATTCCCACGTTGGATGGCAATGCTGATTCTTTGACCAAAGAATAGGCCAGCCCTTTGGTCACGTGAAGAGTCAACCAATCGCTTGGCAATTTCCTTAAATATTAGCCCGTGAGCACTTGGACTCCACGACCCCAGTGTTTCAACCCCAAACGGCGGGTCGCCCACACGCCTGTTATTAAAATTTTTCCCGATTTCAGGACAAAGTAGTTTTGCCTAGGCTCTTTAAGCTCAATGTACATGACATTGAGTTTAAATTATGCCCCCCATGTGGACGCATTCTTTGAGGTGGCGAGACGCCCACAACCTGAACGCGCTCTAAAAGGTGGTAGCCTTATGGCTAATGTGTCACATCAAAACGCACACAGAGAATGAGAACATAGCAATGATGTTAATTAAATAGTTATCTCCACAACTATATCTCGAAGTGGGTCAACCATGACACGATATGCTCTGTACCTCAAGACCGCGGGACTATGTTACTGCCATGATGCTGATAGATAATCCCCTATTTTGTTGCCTCCAGGTTGTTTGGTCGTGTCCACAACCAAACGTAATCCGCCTTATTACAAAACGTAGTTAAACCTGGTTTAACTTAGACTTGGTTTATCTCGCATGAAGTCTCACTTCAATAATATTCAAAAGAAAGTGACAGCATGCGAGATAAACCAGGTCTAAGTTAAACCAGGTGTAACTACCTTTTGTAATAAGGCGGCTAGTGTCCAAGACGCGGTGTGATGCCTGTCATCTGTCACACACGACACTTTCTGTTATTTCCGTATGTTACGGTCCTTTCTGTTGAGAGAGAATCTATAAAAGTATTATTTAATTACCATTTACAAATGCAGTTTTTGGAAATCTTGTGTATTTTACAATACATAAGATCTCTCAAAAATAGTATAGCATCATGGGTGTATTAAAACAAAAGTTATAACATTAAAAACTTATTTTGTTGTTTTTCAACAAATAAACCCACACTGGCAGGATAGGGGTGTTGTTGTCTTGCATTTCTGTTGCCTTTTACCTAATTTCTATGGATTGAAAACTGGTCTCAATTTAGCTGTTTAACAGGACTTATTTAATGGCCAACATAAACAAAAACTTTTAAAAGTTGAAGTTAATCCCCTGCAGCAGTCTGTTCTAAATAACTGTAGATATAAAATAAAACAAAGTTCTACAACTCGCTTTTCTGCTCCAAAAGATATAAAAGGGGGTTTAAAGTTAAAAGAAACATTTTCTTTACACTTTTGCAAGGAATTTACTGAACAATTTTTCAATTAAAAATATGTTTTTAACTGTTAAATAAAGTTTTCAGAATTATAAGCTTAACGAAATGGTGAATTTAACCAATTAACAATTAATCAGCACATTTAATCGGCGTTAAAGAGCTGTCAGTGTCATGTCAAATTCAAATAGGTACATATTAATTTATTTGTAGAACATATACAGGGTGTCCCGTAAATAATGGATCAAACGTAACGGGTAGGTAGCTTACCTCATTTCCAACAACTAATTTGAACAGTAAAAAAAAAACCCATAAGGTAACCAAGATAATTTTTTTTTTCGATTTTTACTATTTTCTGTACCAGCATTCAGTGTTTTTAATGCTGTTGCTGCAAATGGTATCATATTTAGGTGTGATTTTTGTCATACATTTCTGAATAGTTTACTAGTGTTATAAGATACCATTTTTTTAAATAACATTTTATTTGCCTTAGAAAAAAAATCTTGAATTGAAAAGTTTTGTTTTTACGATGAAAAGACCAGAATTGGAAAAATTCTCCTGTAAAAAAAATGTATGACATCAAAGTGTACCATTATTTTAAAAACTTGTAAAATTACTAAGGTTTGCAAATTGGTATAAAACTTACGTCTAGTCCTTGCGGTTACAAAGATATTGCTACTCGTATGAATGTGATGAAGAAGACAGAACAGAAATTAAAATGGTACAATCTAACTTTTCTTTCTCGTAATGGCTTATGCTTGTAATCTAAGCATGTACTCGTTAAATAAAGTTTTCAGAATTATAAGCTTAACGAAATGGTGAATTTAACCAATTAACAATTAATCAGCACATTTAATCGGCGTTAAAGAGCTGTCAGTGTCATGTCAAATTCAAATAGGTACATATTAATTTATTTGTAGAACATATACAGGGTGTCCCGTAAATAATGGATCAAACGTAACGGGTAGGTAGCTTACCTCATTTCCAACAACTAATTTGAACAGTAAAAAAAAAACCCATAAGGTAACCAAGATAATTTTTTTTTTCGATTTTTACTATTTTCTGTACCAGCATTCAGTGTTTTTAATGCTGTTGCTGCAAATGGTATCATATTTAGGTGTGATTTTTGTCATACATTTCTGAATAGTTTACTAGTGTTATAAGATACCATTTTTTTAAATAACATTTTATTTGCCTTAGAAAAAAAATCTTGAATTGAAAAGTTTTGTTTTTACGATGAAAAGACCAGAATTGGAAAAATTCTCCTGTAAAAAAAATGTATGACATCAAAGTGTACCATTATTTTAAAAACTTGTAAAATTACTAAGGTTTGCAAATTGGTATAAAACTTACGTCTAGTCCTTGCGGTTACAAAGATATTGCTACTCGTATGAATGTGATGAAGAAGACAGAACAGAAATTAAAATGGTACAATCTAACTTTTCTTTCTCGTAATGGCTTATGCTTGTAATCTAAGCATGTGGTTAAGCGTGTAGCGTAATTCCGAGCCGATGACGTCATCTGTTCGGCATTTGGGACCGCTACCTGCGGAGTTGCACCTCACTCAGTGTGAAAGGGATAGATAGCGCCGCTTTTGTATTTTTGGTAATGTTGCTTGATTTTATTTGTTTAGTTGACACGAATCTCTCTTCGAGTTGATACGTACGTCAGACTACTTTCGCTCCTGCTGTGCCTAACTGTTGTGTTCCTTAAAATTAAACTTGTGCGGTGTATTTGGACTTTGCTTTGCCTAACGATTTGGAACTGTTTGTGTTTTGGATGAATGACTTGGCAATCCTACGGACTTCGAAAACAATCGTTTGTGTGTGGTTGTACGTGTGTGCAGTAGTACGATGCCTCGTTACGAGTACACGCCACGGGAGTATGCCGAAATGCATTTTATCTACGGAGAAGCAAGAGGTAATGCCAGGGCGGCCGCAAGATTGTATCGTGAAAGATACCCGAACCGGGATCGACATCCCGACTATCGCGTATTCATTAGAGTGCATAACGCGCTTCTTGAGGGAAGAATTCTTGGCACCGGAGTTGGGGGTGCCAGTGAAGGGCGACCGTCACAAGTCAATGACGAAATTATTATTCGAGAAATCGAGGAAGATTCGTCGGTCTCAATTCGCGTCATAGCGCAACGCACAGGTATTCCAAGATCGACGGTACATCGAGTTCTAAAAAGGCACCGGTTGCACCCATATCACGTGCAACGTGTTCAAACGCTGACGTCACGTGATTACCCGCAAAGAGTAGCATTTTGCCAAAGGATGCTTAGAATGATACGGGCGGACCCACAGTTTTTTAATAAAATTTTATGGAGTGACGAGTCTTCATGCCGGCGAGATGGATATCTCAATTTGCATAATTTGCACAGTTGGCAGCTGGTAAACCCACATTTGATGCGAGAGGACAGGAGCCAACATCAATTTAAAATAAATTTATGGGCAGGAATAATAAATGGGCAAATAATAGGGCCCTTTGAACTACCAGCAACTCTAAACGCCGAATACTATCTGCATTTTTTAAGGAATGAGTTGCCAACGTTATTAGAAAATATTCCAGAAGACGTGCGGCAAGCAATGTGGTTACAAAATGATGGATGCCCCGCTCACTATGCGACGGCAGTAAGGGCGCAACTCAATGAAACTTACCCTGACAGATGGATCGGCCGATTAGGACCAATTTTGTGGCCTCCGCGATCTCCGGATTTAAATCCCTTAGATTTTTTTTATTGGGGATGTTTAAAAGACAAAGTTTACAAACAACGAATAACGTCGGAAGAAGAATTACGTCAGCGCATCCAATCTGCTGTATCAGAAATAAACAACAACCATTTTGTCCGTCGGATAAGAGCTTCCTTTATTAGGAGGTGCAGACTTTGCATTCTCGTAGGGGGACGTCAGTTTGAACATTTACTGTAAAAACAAAATAAACGATTTATTTGTATTTTTTTTTTAATTTAACCTCCTAAGTTTTTTCATACGCTGAGATACCTAAACATTTTTAAGAAAATAGTTGAATTGTGCACACTTTTTCAATTTTATTTTATTTCGTAATTTTGCACCTCTGTCAGATTCATAGCAATATCTTTGTAACGACAAAGACTAGGCGTAAGTTTTATACCAATCTGCAAACCTTAGTAATTGTACAAGTTTTTAAAATAATGGTACACTTCGGTGTCATACAATTTATTTACAGGAGAATTTTTCCAATTCTGGTCTTTTCATCTTAAAAACAAAACTTTTCAATTCAAGATTTTTTTTCTAAGGCAAATAAAATGTTATTTAAAAAAATGGTATCTTATAACACTAGTAAACTATTCAGAAATGTATGACAAAAATCACACCTAATGATACCATTTGCAGCAACAGCATTAAAAACACTGAATGCTGGTACAGAAAATAGTAAAAATCGAAAAAAAAAATTATCTTGGTTACCTTATGGGTTTTTTTTTTACTGTTCAAATTAGTTGTTGGAAATGAGGTAAGCTACCTACCCGTTACGTTTGATCCATTATTTACGTGACACCCTGTATAAAGAAAAGTACAGATGTCAATCACTATAATAAACCCTGACAGTTCCTGAACGCCGCTCAGATATTGTGTGCTGATCGAGTTCAGTTTTATTGGCCCCCTTAGTAAGTTAGATATCGTTTTTGTCAGTTCGTATCAGTTTTGTGCCAAAATAAACCTCAACTTAAAAGGATTATCGGTTTTGTGGAAACCGTTAACAATTCCAGCTTCTGAATACTTTAATCGGATGCTGTTATTATCATCAAATGAACATAAAACTATGTTCAGATAATAACAGCATCCGATAATTTATTAAATGCTTCAATTTTGACAGAGCACGTCATAAGTACCGACACGCTTGTTAATACTGCCAACATTAATCTGTAATCAACAATTTATCTACATTTAATTATAAACTTGTGTTAACTACAACTCTAATTTCGCTGCCAGCCATTTGTAATTACATATTCGAGAGCAATTTATGTTGAATACTGTGATAATGCAACACAGATAACGCTATCACAACGCACCGAATATGATAACGACAATAATTTTTAATAATGTTATAAAACTTCAAAATTATCTCGTTTTGAAAATATTGTCCATTTGGCAAAGAATCTCGACAGGGGCAGACATGGTGAAAGTTGCAGTAGTTACCGGCTCTAACAAGGGGATTGGCTTCGGAATAGTTAAAGGACTGCTGAAGAGATTCGATGGCGTCGTCTACCTGACTTCCAGAGACGAAGGCAGAGGGCAAGCTGCCGTTGCCAAACTGAACGAGCTTGGCCTGAAGCCGGAGTACCACCAGCTCGACGTGACGGACAGGGACAGTGTGCTGCGGTTCAGAGACCACGTCAAGGAGAAGCACGGAGGTATCGATGTTCTCATTAACAACGCCGGGCGCGGGTGCAGTGATGATTTCTTCCCCCCTTACGAAGTGTGCAAAAATATTCTCGACATCAATTATTTCAGCTTATTGACGGTTCAAGAAGTATTATTCCCATTGGTGAGAGACAATGGACGTATACTTAATATGTCAAGTGCGTGCGGACATTTGTCGAACATACGAAGTGAGTACTGGATACAGCGGCTATCGACAAAAGATTTAACGTTGGAAGATGTTAATGACTTCGTGAACTGGTTTTTGGACGGCGTGAAGAACGGAACTTTTAACTACGATGATATCGCTGATAACGGATCATCTGCTGCGTACAGAGTATCGAAGGTGGCTCTCAGTGCCGTCACCATGGTGCAGCAAAAGGAACTTGAAGCCAGGAACATCTCAGTGAACTCTATGCATCCAGGAATAGTCCGGACGGATATGATGCTCGGTTTAGGTTTCTTTGACGTAGACCAGTCAGCTGAAACTCCTATATATCTGGTACTGGAAGCTCCTGATAGCCTCAAAGGAGCCTTCGTATGGTACGACAGACGAGTCCTCGACTGGTTCGACTATAAAGCTGATTATTATTTCAAGATCGATTATTTTAAAACGGGTAAGGAGTAATGTGAACAAAATTAAATGCGCTCTAATCTCAACTTTGATGTTTTTTAAATATTATATCTAGTTTTTGTTTGTTAGTTTTTTTGTTGTTGTTTGTGGTTTCGTTTATGTTTTAGTCGGTAAATATACTAAGGGTACGTTTTAAATATATGTAGCTTCCAGAATCGGAATCAGATCAGTAGTTTCAGAACACACACAACTCAAAAACTTATAGCATTTCATAATAATATTATTAGAAAAGATAATTGCTTGTATACACTGACGGATATATTATCAACAAGCACGTCGCCAACGAGTTAGTCCACAAAAAGTGTGATAGTGCGGCTAATATGCATGATTATGTAAATATATGTAATATGTTAGTTAATGAAACAACTGCTTTATGTTATTGCTCTGTAAGGAGAAATTTATTTTAATTTTACAAGGTGTACTTTTATAAACACAACTTAATACTACATTAAAATAAATCATTATTACTAACCTGTAAGGAGAAACAACAATAAGAACTATTGAAGCAATAGCTCTTATTGTTGTTTTGTAATATGTTAGTTAATGAAACAACCGCTTTATGTTATTGCTCTGTAAGGAGAAATTTATTTTATTTTACAAGGTGTACTTTTATAAACACAACTTAATACTACATTAAAATAAATCATTATTACTAACCTGTAAGTAGAAACAACAATAAGAACTATTGAAGCAATAGCTCTTATTGTTGTTTTGTAATATGTTAGTTAATGAAACAACTGCTTTATGTTATTGCTCTGTAAGGAGAAATTTATTTTAATTTTACAAGGTGTACTTTTATAAACACAACTTAATACTACATTAAAATAAATCATTATTACTAACCTGTAAGGAGAAACAACAATAAGAGCTATTGCTTCAATAGTTTTTCTATATTTTGTAAATTAAGTCCTTAAAAACGTGTTCACATATTTTTCTATCAATCCAAAGAGATTTTTTCCAATCATAGATTGACCATAGTGCAGGGCTGTCGTCAACACAGATAACGTATGCAGTCCAAGTGAATGCGCGGGAAATTCAAATTAAATGAAGATTATGAGAGCTTCATTTATTTATTTACATATTTAGAATTGGATCATTACTTCTGGAGATTCCGGCCCCCTACAAACAAACTTTATCTTTTTATAATATTAGTATACTACTAGCTGACCCGGCAAACGTTGTTTTGCCATATAAATAATTTCCTAGTAATTTCTAGAGTAGACAAAAAAAAATTAGGGGTGGACTACCCCTAACATTTAGGGGGATGAAAAATAGATGTTGGCCGATTCTCATAGATACCGGATAAGCACAAAAAATTTCATCAAAATCGGTCAAGCCGTTTCGGAGGAGTATGGCAACGAAAACTGTGACACGAGAATTTTATATATTATATAAAGGCCATGCGAGAGCAGCGGTGGCCCAGTGGTGTCGGCCCCCGCTTTACGAACAGTAGGTCGTGGGTTCGAAACCGGGCAGGCGCATTACTTTGTGTAATTTATTTCATCACCGCTGCTCTCAAAACGATGAAGGTAAATCGTGAGGAAACCGGCATCGTGAGGAAACCGGCATGTCTTAGAACCAAAAATTCGTAGACATGTGACATCTGTCAATCCGCACTGGGCCCGCGTGGTGGATTATAGCCCATCCCTCTCCTAGAGAGGAGGCCTGAGTCCCTGCAGTGGGAACATTATAGGCTGATGATGACTATAAAGGGTGTAAAAGTAGCCGTAACGAAGCCAAAAGGAACTTGCTCTCCCGGTCATTGTGATAATTTGTTTGTTCTAGACCATACCAAGGAACCTTCTACATAGTTGCGGAGATATTGAAAGTTCCAAATTGTTCACAGCTGTTTTATTTAGGACTCGTTTTTAAGGTTAAAACTTTACTTAAATTACCTCCATGACAAAACGTGATTTTTCACAGCCAAATAAATTGTTTGTAATTTGTTTCCCAGCAAAAATGTTTGTGTAGGGTTACTAAGTTTGATGTACATATTGCTTAGTTGACAGCTTCGTGAAGGAAACGTTTACACCCTGTAGATACAGACTAGTATAGATAAACACTTCGGAGAAAAATCAGTTTTAACACGGTTTACAAGATAATTTGTACTGAAGAACACATAACATTGTAATAGTCGAAAATGTGAGCACAAAACTAGTTTTGTAAGATGTTTTCGTAGATTCTAGACTTGCGTAAGTAGCACTAGAAGTTTGCTTTATTCAAATTTTGAACCTGAGGGAGTCAGTAAGTAGTTTCGACTTAGAAACATTTATGTACTCAACGTAAATGTGCTTAAGTTAGTCATAGTAGCGCTGGACTGTGATCATCGTTTGTAAATCAAAACTATAATGCAAGTAGGTTTTATTAAGTAAACATAGAATCATAAACATAGTTTTAGAGGTTAAAATTGATCAAGAACAAGCAATATATAATTTTAGTGCTCATGCTGTAGTTTTGTTATGCCAGCGAATACCTCCAATTAGTAATAATGCTGCTACTTCAACCAGACTAAAGGATGTCACCAGAATGGTCCGGATCAAGTAAGTGTGGTGTTCTCGTCTTCTCAAGGTTCCCTCGTGCCCGTACTCCTGCACCCTACTGAAAACATAAATCAAGCCAGTCATCATCATCATCAGCCTATAATATTTCCACTGCTGGGACTAAGGCCTCTTTTCGTTGAGAGGGAATGGGCTATAATCCACCACGCGGACCCAGTGCGTGTTGATAGATGCCATAATTATTATGTCTTCGAATTTTTGGTTCTAAGATTATAATTATCAATTTCCTCACGACGTTTTCTTTCACTGTTTTGAAAGCAGAGGTGATGAAATAAATCAAGCCAGTATTAACACAATAATATGTAGGTGTGGGTGGCAACTAATCCAAATTAATTTATCATCGAAATGTAGTGTTACCTCGACATTCATTATCGACACGATAGCATTGATAAGGTGTTTGATAAGCCCGCGCCCGATACGAGATATTACGTTAAGGCGACCAAACACTAAGTGAATTTTGCTGTTTCATTTTGATATTCGAAGTCCAAAAGAAGGGTTATTTAATATTAAATTAAAAGTAGAAGCTTTCGATTGTTTTCTTTTTTGTGTCATGAACCAAATGTGTCGTTTTAGTAGGAAAGGACAGTGGTTTCTGCGATAGTTGAAGCTGTGTAGCTTGAACTATCGCAGGAGTCAGAAAATTTTACATACATAGTTCAATATTTTATGCCAATAAATATATTTGTTTAAACGCCACATAATAAGTATTGATACTACTGTTGTCCTACATTAAGTACCAATGCCTCTATCAGAAGCCGGTGTATAGCATTTAAAATACTTAATAATACACATTTATCCTAACAAAAATTTAAAACATTAAAATCCTACTCGAGCAAAACCAGAGCTGGTTGCTTGCTAGTTAGCTAGCATGGCGCCGATAACGTTATCTCGGTTCATGGGTATTAAAAGTAATAGTGATTATTTTTATATTATCTCTCTCTCAAACAAATACGATATCTCATGTGATACCACGTATCAGAAAACGTGCTGTCATTTCACAAACAGTATCGACTAAGTGCAGACATGGTGAAAGTTGCAGTAGTTACCGGCTCTAACAAGGGGATAGGCTTCGGAATAGTTAAAGGACTTCTGAAGAGATTCGATGGCGTCGTCTACCTGACTTCCAGAGACGAAGGCAGAGGGCAAGCCGCTGTCGCCAAACTGAACGAGCTCGGCCTGAAGCCGGAGTACCACCAGCTCGACGTGACGGACAGGGACAGTGTGCTGCGGTTCAGAGACCACATCAAGGAGAAGTACGGAGGTATCGATATACTTGTCAACAACGCAGCGGTCGCCAACAGCGTGGAACTTTACAACCCTTATGACGTGTGCAAAACTGTTGTCGATATAAACTATTTCAGCATACTGACCATCCAAGAACTGATATTCCCATTAGTGAGAGACAATGGACGCATTCTCAATATATCTAGCGACTGTGGACATTTGTCGAACGTACGGAATATATACTGGGTGAAGAGACTGTCCAAGAAGGATTTAAAGGTGGACGACATCAATGATTTCGTGAATTGGTTTTTGGAAGGCATTAAGGAAGAAAACTTTAACTACGATGATATTGCTGATGAAGGAACAGTAGCCTCGTACAGAGTAGCGAAGGTAGCTCTCAGTGCCATCACCATACTGCAGCAAAAGGAACTTGAGTCGAGGAACATCTCAGTGAACTCTATGCATCCAGGACTTGTTCAGACTGACATGACACTTGGTGTTGGCTTTTATGACATAGACCAGGCAGCCGAAACTCCTGTATATATAGTACTTGATGCCCCAGACACTCTGAAAGGAGCCTACGTATGGTATGATAGAAGAGTTCTAGACTGGTTCGACTACAAAGCTGATTACTTCTTCAAGGTCAAAACATTAAAGAATAAAATATAGATGTTATCAAAATAACGACATGGATTCTTAATTAAGTGATACAGATTGGACTTTGATTTACCGGTTCGTGAAAATTAATTTTAAGCCAATTAATTTTGAGACCTTTTCTGTGTTAAATAATATAATTATGTTGGTAATCAGATTTACCTCTTTGTTTATGCAATAAATTACAGTTCGTAAATTATATCCGCTGTTGGATATCGACTTTTACTGTTATATTATTAGCAATCGTCAGGAGTGCCAAATTTATTACACGAGTAGCGAGATAACAGTGTGGCGGTTGATAACTTTACCAAAATGGTTAATTCCTCAAGTTTAGCAGCATTTGACATACTTTGTTATCCAACCTGTTTGTTAAACTTGGTGATTAATTGATTATAGTTATCTTCCATATGTGCTGTTTCTTTAAGACACTAGTAATTAAGTATAAGAAGGTCAATTATCACGGTTGGCTTTATCATTACGTAAGTTAATGTTTGGATAGTAATGATAGTTTTGTACCTAATGTTGCCCTGTTTTTAATTTTTATAAACAATCAGAAGAATCTACCGTTGTTTCTATTTATTTTCAACTAAACCAAATTTCATCTAAAATTGTAACATATTGCTCCGTGACTACGATGTGATGTTTGTTTTGCAAAGTTTTGATTAAATTGAAACGAAATATAAGTTGACGTGAAACGTGTAATCAAATAAAATGTTTTATTGTATTTGTCTTGTGACTTTGAGCTCAGGTAACTGGTATAACTTTATGATATATTGGCTGGTTCTAGACTTGAGTTAGTATACTTTCGTTAACTTTTATACCTCAGAGTGCAATTATAACTTCGGAGTTTAAGACTCAGAAAAACCTAAATTCACGACCGGAATAAAATATAATTTATTTAGTCAGGTAAAAATATTTTAATGTTTTTGTTTAAGAAATGATAGATGTTTAAATATTTTTACAGACGATAATAATTTGGATTAGGCATTCGAAAACGTTTTAACAAGAAAATATATAGAAAGGTTAACAAGTGCCTATAAAATTTTAGGATTTCCCTGGTATTATATCAACAGTTCTTTTTTTAGGGGGTGGAAAATCATCACATAACCCCCCCCCCCCCCCCCCCGCTCTTGGGCGGAGCGGTCCTAACTTGGTGACAATGGGACCTCGGGAGTATACTCTTTCGAATACATAAATAATTTTGAAAATTGGTTCATTAATGACGGAGATATCCGGAAACAAACATACAAAAAAATATACAGACGAATTGAGAACCCTCTTCCTTTTTGAAAGTCGGTTGAAAAATACGAACCGTCCTCAGCATGTGAAGCGCAATTTTAATCATTGTAATTTCTAAATATAAACATTACTTAACATAGTTTCACGATTTGCTGGGTCAGTAAGATAACCATTAGATAACGTCGGGTAAATACTAAAAAAAATATTATCTGTAGATAGTACTTATTTATCCACACAAACTACATTAATAAACATAAATAAACATTATTATCATACGTCCATACCTCAGTCAACAGTTAACATTTAAATAAACAAGCTAAGATCAAAGATCGATCTAAAGTCAGAAAGATCTGTATTGAGAAGTTGATCTCCCGGCAGTCAAAGCTTACCTACAAGTTTACGAGTAAGCCGTTAGCTCACATCATCATCTGGCTCGCTTTTCCTAACTATGTTGGCGTCGGCTTCCAGTTTGGATGCAAAAACTGAGTATCAGTATTTTGGAGCATACATGGAGCGACTGCTTATTTGACCTCTGCAACCCAGTTAGTATAGCTCCCGACACGTAACTTGGCAAGGTTTCGAAATTCGAATTCAAAGTTCGCGCATCGTACACTTTGTGCCACAAAAAGTGGTCACTTTTATTGCTTGTCATTATTCTATGGTTATTGACATCATTTATTTTTAGTATTGAAGTTATAGAAGGGAGAAGACTTTGCGACATTTATTAGGTGTTATAAATAAAAATATGCATTTAAAAGTAAAACAAAATTTAAAACAACAAAAACTTAATTTCAAACAAAAACTAAATTTAAAACAACAACACTCGTAACAAAAACTAAATTTAAAACAACTAACAAAAACTAAATTTAAAACACAACGACAACTCAAATTCGTAACAAAAAGAAATAACAAAAACAACAACTTTCGTGCACCGCAAGTGTAATCGGAAGCGAACGGAACGTATGCATTTGAATGCACCAATCACACGCGCGGATGACGCTACCTCATACCCCGCGCCCCGCGCCACCGCCTAAGAGACCTAAAAAATGACTTCTGCGCAACTAACGACTCTTGCCAAGTTACGTGTCGGGGACTATACATACTGGGTATTATGACACCTCTTAGTAAGATTGTTTGTTAGGCTTTCGGGCCTCAGCCTGTTACAACTTTCAGAGATCTGCAATGACAGGACATACGGCCCGTTCACGACTTTAGTCTTAGCGGCGAGCGGGGTGGCGCGGCGTCGGCAAGCGGTGCGTTTTGCACGCCACGTACCCAGTAGCGGTTAGTTGCAGCGGCCTGAGTTCGTCACTCGTGTACACCGCTGTCCGTGCCTGCCGCTCTGTTTCGTCGCGTCGCACTCATTCACTAGTACATTGTTCCTGCCTCTCCCCACACCGCGCGCCGTTGTGGCGATTCGTTCGGAAAAACCGCGCGCGATTTCGTTATGAGCGGCGTCTCGTGGCGTGCTTCAAACATTTTCATACATTTGATCTTACCGCTCGCCGCCCCGCGCTTCGCTGCCGCTCACAGCGGCAAGGTCGTGAACGGGCCGTAACGGCTTAACGTACTTTACGAAGTACGAAGTAAACGCGGTATGTAAAATAGTGTGTGTTCAGTGGTAGCTAAACCTGAAGATAGATCTGAGCGGCTGTTTACATCCAACCACGGGCTCCTCTCTAGCCTTCACTCACGTGTTCAGACACAAATCTAGTTTCTCGCAACTATAAACCCTACAGACATGACCTAACATACACAAGCTAGTTCATACAAACAAATTACATAATTTGCGTTTATAATACCCACTAGTCTGGCTCTATTCTGAATGAAGCGAGTTCTCGTTGGAGCCCCGTTCGCCGTTCACTGTTTATCTGGCAAAGTTTTGATTAAATCCGACCGAAACAATAGTGATGTACTCCAATAACATAAATTGGAGCTTGTTAGTTTGTTTTTTGACTTTGTGAACACAATGTGAGGACTATATACTTAGACGCAGGTGTAATTGTTGCTGTTTTAGCAGGTATGTGTGTGTGTGTGTTCTGAATATACTACCTACCAAGTTGGATAGAATCAGACTAATTATCAACTCTAGTAGCTATAAATTACAATTGCTGGTCAGGTATACAATTCACGAAATAGAGTGTGTGTTGTTTAGCTAAATTGGGCGAGGTAGTAGCACTATGTGTACTATAAGTACTAGTATGGGAAGGGAATACCGGAGTGGTTATTAGTCAGTACGAGTCTGACAGACCCCTCTGCTCGCCCCAGGGCGGAGGACATCGATGAAAATTTTCCCGGAACAAAAAAAAGGGTATCACTAGCATGTTTAAAACGAACAAAAGTCTACGACGCGTGACGTTGGTCGGGAACAGAGCGTTGTGCCTCAAGTAGACCTGGTCAGGACATCTAGTTAGACACGGGTATGGCTGATGGAGCTAGGCTTTGACCAAGTGGTGGTCAAGGTTAAGACAAAGAAACCAGGGCAGTCATAAAGCTCGTTGGGTCGACAATAACGTGAAAATTGCGGGAAACACATGGATTAGACCACAAGACAGGGAAGTGTGACAGAAAAAAGGGGAGGTCTATATCCAGCCTATTATGATTCCGGGCTGATATGATGATGATGATGAGACGAATTTCTAAATCTCTGCAAAAATTAAATCATATTTGCCAATCACAGTACACAATCAAACAGAAACACTATTTACTTCCTTAAGGGTAAACAAGCCAACGGCACGAACTAGTTGGTGGGCGGGGCTAAAATGCGTGCTATTTCATCCAACATAACGAGCGAAATGCATAGAGCGAAAGAGACACAACTAAAACGGGCGCGCGAAATTTTCTATGCAGACCTTTGGTATATTTGGTTTCATGAAAAATCTATTGAATGTATCTGTTCAAAATCAAATTATTTAAATTTTTTAATAACTAATCTATGTCCGTATGGTTTCACTTTTTTCTTTTTCATACTATATACGTTACTTATTTACGCCCAAAGATGAGTTAAAATCAGTGCTAAAATATGAAAGTTTTGACGTTCATAACTTCCAAATCAATATTTTTTTTCCAATTCTGCTTCCATACTGACCTAGATAATGATAAGACCAGTAGATACCATTTTTAATTTTGAACCTACACCGTCAAACAGAGGAGTAATCACCTTCATAAGTTTGTATGGAAGAATGACTGGCTTGTTCAACCTTAAGTTTATCATCAAATTCTCAAATCTCCCTCTCTCAATATTAATACATAGTATCACAATCAATATTCGAGTGCAGCCATTATGAGATACTCGCGTAAAATATCGCTCTTAGATAACGCACGGACCGATCAAATTCATCGCGTAACGATCCATTGCTCGTTCTCTATGAATAATGCATGAACGGCGCGCAGCATCCCATTAACGCATCGCCATGTAAGTGCTGTATGTTTTGTGCGTCGTTTTTACAAACGTTGTTTCTGTTTGGATATGTAAACATTGAATATCAAGGAGATTCGTGTTCACTGCATTATTTATCTAAATATTAAGGTTTACATTGCCGCTTTGTAGTCATTTTGTTGGTACGGGAATGAAAGAGAATTTGAGTTAGGAGTGTTTTGTAAAAGGAAAGGTTCGCATTGAGTCAGTCAGCTCATTTTTATACATATTTAAAGCCATTTAAGTTGATTTAATGACAATGATAAACAAAACCAGTACAAACATGCTTTATCCGAACTATGTTGAATTCCGCTTCCAGTCTAACCGGATGCAACTAAATACCAGTATTTTACATGGATCGACTGCCTATCTGACTCCACAATCCGTCAATCAGATAATACTGGGTAATGGTAAGATTGGTTGTCAGACTGACTGACCTGTAATGACTGCCAAACTCTACAAACAACAACTGGGACCAATGGTTTATCGTGCTTTTTAACACACGGGGGGAAATTAGGATGTATTAGATGGGCGGCACCCGCGGACCAAACCTGGCATGTTGAAAGTCGACCCGTGTGGCTGTTATCATTTAGCCATGAGCTTGCCAGACTAGTACAATTTGCACAATGGTAATAATAAGTACTTGTTGTATAATGATTCATGTGACAACTAATATTACTGTTTTTGTGAGGACTGAAGTGCTAGAAGATAACTTCAAGTAGAAATGAAAAAGGTTAGTGTTACAAAAGGTTTGTAGGTACTTGGAATACAATCGAAATACATTGATCACATTTAAAACGTAGAGGCGAATGTAGCCGCGCGGGCGGTGTACGGCGATAAATCGAATCACTGCGGCCAATTTGGCGCCAAGCCTATTTCCTACATTTTATTAGATTTTATAAATAACTGCACGAGTATTGCAATGAAGATATTTCACATTTGTTGAATAAAACAACGTAAATGTCAGGTTGGTTGTAGATGAGACTAATTTCGCAAAAACACAGCGGAATATTTAACCGGAAAATTCTTTATGTTATTAAATCCATATTGATCTGTTTATGTAAATATTATTCAACGACCCTTCTGTTTACAATGAACTATGTAACCGGTAGTTATCTTATCGCGAATTAACTGTAGTTTATTGGAAACAAACAAGTGTTCATTATCTTGTTCCAACAGACCGAGTCAAGTCAACTAGTTATCGCATTAGAGTTAGTACACACAGTAATCATGGTGAAGGTAGCTGTGGTCACCGGCTCCAACAAGGGTATCGGCTTCTCGACTGTTAAAGGACTTCTGAAGAGATTCGATGGAGTAGTGTTCCTCACCTCACGAGACAATGGCAGAGGAAAGGCCGCCGTCGCTAAACTGAACGCGCTCGGTCTCCATCCGGAATACCACCAGCTTGATGTGACGGACCGGAACAGTGTCGCCAGATTCAGGGACTACGTGAAGGAGAAGTACGGAGGTATCGATATCTTGATCAACAATGCTGCTGTATGTAACTGCTCCGAACTATACTTGGGTTACAAAGAAAGTAAGGTCATCATCGATATAAACTACTTCAGTCTCTTCATCATCCAAGAACATTTGTATCCTTTGGTTAGGAACAACGGACGAATTCTCAACATCTCCAGTGATTGCGGACATTTATCTAACGTGAGGAATGAATACTGGATCAAGAGGCTCTCCAACAAAGATCTGACTGTAAAGGACATCAATGAGTTCGTGAACTGGTATCTGGAAGCTGTGAAGAACGGGACCTTCAACAGAGCTGATATAGCTGATGATGGAACGATTGCTGCATACAGAGTCGCCAAGGTAGCTGTTAGTGCATTGACTATCATCCAGCAAAGAGAACTGAAAGCTAGGAACATTTCTGTCAACTCCATGCATCCTGGTTTAGTCCGTACAGATATGACGAAAGGCGTGGGATTCTATGACGCAGACCAAGCCGCGGAAACTCCTCTGTATATGGTCCTGGACGCTCCCGCTAGTATTAAAGGCGCGTACATTTGGTACGACAAGCAAGTCCTGGACTGGTACGATCCTAAAGCTGATTGGTACTTCAAATCTCATAATTTTACGTGTAGTCAATAGTTTATTCATGAACTTTCGAAAATATTTTGTGAAAAATATTTTATTTCAAACTTGAAAAACGATTTATTATTCATTTTTATTTCGGTGGAAAAAAGATGTAATTTATGTATGTATTTTATTTTAACTAACTCTGCTATGTTAATTAAATTATTTGCTTGTAAATTGTATTATTGAAGGTGTAAGCATAACTAGCAAAATAAAATGATGTATAATTCAACTTAGAAAAAACTAATTACTTCAAGCAATTAACTCCCTGTCAGTAAAGTATTCCTCAAACCAATAAAGAGAAATAGGTTTCCATATAACGTAGTTGACCTAAACGAGTTAATTTAGCGAGCCAATCACCATTAGGCTGTGACGTCACCAACATGGCAAATGGCTACCGGACAATAACGTGGAGTCAAGTTCACGTCCGATATCTTGCGAGATAATAACAGACGGTACGTTATGTCACGCTGTATTTATGTTCATGTTTATGTCCGAGGGAATAAGGTCTATATTACTGCGTTTATTTATAAGCTCTTCTATTTGGTAGTGACTGATTTTTTTTCTTGTTTGTTAGGAATATTTCCTACTTGTAAACAAATCTTCGACTATGTGCCTTCCACATCTACATCATAATAATCGATTCAAGAACTTTACTGTTTGAAACAAACAAAAGTTCCACCATTACATTACCGTACACCTGTGTTTGTAACTAAATAAGTTACATTATTGATATGCTCGCAGAGCTCTTCAATCAGCCTGATACACCGCAGATAAGTAACACTTACAACGATTAAACTAACATTACAACACAAAACTTATACAATAACAATAATTCAAACTTTTCCTTCTTCATAAGCAATTTCCCGAATTCACGTGTCTTCAAAACATGCATGGTGAGGGATAACCAACCTTGTGGTAGCGACTGAAGGTTTCATGTTGTGTACATGTGTTGTGTTGTATGATAATACCCAAGTGAATATTAACGCGCCTGCTAATGGAGTAATGGCACTCGTACATATGAATAATTCACGTATCGAATTAAAGCGAGACAACTTTTGTTCTGTTTACATTGGAATTAAAAAGTTTCCCAGCGCGGGTGACGGAGGGACGCGGCGCGGAGAGGAGGGTGAGTGAGTGAGTGAGGCTAGCATTGAATTCGCAAAAGCGGCAATTTCCGTAGAAAGGGTGATGACATACGGGAAGTGCGGTGAGGACGAGCCAGCTGCTTCCTACTGCGAGGAGGAATTGGAAAAATACTCGAGCTTCTACTTTCTCTCGTAATTCTCGCTAAATTTTAATATCAGGTCCAAAATACGAGAAAAAGCAACCACGTGCGCATAAAATCCACCCTGCGTGATTTTTTGTGAATTTGTACTCCTCTACTTATTTTTTGCCACATGTTATTTTATGTTAATAGTTTATTATCGTTAGGTCATAATAAATATCATCAACAACTAACTGTATATTTCCGAGATTATAATATATCATCGTGATAGTGTAAACACACACGGAATTAAATTAGATTAACGATAATTTATGCATTAGCTTATCATTTTCAGCTACTGGCAACACTATAAATTAGCCTTACTGTAATAGCAATTAATGGCTAATGTGTTACCAAATTATATTTAGGTAGCATAAGTATAAATATTATGAGCCTTCAATGTTCCCACTGCTGGGACACAGGCCTCCTATTTATGATAAGGAGTGGGCTGTAAACCACCTCGCTGGCTCAGTGTGAGTTGGCAGATGTCTTCCATTTTTTGGCTCAAGGACATACGGATTTCTTCACGATGTTTTCCTTAACTGTTTTGTGAGCATTGGTGATGAAATAAAATACACAAAATAATGCACCTGCCTGGGTTCCTACCAATCGAATCACTGCTGAGCTAACCATTATTTTCAAACTAAACTTTTCTATTATACCTTCACTACGCTATTGCGATTTGCGATATTTTTTTGTTGTGGACCATACCTGGGAACCTTCAAGTTACAGAGATATTAGGGGCCAAAGTTCCAGGTCAAGGTTGAAACCACAATTAGATTTTTAAATACAAGTTTTTAATATTCTCTTTTAGGTACTGTAAATAAGTTTAATGATCTCCGAACTATTCGATGCATCCATAAGCGAAATGTTTTAAGTGCGTTGAATTTTCACCCCAAAATGCTTGATTGACGGCTTCATGAAAAGTTCGTTTATAACTTGTATGGGTACTTACTAAAATTATTAATTTTAGTTGGCGTATAAATTCATGATATTATTATCCGTACATCAAAGGATTCTATTGACAAGTCTAGTTAAACGAAAAAGTTTGCAAATTGAATAACTTTCAGTATTAAATTTGCGCAGAATCCGTTCTGAGCTAGGCAAACAAGCTTAGGGTAAGTGCTTACAAGGTAGTAGTACCTAAACCAGATAGCGAGGGAACTGCGTTGCGTATTGGCAGAGACTTCAATAGATATAACAGCGGGTAATGATATACCAAGTTGTTTTGCTGCACAAACATTGTATCATCATCATCATCAACAGCCTATTAATGTGCCCACGGCTGGGACATAGGCCTCCTCTCTTTGAGAGGGAATGGGCTATAATCTACCACGCGGGCCACATGTCTACGATTTTTTCGTTCTAAGACATGGCCGGTTTCCTCACGATGTTTTCCTTCGCCGTTTTGAGAACAGCGGTGATGAAATAAATGACACAAAGTAATATGCCTCTGCCTGGGTTCGAACCCACGACCTACTGTTCGTAAGTCGGGGCCGCCACCACTGGGCCACTACTGTTCTCTGCAGTGCGTAACGCGAACATAATTGAAATGTATTTCAAATAGTAAGTTATAATTTTATTACTATTTCACTTCATTCGTTCACAGTAAATACCTAAGTCGCTGGACAACAGAAATGTGTATATTTTGGCAAGATTTGACCTAATATTTAAACTACTAATGAATCATATTGACCAAGGGGTTCGGTTACATAGCTTTAAGAGTCGTTAGTTCATTGTAGGACTCGACTAGTCCAGCTCGGGTGTTACCGTACCTATACCTAACACGGGAAATTGCAATATTTTGAATTGACCCTACTTCTGGTCTCTGGCGACGTTGGTACTTCATTGCAATGATATAAATTGGAGTACTAATTATGAGTTAAAGTTAATAATATATTTCAATTCTGTTGATCTCAGAAAAGCCATGCTCAAAGTACCCATGCGTACCCATTTTGAGCGTGTCTCTTTCACACGACTACTAGACTAACGCCCAAATACTCGAACGTCACTCAATTTTAAGTTGCACTTAAATCTCGTGCTGTCTTTGTTACTTTAACGCAGAGTGACAGAGATAGCAGCAGTTTTGAGGGTTACTTATAATTGAGTGACGTTCGAGTATTGGGCGTATAACGTTTACTAGTCGCAGCAGTCCCGTTTAAACTAAATTCCCGTATATTCCATAGGCGTACGAAACGTAATGTGATGTGGTTATGTCAGAGAGTTCGCGACGAAATTAGATGTGAGTCGAGAGGTCTGGCGTGTTTTGTGAACGTACGGGTGCATTGTGCCAGCCTGCTTAACCTTGCTCCGGTTATATCGACGGATACCCGGATGAATCCCTTCCTCGAGAGGGGAGGGGGAGTCATGAATACAGGCTCAGAAACTACCGGGAGGAGGGGAGATCGTGGAGAAAAATACCGTATGACAGGTAAGTAATATCAAATTGGGTATTCGTAGCAAACTGAATGATGTTGTCGTACTATTTTGATATTAAAAGGTTGGTTTGGTCCTTTTAGATTAAAATGTGACCTACAACTAGATTATGGATAATCATGTATTTTAATATCATCATTTCACCACAAAAGCCCGAGCCGTCCAATTTATTTATTCGTTTTTGTCTATTTAACCTGACGGAGTTTGTGATAACTATGTTTATTTGTCTCGACTTAGACACAAATATGCATTAAAAGGCACGTAGTTTTACGAACTGTGTTCTGAAATACCAATAGGTAATTATATTACCCAAAACGTGATAATATTGTAAACGCAAGTCTGTGTGTCTCTAGACTTTTGAAACCTAAATAGATCTCGAAGAAATTGTATCTCAATAGAACATTCCTGTGGGACAATTACCAATATACGTGGGCGAAGCTTTGAAGAAAACATACTTTAATATAAACAAGTTTACCGTTCGACAAAGTTTGCACAACATTACATTTCTGTAAGGAAAGCGTACAATCAATGAGACGCAGCGCTGTTTGTGCAAGCCGCCGCGTTTGATTGATCACCGACTGGGTAGGTAGGTACCCAGTGTACCCACCGACGTCGACGTTGCGATCACTGTCATAGACAAACTGTAAGTTTTGTTGTTGTTGTTTTCTTTAGCGCTCATTGCTTCCATTGATGGCAGGAGCTGGTAGCAGTAATCACCTCTCATCCATCTGCCTAGCCGTTTCAGCTTTACTTTTAAATTTACTTAATATATTAGATGCCAAAATAACTGTGCCAGTCTGTCTGCTAGTATATGTCTGTCTAATATCTATACTAATATAATATAATAATATTATAAAGAAGTAAAGTTTGTGTGTTTGTATATTTGTTAAATTGAAAGGGGTAATCTCGGGATCTACTGGACCGATGTTATAAATTCTTTTACCATTAGAAAGCTACATTCATCCCGGGCTACTTTTTATCTCTGTATTCCCACGGGAATAGGAACTACGCGGGTGAAACCGCGTGACGTCCGCTAGTATTTTCATAAAATAATTGTTGAACAGAATAAGATACAATTTAGAGTACCTTTCTGCCATTAAAAGACAGTTATGGCCCTTCACATAATTACTAGTTGGTATATTTACTTAGGTCTCTTCCAATGCACGCCATTCTTCCCGGTGTTGCGCCTATCGCATCCAGTCCTTTCCGGCCACTCGAACAAGGTCATCGGTCCAACGCATCGGTTGCCTGCCTACAACCGCACCCGCGTACCCCGCACCCCTGCAACCGCGTATCTCACAGTATGATGTACGTAAAAGCACCTTCTCTTATAAAGCACGCATTGAACACCACTCTTGCATACTGTGTTAATCATTTGAGATCCCTAAGACCTCGGTTTGATGTTGTCGCTCCCTATGTGCCCGGATTTATACCCGTTAACCTGGTTTCAAACCCCTAGAACCTTCTCGCCTACTTTTCTCAGAAAATCTTGCTTAGAAGTGATATTTTCAACGTAATTTCAGCAATTCTACGGCGTAGTAACAGATGTTGCTAGACGAAAAATATGAAAGTTAATTAACTCATTAGCATTTCATTAACAGGAAAGAAGTCATAATTAGTCATAGCTTCATAATCAAGTAAAACAAAACTTTGTTCATTTTCAGTTTGAAAGCAAAAAATAATATGGTTCAGAAAATAGATGCTATCTTTTTAAAAAGATCAGTAAATTTCTTTGTATTCTTAGAACCCTTATTCGACTTACGACAAAAAATGGCGATAGAATAAAGCCTCGATTACATTCGGAGAGTTACTCGACCGCCGAGAGGCGAGACTCTAGTCAACTCAAGGCAGTCAAGTAATTACTCTCCTCTTATTATTCAAGACATGGACATAAATTGATTAAAACTTTTTTTTTAACTTAGGATTTGAGCTATATGTTTAAAATCTCAATATTAATTTTTAGAAATAACGAGTACTGAAAAAGTTGGCATACAATGCAAAAATATAAATAAATGATGGATGAGTAAAAGCACTGCAAGCGACGATCGAATTTTCCGGCAGATCGAACCTTAAACAAAGAATAAAAAATATGAAAATAAAATAGTTTTACGTTTACGTACCAGAATAAACTCTCTTTTTCTACTGGTAAACTGTAACCAATAAAACAGCCCCATTTAATTTATTTTATAAAGAAACGTTATCGTAGACTTGAAACACCGCGGCACAGGATACGTGCTCGTAAATTGAGTAAAACAACCGCGTGTGGTCGCCACTGCACTTTTACTCACGGCAAAACAAAAATGCACATTTTAACACAAAAATGTGCATAATTATGCAGATATTTGCATAAGCAGCCGACGCTTTTTACGCGACCCGTGAATATACTGACCAGATTTAATTCTGCAAGAGAGAAGAGGACGCAGTTTTAAATATTTATAAAGCAAATATTTACGGATTGGGTCAGGAGTGTCAGGACAGACGGGCCAGAATCGTCTCACAGTGGGTTCCAGAAGTCGGTTGTCGTCACTGAGGCAGGCCCAAAAACCGCTGTTGTGACGATTGGGACGCGTTCCTTACTGACTGATCAAGGAAGACAAAACAGCAGGAGAGTTATCCAGCAGTGGGACTGAACAACCTGTTTAAAAAAAAAGTAAATTATCCTATGAATTAAACATAACTGCTCAAATGTGGGTGTACTTTTCGGTACACCTCAGCTTAACCTTCGAATATTACAGGTGTGATGTTATGTTAAAGAGTATGTATTAAGCACAGACTAAATTCTCATAAAACAAGTCAATCTACTCTTAAACCGGGCAAGTTAACCTAGTAAGAAACCATAATATAATACTGGTAAAATCCACAAAAGTAATTATTCTATGTCGTATTCTCTTTGCGTCCGCAGCGTGGCGCGGGACGGGAGCGAGTCGTTCCTACATTTGAAAGTATTTGCAAGACAAACAGCGGCGATGTTAATGATGTTGTGCTGCCTTTATTTAAAGAACTCTATATATACTATGTATAGAACCTTAGTTGCAATGCGTCTGTGTTTTTAACTGAAAGGTATTTCAAAGTTGTACGTGTTTTAATAGCATTTGTACAATAAAATGCTGTGTTGAGCAAGGCAAAAACCAATTTATTTTAATAACACTGGGATAGTTGTGTGGATCTTACAATGGTGCAAAGTCAAGAAAAAAAAAAAACCAAAAGTGGCGATGTTGCCAGTAATTTTTCAGATTAAAAATAATTTACCACAGACAATTAAAATCAACTAAAATTAAATCGATTAATATTTAAATTAGAAATATATATGTTTGATATTGAATCGAACATAGTTGCGCGGGCGTGAAGTTATACAATGAAAGAGTTATTATAACCCAGCAAATAAACTTTAAGAAAATGCACAACTACCTAGAGCTAGAAGCTTGACAAAATGAATTTTACTTTAATGAATTTTAATCTTATTAAGTATACAAACTTAGAAAAATCTATACTCTGAAGTAGCTCTATACAATCAAAACAATATAAGCAAAGTGACTGAAAATGTTTACGCCTTACTCTATTATTCAAGAACGTTAGATATTGAAAACATTAAAGCAACAAAATTACATAACTAAATTACGTAAAACAATATAGTAACTAAATTAACTATGTCTATAAAGTAGGTGCCACATGGCCTAAATAAGATACGGAAAAAACACATCCACATCAATGTGAAGGTTAGTACAGTTTCAGCAAAACTAACTCTATTATCAACCTTAAATAATACCGTAGGTTTTAAGCATAAGTTAATTAATAATAATTTTAAACAATAGGAAGAGGACACAATTTTGAAATAGACCTTACAAAAGTTTTGTTCTTACATTTAACTTCAGCAACTCTTACATTTTTATCATTGCCAGGAAACAATTTTACAATGCGAGCCAGTGGCCACTCTAGAGGAGATGAATTTACATTTTTTAATTAAACAAGATCATCTTCTTTTAAATTGGGAACATTATATTTCCACTTGGGACGGTTTTGCAATTGTGTTAGGTAATCGGATACCCAAGTTTTCCAAAAGTCTTGCTTTAATTTTGTAACCAGCTTCCAAAACTTTAAACGATGTGACGGAATTTCCGTCAGATCTACGTCAGGGTAACTAGTCAAAGCAGTCCCAATAAGGAAGTGTCCAGGCGTTAAATATGTTCCTTCCCTAGGGTCTAGGGAAAGCAGGGGCCGGGGAGTTCAACACACCTTCTATCTGAACTGCAACCGTATTGAATTCTTCATAAGTCAAGCACAAGTTACCAACAACTCTTTTAAGGTGGTGCTTGACGCTCTTGACACCTGCTTCCCATAGCCCTCCAAATTGAGGTGAGTAGCTAGGTATAAACATAAACTGAATATAATTAATTTTACAAAATTTATAGACAGACTCCATAGGAGTCTTTGAATTATGCAACTTGTAAAGCTCATTTAATTGATTTTGTGCTCCTTTAAATGTTTTTGCATTATCGCAAAAAACTTTTGTGGGCATGCCTCGCCTAGAAATAAAGCGATTAAAACATGCTAAGAAATTTTCAGTAGTCAAGTCTGATACTACTTCTAAATGTATTGCCTTAGTGGCAAAACAAACATAGAGTGCAATATACCCTTTAGTTACGAGCGGTTTTCGAATCCTAGCAATTTTCATACTAAATGGACCGCAAAAATCAATGCCAACATACTGAAAAGGCCTAGTAACGGTGACTCTAGCTGTAGGTAGAGAGCCCATAAGTTGCTTTGCAGTTTCCGCCTTCAATCGAATGCATTTTAAACAACGGTGCACTACCTTTTTGACCTCCCTAATACCACTTATTATCCAAAACCTCTGTGAGAGCGAACTGAGTACTAATCTAGAGCCAGCATGCAACAATCTGAGGTGCTCTCTTTCAATTAACAAGGAAGTGATATGACAACTCTTAGGGAGAATAGCAGGGTGCATCTTATCTTGTGGAATGCCTGCATTCTGCAACCTACCGCCAACACGAAGAATACCGAAGGCATCAATAAATGGAGACAAACTAGCTATGTTTGACTTTACTTTTTTATCAGATAATAGTAGATTAATTTCTTCCGCAAAGTAATACCTTTGAACACAACGAATTATTATTAATAACGCGTAGTGCAATTCATTAGCACTCAATGCAGAGTCTTTAATTATATGTTTTTTGGAAATATTATTATAAAATCTATAGATGTATGCAATGACAGCTTGAAGTTTATTTAAATTAGAAAATTTATTAAATAATTCAAAATCCACTGGCTCTACACTATGTGCAAAGCAAGGGATTACCTCTTGGTCCAGAATTTCTGGTTCCTCGAAATTTTCGAGGACATGTATTTCATGCTGGTAATTTGGATCCGCTAACCCTGGCGCACCATGCCACCATAGAGCTCTACTCTGCAAGCCTTGCGGCTCTATACCACGAGAGAGCAGGTCAGCGGGATTATCAGCTGACTTCACATGAAACCAGGAGGATTTATTAGTTAATGACACAATTTGTTTAACTCTATTATTGACATAGGTATTAGCCTTTATTTTTTGAGATGCTATCCAGGCCAACACAATCTGTGAATCACTGTACAAGAAAACCGCGTGAGAGAATCTAGAGGTAAGTACCTTGCTCACTCTATTTACCAGCTGTGCCAGCAATAAAGCGCTGTTCAGCTCTAGCTGAGGTATTGTCAGTTTTCGCGATAGAGGAGCTACACGGGATTTCGAGCATAAAATATTACTATTTACGGTACCATCTTTTTTAATAACTCTAAGGTAGAGACAGCAACCAAATGCCTTCAATGAGGCGTCAGCATAGCCTACTAATTCTATTATGGAAGAATCATGGCACTGTATGGATCTAGGCACAGAAATTTTTTCCATTAATTTTAAATCAGCAATGAACTTTGTCCACAGCTGTAAATAGGTGTGTGGTAGAATGGTATCCCACTCAATTTTTGCAGACCATATTTTCTGCATTATTAATTTGGCCCCTACAATAATTGGACCTATTAGACCTAAGGGGTCAAAAATTTTACCAATATAACTAAGTACCTTTCTTTTGGTATTTAAATTGTCCTCACAAGGTGGGGTTTTAAAGTGAAAATGATCTAAATTAACATCATATTTAAGTCCTAGCGTTTTGACAACATGATCATTATTGAGATCTACATCATCAAAGAATCTACGATCTACAGGAACACTCTCCAGAACAGAAGGTAAGTTTGAGCACCACTTATGCAACCTAAAATTACCTAACTTAAGTAGCTCTACCAATTGGTCTCTCAAAAAGGAGAGTTGCTCTACATCATCACACCCAGATAGTACATCATCGACATACGTGTTTTTAAACATAGCATTAGCGGCAAGAGGATAGCTGTCTCCATACCTATTTGCTAACTCTATCAAACATCGGGTGGCCAAAAAGGTAGAGGCTTTCATACCATAAGTTACGGTTTGTAACTGCAAGCAAGCTATAGGCTTACCTGGGTCATCCCTCCACAAAATGTTCTGAAGACTTCTATGGTCTGGATTTATAAAAACACATCGAAACATTTTTTCTATGTCACATATTAAAATGTACAAGTATGACCGAAATAAAAGAAGAATATCAAAGAGCTCACTTTGCACCACCGGCCCCTTCAGCATTACATCGTTCAATGAGATCTTAGTTTTGCTTTGCATACCACCATCAAAAACCGTCCTTAACTTCGTGGTCTTGCTCTCCTCATTGAATACAGCATGATGGGCTAGAAAGTAAACAGAGCCACAACTTATATCATATGAATTGATATCTACTTCCTTAGCATGTCCCATTGCGACATACTGGTCAATGAACTCCTTATACTGTACAAATAATCCAGGAGTTTGTTTAAGTTTCTTTTCTAAAGATAAAAACCGCTGCCAAGCAACTGAGAACGAATCTCCAAGTTGTAACTCATTTTTAGGGGTGACTAAAGGCAAATCAACAGAAAATGTTTTATCCTTCAACTGTACAGACTGTTTAAAACTAGCTTCTGCCTTTTGAAACTCGTCTGATACCATAGCTACAGGCTCAGGAAAACTCTCAGATAACCAAAACTTTTCCATCACATTTTCTAACTTGGATTCATCACAGATAGTCATATTAGATACTATTTTGTAGCATAAAGTCTGATTACAAACACTCATCCTGCCGGCGACAACATAACCAAATACAGTATTTTGCAATGTAGGACCATCTAAAATTTTGAAACAACTATTCAACAATGAATTAAAATAAATATCTGCACCCAACAATATTGATATTTCCAATGGAATGTTGAAGTTATTATCTGATAGCTGAATTTCCTTGGGAATATTTAATTTAGTAATATCAATAAATTGCTGCGGCAGAGGTGTAGTTATTTTTTCAACAACATGACAGTTAATATTGAATTCAACATTTTCATGTTGACATGAATTAATACAAAAATTGACAACCTTGTTTAATTTTGTGGCCCTGTTGCCTACCCCAATAATATTGGTATCCTGCAAGGTGGGTGTCAACCCTAATTTATTTACTAAGGAGTTGGTCACAAATGAAGCTTGGCTGCCACTATCGAGCAATGCCCTAACATGAATGTCTCGACCATATTTGTCAGAGACTTTTACCATAACAGTAGGTAATAAAACATTGCATGGTGAAGCATTATTATTATTGGAAAATAATGATACAGGAGCCTCCTCCTTTTTATCTTCACTATGCAATAATGAATTATGTGAGCTTTTACAAACTTTACATTTAAATTTATATTTGCAGACATTGTCTCCATGTGCTCGCAAACAAGTGGAGCATAATTTATTATCCTTTACAAAGGACAGACGAGTCTCTATAGGGACCATCTTAAATTTGGGACATTTAAAGATAACATGATCTTTTTTATCACAAAACTTGCACAAACTTTGTGCCTGTGAAGAAACATTAGCTACCTGCATTGCAGATTTAGAGTTAATTTTAAATGGAACTGTATCCTCCAGCGCCATAGCACGCTTCTCGAGGAAGTTAACAAATTCTTTAAGAGTCGGAACGTTACTAACATCCCGCTCCAAGTTAAATGCCCTTTTAGTATACGGGTCTATTTTCTTATAAAGTACACAAATTATTATATGATCCCAGTGTTCAACAGGTTCCTCTAAATTTTTTAATGCATGTAATTGCTGATTTAAATTAGAAATTAAGGTCCGTAGACCGGATGCAGTACATTTTTGCATTGACGGCATGTCCAAAACCATATCTAAATGACCAAAAATCAACCGGGTTGGATCATGATATCGTTTCTCTAATAATTGTAAAGCTTCTTTATATGATTTATTGATAAGTGGCAAGTTTATTATAATTGCCAACGCTTCATCTAGGAGATATTTTCTTAAATAGAATAGCTTTTGGACATCCGTCAACGAATTATTATTGTCAATCACTGCTACAAAGAGGTCATGAAATGGTTTAAACTTGGTAAAATCTTTGCCATCAAATGTAGGGATTTCAACAGTGGGTAATTTAGAACTAGAAACACATGTTGATTGATACGGTTCAGTTTTGGAAATTACCTTTATAGTTTCATTGATTCTAGCCAATGCTGAGAAATATCTTTCCTCAAATTTTCCCACATCTTCGGTATCTCGGTCATCCTCACTTAAAATATCCAGTTGGACACTCTCGTACTGCGTTAACGCCGACATTAGCTTCTCCTTGCGTGCCGCAAGAATATCTACCGTAGCAGATGCCAAATTTATAGGGTCGTTCACGTAATTCTCGATCCGAGTTAGCGTAGCCTTACACTGTGTGCGTATTAACTTAAGCTTCTTTAAATCCGCCATTTGGATAGCTGAAACCCTAAACAGTCGCACTATCACTTCACTTTTTAGCAGAAATATCGCTTTATAACTAAAACAACACAAACTTAGCACTTTTTAAACTTTGTTTACATCGGATAACAACAGCGGGAACAGGTGAACCGTTTGCTGTCAACGTTGAAGTGTCAAACTCAATTGACATTAGTAATGTCAAAGTCGAGTGACGTAACCGACGCTGCCAATCCGTGATGACAGCAATAAAACTCGTCGATGTGGAATTTTTCACAATTTCGGTAAAGTGGGTACTTTTGCATCCATGTACCAAATTCAGCAAATCCACAGATTTTCTTCGTTTTTTCTTCTTTGGAATGCCGATGATGATCAACAAACGCAAACTGTGCGTTTCCCTTCGATGAAATAGACTGATATCACCCAATTTGGGTGAAATTCCGCCGCGCAACCGACACTGTCGGCGCAAAACCACGCCGGCCAAACTTGCCGAATCAGTGCAAATATTAGAAAAAAAACACTCACTGAATGTCAGAAGGACCACAAACAGCATGTACAATAAAATGCTGTGTTGAGCAAGGCAAAAACCAATTTATTTTAATAACACTGGGATAGTTGTGTGGATCTTACAATGGTGCAAAGTCAAGAAAAAAAAAAACCAAAAGTGGCGATGTTGCCAGTAATTTTTCAGATTAAAAATAATTTACCACAGACAATTAAAATCAACTAAAATTAAATCGATTAATATTTAAATTAGAAATATATATGTTTGATATTGAATCGAACAGCATTTAAAAGTTAATTTGTGGTCGGAAAAGTGCATTAAGCTCTTTTTATAAACACTGGCTCGTTGCGCGATAGTCCAGTGGTCGCAATCGGGACTGGTGAGCAGGATGTCCTGGATTCCATTCCCAGATCGGGTAATTGTTAAAATTATTATTGAGTTTTTCCACCAGGAATTTCTCAGTAGCAACCCGAGTCTGATAGTGACCAGTTATTGATGGCAAATAGGCTTGCTCCCTATTACGTGGGACTTATACATAACTGCAGAAATGTAGGTGTACTATTTAGGTGCTCCCCTGTTATAAACACAGCTGTACCGTACATTTTGTTATTGGGTACTCTCCAGGGTTGATAAACATGGTTCCGTACATTCACGATCACGAACACCAATATGCATACATTTATCAATGTTTAGAAGTACTTTTCGACTACTGTATTTTTTTCATGTTCATGTTTAGTAACAAAACTAATAATGTCTTAATAGTACATTATGGTACAAGTGTGTAATGTTGGTGATTACCGCCGAGGCGCCATTGAGACCCGAGCCGTCAGGTGAGGGTCTTAAGATAGCCAAGGACGGTAATCATCAATACACACGTGCATCATACGACGTTTTTCAACACACTTGTGAAGAAAATAATACTAAAAAGTCATCTTCAACAATTAGAGCGAGTTCTGAATTTTTTTTCACAATAGCGGGAAAAAATTATCGGTTTTCCTATGCGCGCGCATCTACAGTTCGACCAACTTATCTGTGCAGGCGGGAAATCACGGAACTAAAATAAATGTACTAAGTTTGACGTAGCGATGCATATTTCTTGACCAGTGGCGCCACCATGAAATTCAAACTTAAAATGGTCATACTGTAACAATAACGATCGACCATAGACTAAAAGAATGAGGTTAATTTATCTATTTAAATTCAAAATTGCATGAAATGAGCAAGCACTAGGTACATTAATTTATTTTTACTATTGAACACGATCTTTTTTGTATCGAAACTTTTTTAAGAAGATAGCAACTCAACCAATAAAATTTAAAAAAAAAACGGTATTACCCGGTTACATTGAAAATGCTCTGTTTACTCGCATATAATTTGCAATATGGTACTAACTTAACTTTGTAGTGATAATTCTATGCACTAGTGTATAATATTATTATGCACGTGTGAGTTATAGTTCGGTTTATGGCCCTAAGAACGATGTAATAAGGCTCACTTTACGAGCAAGTGTGTTGAAAAGTAGGTTATATCCCAAAGTTGCAATAATTATTACACGAGAAATTCACGTTTAAACTTTTTCAAGTGTATAGGTACATGTTATTGCTAGTGAACCCTCAACTTAAAGTTTAAGTTTCTATTCCACATTTGAGAACGTGTTACGGGAAGAAACCTCTTCGATTTCGTGTCAAACGAACTGTAACCGATAAACCCCGTGCTCACACAAACTAGGAGTGTTTGAAGGTTCGTTCATCGGTGGTCGGGGTCCGGACTACGAACTGATAACCGACACCGGACTAAAAAAGATATATCAGTACATTACCTGTCCGTCTGATGTCCGGTTTGGAATCCAATCCGCTCCGTTTGACCGCACCACCATTTTGTAAAATTACAAAACACGGGGTGTCAATTCTGCCTTCTAAAAACCCCTGAAAAAAAAGTCCTTTCTGTTTTCCATGGTAATTCTTCCAAGATATTTAAAGTATAACATAATCTCCTATAAATCCCGTTGCCCCTCGACATGACGTGCCCTTAACCATCTGTCTTACTAGAGGAGAGGTGGGTAGGGGGGGGAGAGTATCATGTTATTGGAGCAAAAGTTAGTTGGCAGTAATAATAACTGTGTGGTCGACTGTCGGCATTCTGTGTGATTGGCATTCGATTTACAATCACATAGTTCACTAGAAACCGTTTATTTCTTTTCCTGAACTGTGTGTGCGGGTATAATATTGCGGAACAATATTGTGCTTTTCTGGAATATCATAAATCCGAATTACTGCATGTTGGTACAGCTTCTTTATTATCGTATGTTTAAATTTACGTTATGAATTGCTGGAAATCCGATATGAATTAAAGGGAACCAGAATTGTTTTAATGAGTTTCAGGAACTTCACTGGTTGGTTATTTATAATTCGTTTGCTACGTGCAGCGAGTTTGCTTGGTAACGAGGTACTGTATTTACTTCGTCAGAGGGTCTAAAATAAGCTACTAGCACTCTCAAAGCGTTTCATAAATCTGAAACGGATTTACGTGAGCTTTTCCGAAGATAAGAACAATCTTAGAACCTTTCTTGGCTTTCCATGATTCAATTACAAAAGATTCTTCAATTCAAATCCTTTACTGAAGTCTAATTCCACTGCACAAACAACCAACAACACAATAAAACCACTACAAAATCCAGCCACAAGCTAGATTGCCATTACGTTTGGCTTTTTCCCTCCATAATGGAAAAAGGCGGGAAATGTGACGCGCCGCCATTTTTGCATAATTTGCAATCCCGCGCCGCGCCAGTATTGACGGCAATCTAATCGCCGAATTATTACCAAGTCCAGGAATTAAGTTAGCAAAGTTAATATCGGAATGAACTGCTCGTCTTTATTTTGATTTGATTTTTGGAGAATATTGAACGTTTCAATATTTTAAAATATTATTCGAGGACTGTTATTGTCTTTGTTCTTATTGATTTATACAAACGTTTTGTCAATTTGTATGCGAGTGCATAATTCTGTTCAAATGTGCTTCCCAAGGGGTGGAGACCTGGTGTCCTGAAACTGAAATACAGGCTTTCGTCTAGCTTAGGCACCAGTCTCCCACAGTATAAAAACGTATGAATTGTACACGAAACCTTATAATGTACCTAATAAGTATTGTGGCGAGAAACAAATCTTTATCTTATCTTAAAAAAAAAAAAAAAGTTTTTATTATGAAGTGTACATTACTATCTATTATCAGAATCTATAGCAATAGTCGTGGCCGCCGAGTGGACCCAAGAAAATAGTGATAGGTAGGGGGCAAACATATTGCCATCACCAGCCACAAATAGTGATAGGTAGGGGGCGAACATATTGCCATCACCAGCCACAAATAGTGATAGGTAGGGGGCGAACATATTGCCATCACCAGCCACAAATAGTGATAGGTAGGGGGCGAACATATTGCCATCACCAGCCACAAATAGTGATAGGTAGGGGGCGAACATATTGCCATCACCAGCCACAAATCTAGGCTCCATGACTGCTACTGAGAAATTCATGATGGAAAAACTCAATATCACTTTGCTTGACATGGGAATCGAACCCAGTACCTCTTGCGCAGCAGACAACCACTACACCAACAAGGCAGTCTAGTAGCAGTCAATGAAACAGTTTTTTTTAAGGAAATGTACATATTGTGAAAACAATTAAGATGGCGGCATTCGTTCCGCCTCGTGCCAAAAGATTATTCACCTTAAAGAACCGTACACGTGACAGCTGAAAAAAATACGCTGTCTTACCCCTTATATTCGGCAACGAAACCTGCTGACACCAACAAAGGTACATTGCCGATCATCAGTGAGTAAGTTCGAATCCCGAACCGACACCTCCCAGTTATTACCCCAATCCCGCAACTAGCACGTTATACAACCACATATTATTCCATGGGAACGCCATTTCGTGGTCGTCGATACTAACGCTTGCCGTTTGTTGGGCGGCATTATGTGACACTTTCGGTAATAAACACGAGAATGGGGTTAACTGCTGTGATGTTACTGTCTAAATGTATTTTGATATTATGAATGATTTGATATGTATACAGAACATTATTTTAATGTTTCTTGACTTAAATTAAGTCAATGTATATAGACGAAAATTGTACGAAATAATTTAGAGTCAGGTTTTAGCAAAGTATTCAAAGAAAAAAAATCAAGTACCACCACCTCCACCAGAGCTACGTAATAGCCTATTATAAACAGAAAAACAAAAGTAAAACACAGAACTAAAATAAACATGTAACAATTTTGACATTAAAAAAATTGAATAACATTCTTAGAGCATTCATATTTAACTAGTTTCTAATCACAATTATATCCAATCTGTGCTTCCTCAGACTTCTGACACTACCTTCTCCTTCTTAGTTTTTCATATTTTGTAAACGAGTAGTAGTTAGGTAATACAAATATTTCGTGCTTGATCAGTTAACAACCCTTCCGAGTGAGAGAGTCAGACGATCTAAATTCAAATATTTATTGTTCAACACAGAACATAATATTGCACCTATTTGTAACGCACCTCTATGTTACCTATCTGTAACGCCTATTGTCAGTAGTTCGATAACTACCTTTGTAAACTACACCTCAATAGAATAGCTCAATTTAAAAAGAATACAGACACCTTAGTAATTACTCCCAGGCTCTAGGTACACTACCCACCCCCGATGGCTTCAATAATTACTAGCTGGCTACCTCTTTGTCCTAACTTTGTCGAGTGTAATAAACAGCAATATTACTTTGTTGCAAGTGCTCGGCAAAAACCTATCTTTAGGACAGATCACTTTTTATTATAAGTAGGAGTTCGTTCATGTATTGATTTTGTTCTTGGAAGAGTTTCATGTAAGAAATAATGCCAAAAAAGATGTCAAAGATGCATTATGTTATTGATAAACATCATCATCATCATCATCAGCCTATAATGTTCCCACTGCAGGGACTAAGGCCTCCTCTCTAGGAGAGGGATGGGCTATAATCTACCACGCGGGCCCAGTGCGGATTGGTAGATGTCACACGTCTTCGAATTTTTTGGTTCTAAGACATGCCGGTTTCCTCACGATGTTTTCCTTCACCGTTTTGAGAGCAGCGGTGATGAAATAAATTACACAAAGTAATGCGCCTGCCTGGGTTTGAACCCACGACCCACTGTTCGTAAGTCGGGGCCGACACCACTGGGCCACCGCTGCTCCCATTGATAAACATATATTACACAAAATAACACGCAAACATAAACGACTGCTGCGACATAACTGCGGCTGCGGAGAACCTCAAGCGGCGTAAATATAGTGTAAACTATATTTTCGAGCCGTTTGGGGTTGAAACTTTAGGGCCGTGGGGTCCTAGTGCACACAGCCTTTTTAAGGAGATTTCAAAACGCCTTGTTGACGCTTCCTCCGACCCAAGGGCTGGCTTTTTCTTTGGCCAGAGGATACCTAAGTGTTGCCATACAACGACCTGCTGACAGCGTTGAGGAGGAGTTTTTCGATGCCCTTTTATAGTTAGTTTGTTTTTAGGTTAGTTTAGTTTATATATTTAGTATAGTCTTTTATTACAATAAATAAAAACCAAATAACAATAAAAAAAAAAATAACAACAGTGTTTTCTAACTTTAAAAGTTTAATGGCCATTTTCATTGATAAAGTCGCAATGCGGATAGTAAACAAATGCTGAAGTAAAAGCACGATGTGGGGTTTTCAATACCCTTCGAGGAGAACTGAAATTCAAAACAGTTAAATTATTAAAATAATTGTCACTAACTCTAAAGACGGGATATTTACCATGTTTACTGTTTATTTCGAGTTCCCGCTATTTCGGAGCTGTTGCAAGCACCATGATCACAGATAAACTGAAGTTATTGCGGGTGGATGTTTATTTGCTGACAAATCGGTCTACCCTCTTTCTTGTTGGCTCATAAACACCCGCTATAACTTCAGTATATCCGTGTTAGTGACCATGTCAGATTAAAAAAGTTACTTGAAATCATATTATACATACATAAATATAGCAATTATTTAAGTATCGGTCAAACTATAGACACAGGAGACTTTAAAACTTTGAAACTAAGTTTGACAACGTGTCAGCAACCCCCTGAGGGTTGCGTATGTCGATAAACAGCGGCAACTACTTTTCTCAGAACTACCACACTTGCCGAAACTTCGATCAATTTCTGCCTATAACATAAATGAAATCTCTATGCAAAGGTAAATTCAAAATACTGAATGCTATAGCGACGGTTTGGTTTCACCATAATATTAATATTATAATTTTATTCAGTCATAAAAAAACACACCTTTCTCGCATATCGAGGTCAGTACCCAACGACGGCGCATCTGAATAAATAAATACATTTAATTTAGAATATTCCCTTTGAACCTCTACATTAATGATTAACAAACCTCTAATTAGCGTCGCGAATGGCTAACAAAACGACCTCTTCGTTATTTGTTGTTATGCCGCGCCCATTGAAGCAAGCCTCTTTTAATTGGGCCCGTCGGACTGGTCTACTGATAGCCAAGTATGCTTAATTAATACCCAGAATTAAATACCCTTTTTAAAATTCGCTGACGGAGAATGCTCTTTTGAAGCTTGCAGAATTATTTTAGGTTCAAGAATGAGCTGGAGATTGCTAAGTTGTGCTGAATAACGGCTCTCGGGCGGATTTAGTTGATCTCATTTCGCAGAAGTAGAGATTACACTAGGAATGAACTACTTACATCCTCATTTTGCAGATTAAACTACCGTCGTCGTATTGCAGGTTAAGATTAAACCCTCAGTTTTAAACAGAAAGTGTTTAATTCCTGTGTTTTATAGTTGAAATTTAAAGAAATCGTTCAGCAAACCATAGTATATTGCTCGTTTCAAAGCATGCAGAATTGCAGAAGAACAGGTAAGAAACTCTATGGAAAGATAATGTTAACAGTTCGATCGATTATTTAATTTTGTGATGAGATCAACCTGTCTCCCCCATCAATTACTTTAAACCAACAGAATAAATCCTAATGTCACAACCAACAATAATTAATCTGTAAAAAATTAGTGCTCTTGTTTCCAAAAAAAGGTAATTATGTCACTCATTTGTTTCCTTTGTATTTGTAAAGCCAAGTTTTCTTTTGGATGTTACAAAAGTTTTGACGTTTGCATTCTAAAAGGACTTTAATAAATTCCAAAAAGTAATTAGGATACAGAAGTTTTCTTTTTCTTCGTGTCTTAATGGCGGTTGCTGATTAAAATATTGTAATTTGTGTCATTAATGTCTTTATAGAAACAATACATGTTACAGATGTGTAGAAGTTTAGACTTAATGTCTAGGTGTCTTGGGACTAAATTGCCTTACATGTCTTAGTGTAATTGTGAGTAATGCGACTAATTTGTCTGTATTTAGAAATTGTTTTATTGGTCTTTTGTATTCGACCTTTACTCTTAGTTATGAAGTTGAATCTCGAGCATTCGTTGTTGCGGTGTGCGTCGCTGCGTGCTTTCGTGCTCGCAGTGTTCGTTGTTGCGGGCATTCGGTGGCGTGTGGTTCTGCGTGGTGACTTTCGGAATGACGTATTGCACTCGTAGTTTCGTTCTTCTTCCGTCCTTCTGACATTCAAAAGTGCCTGTCATGGCTTAATTGAAATAAAATATTTTAGTTTGAGTTTGAATAATTGCAGGTACCTACTCGACTACGCGTAGATTAATGTGCTGTAAGGTTGTACGTATTACAAGTAAACTTAGCTCAGGTGCACACTTACAGTGGAATGATTGCCTATTGCACTTACAATCTGAACGTTATAATAAATCTTATCGAAATCCTCCTTGTTTTAAAAGTGTTTATGTAATTGGACAAAGCATCACCAATTCATTTCCTTTGAAGACGTAGGTACAATTTCAGCTTAAACTACTCCATTATCGATTCCATAACCGTGGCTGACCATCGCCATCTCAAAGCGCACATAGTTCAGCAAATCAATCACTACAAGCGGATATTACAGCATTCGGCATCAATCTCCAGCGGTCGTCAACAACACGTGTAGTAATATGTCGCACGGTAGCGCGTGGTGGTCGCATAAGACTGAAGCCACACAACCACGGACGTGCGTTCAAACGAGACCCGCACGAGCGAATTTCAATCATTGCAGCCGAAAGCGTCCATTGCGTGACCTATGCCTCCCCTCAGAGTATATCACCACATTGACCGGTCCCGTACGTCTCGCATCCAGCAGATCCCCGCAACCTTTACCAGGTCATCGGTCCACCTAGTGAGAGGCCTTTTAAGACAACGTCTTCCAGTTTGCGGTCACCAATTCGGAACTTTTCAGCCCCATTGGCCATACGTTCTACAAGCAATGTGCCCTGCACACTACTACATAAGTTTGGCAATTCTTTGAGCTACGTCGGTTACCTTGGTTCTTTTGCATATGTCTTTATATACCCGTGTGGTAAAAAGACTGTCTAGCACTCTAGCTCCTTGTCTATCGCGCACACGTTACGTTGTCGCAACTGCTTTCAAATCGCAATGATGTCGCAGCGACAACACATCGTGTGGTATCTGTGTTAGTCGCACGTGTCGCACGCACCGGTCCCGTCGGCCGCGCTGAGTGGATGTAATCAAGCGCTCAGATTGCTTGAGACATGCTAATTCCTATGCATTACTGTGACATACGCACGGATGTGGTGTTCGTGGAACTGAGTGGAGAGGTACTTGGGATTGATGAACGGGATATGCACAATGGTGATGCAAGGCTAGGGTGATATTTTGCACAAGTAAAGCAGGACATTCGGTATGGAGCCAGCTACAAAAATAACTTTTTCAATCCATTTAAATTTTCATTAATTCAATTCGTGCGGTTGGAATGAAATAATGGAATAATTCAGTGAGGCTAGAGGTTACTCCAATAGATTATTTCAAAATATGACCTAGAAACCAACTCAATATTATTTTATAATCGTAGAGGGATAGAAATGTAACTAAAGTGTAACGTTCGTAAGAATTCAATACAATCACATTTTGCCAGTTATATCTAAGTTCCACGAAACGATTGCCGTCCTCGTTATCTATTTCTTCGTAGCAGCCTCGGAGTTTGGATTGGATTGGATGATTGGAGGATGGAAATAGGCTCAAACATAACTAGCGAAATATGAGTGTACTATTAGGTATACCTCCGACCTCCGTCTAACCTTTCTGAGATTGCAGGTGTGATCGTATGTTAATTTAAATAAAAACTTTTTAACAAAAAATAAAACCGACTTCAAAAAAAAACACAAAAAAGTCAAAAATAAATCAGTTTCTGAAGTCGGTGACTTTTGTTTGTTTGATTTCATTTTTTTGCCACCGACTTCAGAAACTGATTTATTTTTGAATTTTTTTCTTGAAGTCGGTTTTATTTTTTGTTAAAAAGTTTTTATTTTGCACTTTTTAGTGGTTCACATGTTCATGGGTCATAATGTGGACAATGTAGTATTTTTTTTGAGTTTTGTCGATTTTTCAAAAACCGCTTGTCCGATTTCTATGAAAAAATTATGGGACCATTTGGGAAGTATACCCTTTCCAAAAAAAAATAAAAATTTCAAATCGGTTAGCAAGTGACGGAGTTATACCCGAACAAACATAAAAAAAAAAAAATGTAAACATCCGAATTGAGAACCTCCTTCTTTTTTTAGAAGTCGGTTAAAAAAAAAAGCATAATCATTGTTAGTTCTAGTATGTTAGTTTTTATTGCACATTCAGAAGTCAGGCGTGCCTCAATTTGACATTAAGCAGTATCAACAGCCAGTTTCATGCGCATTATCGTTTAATCGTACGTTCGTATGCTACTCATAAGTAAACAGGGCTGAGGCGCGGATTACCGGCGCTCTTTACTGCGCTAATATAGAGGCGGCGCCGCGGCGCACAGCTAGCGCGTTTATTAAATTAATTCTAGCGAGATATTAAGCACTGAGAGGTTCCCTCGGGCTGATGGCAGTAGGCAGACAGGGGACGTAGGTTCATGGGTAGGAGACAAATGGTATGAATGAGGGTGAGCACAGATAGAGGTCATTAACCACTTATCAGCAATCGTCGGTTCATAAAATGTTGATAATGATAAAAATAGGGAAGTTGTAGCGATTGATAGAAACGACCATTCCCACCCTTATCTCCGAAACTGAGGAGCCAAAACTTTTGAAAACAATACAGAAATTAGTTTAACACTTATAGATTACAGGAAAGTCTTTCAATAATATCTACTACAATGGTATGGAACCCTTCATGTGCAAGTTCGACTTGCACTGGGCCAGTTTTTTTTACCCACGACGGAACGGAGACTGTATATGCGTTTGGGGTGAGAGGTTGTTTGTTTGTGCAAATACATGTTGCCATTTTTCTCCAAAACTACTAGTCCGATTTTGATGCAGTTTTCAGTTATGGGTTCGGGTTTGATTGGTGCATGTTCTTAGATAGGTGTTACGGTGACAACTCACCAGGGGGCGCTGCAGCAAACATTTTTTGAGCAAATCAAAGTTGCCATTTTTCTCCAAAACTACAAGTCCGATTTTGATGCAGTTTTCTGTTATGGGTTTAGGTTTGATTGGTGCATGTTCTTAGATAAAAAAAATAAAAATCAAAGTAAAAAGTTTAAAATAAAAAGCTAAATTAAAAATTTTGAAAAAAACCACGACACTTAAAAATTAATTGAAAAAAGGATAAAATAACAGAATGTCCGTCGGGAGCTGAACATTGCAAAACTAGTTCATTTAATGGCAGCCCCCGACGGACATTCTTGGGATTTTTTAAGGTGGGTGTTTTATGTTATTTTATCCTTTTTTCAATTAATTTTTAAGCGAAGTGGGTTTTTTCAAAATTTTAAATTTTGCTTTTTATTTTAAACTTTTTACTTTAATTTTTTTTTATTTTTATAATAAGTAAATTGAATGAAGTGATCCTTCTGAGTTTCTTCCAAATCTCGTTTAAATCGCAGAGGATCGGGTGAGGTTGTTCTAACCAAATGTTCAGTAATGAGGAAGTTGCGAGCCGTGTAGTGCTTTCGACGAGCTTCGGATATCTTCGGGGGAGTTCGGGATTATTACGAGCTAACAAGACGTTCAAATTGCTTCGAGTTCATAGTTTCCAGATTTGTTTAGTCTGTGTGGCTTTTGAATAGCATATGATAAAAGCTCGCAAACTTTGTAAACACGAGTTTACAAAGTTTGCGAGCTTTTATCAATATTTGGGGCAGGTTTCGATTAAGGATTCCAGAAACTATCATAATTATAGGAAGACAGTTCAAACCTAATTTAACAGCTAGTGAGTGGAGGTAAGGATCAAACTCATCACAATCCTCAGCAAGTCAGCAGTTTGCGGCTACTAGAACAGCAAGACAGTTGTGACTGGAAACTGTCAATCAATCCTGTTCAGGTCCACAGATACCCACAAATAATCGATCGTCTTCAAAACAAAGCTTCATGTAAAATGTACAAGGCAAGTACATCCCCTTAGCACAGGGACCCAAATCAGGTGTTACCGCGACGCGCGACGCTAGTAAATAATGTACCGATGACGTCACCGGTGCGACGCGCGGCGCGGTGACACGACACGGCGCGGGGCGGTAGCGGGACGGGATTTATTATTCAAGACATGGCTCCACATTACATTAAATACTGATGCTTTACTTCGTATATACATTAGTTACGTTTAAATCTGAGGTATACAACATCCTTTCGGAACTACGGATTGTTCGAAAGAGATACCGTGACACCGGACACAAATGGCTAAGAAGGAACATGGGTGGTTTTTAGTCAGTGGAAGTCTGAGAGCAGAAGGGATGCTCTGCGAGCGGGAGGAGTCATTTGATGATTTCTCATCCTCCAAAAAAAAAGACACACATAACATAACGTCACGCCTGTAATCCCCGAAAGGTCTAGCAGAGGTACACGTACATCCACATTTCACCGATTATGTTTAAGTCCCGTACCCGGTTTAAATCAGGTGTCCATGCCTGCTACTGCGAAACTCCAGATGGAACAACTCATCATTACATTGCCCGATCGAACCCAGGACCAGTCTCAGGTCATCAGGCTAGTATTCTTTGAAGGCTTGGACAGAAGAGTAACTCTTCTTCTTTGTAGTCGTGCTCTTCATTACTGAAGGTCGTGTCCCTGATGAAAGTCCTTCATAGTTCGTACAATATGTCTCCATTTCTCTCGATGTTCGGCTTTCCTTAGAGCAGTTGTAACAGAGAGTCCAGTGAGTAACAGTAACAAGAGTAACAGTTCATTACAATTTCAGGAGTTAAGTTGAATTCTTGTGCAATAGGAGGTGTATCCATTGCCCAAAATACCTGAGGCCTTAATATCAAATGCTATTCACTGGGGTCTGTATAGGTACTTAATAATATAGATTTTTTTAAGCTGCAGTAAAACCTTTTAAAATGTACACACACTAGAACGTGCCTATAACAACCATCTTCACTTGGCTAAAGCAAGACGCTGTAAGCATCCGATGTAGTTTATAGAGGTCCTGTAAGCAAGTCCCCTCAGATGGGCCTGTGTGGCCGCGTAAACAGGTCATTTGTATGTGTGAGTGAGGCGAAGGTCAGGGCAAGGGTTTCCATGTTTTATTTATATTACTGATAGTGTTTAAGTCTGAGCTGGAAGATGCTTTCATTTTTTTTTTTGTGAATGTATGCTATATTTTCTTAGTACGAGAATTAGAAGTGATTAGATGTTTTCTTAACCCAGTGGTGGCGGCCCCGACTTACGAACAGTAAGTCGTGGGTTTGAACTCAGGCAGGCGTATTTCTTTGTGTAATTTATTTCATCACCGCTGCTCTCAAAACGGTGAAGGAAAACATCGTGAGGAAACCGGCATGTCTTAGAACCAAAAAATTCAGAGACATGTGACATCTTCCAACCCGCAGTACGTCCGCGTGGTGGATTATAGTCCACCCCTCTCCTAGAGAGGAGGCCTGAGTCCCTACAATGGGAAAATTATATGCTGATGAGGATTTCTTTCATGAATACACTTGCTCTTGCCCATCTCGTCTGATGGGAAGCGGTGGATGTGGAATACGATGGTAAGACCTGATCATCATCTTCCCGCCCTTGTCGTATATTCTTTGAGAACGGCACAACACGTCTATCTTCCATTCCCCCCTGTCTATCGTCACGCTATCATTTCCTCCTTCTCCTTCATATCACTCCTCACACACTTTATCCAACTTTTCTTTGGTCTTCCGCTCCCTCTCCCTCCATCAACATTTATATTCATCTCTAATTTAGTCACATGCGATTATCCCTCCTCATCACACTATGATTGGAGGAGCTCGTGGCTTAATAATAACCATCACTGGGGTCGATTTTTTGGTTAAGCCGCGCTTGACTACGTTGGTCTGCGGGTGGGTGACCACTCATTACATACCGAGTTCCCTCCGTGCCTCGGAAAGCACGTTAAGTTGTTGGTCCCGACTGTCATATAAAGATCTTTTGCAGTCGTTACAGATAGTCAGTGGCCTGAAATTCTGTCAACTAGTCTTATCAAAGGGTATCGTATTACCTAGTATTAACTAGGTTGTGGAGTCAGATAGGCAGTCGCTCCATGTAAAATACTGGTATTCAGCTGCATCCGGTTAGACTGGAAGCCGACCCCAACATAGTTGGGAAAAGGTTTAGCAGATGATCACATTTTATGACCTCAAAAAAATGCTAAATTGGTTTGAAGGAAACCGACCTAATTAAAGATCCCATCATTACCCGATCCGCGAGCAAATCACAAACGTGGTTTAACCGTCTAACTGCATTAGTTATTACTTAACCCCGATTCCGAACCCCTTGGAACCATTCCCCTAACTTCGGTATAATGTAACAAGTAATATCAATACGGTTCTACCGCGAGTTAACTGTTAACATTCACTCGGATATTGTTAATGCAAACATTACCCGCTTTACTAGTTAACGTGTGCTTAGCGATTGTTTCAGAGATTATTTACTTATCGGGAATACGGAAATTGGGAATTAGACTTATGTGGATATTATTGGAACTAAGCGATTAGAAGTCATAGTTATTCCTCAAGTAAAAGTTATCTGACGATTTTAAAATCAGTTCTCGTAGGATTCATTCACACAAAGGGCTAAGAAGGAACATGGGTGATTTTTAGTCAGTAGAAGTCTGACACTCCCTTCCGCTCCGCCCAGATCGGGAAAAGTCATTTTTGATGAAATCCCACCATAAAAAAAAAATAAAGTGCTGTAAGCCGTGGACCTCAATACAATTTTACTTATTTCAATCTGTATTATTATTTAATTCAAGCACCTAAACAATATAAATTCATCTTGTAATTACGTTCAGCATCAATTAAGCTCATCGCAGAAGCCTTTCATAACAACTCGGTATTTCACCCGTGACATATTATTCGTAGCCCCGTAGCTCGTAGCTCCGTAGCTCCGTAGCTCCGTAGCGGCGTAGCGCGTAGCGGCGTAGACCGACCGTAGACGCTCACGTAGCACACAAATCAGGGCAACACAAATCTGTTTGGAACACACTATGGCTTTAAGGCTTAGGACTCACGGTGAAGTACAGAAAAACCTTTTATTTACGACTGTTACATTAATACAACAGTTATTAAAAAATATGACAAGGGTTTATGTAATCAGAGACGATTTTGTCAGTATTTTTTAGATTTTATTAGTAAGAGCGTGGCAACCTGAACATCTGTGCTGTAAAACCTATATAATATTGAGCTTCATAATAAAAAATATGGCTCCGAGATCATTGACGGGAATTTCCGAGTCAGTAACGCGTAATCAAAGATCCCCTTTCCACCTGTAACCCGTGTGTGCCGCCCTTAACCCGTCACGAGCCTGCTCGAGTTTTATTTGATATGTAATTTACATTTGAAATATTTGAAAAGATTATTACGTTTTTTGTTGTTGAACGTTGGTACAGTTTCAATATTTACTGCTGAACCCCCGGGACGAGTGTTATGGGGAATTATGCTCGCGTAGATTTGTGGAGGACTTGATTTATGGATTTAATATTGTATTATTTATATGTGAGTGGCTGAAATATTGGCTGAGGGGCTCGGGGAGCGATGTTCATCGCCGCGTGCTTGAGTTCCGTTTGGGTTATCATATATGTCAAGTGTTGTTTTTTTTTTGACATGCTTGGAAATGCTTCCTTGTTTTGAAGCTTTTGGAGTTTTACCCGCAATATTTAGTCCATCAGAGTCCATCTTAGCAATTTACTGGAACGGAGCTCTATTGCTGCTTAAAATGTATCTCTCAGCCTTATTTATTATATCTAGCTCTCAGCGTATCATCATTCATAATTTCAGCCAAAAGACGTCCACTGCTGGACATAGGCCTCCCCCAGGCGTCGCCACATTGACCGGTCCCGTGCGTCTCTCATCCAGCGGGTACCTGCAACCTTGACCAGGTCATCGGTCCACCTAGTAGGAGGCCTTCCAACGCAACGTCTTCCGGTTCGCGGTCGCCATTCCAGAATTTTTCGGCCCCATCGGCCATCCGTTCTGCGAGCAATGTGCCCTGCCCATTGCCACTTAAGTCTGGCGATTCTTCGGGCTACGTCGGTAACCTTGGTTCTCATGCGGATGTCCTCATTTCTAATTCGATCATCCCATATCTTCCCGTGGGTGTCGTAAGAGGCGACTAAGGGACTTACCAGAGAATGGGCAGCAGCGTTCTCTGTGCCTTTGTAACAACCATACTGCGATCGCCAACCCGCCTGCCAAGCGTGGCGATTATGGCAAACCCCCCCAAGCGTATGACTTAACTAAATATTAAAATCTGTGAATGTATTGTCACACTAACAACTTAAGTTGCGAACACAAAGTATAATAAGTTTGCAGACTTTTTACTGAATTTTATCTTTTTCTGCGGTTTAACTATCTGTTTTTTTAAGCGGATAGTGTTTGTGAAGTAGTCTTCTCTAAGTGATGGGGCTCTTAGACTTAGTGTAATATGTTTATGTAATAGTGTACTCATCGTTGAAGAGCCAAATTAAATAAATAAGGTCAGTAGAGACAAGATCACTTTCGGGTTAACATTAAACCTCGCAAAATGATTCCACAATAAAAACAAACTAGACCCAGTCTCGTGCTCACCTACCGACTATATACCGACTGCCGTGTATTTAGCTAAACGTCCCCAATTCCACGTAATGCACCAAAACTCCTCTCTTTACGACTACCCTCACGGAAACACTAAAACTCCCTCTTTTATATATCCACTAACCTCTTTATAGTTCTAAATCGGATCACTAAAACTAAATACGAGGAAATTCGGAAAAATAATTGGAGATGGCAGACCCGCTTTCAGTGTCAGGAATTAAATCGTAAGTGTCAGAAAAACGTTTTTAAGGTTGCTGTTAAGCGTATAGATAGCAATCTATAACGAGTCGGCCCAGCTTAACTTGGCTACAGGTATGACGATATCACTATAAACTTAGACATATTTTGTCCTAGTTCTCCTGTAAGTTCCTTATAATTCCTCTGTTTAGATTTCTAGTCACTTTAAAACGTCTAAGACATTATTTTCCAGTTAAAGTAGTGACAAATTCTATACATCATCACAGTCACAGTTCCAGTGATAGAAAGTGTTGTGTGTGTACCCACCTTAACAGTTCGTTCATAGAGTAACACTATGGTTCTCTAGTGAACGCTTGGGTTGTCTATGATTAGTCGAGAATAAATGCTGTATCATCGAGCGCACGCCTTTTATTTAACAGTGGCGACGAGGATGGGATGGTGTAAGGGTAGACCCAGACAAAGTAAAGGCTATTGCAACCATGCCCCATCCAAACAGTGTCACAGAATTGAAATCATTTCTAGGAATGGTAACTTTTTATGGGAAGTTCATAAAAAATTTGAGTATGCAGCTATCGCCTCTGTACCAACTCTTAAAAAAAGGAAAGCATTGGAAATGGGGACCAGAACAAAATTCAGCATTCATACAAATAAAAAAATTATTGTGTAGCACGAAAGCGCTAGCACACTTTGATATGGGTAAGGATTCTGTATTAACAGTAGACGCAAGCGGGCGCGGGATAGGCGCCGTTCTGGCACAGCGTGAACCAGGAGGTGAGGAACGTGTTGTTGCGTATGCCTCGCGCTCACTTACCACTCACGAGCTACACTACAGTCAAATTCACAAGGAGGCCTTGGCGATTGTATTCGCAATTGAGAAATTCCATCAGTACCTATACGGGAGGAAGTTCGTACTTCGGACTGATCACAAACCACTTGTTAGTATATTTGGGCCCAATGTAGGTATTCCAAGCGCAGCAGCAAGTCGTTTACAACGCTGGGCAATTAAATTATCGGCCTATGATTTTTCTATAGAATACGTCAAAACGGACAAAAATACAGCTGACTGTCTCTCACGTTTAATTGACTCACAAAAAAAGGAGACTGTAGCAGAAGAACAAGTTTTACCAGAGCAAACATATTTGCACTTTGCAACTGAAGCTCTGTCGCTAGATTATAACATAATTAAAAAAGAAACAAAACATGACCCAATTCTAAGTCGCGTATTAAGCTTTATAATGGATGGTTGGCCAGCAGAGGTTGAAATAAAAGAACTGAAGCCATATTTTAATAGAAAGAACGAATTATACGGTGAAATGGGCTGTGTTATGTGGGGTCATCGCGTAGTTATACCGTTGACATGTAGGACAAAAGTAATTTCGGAACTTCACGAGGTACACATGGGAATAGTAAAAACAAAGTCACTAGCTCGTAGTTACGTGTGGTGGCCGGGAGTAGACGAAGCTCTGGAGGCGGCATGTCGCTCGTGTGCAGTATGTGCAGCTGTAGCCGACGCACCGCCTGCACACGTGCCACGCTCGTGGCCTTGGCCGTCACGTCCCTGGTCCAGGCTTCATTTGGATTTTTTAGGGCCTATAAGTGGTTTGACCTATCTAATTATTGTAGATTCCTGCTCAAAATGGATAGAAGCAGTCCGAATGGAAAGAACTACAGCACAAGCAGTTATCAATGTACTGCGAAGATTGTGGTCGCAATTTGGTCTTCCAAAACAAACTGTTAGTGACAACGGCCCTCCTTTTTCGAGCATAGAATTTCAACATTTCCTAAAACATAATGGTGTAGAACACACTTTTACAGCTCCGTATCACCCAGCTTCCAATGGTGCAGCTGAAAGCGCGGTAAAAATTTGTAAACGTACGATAAAGAAAGCGTTCAAACAGAATCTTAATGTTGAATTAGCTCTGACTAGGTTTCTTTTGGCCTACAGGAACACTGAACACGCTACTACTGGGGATAGTCCAGCTAATATGTTACAGGGTCGTAGTCTTCGTATGAGGTTGGATAACCTAAAACCAGAACGAGAATCGCAGGTCGCTGCACGCCAAGCTCGTAGTGAGCGAGACGCGGGCGGCACACAGCGCGAACTCGTGCCGGGGGCTCGTGTTTGGTATCGCGAATACAGTAGAGGCTCAGATAAATGGGTACCTGGAACGATCATGAATCGGTTAGGTAATACAAATTACTCCATTAAATCAGACGTAGGAACGGAAATTCACAGACATGTCGATCAGCTGAGAATAAGGGTGACGGAAAATGTAGGTATTCCCAGGAAAGAGACAGGGCTAGACCAGGTTACGAGACAGTTGGAAAACAATATACATTCACGTAAATCATTATCTTTTCCCATGACTAGTGGCGAGGATCTAGATCGGAGTGTAGGTGAAGTAAGGTCGGGAGAAGGTAGTTTAGGGGGAGTTTCGTCCCCACCACCAGTAGCACCAACAGTCGGGGTGGCAAAAGATGTTGCCGCAGAAGCATCTAGTAGTTCACCAAGACTACCCAATGTGTCGACCAATAGGGAGGATTCTGGTAATGTTATCACAACGAGGAACCGTACAGTAAGAGTGCGTAGACCGCCAGTACGATACGGGTGGCATGACGAAATAGATTAAGATACTTTATACATATTTGGATAATGTAGCGTTTTAGGAAAAGAGCTGGTTAAGTTGATTGTCATACCTGTTTAATTTACTTGTAACTTTATGTGTACTCGGTTACATAATGTTAAGTTAATTTGCATTTGATGTTATAATAAGAAGTCAAAAACATGGTTAGTTTTTCTTTTATTATAAAATTTTTATTCTTAAGGGTAGAGCTGGTTCTTAAGTTTATTATCACACTTGTTAAGTTATCTTGTAACTTTGTGTACTTAGCTTATAGATTTAGTTAACCAGTATTAGATGTTGAAGAGTTAGATTTTTAGTTTCTTCCTTCGTTATTATATTTGTAATTAAGGGTAGAGGTGTTGTGTGTGTACCCACCTTAACAGTTCGTTCATAGAGTAACACTATGGTTCTCTAGTGAACGCTTGGGTTGTCTATGATTAGTCGAGAATAAATGCTGTATCATCGAGCGCACGCCTTTTATTTAACAGAAAGAAAGAAAGAAAGAAAGAAAGAAAGAAAGAAAGAAAGAAAACTTATTTATTTAGTACATGCCACAAGTGCACACAACAAACAATAAAGAAAATGAAAAAAATAATAATAATAACAGTAAAAAATAAAAGCGTGTGTGCATATCACGGCTGCGCCAAATAGGACCAGTTCAGCAAACTGCCGAGCAGCTAGTGCCCGACGCTGGTTTTCAACTGGCAGTCCATTAAAGCATTCAATAACTTATCATTAAACGCTGTATTTAGTGTGCGCGCACCTTTAGACGTCGAGCTAAACCTCATGACAGCAATCTCATTAAAGTCTTTACAAAAATATTCTCCGAAAAAAGATTCACGTTAAACCGTTAAAGTGAGCCAGAACCAAATAAAACTTGTTTAGGAAAAATATTCTACATCATATTTTAAACGTAATGAAAAGACCGCTTAAAAATATTTATTTTTCAAACAAAATTTTCTTTTAGCTGTGTTCATGCTCGTATAAATTGTGTGCTTACACTCGGCCAATAACCGCTCAGTACTATTTACGTAATGGAGCCGAGGCTTTTTGGTCTAAACCTATTTATGGAAGTAAGCTTCCGACAGACGAAATAGTGGCGTCATTAGCAAGGCAAACTCATAAATCGGACGGACGTAATTACTCGTCGGATACTCGCTGTTCGCCGAATATCCACCTATCAAATATTCAACTATTCACAAACGGTAAACACTTACTGCTTCCATATTGTTGACGCCGACGCCACATGAATTATTCATCAATATCATTTGCGAAGGTTTTTCTACTCAAACAGATACCTAGTAGCTGTTATAATGCGTGTTTAGTAGTGACGCGCCTCGCTCGTGAGTAATGACTATCCGGCAGCGGAGGCGAGGAATCTGTCGGCGCTTGTTATGAATATAATAAGTGAGCGCGTGCATACGGAGAGATAGATTATGTGCAGGTATTAAAGAGTTAGGGCTGGAGTTGGAAACTGCATATAAGTTTGTCTCACGCTTTTGTTCTAAGTGGAGTTTTCAACGGTATTCGTTGTTTATTACATTTAGTTCGGATTGTATGATTTTCTTCTAGTAATAGTACATTATTATAACTATAGTATGTTAGCTGAGAGTTATTCTTAGTAGGAAATGCAGCAGGTTGATACGATGAAAATGAACTTAGTATCTACTAAGTTGTCAATCATGTCCACTGTTATGTTGATCCTAAAAAACATAACCCTCCTTCTGGCACAGTTTGGTAAAAAGCAGGTCCCAATTAACGTCACGTCAACGTCAACGTCACTTCAGAGCAATTTGTTCTCCCTCGTTTACTGAAACAGTATCAAATCACTATCTTTATTCTATTTATTTATGTCAAGAGCATGTATCACAAAACCACTAGATTCAGCTGAACATTGGCAGATTTTATTCCAACACATCCATTCAATTCTGGTAAACGAAACACAACAAATCCGCCCTCTAATACGATCACAGCGAATTGTTCGCGCTTTTTATCCAATAAGCCAGATTACCGAACAACACATACTACGAATATCCGATTAACTTAAGCCGGATAGTTTTCGGCGTGTATTCGGCGGTTGCGCATCACTATTCGTACATATTTAAAGTGACATGTAGCTGGCGTGATGTTTTGTTGGACAAATCCAGATGTATCGACAGGCACTTTATTTCTTAGTATTCATGAGCTAGTAGAATCAGGATAAAGACGAGGACTTGTTCCCATCCATCCACAGGCTTCTATCATTTAATAGGGTCAGATTTAATAGGTCCAGCCTGTCCCGTTACTTGCACATCACAGGAGCTGATGGAGGCTACTGAAAGTGCCGAACTCGTCGCCAAATTTTGGGCCGACTCAGTTTAAATTGTCATCGACACGCTAAAAAGAAGCAGAATATAGGGTCAGATATGAAACATAGTGCCGTCGTCCCATCGGCGTTTACAGGAGAGGATGGCACGCCTATTTTTTCATTCGCAATCGGGTAAATTCCCATCTGACCCAATGAAGAGGCAACAGAGGAACGAATGAAAACAAGTCAACACGAGTGTTTCTTATGTTGTATGTTATGGGTGGTAGTGAGCGATGTGGATGTGTGGATGTTAGCAATCAATCAGCCGTCGCGCCGGTGTAACTCGATATACCATGAATAAGCAATGGCTGCGGTACCGAGTCAGGAAAATAACAGCGAATATTACGTATATACGTATGTTTGTCAATGTTTTGTAGTGATTCACGTTCTGTTGTTAATTCTGGTAAGTCAACAATATCATTTGTTACGAAAGGATTACCAGTAAAATCTATATTAATCTGTTCTAATATTATAAGCACGAGTAGTTTGTAAGTGGGTTGAATGTAGGAAGTAGGTAAACTACGAATTTACTGTTCTGACTCCAAAAATTCATTCTCTAATGTGAAGCTACGTTATATTAGGAATAGTAGGATATATTTATGACATTCCCATGGGATGATTTCAGACGACGTGAGCAAATATTACCATGATCCGCTCATAGAATATCAAATCGACTCAAAATATCTGTTATGAATTTACATTCGATTTGATTTTATGAAATACTAGCGGACGTCTCGCGGTTTCACCCGCGTAGTTCCCGATCCCGTGGGAATACAGGGATAAAAAGTAGCCTATGTCACCCGGGAATAGTGTAGCTTCCCAACGGTGAAATAATTTTTCAAATCAGTCTAGAGGTTTTTAAGTTTATTCGTTACATGCAAATATTTCCTCTTTATAATATTACTAGCAGTTGCCCGCGACTTCGTTCGCGTAGAAATTTTGACTCTCTTGTCTGGACTGCCTGTGGATGGTACTATGTCAAATCGAATGCCAAATGCCAATCGAAGCGATTATATTCCCTTAAACCAGCCCTGTCGTAAAATCTATTCCTACCTGAAATGTCTTAACTATATTCTATCTCTCTGCCAATTTTCAGATACAAAAAGCCAAGGATTTCATATGGACTTACGGGAGCCCTTAGTCCAGGTCTTCCTTACAAACTTAGCTTAGATCTCCTACTCCTAAACTCTAGACTTGTTAAATTTCAGGTTGTTAGTACAAAAAAAAACAGTACATTTTTACAAACATGTGAAAGCCCTCAGACCTCCTTATTCTGGCCATGTTGCTAAAGTCGCTAAATCCGTTCTTAGTCAACGTCTACTAACTATAAAGTACCTTCCTGCCAAAATTGTAGCACAAAAAAGGAAGGACTGTCATACAAACTCGCGTGAGCCCTTAGACCTCCCTAGTCCGGCCCTGTCGCAAAATCGGTTCTTAGCAAACTTCTACTCACCTACTACGTCCCTGCCAAAATTCAAGTTAGTAGCACACAAAATGATGGACTTTTAAACAAACTTGCGAGCGCCCTTAGACCTCCCTAATCCGGCCCTGTCTCAAAATCTGTTCTAAGCAGACGTCTACTAACTTTAAACTACGTCCCTGCCAAAAATGAAGATTGTGGCACAAAAAATGAAAGACTTTCATACAAACTGGCGAGAGCCCTTAGACCTCCCTAATCCGGCCCTGTCACAAAATCGGTTCTAAGCAGACGTCTACTGCCTATTAACTACGTCTCTGCCAAAAATCAAGATAGTAGCACAAAAAATGAAGGACTTTCAAACAAACTTGCGAGGGCCCTTAGACCACCCTAATCCGGCCCTGTCGCAAAACTAATTTATAGCGGATGCCTACTGACTATAAACTACGTCTCTGCCAAAAATCAAGATTATAGCACGAACAATTAAGGACTTTCATACAAACTTGTGAGGGCCCTTAGACCACCCTAATCCGGCCCTGTCGCAAAATTAATTCATAGCAGACGCCCACTGACTATAAACTACGTATCTGCCAAAAATCTAGATTGTAGCACAAAAAATGAAGGAGTTTCATACAAACTTGCGAGGGCCCTTAGACCACCCTAATCCGGCCCTGTCGCAAAATCCGTTCTTAGCGGACGTCTACTATCCATAAACTACCTCCCTGCCAAAAATCATCTTTGTACGTCCAGCGGTTTTCGAGATTTCGTGATGAATCAGTGAGTGAGTGAGTGAGTGACCTTTCGCTTTTATAGATATAGATGAAATTCAGGAAACATGCACGATATTATTATATTGAAGATTTTGCAAAACAAATGTTTATTCAAATGGGAATATGTATGTCGCCTTACCATGTAAGATGACCCGAACGTTCCCTGGTAGTATGGTCAAAGCCGGCCCAATACCATCATGTTACACAGACACCTTGGATACATGACAAACGACTTCTAGCCAGAACTCCAGATCTACCATCAAAGATAAATCCTTTGAGTCGAGTTACTAGAATATTACCTACGTTACCTACCAAGCTTATACAATATTATACAATATGCTTGTCTTACTAGGATTAATGCGTAGCATTAGCAATCTATTAGAAATAAATACAAAGACCTTCACATAAAACAGTCTAAATAACGACGACTTGACGTCTAAATAAATACGTAAATAAAAGCATGAAGTTAGATTTTCAACTTTTGACACCAAATATTGTGAATCAACAGTACACATTTTTTTCAGTTTTCGTTCCGGGGTCACCTACTGTTATTACTAATTTCGCAAAACGATCAATCTACGTCCGTATATTAAAATTTAAAATAAAACACAACAAACAAACAACCAAAAAACACATTAATCATTTCCCTTTCACATGTTAAAGCTATCGCCTGAAAGTGGCCAAAACACAAGCAAAATGATAAAAACATTCGTTTAAAAAGCACATACAATTTGGTCTGTTGGTCTAACAAACAAGGGATGTAAATATGGACGGGTACAACCAATGAATTTCGATAACAGACCAAATTACTGCTTACATTGAGGGCGGTTTGCTATGCTATCTGGATGGTACATAAAAGTTTGTTTAGTTACAATATTGCCGCATAAGTGTTTGCAAGTCTGCTCAGCGTCTATAATAGTGTGTATAATCAGGTGGCTGCTGTTATGTTTCGATGCATGAAAAGGTAAACTATGTACATTATAAATTAAAAACTATTAAATAAACTAACAAGAAACTATAAGGGCATCAAAAACTGCTCCTTATCGCTGTCAGCTCATAACGTGCCCAAGAGACTGGTTTCATTGCCACGTTGTATTGCAACACTTAGCCTCTGGTCAAGGTAAAAGCCAGTCTTGGGTCATGGGAATCGAATAGGAATTATATCGTTTTGTTAATCTTCTTCTTCTTTATAGTGTGGCCTGAGCCTTATCTGGTGTCAGAGGTTTTTATGCCACTCATGAGCCCCTGACTTGACTTAACATGTCGTTGACTTAATATCTCTCAGGCATGATGGTTTAATCACGATATTATCCATCACCGAAGCACATGATAATAATACAATACACACATGACCCCAAAAAGTCAGTGGCGCGAGTCTTGAGTACGAAGAGCCTATTTAGCAATCCGACTGTCCCACCACTCCACTATCTGAGCTGTTATTGTTAATCATACTTTTTTATTAAAATACTAGGTGTTGGCCGCTATAACTCGAAAATTATCCCACGGGAAGATAAAATTGGGATAAAACTACCCTTTGTATGAATCCAGGTTATAAACTATCTGTGTACCAAATTTTATACAAATCCGTTCAGTAGTTTTTGTGTGAAAGAGTAACTAACATCCATCCATCCATCCATACCTACTTACAAACTTTCGCGTTTCTATTTGTAGGATTAGAAGGATAACCAGAAACATCTTAACACATCAACACATAATTATCAGAAACACATAAAAGAATACAGGTTTAGTACGTTTTTTCAGTACACATCCAAAATTGGGAATGTTTTAATATTTACCTTTAAAATATCAAGTTTAACGAATACATTTTATTCAATACTAATCTCATGTTTCGTGTAATCCCTCTGATAATAATTACAGAGTAGCGAGCGCGTATTTTTTATTCGATTACGGTTTTAATTGAATGTTATATAAACCTGCCCAAAGCGGATTAAACGGGCATAATCAAACTAAGGCAAAATATATTAAAATTTCAAATCCTGGCATTACGTAATGTATTCAGGTTTTAAGGGGTTCCGTACCTAACTGTATAAATTATAAATGGGGAATTACTTCAAATATTACGTTTGGTAAATGAGTTGGTAATCGCTGTGGTTTCATGAGAAGTTTTAGGTATCAGCTGGCAGCGAAGAAGATGCAAACACTTGCCCCTCTATGACCAGGTAAACGGGGCAAGATGTACAGGACCTGGAGTAGGGACGCGAAAACACACACACAAACACATTTTTAGTGAAACAGTTGACTTCATTTGGCTGGTTCTGATTCTGAGTATTGGTTGATGCGGGAGACGCTCCGGGCGTAATGTTCGCACTGCAGAGACTCATGCTTCCTCTCTAGGAGAGGGATGGGCTATAATCCACCAAGCGGGCTCTAGTTCGTACACATGTGACACATGTCTTCGAATTTTTTGGTTCTCATACATGGTTTCCTCACAATGTTACTAAATTAACCCTGGTAAGTCAAGCATAGTTATAAAATGTCGATCAATTTACAGTTTCAGGTTACTAACCTGTAAACATTCTCTCACAATTAAGTGAAAATAGAATTTCGGCATACAATCTTAAGGGCAGAGTATCTAATAAGAAAATAATTATCCAACCAAAGTTGAGTGTTAGTTAGGTAGTTGAAAATTACGTGAAAATAAGACTTGGAGGTAATTTAGACCGTCGGATAAGTTTCCAAGTTAGGAACACGCGACCTTGGGGATTCAGTAAGTGAAAGTAATTATCATAAATGTGGGTTGTAATGTGTTTGATTGACGTCAATTAACCACTCGCTTGCTTCTGGCAACGATTGTTTCCAAAACCAAAACTCTCTCGCTTGCTCTCGGCAACGATCGTTGCCAAAATATATTTTTTGTTAAACAACTCTAAACTCTATTTTAAAGAGTGTAAAGTCCTTTCAAAACGCCTTTAAACCATAGATTATTAGATTGTTTATCATTTAGACGCAAGTTTGCAACATCACCCGACGAATTTTTTTTTACAATTAATTATTGAAGTTTGAGGCCGACATTTTGTGTTTCTTTGTGCTTTGTGTCCTTTTATTTTTAATGACGATTTTTAACCACAATCGTTATTGTTTCTTGTTCAATAGTACAAGTAACTAGTCTAGTTTATAAAAATGACGAAAAACTATATACCTATCGCGCAAACTTTTTCACAATTTCACGTTATTCGACAAACCGGCAAAATATGCTCGACCTTAACTTTAGCCTCTTATAAAATATTTTACACTCAACTTTTGTCAAAATAACAAACGTTACTCTTTTCCTTATCTTTTTGTCTACACAAAACAATAAACAAAATTACGCTAGGTCTCTCGTATCGATTGTAAATCAAGTTTTAATGAGGGGCGGCTCCGCCGAGTGTTTAGGTCAAATGTCACGAGCAAAGCTCGACGGTTTTCTTGAAATCGAAAGCAAGCGAGCGGTTAAAGCTTTGTTTCCACTACTTTGAGAGCAGCGGTGGCCCAGTGGTATCGGCCCCGATTTTCGAACAGTAGGTCGTGGGTTCGAACCCAGGTATGCGCATTAGTTTGTGTAATTTATTTCAAGTGCGTCATCTCAATAATGAATAAACTGTGTTTCGTTTTCGGATAAGTACTTATTTATTTAGCAGGTATCTTCGTGTTCTTACTACTAATATAACTATGTTATTCTCTGTGAGAAAATATTTATTTTATATTATTTATTTATTACACACTTAGAAATGCCCATTTAATAGAATAAAATTATTTATTTACTACCTACTACCCTCATCCGTGTGTCACTGCGGGGGGCCTACTGAAAACCAGCGCTGAGTGTTTTACACCCAGCATATGCTGAGTTGGTTACCCTTTCGTTATGGGCATGCTCAGCGCAGTTGAGCTGTTTAATTAATTGTTAAGCTGTTTGTTGTTATTTGTTTATATATGTGCTGCTCTTTTGTGTTGCTGCTGTCCATTAGCGAATAAATACATATTCTATTCTATTCTATTCATCACCGCTGCTCTCAAAACGGTGAAGGAAAACATCGTGAGGAAATCGGCATGTCTTAGAACCAAAAAATTCGAAGACATGTGACATCTACCAATCCGCACTGGGCACGCGTGGTGGATCATAGCCCATACCTCTCCTAGAGAGGAGGCCTGAGTCCCTGCAGTGTGAACATTATAGGTTGATGATGATTTCCACTACTTTGATTTTAACGAGAGTGACTGCTGGGTATAGGGTTCTGGGTTCGATTCCCAGATCAACCAACATTTTGTTGGGGTTTTCCATCAGGAAATTCTTTGTAGCAATCAGGCAGTCTGAATGTGTGCCTGTTTGATGGCAATATTCTCGTCCTATATTACAAGGGACTTACACTTTATATCCCTCCTGGGAATTACAGGTGGCATGTTATGTATGGTTCTATTAATAATTAGTGAGTGGACAGGGCTACCGTTTTAATTGAGTAATCTGTCTAATAATTACCCGTAAGAATCTTATTTATTGTATACTACGTATGTTTACTATTATTGGACGTAAACAGTTTTGTTTTACTGGTAAGAAACAATCATTTCCTATAATTTTAGCCACAAGCTTAGACATTTTTACGTCAGTATTTCATACACAGTAACACAATCCACCGGACGAGAGTTCCCCTTAACTTCCCAGCACAGTTCGCTATATCTACCACAACGTCCACAACGGACGATTGTCTCCCAAACTCGAACCCGTAATGACGTCGCTTTAAATGCAAACGGAGCTTCCCGCTAATGAGCTTAGGGGACTAAAAATACCTAATTCTGGAGCAGAATGTGTCAATTTGTTGTCATTAAGTGGGGGTCAGAGGTTTCATGACTGTATTTGAGGTGAGGTGCCTCTGATTTTGTAATATTTTTAATGGTTTATGTGTTTTTAAACGGACTTGTGATTTTTTTTAAGAAATCATTAATATAACCATCATCGGCACATAAAAACGGAAAATTTAATATGTTTATAATGTGTCCCAATATAATTTTTGATATACATATATAAGTCAGTTCAAAGTCTTATAAATGTATAGATAAGGAATCGAATTCAAGTTGTAACTGATTAATATTCTATGCGCAATATGTCACCCCCTTTACAGACTTTTTCAGGGAAACGTGAATTTATACTTTCATAGAATATTTTATAGGTAAAACCCTTGTCACGGTTATCGTTACGTGAAACCTAAAAGTTGAAGAATGTTACCCGCAAGGTCTACCTAAAAACCTTGCGGGTAACATTCTTTTACTTTTATTATGACTCTCTGAATTCGGGCAATATGAATATCCGACCGGAAGCTTGTTGAATCATGACATAACAAATACAGTACTTTATTTAAAAGCTGACAGTCAGGAAGAAGGCGTACTCTACCCGTCACAAGAACAAGAGGAAGAAATATGTTTGAAGCAGTCTGGCGACCGTACAACACAATAATATCTGGCAATAAAATGCAAACTCTATTCCAACGCCATTCCTATAAATAATATTGTGCACTCGCCACACGGGCGGCGCACCGTGCGATTTATATCGTAGAATAAACGCAGCAGCCGTCTGTCGCAAATTTTCGCAGATTTTTATCGCTTGTTTATTCAATGGAACGACGAACCTGCGCCACTTTTATGGATGAAATTATATTTTTAGTTCCTATTCTGTGTTTATTCAATATTTCATTTGCTTTTGTGCTATTTTACGCTCTTGGGATGTACCATTTAATGCAAGAAGCATAGTTTTATTGACGTGGGTTGCGGAGGTTGGAAAGGAAGTCAGTTTATGCAATATACTGGTACTCAGCTGCATCTAGTTAGAATAAAAGCCAACGTCAAAGTAGTTGACATCTGGCTGGCTAGATAACGATGTGGTTAGGTGGTAGGTTAGGTAAATAAACAGGGAGTCTGCTTCGTCACCTATATGAACATAGCAAACAAAGTACAATATCGAAACTTCAAATATCAGAGTAATTTAAATAAAAGTTAAATTATTATCGCCGAGACATCAATTATCCTGCCATCGATTAAGTCTCGAGATCGACAAGTCTCGCGTAAGTTGCACTCGCAAATCGAACGTTCTTAATCTCGTATGCAAACTTGTGCCGGATTACGACAACTTGAGTCTTGTTCGACAACTTTAATGTATGTACTTTAGTTTAACGCTTAAATATTCTGAATATTGTACTAGTTTGTGAAGTTGTCGGGTTCGGGGTAAGTACTTAGGTGACAACGTATTGTGATGTGTTTTGAACAAGCCTGGCAAGTTTAACATAGTTTGACGGCTCGAGTTTAGAGTATTTTAGGTCTGTTGTGACCTTGTGCCCAAGGCTACAAGGTTACAACTAGCGTAAGATGCGTGATAAACTCATGAATCTGTAATCATTCGCCAGCTAAATAATTGAATAATCTTGATGAACTTAAGGTGAGTCTAAGGCTGTGACGTGGCATAGAGGCCACTTAAAGTCTACTGAGAGTAACACTATATTGACACAGTAACAGCCAGACTTGTCTGCAACTTCAACTATCTGAGGCAGTCTTATAATATTGAGGGTGTTCATTTCATGTGTAATTCCATCTGTCTCGAGTCCTGACCAAAGATACCACAAACGTCGTCAAGGTGTTCAAGTTCTAACCAAAGCTAATTTGACGCCAAAAGAAGGAATCATCAACACGACAAAGAAAGGGAAGAATTTATAATTATGTAACCTGTGAACATTTCAACTACGTTTAAAAAGATACAGGTCGTGAAAAACAGACGGATGGTTGTCGGTACATTCCATAATGAAGGTCCGTTATTAGTTTATAAAGGTGCGGAATCCTAAAAAAGTGGGTAAAACTCTTTAAACAATAAACCCTACGACGACTAACAAAATAACAATCAATATGGACCCAAAGAAGTTAAATCAGCAAAGTTAGCGACACAAGTATGTAACAAGTAACAAACTGGCGACTTTTATCCGCAATCGCAATAGTTCAAAACTAAAGGATCGGCGGTATCAATCCTTTGATCTCATTCTCTCGTGCCGGAGGATTCCAATACCTTCGTCTAGATTGTTACTACTTGTATCTTTACGGTCAATAGAGACATGGTGTAAACCAGATGTAAACCTAAATATATAAGCAGTCATGAGGTAAACGGATTAAAAATACTTAAAATACAAAAGTTTTTGAGAGTTTGCGTATCAGACACAAAACTTTAGTTATATTTCACAAATTAAATGAAAACAAGAACAATTAAGAAAACGAAATAAATAGTACACAATATAACGATTGTCTATTACTTTAAATTATCCAAGTAACTTTGAAACTGTAGACAAAAATTGTGTTTACTTCGGATGTTTTCTCCATCATAAAATTATAAAACCAGCTTAGATGAAGTCAGGAAAATATTTGCTTAGAAAATAGACTTTCAAATTCAATTACCCATCAATTTCAAACAAAACTTTTATTCCTTTACAGGGTTGAGTCTAAAAATACCAAAGTAAGTTGAGATATGATGTCAATCTGCCAAGCACTTGGTTTCCTTAAAATTCTATAAATACATTGGACTTACGGTAGTACTATCTGAATAAATCAATTTTATTATTTATTATTACTAGCCGTTAGTGTAGGGCAAAGGCCTCCCTTCCCTTTTTCCACTTATCCCTATGATGTTAATTGCCAATCTCGGCGCAAAGAGACGAGTTCCTCCCGTCATCTTCTTCAGGGCCTGCCGCGTTGTCGTTAACTGTTGTTTGGGAATAAAAGAAGGTAATAATTTAAAATTCATGCAGAAATAAGCAAAAAATATCAGTTGGAAATCGAACTGTTCACACTAGGTAAGCGTCCAAACCGATGAATGGCCTAGCCGCCTAGATTGCGGAGATGCGTGGCCTTGACAGGAGTTTAAATGGGCTGGCGTAATTAAGAGCGGCCTCCGGACCTGTTTGGATCAATTTACGACAGCAGAGTATTTAACGAGCTTTTAAAACACAACCCGAGGATTGCCGCGCGGCTTGCAAGTGATGGCAGGTTTTGGTGGACTTTGAAGGCTTTAAATGGTGTTTAAGATTATAATTATGTCACGTCTTTACTCGATCTGTCTTTCTGATGTCACTCGGAATTACACTAACCTGAACCGGGACCGAGCTGATCATGTCTGCCGAATACCCAATGAGCTGTGGGTCAAATGGTCACAATGTGCAGCCCTGGCATAGTCTGCAGGCTTCGCAGAAGATGGTGGAATAAGGGAGTCAGATACAACGATCAGTGGCTAACATAGCCTTGTAATTAATAAACTGAAATTGACTGCCCTTTGCACAATAATATCAAGAAAATCACAATCATAGGTACATACATACTAAAAACATAACTCTTTTTTTAGGCAGTCATGCAATAAGAGTGCATAATTATTCTGCTACGTGGCAAGATCGTAATATTTTGATGCATTTTCACAAAAAAAGCACTTCAATTTGAAAATAAACAATTGAGCGTTTCAGTTGTATTTAAAGTGACTCATTTAGTTCATTGTGTAACTAACTCATAACTTATTTAAACGATTGCAAATGCGGTATGAAACATTAATTTTAAAGTGCCATTTGAAATTGTTATCATTTATTCTGATACCACCATTTCGCTACTTTCACACCATTACACCGGCAACAAATAGAACTAAGTTATGTTTTATACTTCTAAACTATGATAGGCTGATTATTTTTAGCATGAAACATCAAAAGGTGTGGGAAGAGACTGCATTTATGGCGCTGACAAATATCATTTCACAATTGGGAGCTCCCGAATCACCCATATGCAGAGAATGACAAACGACATCAGAAAATCTCATTCGTTTCCCGCTCGGCACTCAAATTATCCGTTATTTATCACAAACCACTTTATCAACAGTCAGTTTAAAACATAATAACAGCCAGAACGTGTGACAGTTAAATTAAAAAAACTCCCAACTTTGTCCGCTACACGACGCGCCGCGATTAAGCTGCCAGCCGCACTATGCAAATTATGTATTTCCAACGCGCAACCCACTGTTTATTTATTAAAAATTGCCTGCGTTTATTTGCATAAAGAATTTTGTTTGCGTTTGTACTTATAATTTTGGAAATTGTTTTGGGGGACTATTTTTGTTTTTGTATCGTGGGATAGAGAGGTAATTTTGTAATAGCATTTTTGTTGGTTAGTTGGCTGCGGTAAATAAAGGATAATTTTTACTCTATGTTTCATCATCAGTCTTTGGAAAATCATCGAATAACCCTCCCCCCCCCCCGCTCTTGGGCAGAGCGAAGGGGAGTGTCAGACTTCTACTGACTAAAAACCAAACCCATGTTCTTTCTTCGCCCTTGTGTCGGAGCCGCGTTATCCTTTCGATAAACCACAGCCCCGACGGGATCATTCTCCTGCAAGATCCCCATTTATGTGCTGGGGTCGGCGCAACATAAAATATCATCTTCCTCCAACTTTACTTGTCTATTACTCTTCATCTCAGCAGTCACCTCCTTACCTTTCATCATGTTTTTATTCTTCTCTGTTTATTTACAAAAATTATATCACACAATTTAACATGAATCGGCAAAAGTATAGATTTAACTGTAATTTTAGATGTTAGACAAAAAAAAAGCTCAAAGCACCTACTCTTTATAATACGCTTTCCGAGCACATTTTCAAAGATTTACTATCTCCGATGCTATGTTAAAAGCCCGTTATGAACGAAGTAGCTCTCATAGCAATTGAATGAAAGAGGTGCCTATATCACGACGGATCCTCTACCTCCGTGCACTACGCATACAATTCTCACATGCTCGTAAAACTAGCGACGAGCACGTTGCACGTTGTTATTATAGCTGCTCCATATTTTTGTTCCATTGAAATTCAATTTGCATGAGAACTTTTGTATTTCACGTTTAGGAATAATTTCACTTTTTCTCTACATCGATATCCATGGACAAGACTACTTTGTGGTCACGGAAAATGCTTGCAAATGGACTACCAACTTACAATGATCCGTGACTTTAATCTTTTACTCTTTATTTATATTTAACCTATTTTATCCCACTGCCAGTTCGACATGAATGGGGGAGGACTTTGGCCAGCCAAAGTCCTCTCGTACTCTTTTACAGCGTTTAAAAAAGGAGTCGCTAACACGACATATTATAGTACTGTCAGAAAGCCTGCTAAATAATTAATTTCTAAATTCATAAACGTAAGTCATGTATTTCGTTTGTCCGACTGCAGTTCAACAACGCATCAAGCATGATGCACTATCAAACGTTATCTTTACTTTCCAGAGCACTTGTTATTAAAACGCAATAATTTCCGTCCGCAGTAAGCGCGTGCGATGTTCGCAATAAATCAATCATGGCGGCGATAAGCGAGCGTTGCAACGACTGCCATATTCCTCCGCTATTTATTATATGAGTTATATGAGTAATGCAGCCCCAATTGTACGGACACTTCGTTTGCCTTCGTTTCCAACTGATTATTTTATGTGGCGCTTGTTTTTTTGGCTTCCGTCGAAGTTTAATGAGTTCCTGTGGCGAGAATAAATGAATTCTCTTTTTGATTCTTTCGGACAGATTTGTTTCTGCTTTGGTTGGCATTGTTATAATTAAAGTATTTGTACGTTTACACCTAGTAGATATCGTCAGAGCATAATAATATACGTGTCGTGTACATTTTCTGTAAGTTTATTAAATTCACAGCACATATCCAATTTACTTATTCAATGACCTAAAAATTACGTAATAAACTTTTACAAGTTTCCAGATTAAATTGATGAAAAATTCCGACATGAACGTTGGTTCCATAAATAAATGATATTTTCATAATTTGTAATGAGGTAGCCTACTTAATTTTATGTTTAAATATTTATTATACTCGAAGCTCAAAAGAAAATCAGTTTTAATTTATATCCTAATTAAAATAACATGCAACGATGGCAGCACGCAATATCCACTGCAGTACAAATAGCAGAAAACGTGGCATTAAACAAAACTTGGAGCATGTTTCAACGGAGCAAATACAACGAACACAAAATGTTTAGAGTACATGTGAAAAGCCAAGCAAAGGCATGCAAACACCTGTGTTTAGACTAGAAAATTATATCCGACTACTATCGGTCTAACACTATTAAATAGAACCTTTGGTCAAAATTGGGGTTCGTGCTCTAATTTGATCCCACCAAACTGCCGACCATTTTTCAAGCTACTCAAATTCTCTGGCACAAAGCTAAAAGAGTAATATCGAGTAAAGCTAAACATGTTAGTTTGGTTATTACCTGCCAAAGCGATAATCTGGCGCAGAGCCAGCTGAAGTGAGCCTCACATTTGCACCGCAGCGAAAACAAGCCTTAGATTAGATATATCCGAGCGCGAATATATTTCCGAAAGAAAAGGGAATGAAAATATTCCTACCCGAAGTGATTGAAAGAGACGTATGGAATAATTTAGATGATAAGTCAATTCTATGATTCGTTTGTGAATGACCTACAGATCAATATTTGGTCGCCATTATCCAACAGAAACCCAACACAGCAATTTAAATTAATACTTTAGACCACAAACAATCCTAAATGTCACCAAAACACTAAATCTTTTGAACAGCCACTGCTTAACACGTATTACCCAATAGCAGTTAATTCCCATTTATCACCACTTGGCAGGCGAGCCAAGCCATTAACGCTGTGAAAATCTCCTAGAACAAGGCAGCGTTTAGCGAGTCCTATCCAATCAGTGCATCGAATCGTTCAGCATATGAAGACTGCGGTATGTAGGTCAGGGCAGCGGGTTCGAGGCCGGCTAATGCAACGCGATCCCCCAGGCTTTGCACTGCGCCACAATTGTACGGGATGATGGGATGAGAGAGGAGGGCATGACTTTAAATTGATGTGAACAACATGTAATAGTAAAGTTAAGACAAGTTGTTAGGAAGTCTGTCTGTGACTAATTAGGGTTTCTCGTCGTGAATTCTGGACAAATTCGGACTTACTCGAGACGAAAAAAAAAGTGTTCGAGAACTCCAGAAATTACTGTCGGAAATACCAGGTTCGAAAAATGAGAAACTCAATGATTAATTTCCAAACAGGATGACCCCTGTTTACCGTCACACAAATTTGCCATCGACACTCTAAGAAGATTTCTAATTTGGTTTTGGTTCATGAAACCAAAAACTAGATAAAAAATCTTGAAAAGAACTTTGATTTTATTTGTATTTTATAGTTTATAACTAAATAGAAATTACTCATTTTCATTATTATATCATTTAATTTTATTATAAATCATTGTTTCTCTGAACCCAAAACTCCTCCAAATAATATTGTATAACAGTGTGGCATGTTAAACAGTATTATTTGAAACGTGTTTTGGCTTTCCAAAATGCAAGCAAACAATGAACCAAAACGGCGAGGTTGAAAAGCGGGATTACCCAATGGTTAGAATTTAATAAACCATTATAAACAGTAAAACCACTGAAATCCTACTAACTAGGTACTTGTTACACTAGCACTTTAACAAACAAGTCTAGAAATTTTGAAATTGAAACATAAACTGAAAGGTCGATTCCACCATTGGAATGAAGTCAAATGCGAGGCAGGATTTAATTAGGGCTTAAAACTACGTTCAACTCATAACAGTGGGATTCTCTCGGACCGAAGTATTTAACTCTGCCATTAATTCTGCTGGTAATACCTTATGACATAAGATATTTGTGGCTGAACGTTAGAATGGTACAGCGGGAGATCTTTCGTGTTTATTTAATGGGTTGATATGGATGTGTGCTGTTTACTTGGAGCTATGGCGTGTTTTTGTTTGTGGTTTCGTGTGTAATTATTGTTGATAACATTTATGTATTAGTTAGTTACACAAGATTAAGGTTACGGTTGAAGTTAAAGGATTGGAGTGGAACTGAAGTTCATTTTATTTGCACTTTACGAATACTCTTGGAGTCTGCGGGCATTTTAACAGTAGCCTAGTAATATGTACCTGGACAAAAAATCAAGTTTTCTGATTCAATGATTACCGTGAATTAAATAAAAACAAGCAGTTCATTGCATACATACTGAGAGTTTATTTAAATTTGAAATTGAAATTTCTAGAACAAATACTGACGCACCACACATGAATTGTCAACATAACAAAATCATAACCTTGTTATTACATAAAGTAGCAATTCACCTAAATCCACGAAATAATTCAAAAAGCATGTTATTTCGCTAAACACATTAAAATGAATTGTGCTCGGCCGCATATTACCGTCCAGCGTAATGCGTTATGATCCGTGTTATACATCGCGGGATAGGCAGGCTTAGTGCTCAACACAACGACGTTAGCTCCAAGATGAGCCACCTTGTATGCTGAACATTGCGAGTCTTGTGAGCTCAACATACACGGAACACGAACACGTGTACTGTAGACTAAACTATTTAGTGTTTAGGCAAAAATACTCGTCTTAACACTACCCTGTCAATATTCTTTATTATTGTGTGAGTTGTTTTTTAGGTACCCTTTACTTACGGCTTCTAGTTGCTATTGGTCACGGTTGCTGGGGAGTTTGTTCCGCCATTTCTTCTTCTCAGCTAAAACACTAGGAAGTGTCGAAGTTGACGATGACTTTTGAAAAGTGCTGATTATCAACCAATTTTTAATAAATGTCTTGATTTCATTTGATTCGTTTAAGAGACGGTCAGAAATTATCGGAAATGATATGGAAGGCGACCCTAACATAGTTCGGAAAAAGTTAGACAGATGATGATGATGATTTCTATAACAATCTCCATTGTCAACCTGTGTACCATTCAATGATTTTTTTTCAGTCGTTAAGGCGTAAGAATGTAACAACAGCAAGAGATACACAGACAGACGGAATAAGTATATAAGCCACTTAAAAGATTCTTTAGCACAAGATTGTTTAAAAAACACATTTATGAGCTACACACAAAATAGATTGTTCGAGTGTACATAGGTACTACAGCAATGTTGATATTGCTTTCATAGAAATTGATCATGCAACGCGCTTGAGATACAAAGCCTGTTGTCTGTCGTTATTTGTCCGAACAGTAATGTGAAAAGACGAACGACAAGTTAAGCTTTCACTTAATTAAATTAAGCCACAGTCATAATTAACCTCGCTTAGTTTCTTACACTGTTCTTTAGAAACTACACCTGTTCAGATTTTTGTTTGTTGCCAATTATTTAGAAAGATACTAGTCGGTATTATAAAGTAAAGTAACGTAAAATAAATTTTATTTTGCAAATAAAAGGACGTACTAACTAACTTCTCCGTTGCATCCTATTTCTCGACAAAATTGAATATCCAAACCCCATTAAAATCCTCTGAAGCGACTTCGCAGAACTATGTTTCCATCTAAAATTTCCAAATTCTAGGAATCTTTAAAGCCTCGCTGGTTGTGTTCCCACAAACATTTTGGTTTATGTTGCTGGAGGGTAAGCGAACCAACATGAAATGAGAACCAATAAACACTAAGCAAATTGTATGTAAAATATAAGCCACCCACGCCAGTTGTATAGTGCTAGTAGCTGCACTAACCCGAGTCCAGTACTCTAAGGTAGTAACCGCGCCAGTCAAGTGCACTGAACCGGGTACTAGCTGATAGTTGCACGGTGTTGCTGTAATTCACATCTTGAGGGCTCCCGCGCGACTCGACAACTATTTGTTGTGTCAGACAAGTTGTGGGTTGCTGTGGGTGGTTGTGAGTTGTGGGCATCATATGGATATTCCCTTATGTGTGTTGAGCTTCAACTTGGACGAGGTATATAAGTCATATCCTCGTTTTAGGTCGCCTTTGGCCTATTTCAGAGCCGTCCTAGGGAACGCTGGACAGACGAGATTAAAAAAAAATATGCCGGAAACTACTGGGCCTATTCCTTCTGGGGGAATTTAAAATCTAAAGTCATGTGCTCGAATTCGGCTACCTATCGGTACTTTTTGAACGTACAAGATTACGTAAGATAATCTCCCAAAACTTCACCACTTCTTAGTGTTTTTACTGACGAGAAGAAGTGTCGGAATAAACTTCCCAACAATAAATCAACCGGATCACTTAGAACTGAAATCTTGTAATCCTTCTGGTGCGGAGATTGATATCGGACTAGAATCGACTAAAACCGCACAATTGTACCTAAAACTAGTATTTATATAATTGAACCGAAAGAATTTTGATACTTTTCAGGATTTAAGATTTTTTTTTTTCAAATATCATGTTACCTCGAAAAGGTATCGGTGGCTTTCTCGAGAAACGGTTCATGGTTTTGAAGAATATCTTAAAAGGCAAACTGGTATATTATTTTTATTTTACTTTTGAGGTTATACCTAAGTATATTTTTAGGAGAGGTTTGTGGTACAAAACGTGTATAGAATATGTAATATCCTGTCTGAGTGTTTAAGTTTCGTAGTAACTAAAAGCATCCTAAGCATTCATATAACAGTCAACTAAGCAAAGTCCCTACTTTGCCAGCTAACCTAGCAAGAAAAAGTACTACGAAAAACCAATTACCAAACTCCATTTGTTTTTATCAATCTATCGCACAGTAATAGCAATAAAAGTCTTCAGACTGCCTTATAATGTTCTACACAGCGCTCTGGAAATAGCTCCCAAACAACTTGTAAAGTCAATCGAAGGAATGGCCTGTTTTATTGGTAATAGGATCTCCTAGCTACCTGGACTGCTTTCTATACAGTCACCTGCAAAAATGCATGGACAATTAAGAAATAAAATCATGGGAAACGAGAAATGACGCCACCTGACGTAAACTAGTTATCGACTTTAAACGTTCACAGAAAAAATAGACACTAAAGCATCCAATTTTGCAGGTGACTGTACATGTCTGGCTGGTGAATTTTTTAAACTGTATACGTTATTGCCTTCCAGAGCTTTAGATCGAGCCGTGCGGGAGATATTACTGACCGCAGTATTGAACGATGTTACTTGGATAATAGTTTATTCTATGTTTTACGTTATTGTTTGTTTATACAGAACTGAAACTATGTACTTTTTGAAAATGTCAGTCTTCTTTTTCTTCTATAGGTGTCGATTTCATTCAAATTTACTAGCCTGCAGAACTATTATTGGCTTCATTTACATACTGGAAGGTGCAAACGTTTGTACAGGTTTCGCAGAAAACGGAGTGGGGCATATCCTGCGAAGAGGGATTTACACTGGCACTGTGAGTTGTTAGTCCATTCTGAGAATTAAATGCAGTTATGCGAGGCAAACATAGCTCGTAGGTAAGTTACCTATTTCTATTAACATATTCACAATATAACTAAAGAACTACGCAAAACCTAACAAAACAAAATAGAAACAACTACAAAAATAACTCGTAAGTAGTGATCGATTCGTTTAATTACTTCTCTGTTCATGAAGCAATCAATCAATCGACTCTTACTTGGCGTGATCCGTTGATTGCGTCACTAAATCTCTGTAGGCTACGCCACGCCAAGCGTTGCAGCGACGTGGCGTGGCGTCGCACGTCGTCACTCGGACGACGCTGTAATTGCATCGCACAAGCCGAACTAAACCGCTGGCTCAAGACGTTTCGTTGCGGCGGACTATTGAATGTTGGCATGGAGGAGGGGACCACGTGGAGTGCTAAGTTACCTAGAAGACACGAGAGACTGCAATCGCGCGTCAAAATGGCGTTGTAATCTAAACTTAATTTTGAAAAAGACAGTATCATCAATTTCTTGAGATCTAAGTTTATGAATAATTAACAATCTCCTATTTAGTGAGCCAGGAGCTAAACAGGATATGATGAACAGCAAGTTAATTTTGCAGTTTGAAACTCTCACACTCGATCAAATTTTTAGGGTTCCGTACCTCAAAAGGAAAAAACGGAACCCTTATAGGATCACTCGTGTGTCTTTCTGTCCGACCATTCCCCCACCCCTTATCTCCGAAACTACTGAACCTAAAATTCTGAAAAAATAATAAAGAAATAAAATTAACACTTATAGATTACAGGAAAACCTCTAAGAAGTCATAGTACGGAACCATTGCACATGAAGTGTGCAAGTTCGACTTGCACTTGGCCAGTTTTTAGAACTCCACTTGCTAACTAGTCCATGTGTTTTGTAAAGCCCATGTTATTGACCGGTCTTGGGAGACACAGTCTCAATCAACACGTTAGGCAGACCTTGGCACGTCACTGTATGTGCACATTATAATATATTGTTATTTATTTACGTCTAGCTGCCAAAACTAGGAACAGTACAACAATGTTGAGTCAGTTCCTGTGACGACAGTATTATGACAGTTTTATGCAAAATAATGACGACGATTATTATTCGTGAATCCGTCACAGAAACTTGCTCAGAAATGCAACGTCCCAGAAGAAAATAACCGTCGGAACAGCGCGGATTTTAATTTATTCTTTAGAATTCCTCGTCCCATATTAAACTCGCTATAATAACGTGCAGTCTAGGCGCCTTCCATTCCGAGCATCCAACAAAAAATACAATATTAGCAAAACTAAAAACATTCACATTTCGCTACAAAGCCTGCGCCATATTCGTTTTAAACCGGCTCGTGCAAAGCTTTCATATTTCCTAACTATTTACATTTATTCGCTTGTTTTCGCGCATTTTGCCTATTTTTAAATGTCCATTTGTTATTAAACAGGCTGGTGTTTCAGTGTTTCAGGCACGATATATTCGCCATTGCACGCACCCGGCGTTCAGCGCGTAAAAATCTGTGTATCCACGTTCTAGTTAAAGTTTTATGCGGCTGAATAAACTCAGGTTGTCGGGCGCACTCGGGAGCAGTCGGGAGCAGTCGGGAGAGTTCGGCTACGTTCGGGATGAGCTTTTGTGCCGTTCGCTGCGACAATGGCCGTTTTGTTCGGGAGTTGTTTTTGATTAATAGAGGCAGCCTGAAAAGGATTGTTTGGCGAAACAAAATATTTTGTTGTTATTTTATTGTTGTGGTGTTCGGTACAAAGGATTGTGTTGCCATGAATACAACATTTTAATTCAGTTCGATTTATTCTATTGTTAATAATGGGTAACACTTTGACCGATCGGAATTATGAGCGACACGTGCCCGGTCTCACTCACTTCTCATTATAAATTAAACTCATAGAAATGCCAATAAATATTGAAGGTGACCTTAATCCGAGTGTAAACAGAACCAGTAAATAGGAGCAAACCTCCCAGCTCACCGCTCTCTTGTATTAGTTCTCCGATGCAGTTAATGCTAATCCTTGCTCTCTCCGTACCTTCCTTTTATAGCGGTAAATAAAACGGATAATTTCTAGACACATATCTTTTATACGGCTATACATAAAATAAAGTATCTTTCACAAACCTATAAAAGATTAAACGTTTTGCAAAACTGGCTTAAGTGGTCCAGTATTTTTTTATACCAGCAGTAATTAACGAGACGCAATGCGCTATGAAATAATTAATTTAAGAGAACTATCATCAGCGTTGAACCTAGACGCACGGGACCGGTCAATGTGGCGACGCCTGGGGGAGGCCTATATCCAGCAGTGGACGTCTTTTGGCTGAAATGATGATGATGATGATGATGATCATCAGCGTCATCATTTTTTGTGCCACCTTCTGCTGAGTAAAAGCTTCTCGATTTCCCACCATGCCTCTTTTGACTGACCTATGTGAGTCTCATCCAGATCTTGTGTAATGAGATACCGGGGTTCCGGACACAAAAGGCTAAGAAGGAGCACGAGTAGTTTTTGGTCACTAGAAGTCTACATTCCTTACCGCTCCGCCCAGAGTAGGACGAATCATTTGATCATTTCCCACCTTGCAAAAAAAAAAGATCTGGTGTAGGTCGTGAAACCAATAAAAGATGCAATTTGACGACAGCATTTAAAGTAACTCTCAACTCAAGCGCAGAATACTCAAGTACAGTAAAGACTCAGCGAGCGAACCCATTAAACCGGTGGGAATGTAATTAACACCGTCGTGTAGAGTTAAGAAACAAACACATCAGCGTGAGAGAACTGCTCCAAACTTAATTGTGTCGCGAAGTTGTCGTCATCGCTCAACAGATACCTTTTGCAGCGTAACGTCGTCCTCAGACGGGGGAAAGTCAGATGATGGGTTAGTGCGACTTGACTTGTCAGGAATTAGATTATAGGGCTTATGGTAATTGAGTACCTTTGAGTAAGTCATACTAAAAAAAAATATACTTGCAGGTAAAGTTCTTGGAATAGTTATTTCAGACATCTGTCGGGGAATTACTGTTATGATTTGAATACTCAGACAATTTTATTTGTCAATTCATGGTGTTTTTTTGTAACTATTCCTTGAGTTTACACTATCTACAAATTATTTCAAACACTCTTTAGACACTCATTAGCATCATTTTCCTACCCTTATTCATTTCATCATTTCAGCCAAAAGACGTCCACTGCTGGACATAGGCCTCCCCCAGGCGTCGCCACATTGACCGGTCCCGTGCGTCTCTCATCCAGCGGGTTCCTGCAACCTTGACCAGGTCATCGGTCCACCTAGTGGGAGGCCTTCCAACGCAACGTCTTCCGGTTCGCGGTCGCCATTCCAGAACTTTTCGGCCCCATCGGCCATCCGTTCTGCGAGCAATGTGCCCTGCCCATTGCCACTTAAGTCTGGCGATTCTTCGGGCTACGTCGGTAACCTTGGTTCTCATGCGGATGTCCTCATTTCTGATTCGATCACGCAAGGAAACTCCGAGCATAGCCCTCTCCATTGCCCTTTGGGTGACTTTGAGCTTTCTGATGAGGCCCATTGTGAGCGACCACGTTTCGGTCCCGTATGTAATCACTGGCAACACACACTGGTCATAGACTTTCGTCTTGAGACACTGGGGTAAGTTGGACGAGAAGATACCACGCAACTTCCCGAACGCTGCCCAGCCGAGTCGGATTCGACGATTGACCTCTTTCTCGAAGTTAGATCTACCCAACTGGACCGTTTGTCCCAGGTAGACATAATCGTCCACAACTTCGAGCGTAGAGTCTCCGATCTTGATAGGAGTGGGTGTTACATGAACATTCAACATAACCTTGGTTTTGTCCATGTTCATTTTAAGACCCACTCTTTCGGAAGCTCTACTGAGGTCATCGAGCATTGCACTGAGGTCTTCCATGGTCTCAGCCATGACCACTATATCGTCGGCAAACCGAAGGTGAGTGATGTACTCGCCGTTGACGTTGATGCCAAGTCCTCTCCAATCCAGAACCTTAAAGATATCCTCCAATGCAGCGGTAAACAGTTTCGGAGATATGACGTCTCCCTGTCTCACACCGCGCTGCAGAAGGATAGGTTCCGAGGTCTGGTCCTGAAGTCGGACTGACATGGTGGCGTTTTTGTACAAACACTTCAACACCTCGATGTACCGGTAGTCGATTTGGCACCGTTGGAGAGACTGCAGCACAGCCCAAGTCTCGATCGAATCGAAGGCTTTCTCGTAGTCCACAAACGCTAAACAGAGAGGCAGGTTATACTCTTCGGTCTTCTGTATAACCTGCCGCAGCGTATGTATGTGGTCTACGGTACTGAAGCCTTTTCGGAATCCGGCTTGTTCGGGAGGCTGGAAATCGTCAAACCTGCGTGCGAGACGATTCGTGATGACTCTTGAAAACAACTTGTAGACATGGCTTAGAAGTGAGATGGGCCTATAGTTCTTCAACCGGGCATTATCACCCTTTTTGAAGAAGAGCACCACCACACCCCTGCACCAAGCCTGTGGCGTTTTCCCCTCGAGTATGACGGAATCAAACAGCTTCTGTAGGGCCTTAAGGACCGGTTTGCCACCCGCCTTCAGAAGTTCGGCCGTAATTCCGTCATCACCCGGCGCCTTGTTGTTTTTAAGCTGTTTCAGAGCCATCCTAATCTCGAACAGGCTGACGTCCGGGATGTCTTCGGTATAGTGTCGGGTCAATCTAGCTCTGGGGTCTTTCGCTAGATTTTCGACGGGTTGACTAGTTGACGTGTACAGCTGCCCATAAAAACTCTCGATCTCTCTCAGAAGCTCCGGTTTGGCGGACACGATCCTGCCATCGTCGGTCTTCAGTTTCGTGAGCTGGCTCTGCCCAATAGCCAGATCTCTTGCAAATACCTTGGAGCCTTTGTTGCGCTCAATCGCGTCTTTAATACGCTCGGTATTAAAGCGGCGGAGGTCGCTCTTCAAGGATTTGGAGATCTGTCTATTGAGCCGCCGGTACTGCCGAGCTTCGTCTGAAGACTGCAGGATCATCTCACGCCGCTCCTTCATGAGCCTGAGAGTGTGATCTGAGAGTTTTTTGATCTTATTTGTACGACGTATCTTAAAAAAAAATTAATTTGGGGTCGAAGAAATATGTTTTTAATACAGTTGCTCAAAAAGTGGCGTATTGCAGGGACGTACCTATAGCGTTCGGGATGTGGGCTATTACGTACTCGTGCTTTTTCTTTACCTTTTCCGAACTCGTGCGTTCTCTTTCCCAACTGTCAAAATAATATCCATTAAAAAAAAACCAACCACGAAGTTTTTACTAAAAAAAAATCATGGAAGTTTTTATGATTCATGCAAATATTCCTAAAAAAAAGAAGCTACTAATTTGTTTCAATATCAGATTTAATTATACTTCGTATCTCTCCCGAAGATGATTACAGTTTACATGCAGCAGTACGAGAGTTGATGCTGTCCTTATCACACTTTTTAGAGAATTTATTTTTAAATAAATTAAAAAAATAGGATAAAAAGTAGTGTATTGACTATTTCCCCCCACTGTAGTGCAAGCCGCCATTGCGCTGCAACGACAATCCTTGACTCATTACGTGATTTCGTGTTGTCCGACTCACACAAAACTTTGTTTCGTCCGGAAATAACTGTAATTTCGTTACACGATGGGAAAAATAAAGCGATCTTGTCGGGACGATAGTGACAGTGTCGAAAATTTACTAACAAAAGTGAAAAAACGAAGAAGAATCTCCTCATCGTCATCGGAAAGTGAACCAGCGGTATCTCCTTCGCATTCTCTGTCGGAGGATTTAACTATTTAGTGATCTAGAACCAAAGTTGCAAGTACCTTATAATGATTTTATTCTTTGTGTTACGCCGACGTCTATCGTGTGTGGATACTATGGCCGCCGAATGTGTTGATACCTGGTCTGCACCCACCAACTTATATATCCCGACGTATATCGTGTGTGGATACTATGGCCGCCGAATGTGTTGATACCGGCACCCACCAACTTATATATCCCGACGTATATCGTGTGTGGATGCATGCCAAAGTTACAAATGCCATAAAATGATTTTATTCATTGTGATATCCCGACGTTTATCGTGTGTGGATACTATGGCCGCCGAATGTGTTGATACCGGCACCCACCAACTTATATATCCCGACGTATATCGTGTGTGGATGCATGCCAAAGTTACAAATGCCATAAAATGATTTTATTCATTGTGATATCCCGACGTTTATCGTGTGTGGATACTATGGCCGCCGAATGTGTTGATACCTGCACCCACCAACTTATATATCCCGACGTGTATCGTGTGTGGATACTATGGCCGCCGAATGTGTTGATACCGGCACCCACCAACTTATATATCCCGACGTATATCGTGTGTGGATGCATGCCAAAGTTACAAATGCCATAAAATGATTTTATTCATTGTGATATCCCGACGTTTATCGTGTGTGGATACTATGGCCGCCGAATGTGTTGATACCTGCACCCACCAACTTATATATCCCGACGTATATCGTGTGTGGATACTATGGCCGCCGAATGTGTTGATACCTGCACCCACCAACTTATATATCCCGACGCAAAGCGTGTGTGGATAAAGTCAAGTACCTACCTACCTACCTATTTATGGCGGGTGACTTATGATTATATTTTACTCCTCGGTAGGTGAGATCCCAAATAATGAGGCACCATAAGAAGGAAAATAAACGGTTGGTGAAAATCCTGATGAACTAGACCCGGATATTTTACAATTGTTGGGCTCAGACCCTACACTAAATAAAGCATTTGGAGACAATTTACACAAAGATTTGACAACGCGGTGGAAACACATCTTAATTAACGGTCTGACTAAAAAATCCGTTCAGTAGTTTAGGCGCTACGGTGGAACATACATACATACATAAATACATACATACATAGACTGCCAAAATCATTACCCTTCCTTTTGGCTTCGCCGTAGTCGGGTAAAAAGGAAAACGTTGTTATCCTAAAACAATATCTGGCTGCTGAAAATTGTATTCACATGAAAGCACCTATGCTAAGCACACAGTGAGTAGGTAAAAACAAAATCAAATGGCCAGCTGTTTCTCAGCAATCTGCAAAGCACAGCTTTAACTCTAATCGTAAACATACCACAAGACATTATTAAGACACTCGGTGATAATGCAGGGCGACTAACGCGCAACGCAAACCACAGAGAATCTCTGTCTAGAAGATTCGCTGTTACAATCCGAGTAAACGAAAAAGGGATGTAGTAAAAAACGCTACAAAAAGACGATTATCTATTCGGTTCTAATTTGCCTGATCATCTAAAATCTACCCAGGCTATAAAACGACTACCTACCTCAGAATTTTATTAAGATTCACCGCAAATAATGCGAGATTCAATCAGCAGCGCAATCAGTCGAGTACTACGTATCGTCTAAACGGTCCTTTAAACGCATGGGGGGTGCCGCGTGCGGGCACCAGCCGCCGAGTCGCGAGCCGCCTCCGCCGCCGCGGGATCACCGCCGCCGCCGCACCGCGCACAGACGGCCACGCGTGCACGGGTGGCCAACCACGCAGCCTGACGCCGCTAATCACCTCGGCACAGGTAGACAACAATATTCCAATAGCTGGCTGGTTACAGCATTACTTTAATGAATACATACTCATTACAAAGGATAAAACTATCCTTTCTTGAATTAAAGGATATAAAATACCTTTTATTTGTGAACCACATCAGCCTGACATACCAAAAAGGTTATTCATGGTCACAGAAAATAACATTGATAATTGTTATTCTGAGCTATAATCAGGTTTTATTTCTCAATGACTAGCTGTTGCCAGCGGCTTCGCCACCTACAACTCAACGAAATTATCCCACGGGAAGATAAAATCGGGATTAAAACTATCTTATGTGTTAATTCAGGTTATAAACTATCTGTGTACCAAATTTTATCGAAATGCGTTCAGTAGTTTTTGCGTGAGGAACTAACAAACATACACACTTACAAACTTTCGCCTTTATATTATTAGTGTGATGTATTTCACCTTCACCTTTGTTTACAGTACCTAAGCCTAACGGGAAACATTTCCTTAATTTAAAAGGATTAACTAAATCCGTTCATGTTGACCACTTTAAAATGGAAGACTACCGCACAGTTATAAATCAAAATTGTTTTATGGCAAATATAGACTTAAAAGACGCGTATATTTTTGGTTGCAGTTGCCCAAAGCGAGATTATTTAGGTACCTAAGTCTTACTTGGAACTTAAAAAGATTTACCTACTAATCAATTATTTGAGCTGAACGTTTTGCCGCTTGGACTCTGTACCGCACCCGTACCCTACGAAGTATTATAATATCTGTGCCCACATATTCACTAAATTAACAAAACCTGTACTGAATTATTTACGTTCACGGGGGTATTTATCAGTAAACTATAATATGATTTTTTATGCATCGGTTAACCTGTCTTAATAACGTCGAAGCGACAAAAGAATTATTATAAAGATAAAGATTTTAATCAACACTGACAAAAGTAAAATTTACCCAAGTAAAAAGTGCCTGTTCTGTGCAAGCAACATGCCCAAAACATTACCGAAAAGGGAACCTGATAGACTTATAGGTCTGTTAACATCAGCATGCTCCGCCATTCAATACGGCTGGATATACACAAAGGTTCTAGGAAGAGCAAAATCTCTGGCACTAAACTATTCTAATAATTACAATAAACACATATAAATATCATAAATACTTTTGAGTTACTGGCAACTTTTTATGGTCTAAAAATCTTTACTTCACACAATGGTGTGAAGATACTCAGAATAGACAATACTATAGCAATTGCTAATATAGATACAGAATCGGAATAGCAGATTACGCATTTAATAAAGTAACACTTTCACTCGGTATTCCACAGTTCGACTTATTTGCAAATAGCCAGAATCATAAATGTTACAGATGTAAGTACTTCCTGGAAATTGGATCCAAATTCCGAAATTATTGTTATTATTTATTGTTGTTGGAGGAGCCTTGCTTGCCTAGGGCGGTCTGTGGATGGGTGACCGCCCGACATACCGAGTTTCCTCCGTGCCTCGGAAAGCACGTTAAGCTGTTGGTCCCGGCTGCCATATATATAGTCTTTGGCAGTCGTTACAGGTAGTCAGTGACCTGAAATTCTGACAACCAGTCTTACCAAAGGGTATCGTATTACCTAGTATTAACTGGGTTGTGGAGGTCAGATAGGCAGTCGCTCCATGTAAAATACTGGTATTCAGCTGCATCCGGTTAGACTGGAAGCCGACCCCAATATAGTTGGGAAAAGGCTAGGCAGATGATATTTATTGTTGATTAGTATATTTTTTTATGCTTTTACTCCTTTTAGTCTTATCTCAAAAGTTTTCATAAAATTAAAAATGACAAGCAGAAGCGATTATAGTACTACCATATTGACCAATACAGCCTTGGCACCCAGTGCGGTTAAAATTACTTATTTCGAAAGTACTTTATTTTAATCCTGACAAAAATCTACTGTGTTTTACTTTCAAGGGGGAGTATCCTCTCCACTCGGATCTTACTCTGATGGCAGGGAATTTATCCGGCAGTCACTATTAATGCGCGGAACCCAAAGCATCTCTCGATATATTGATGGCCTCTCTCTCCATAAACGCGCTGAAGCAATAAAATACTGCACTAAACTCATATAGTGGCTATATTGTAATGGTAAAGGTTTAGATTACTGTGATTCCCACACTATTCAATTAATAGAATTCTTGACTTAGCTAGTTAATTCGGGTGTTACAGCACACTTAATAGTTCTGCAATATCAATTTTGTTAGGTCAGGAAATTTAAAAAGGTTTTTCAAAGAGGTCTATTGTTTAAACCAAAATTCCACACCTGGAATCACAATCTTGTATAAAGTTATTAAACCAATTTTATTAAGTACTTTCCTAATGATTCAATTACACTAAAAGATTTTATTAAAAACTGTAACTCTTTTAGCACTAGCATCTGCACAGAGAAAGCAAACTTTAAGCCTAATAAAAATTAAAAATATTACTTTTGATTCAGACAAAATTATAATTAAAATCGAAGATTTAATATAAACCGGCCAGGTACCATTGATTCTGTTGCCATATATTAGAAAAAACCCTAACGTTTTCCCAGCTTTAACCTTCAAACACTATATAGATAAAACTGTTTGCTTACGTGTCATGTGTCAAGAAAATTCTTTATTTTGTAGTTATCAAACCACATAAGAAAGTGGGTTCTCAAACTTTTTCTCACTGGGTAAAACAAGTTCTAGAAAAAAGTGGCATAGATGTAAAATTGTATGGGACACACAGTACAAGGCACGCATCTGCGTCTGCTCACAGAGCAGGTGTCAATCTGGAAGTTATTCGAAAGGCCGCAGGCTGGAGTGAATCTTCCCAATTCCCATGTATTACAAAAACACTATAATAAGAATGTACCTCCCCATAACTAAACTGAATTTGTAGATGCACTCTTTAGATGATTATTTATTATTGTTGTACCTTAGTTTTATGATTATTACAAACAAATATAATTAGCATTACGTTTCAGTAATTAAAACGTAATAAATAGCATAATATTTTATCGATCGCTTTAATGTCAATTTTTTTCGATGCTCTAAACATCTGCATGTAAACTGTAATCATCTTCGGGAGAGATACGAAGTATAATTAAGAATCAAACGAACTTACCTAGTGAAGTTTGATATCTAATTATACGAGTGTCTCTCCCGAAGATGATTACACTCCCTCCCTCCCTGATAATCCCGAGACCTATCGAAAAAATCGAACTCTAAAAAATGAGTCAAGGATTGTCGTTGCAGCGCAATGGCGGCTTGCACTACAGTGGGGGGAAATAGTCAATACACTACTTTTTATCCTATTTTTTTAAATTTATTTAAAAATAAATTCTCTAAAAAGTGTGATAAGGACAGCATCAACTCTCGTACTGCTGCATGTAAACTGTAATCATCTTCGGGAGAGACACTCGTATAATTAGATATCAAACTTCACTAGGTAAGTTCGTTTGATTCTTAATTATTTGATTCAATGAGTTAGGTTAGGTTTCATTCCATTTCATCTCATTAAATTTCATTTTTATATCATATCAATAAAAAAAATCTACTGAAGACTTGGCTGTATGGACCATAGTTCCCTTTGCCTACCCAGAATGGGTGAAGAAAACAAAAAAAAATCTCTGCTTATCTTTTACGGTTAGCGCCATTTTCCAAAAATGTTCTTTATTAAATTGCTTCATTTTTTCGCAACTGTATTAAAAATAGTTGTTCAGTACACGTGCGGAACCGTCATTGCAACTTGTTCCGACTGTCAACCCTCACCTTCGGCTGCACCTCGGCTCGGGTAGACATTTGTCGGAACTCTTTGCAATGACAGGCTTTCCGCACTCGTTATGAAATATACTATTTCATGTTTTCACACTTATCTATTGCTCGTTATCTCGGCAGTGACATCTTTTCTTGCCATAACATCGTTCACACAGCCACCCATCGTTTCTTTAGTCTCTCTACTCATATAGTCAATCACGTGTTTTTTCGTACACTGAGGGACACAATACCTTTTCAAAACGACGCAAACGTCCAATCGACAGATTTGAATATAGCCAAACTCTAAAAGCCATAACACAATTTCGCCTGGTGTACCTCGCGCTGAGTACCACAGCGAGTGGCACAGCTGTCGGTAAAAGTGTTGCATCTGCACCGAGCATTAAGTGCACCTCTCGCGCCGGCTGCTGGGGCGCTGTTTACTCCACAAATATTGCCGGCGTGAACGTTGAAAGGCGCACGCCGCTTCGCATGTATCTTAGTGGGTATATCTGCTTCTGGGGCAAACTATACGGGGCTAGGAGATACGCGACTTACTAATTCGTACCTAGGAATAAACATTTATGTCAGTAAAGATAAGAGGTGGAACATTAGTTTTCGACACTGCTCCAGATTTGGAGATACAGTAAGTGTTCTTCGTAAAAAACTTATTTATCTGATCTTGTGTTCCTTTGTTTTATTTTGTTCTAGTACTTGACACAAATCCGTGATATACATTGTGGTAAACACAATCATAAATAACTATCAGCCAATGAACTAACTTTAGATATGTTTTTGGTACCTGAGTATGTTTTGAGCATAAATCATAATAAGTTACAGTTATTAACCGTATTCAAAAGAAATAAATAAGGATATTGAGGTGGTTGTTACATCAACTTGAAGTAAAATTTGGTAGACGAATAATTTAGCATAGGACGTAGTAAACTGTGGTTCCAACATGGCAAAGATTTGGAATAGTTGGCTTAACGTGCTTTTCCAGATATGTATGGTACAACTTGTACAGACAATTATTGGACATTGCTACGGACACCTCCAACTCCATACAAATTCTTACTTAAGTATCTGCCTGAGTTCAATAAGACCAGACGGCCCGCAGTTTTCATGTACCTTTTGGACTGAACTTCAACTGACCTTTAATTTGAGTTGCTAGGGACAAATACTTACCGAAAAATGTAGTGACAATCACCCTAATGATAGGTATTACTGTGCGTTTACACTGGTGATACATTCCCATAAAACGTATTTATAATGTCTCTATTGCTCTCCCTCTCTTCTCTAAATCAAAACATCTAATAACAATAGGTTCCCCTCCATTCCCGCTACTCTCCTGGCCCGTCTAAACGCAGCGTCTGTATGCAAATGCTCGGCGGCGTTATCTGCCACCACCGCCACCACCGCCACCACCGCCACTGTACCCCAGACGTCTTGATTTCACGCGCACAAGATAACACCCGCGTTTTGTTCTCACTTACAATACAAGCAACGTTGTTTAGCCTTACTGCCGTGTTCAGAGATATTTCATGATTACTTAAACCGTCATTTAGTAAAGGTTTAAACCTTTACTAAATGACGGTTTACATACAAAACGTTTACTAAAGTGTCAAAATCTTTACTAAGTGATGGCCTTAGTAATCATTAAAGCTCTCTGAGTGCGACAGTTAGTGTTTAATTTTATTGTTCGTAAAGTTATTGGATTAATCAATGTCTAACAAGATCGGCTTATGAATCGTAACAGTATGGCTACGCCGTAGCACAGTATGAGCTACGCTATAGTACAGTACGCGCTACGGCGTAGCATGGTATGAGCCACGCCGTCGCATAGTGCGAATTACGCCATAATAACAATATACTAGGTATGCCGTAGCAATGTGCAAGGGATAGTAAAACGAGTTCCGGTACCGTATATCTCCTGATGTTAGCATGAATAATATAATTGAAATTGTTAGTCCACCCTGCCTGTATATAGAAAGGAAGACCATTGCTCTGCAGTGGAGCGACATAAACTGAAAATAATAATGAAATACAATTCAGAATCCATTGTACCTTCCCTTTCACGTATATTTCCAGTTCAGTCCACATATCAAACCAACAAGTGAATCCCGAACTAAACCGCTCCAATCCACTAGCCATAAATATGTCCAATCAATTCCATTCAATGATGGCGTGCATCCGGGGTGTTTTACGACCCCTCCCGGTTCACCCCATCACCCCATCACCCCATCGACTGCTCCAATGAGCCGCATTTTATGAGCTCTTTACCTAATTATGAGATTGTACAGTCGTTACGGTGCAATGGCTAAAAGAAAACGTTATGGGGATTATTTTTAGGGCTTTTTGGCTATAATGGGGAGGAGGTTGCGGTCGTATAAAACAGGGTATAAAAATAACTGAGGCTTTATGTGTGTTGGTTTTGTTTTGTCACAGGCCAGCTGCCTGAAACAACCTCCACGCAGCATTCCTGCCAATGTCTTGTCAACACAAAACATTGCGATTTCTATAGTTTACAAAATATTAAAATTAATGTAATACACGCCATTGGCGATGCGTGAAGGGTAAAAAATATGCCAATGTAACTAAGTTACAAGTTATGTAGTTAAGTTACATTGGCATAAATATTTTAGTAACATTTTAGTAACAACATAACAGCTCCGATTTATCATTCATCCTATTTTTATAATTGCGAATTTTAACATTCCTAACGTTTATAATTACTATTCTCATTATTATTCTCAAAGCCGATACATCGTAGCTGCGTAACCGTTACGAAGTTTTATCTTACCTGTTACAACGTAGCCGTTATCGTGGCAGCGTAGCCGTTATCATAGCAGCGTAGCCGTTATCGTAGCAGCGTAGCCGTTATTGTAGCAACGTAGCCGTTATCGTAGCAGCGTAGCCGTTATCGTAGCAGCGTAGCCGTTATCGTAGCAAAGTAGCCGTTATCGTAGCAGCGTAGCCGTTATCGTAGCATCGTAGCCGTTGTCGTAGCATCGTAGCCGTTATCGTAGCACCGAAGCCGTTATCGTAGCAGCGTAGCTGTTATCGTAGCAGCGTAGCCGTTATCGTAGCATCGTAGCCGTTGTCGTAGCATCGTAGCCGTTGTCGTAGCATCGTAGCCGTTATCGTAGCAGCGTAGCCGTTATCGTAGCAGCGTAGCCGTTATCGTAGCATCGTAGCCGTTATCGTAGCACCGAAGCCGTTATCGTAGCAGCGTAGCCGTTATCGTAGGAGCGTAGCCGTTATCCAATTTTATTTTAACCACCCTATTTTTAAGGTTTTCAAGAGCATGGTTTGCACCGGTATAACATACCAAATACCTATTAATTTCGTGTTTCGCATCCGGTTAGTCGCGGATGCTTAGCTGGTAGTGCGGCTTGTTCTTGTTTTGGAATAGATTTCGTATTGGCTATTTATTAATAAAATGTTACATCCAGCCGTATGTTGGCTGTCACACTCATAGAAAATAAACTATGGAGACGATACAGAACGGCTCACCCCTCTGCCAAAGTACATTAGCCATTTGACCATACACGTATTATTAAATACAACTACATTACTGGCTTTCCCTTCACTGTCGGGTATTAGTTATTACCCTGTGGCGCCACATTCGTGCTAATTTGGTGACAAAAGCTGTTGTTCATCGGCTGGTCGTCAACATTTTGCATCGCTTTGTATCGAACAGGTGCTCTCTGAATTTCTCAATTGTGGTCAGAAATATATCAGAATCAGAATCAGAATCAGAATGCTTTATTTGTAAACATAGGTCAAATTACAATAATGATGTTACAGATAGGTAGATCCTCTATGTTTTGCCCATAGGCGTACAAATATATTTGATTAACATTGTCTTTCTTTACTTAACAACAATTTAACTTTTGAGATATCTTCGAGTGGTAAAATTATATAAAATTATGTAAACTTTCACATTAGTAATAAAATCAATATTCAGAAATTGGTACATGCATGTCAATATTAATTGGGGATATAATCAATTTCAATAAATGTCAAAGAAATAAAGTTACTTGCTGTCCATAATAATGCTAATGTCAAATAAAATTCTAAATAGTCAAAATAGGTTAGGTGTTTTAGGTACAATTTTCTAAAGCAGAAATTATAGAATTATCGTCCAGATATTCCTGTATGGTTAACAACAATTTAACTTTTGAGATATCTTTGAGTGGTAGAATTATATAAAATTATGTAAACTTTCACATTAGTAATAAAATCTGACTGGCCTGTTGGTCTAGTGGTTAGTGACCCTAACTGCTATGCCGGAGGTCGTGGGTTCGATTCCCACCCAGGACAAATGTTTGTGTGATGAGCACGATCATTTGTTCTGTGTCTGGGTGTAATTTATCTATAATATGTATGTATTTAGAAATATATAAGTATGTTTATCAGTTGTCTAGTACCCATAACACAAGCTCTGCTTAGCTTGGGACTAGTTGGCGTTGTGTGATAGTTGTGGAATATTATTATTATTATTATTATTATTAATCATTATTAAGAAATAGGTAGGTACATGCATGTCAATATTAATTGGGGATAATTATAATCAATTTCAATAAATGTCAAAGAGATAAAGTTATTTGCTGTCCATAATACTACTAATGTCAAATAAAATTCTAAATAGTCAAAATAGGTGTGATTTAGGTACAATTTTCTGAGGCAGAAATTATGGAATTATCGTCCAGATATTCCTGTAGTGAGTAATAGCATTTATTTATCAATATTTTTAATAATTGTTTTTTGAAATTTTCCAGATTTAACATTTTTATTTTTTCAGGTAGTTTGTTGAATATTTTTTTGGCCATACAGAAAGTGCTTTTATTCATTAAGGCAGTTTTGCCATAGTTCACTTCGAGTTCTAACTTATTTTTGTCCCGTAATATCTGTATATCATGTCATATCATGTCCGTATATCATCATTTTTGACCTACTCTGCTTCTCTGGTCACTTCTAGCCTTTTCCAGATTATGTATTTATACAGAGTGGTGCCGATAATACAACAATAAATTAAACTACTGGTAGTTCTAGTTAGTTGGAACTATCAATTAAATCCTAACACCGAAATAAAAAAATGAAAAAATATCAAAAAAACTAAGTAGCATAAAACAACTGTAAACGACATACAATACAATTTTCAAACAAATATTTGTTTACTAACCTTAGGAACAATTTGCACCGATTAACGTGTGGAAATATAGTCCTCCTGACCGTTTCTCGGTCACGGCGGCCAATCATAGTAGAGATTAGCCATCGGCGCGGGGGATATTATAGTGCACAAGTGTGTGCGCAGCCACAACAAAAAACACACGCACAATAAAATGTAACGAACGAATTTGGCAAAGGTCATTATTTGATCCGTGCGGGAATCGAACCCATGACACGCAGCGCAGTAGTCCATTGCTTGACGCCATCCGTGCCGTCTTTATACATCATAGGAATAGGATTGAAAATATTACAAAAATGCCAACATTTTTCATGTCAACAAAGAAAGCAACAGACAGCGCCAAGAAAAACCACGCGGTCACTCATGCAGACCCGAGAATAGACTTTAATTTGTAAGATGTGTACATCTGATCTGTGTATATTATGTAGAATAACGACTAACATCGCGAATACAGTACGCGATATACTACTATATATGACGTCACTAACTGCCACATTGTTCTAGTGGTCGCAAGCGCGACTGCTGTGCTTGAGGTCCTAGGTTCTATTCTCGGGTCGGACAAAAAGTGCTATTGGGTTTTTCATTAGAAATTTCCCATTAGTTGCCCGGAGTTTGGAAGTTGGCGGTATAATACCCCCGTGCCTCGGAAAGCACGTTAAGCCGTTGGTCCTGCGCCTGATCTCTCTCCGGTCGTGTCGGATTGCCGTCCCATCGGACTATGAGAGAAAAGGAACAGAGAGTGCACCTGTGCCTGCGCACACACGCCTGCACTATAATATCTCCCACGCCGACGGCTAAACTCCACTAAGATTGGCCGCCGTGACCGAAAAAACAGTCAGGAGGACTATGATTATTATTATATCAAATATATGAAGTAATAAACTCCTTACCTCGAGTCAATACGAGAGAACCATAAATAAATCTATTGTTATGCAACAAACATGCATAATGCTACAATTCAAATCGCCTATAGAACGTCTTAGTAGTTTATTGTGGGATCGTAATTCGCGGTACGTATCGCTAGCGGTATGTATCGCGCGGCGACGGGGGCGCGGTTGTCGCGACGATAGCCACCATCGTCAAACTGGTTTATGAGTGTCGCCTCACTACTGAGCAGGACTAGCAGTGAATCAAGTTTGAATGAATTGTGATTGGTTTCGTTAAAACTGTATTTACTTGACGATTCGATAACAATCACTTACTATTTCCGTTTTATCTAAATTGTAAGTTGTCTTTTCAACAATAGTTTTTAATAAAATATGTACAAAAATTGAACTCAAAGTGCTTTTGAATCGCCAAGGATTTAGCCATTAATATAAAACCGACTTCGACAAAAAAACACTCAAAAGTGAAAAATAAACTTGAGAAGAAAAATCAGTTACTGAAGTCGGTGACTTTTGTTTCTTTGATTTCATTTTTTTGTCACCGACTTCAGAAACTGATTTTTCTTCTCAAGTTTATTTTTCACTTTTGAGTGTTTTTTTGTCGAAGTCGGTTTTATTTTTTGTAAAAAAGTTTTTATTTTTCACTTTTTAGTGTTTCACATGTGCTTACCCCTTCACAACGCACCGGCGTGATGTTATGTTAGGAACTGGTGTAAACAATAGACAGACAATATGAGATTTCAGCAATCCCAGTCCATTAGCTATCATTTATTGAGGAGTTCCGTTGCCTATCTCCGAAGTTCTTCATCAGATCTTCACAAAATAGTTTTTATAACCTTTGTAGTGAGTACAGGCGTAATATTATGTTGTGTGATGGCGTAAACAATGCTTAGATATGCTATAGCAACAATCGCGGTTAATCTGCTGTTATTTATTGAAGAGTTCCCCCGATTTCTACAAGATCCCATCATCAGATATTGAAATGGTGACAATGGGACCACACGGGAAGCACCAGCTTTCAAATGAAAAAAGAATCATGAAAATCAGTTCACCCAGTCGCAAGTTATGAGTGAACAAACATAAAAAAAAAAAAAAAAAAAAAAAAAAAAAAAAAAAATACAGTCGAATTGATAACCTCCTCCTTTTTTTGGAAGTCGGTTAAAAATTGCTGAAGCTACTTGATTGTACTAAAACGTAGACCTCTGTGGAGAAAACGGGCTAGAAAATCCATGAACACTTCTTTAAATCAAGTTAGATAAAATCCAGGGTAAAGGAAGAAAGTATATACCTTGGCCGTATTGGATATTCAAACCACAAACGATTAGCAGAACGTCGGCCGGTTTACACTCCAAGTACGCCTTTCCGTAATTAATTTCCTTCAAACATTGTATAAAACAATTTCACCAAAAGTCAGGAAGTTGACTTTTCCATTCACACCGCGGCCATTATAAATGACCCCAATCTTTTTATACAACCTGCACTTAAGATAACATCAAAAGATTCAATCTTTTGTCTCATAAACGTCCATTCATAGGAACTTATCGCTGCGATCTTTTTCATGAGAGAAGCAAAGCGAGTGCAGTTAGCGAGAACTGATGACCTCTAGCGTTAGTAGTGGATATAACTAACGAAGCATTTTATTCTGTAAACTGATTTAAATGGAAATGGACCTAAATTTTTACTCTTTAGGTTTTAGCAATGAACGCTGTTTAATTTTTAAATTAATATTTCAAATGTTGGTAAATCGGTCTTTTATTGAAGTTAAATTAAGTTACACAAACGTGCAGTTCTCATAAATAATACAGTGTGCACGTGTTTTGAGTGTGTGGTGTATATATATAGGTAATATTAGACGTAAAATCAATGCAACACAGTGATGTTGTTTTAAAACTGAAATATTTTGCTTTCGTCTACATCTGCTTGCATTTGCTCCGTGTACAGGGGTCGGCAGTACACATTTTTCTTCCTTCCCCTCGGTCCGTCACGCTGTCATGTACCTACTCCTTATTCTTTCATATTTTTTATTTATCATACAATCTATCTGTATTTTTTTTTCATTTTCTCTGCATGCATCATCATATATATAAGATCAGGGGTTATTTTCTTCTTGAAGTATAACACAATGTGATTCATCTAAAACAGAGATTTATTTATTAAATACAGATAAGTTGTACATAACAAATATCAACTTATGAAGTAATACTAACCTAAAACAGAGAATCGACAATTAAATGCTCATGCTTTACTATTCTTATTATAAAAACTTAAATCGTCTTTTACACTTTTAAATCAAAGCGAATTTTCACAAATATAACTGAGCTTTAAAAGAAACTATTAAACAAACATTTGCAATCCACGTTACTTTTGGATTCGTAAGAAAATAAAAACACGTTTCCTTTTTACACACTCAAACGTCACTGTCAGTGTCAATGTCATCACAAAGCTTACATCTACCCCCTTCGATTTGCAAATTTTTACTTGAGTAAAATTTTGCTGCGGAATCTAAAAATCAACAAGCATAGGAATGAGCTTTGTGACATGATATAGTCCAATAGATCTTGTACCACGACCGGTATTTATTTTAAATACCGAATCCGATATTTTTTCTTCTATTTCAAAGGGACCAATTCTAATTTCATCCATCTTTTTTTTGTTTAGTTTGTTTCCATAGTCAACATATTATACCTTATCTCCTTTTTTAAATTCGTGTTGTAATCTATTCTTGGCAAATAATGTTTTATTATATTCGTGCGATTTTATTGATCTTTGGAGTGCTATTTTCCTGTCTCCTTCCAAACTTTTTGTCAATAACTGTTTTTCTTTTAATTCATGTGGTAACAAGTCTGTAGACTCACCAGACAGCAAATATTTAGGAGAAAATCCTGTTACAGAATGGTTTGTTTCATTGTATCTATTTCTACATTCTTCTGCTATTTTTGACCAATTTGTTTTTTCTTTTGATTCATTCATTTTGCATCTTATTTTGTTCACAATAGTCTGGTTTAGCCTTTCGTTTAAACCGTTTGAAAACGGTGCGTCTACTGCTGTGAGTATTAATTGTATATTTCGGTTCTTAAGGTAATTTTTGAATTCAATCGAATTAAAAGCTGGATATTGATCAGAGAGTAAGATGTCTATTGTTTCTTCTTTTGGAATTTTTTCTATAAGTTTGATGAAGTCTCGAGCATGTTGATTCTTAGAACATAGGATATATGCGTACCTAGTGAAGTGGTCTACTAGTAGATGCAAATATCTTTTTGTTGATCTTTAACCTCCAAATCCTCCTATTGTGTCCAGTGACATTATTTGAAAGGGTTTATTAGCTGGGCCTAATTGCGACATTAAGCCATATTTTCTATTTAACCTTGTTTTATTTTTTATGCATATCTCGCAGTTTTTGCATATAGATTTAATATTTTCTGATAGGTTCGGTGCAGTATAAAAAGGTTTTATTTTAGATTCTGTTTGATTTATTCCAGTATGACAATATTTTTCATGGACCTTTTTTATTATAGTTTTACTGTAATCTTCACTCAGAACTATTTTTTTCCTATTTTTCCCAGATTTTTTATAATAAATTTCATCTTCTAAAATAATGTTCTTTTCAAGTTCTTTAATTTTCAAATTTTGTGCTTGATCATATTTTATGTCATGGATATCAATATTATTTACCGTTCTTAAGTTATCTTCATTATTTGCATCTATGTCTAATACTGGGTTTCTGCTGAGACAATCTGCTTCTGTATTAGTTTTTCCTGGAAAATATTTTATTTCACAATTATATTGTGACAGATAATGTGACATATCCCCTAATTCATCGTCAGGTCTGTTTCTTATATTCAACTTCTCTAGTGGTTTGTGATCTGTATATACAGTAAAATAGTTTCCAATCAACCAATGTTGCCAAAACTTTATGCTCTCTTTTATGGCTAAGCATTCTAAAAATATCGCTTTTTTTATTTTTTTGTGAATCATTTATTTTTTTAGAAAAATATGCTACTGGTTTTTCTTCGCCTTTGTGCTGAATTTGTTTAAAAACTGCTCCTATTCCTATGACACTGGCATCTGTATATATAAATATTGGAGCTTGTGGATCATAAATGGCTAGTATTGGTTTGGAACATAGATAATCTTTAACTTTCCGGAATGCATCCTCACACTGTTCTGTCCAATTAAATCTCTGATCTTTTCTTAGCAATTTATAGGATCAAGAACTATTGAGACATTCGGAATGTATTTTCCATAAAAGTTAATTTTTCCTAAAAATTGTCGTATTTGTTTTCTATTTTCAGGTGCTGGAAAATCTTTTATTGATTTCAAATTGTCTTTTAATGGTGTAATCGTATTCTTTTGTAATATATGACCTAAATACTTAACAGAATCACATCCAAACTTACATTTTGTTAATTTTAGCCTGAATCCTTCTTCACGAATAGCTTCCAGCAATTTTTTTAAGTGTGTGATATGTTCTTCGAATGTCTTAGAGAAGATCAGTATATCATCAATAAAATTCACTGCAAATCCTGTTAGATCATTTTTTTTTATGATATTTCCCAAAATCCGTTGAAATATGGCTGGTGCTGTCTTAAGGCCGAAGGGTAAGCAGGTCCATTGGTAATGACCTTCTTGAGTTACAAAACCAGTTTTGTGTCGGTCTGTAATTTTTAAAGGGATGGACCAAAAAGCTGAATTTATATCCAGAGTTGTAAAGTAATTACAATTTATTGTTTTTGTTATTAAGTCTTCTATGAGAGGAAATGGTTGTGATTGTGGTATAATTATTTTGTTTAAATCTCTGAAGTCTATGCATAATCTACTTTTTTTTCCTTCGTCCCTTTTAAAAGCCAAGGTAACAGGTGCCGCAAACGGACTGTAGGACTCCTCGATTAATTCATGTTTTAAAAGTTGTGTGATTTGATTTTCTATTTCTATCTTGTCTTGGACTGAACACCTATATGGTCTTTTATAACAATATTTTTCAACTTGCAGATCTATACAGGCTTCATACTTCTTCACTTTTCCTGTGTCATATTTATTTTTAGCAAAAATTTCCGTGTAATTATCCAATAATATGTTTATCTGTTTTCTTTGATCAGTATTTAAGTATTCTGTATCCATATTAAATTGGTTTGTATCTATACCTTCATTAAAGTTTACTGCATATTCTTTTTCTTCTATATTTATTTCCATATTTTCGATCTGTTTTTCTTCTAACATATTTTTACTACTTATTTTGAAATTTTTTGTTTTTTGTATTTGGATATTTAAATTCTCATCATGAGTCAACCCAAATTTTTGTATTGAATCTAATCCTAGTATTAGGTCATACTCAAAATTTTTATTTTCAAAGATAAATGCATTTATTTTAATCTTCTTATGCAATAACTCTGCATCCAGTGTAATTAACCCTTTTGTTTTACTCCCTCCACTTATTGTTTTTATTGAGTTGTAACAATAATTTGGCTTCATATTCGTCACCTGAACTAATTTTGAATTAATTAATGTTATTCGTGAACCAGGGTCATACAGCCCCTTGGCTTCTAATGTATTATTTAACATCACCGTAATCTCAATTAGTGGAGGGAATTTTAGTTTTTTGGATCTTCATCGCTCAGTTCAACTTTTAATATTGAATTAGAATTAAGGTTTTTGTCATTGGTTGTCTTTTTTTCATTGTTGTACCAGCAAACATTCTCTGGATGATATCTATTTAATTTTCCTTTGTTCTCACAAATCCTGCACATTTTTTTTTCAGTTTGTTTTATTTCTTGTTTATTATATTTATTTCCTGTGCTTGAGTTTTTCTTTGTGTCGTTTTTCCTTGTTAAACTTTCTAGTCCTCTTATGCAGTTAAATAAGTCATTTATTTCTTTAAGGCTTTCTCTGTCTATTCTATCCATTATGAAGTTTGGTAGACCGGTGGCAATCAAATAAATCAGGGTTTGTGTATCTATTGATTTGTTTATTTCTAGCAACAGTCTCTCTTTTTTTAGAGCATATTCTAACATTGATCCTTGCATATATTTATAATTCATAGCGTACCTGATTGGTGACCAGCCTTTATCCGCAAATGCTTCACTTAAACTTTTCTTCCATACAGACCAATCTGAATCTATAGTATATTTGATAATCATTGAGGTGTACCAATCTATACAAGTATCTTCCAATAGTAATCTTAGAATTTCTACTTTTTGTAAGTATGTATCAAAGTCAAAGTCAAAAGTCAAAGTCAAAAATATTTATTTCAAGTAGGCCAGTAACAGGCACTTTTGAATAGTCGAATTAAACTAACTGCAGCACTCAGAGATATCCAACGATTACCCAAGCCGCCACCCAGCAAAGGCCTGACATAGTTTTGTATGACAAAACCGCCAAAAGCCCTCACCAAGCGACGGCCCAAGCAACCACTGAAGCTCTCCGAGTGCGGCAGTAAACTACTGAACTACTGAAGCTAAATAAACTAAGCTACAGTCCCAGTCACAAGGCATAATAACTCGTGAGTGTACTGTAGTTGCCAATTCCAAAGCGTTGGTCTCATGAGAAGAATGGCAAGAAACTTCATGGACACTCTTTTAAAATCGTTTGGGTTTACAATATGTTCAAGGTACAAACATAATCTTGGTATAATACACACATGAAGACTATGCAGATTAGTGTTTGAGATGGTCTTTTGAAGAAAGCACCACACAGATTTGAGTGGACCCATCCAGTCAGTGCAAGCATTTGTCAGTTATCGTGGAGCTCGACTTATAACTCAAGGAGCTCAACGTCACGACGATCAATACCAAAGAAAGGACATTTGGGTGGGTCGCTTTAAGTACTCAAACTGCCAAACAATCGTTAAAATTAAATAAAAACCCACACGGTCCTCACATTCACAATATGAAAATAATAAAATACATGAAGATCATGCAGATTAGTGTCTGAGATGGTCTTTTGAATAAAGCACCACACAGATTTGAGTGGACCCGTCCAGTCAGTGCAAGCATTTGTCAGTTATCGTGGAGCTCGACTTATAACTCAAGGAGCTCAACGTCACGACGAACAATACCAAAGAAAGGACATTTGGGTGGGTCGCTTATAGTACTCAAACTGCCAGACAATAGTTAAAATTAGAGAAAGACCCACATGGTCCTCACATTCACAATATAGAAATAATAAAATATTTGTCATATTAAATAATCATGTCAAGTTAATAAATGTCAATATACACAAAACTAAATGAAAAATAAAATATTTAACAAGTAAATATTGATCAAAAAAGCAAAAAATAATATCATACTTAAAAAAGTAAATAATGTCATTGTGTATAAAGAAAAATCATAAAATGTCAAATTGTAAAAGGATTGTAAATATGTAATTAATATGTCAAAGTGTAAAAAATAAAAATAAAAAGGTATAATTAATAAAAAGATATAAAATCAATTCACCTTCAATTCAAATTGGAGCAGTTTAATCCCAAGCTTTTTTGTCCTCTCTATAAAAGATTTGAATTTATTAATGCTTAAATTTTGAATGTCGCTTGGAAGTTTATTATAAAAGCGAATACATTGGCATCTAAATGATCCACCTATTTTCTTGAGCCTTGTTGTGGGTACAATAAATTTATGTCTATCTATTTGTAAACGTGCACATTCACTTTCAAAAGTATATAACCATTGTTTAACATTTGTTGTTTTTCGTGTAAACTTCTCTATTGAAAATTCAGTTGCTAATTTCGTCTTGTTTGCTGTTTTTTTTAACAGTGTTTGTTCTGTTGATGACGACTCGTGACTTTGTTCTAATTTTTCAAGTAAAAACCCATCAAATTGTAAGTTGTCATCATCTAAATATGTAGTTTTCATTTCCTTGGTTAATGTTATCCAAACTTGTCTCTTATCGTGCCTTTTCTGGAGTGATTTTTTTATTTTGTCAAATATTTCATGCTTTAATATTTCTTTGTGTAAATACACTGATTGATACTCTCTAGGTATAACAAAAGTTTGGTTTTGTGTATCCGTAATGGAGGTTATGGCATACATATTTGTCTTATTATCATCCGGTTTGGCTTTTACAATAAATTCAAATCTTAATTTCTCCATTTTATAGGTTAACAATTATTTCTTTTTTTCACATGTATATGAATTGTCGATTTATAAGATCAGGGGTTATTTTCTTCTTGAAGCATAACACAATGTGATTCATCTAAAACAGAGATTTATATTTTTATTTATTAAATACAGATAAGTTGTACATAACAAATATCAACTTATGAAGTAATACTAACCTAAAACAGAGAATCGACAATTAAATGTTCATGCTTTACTATTCTTATTATAAAAACTTAAATCGTCTTTTGCACTTTTAAATCAAAGCGAATTTTCACAAATATAACTGAGCTTTAAAAGAAACTATTAAACAAACATTTGCAATCCACGTTACTTTTGGATTCGTAAGAAAATAAAAACACGTTTCCTTTTTACACACTCAAACGTCACTGTCAGTGTCAATGTCATCACAAAGCTTACATAAATGATTTCAGTTTATGATTGTCTATATCGTTGTAGTTACAGTTTCAGCCTCAGTCGGGACATTGACTGAAGAATTTTCCTAATCTTGATAAAATCAAAACTCAAATCTTTATCAGAATATATGGATTGGTAATTGTAAACTAATTTGCCATCTAGTCAAGAATTGACTGGTTGTTATACTGTCTCGTATTTACTGTCACGGCTCCCTTCAGCGGGGCTTCAGTTAACGACCCGTTGAATTAACGAGCGAGATAATACCACCATTAATCGTACACCTCACGGTTATGACGTCATCACACTGTATGGTCACACCTTCCGGCGTATTTGACACCCTGCGCTATTGCTCAGCGGTTAGAGCTTAAAATGTAGAACAGATTTTGGAATTGCTATTTATGGGTATAAAGTAGATGATTCGAACTCTCGCTCGAAGTCTAAATTGAAGATCACAGTGGGTTCACATTCGATTTATAATAAGCAACCGAATACATTGAAAATATTACAAGTCACACGTTTATACGCACCTCTTGCCTACGTCAGTTCGTGTATGGCTGACCATTATCTATACTTCTATACTAATATTATAAAGATGTAAAGTTTGTGTATTTTTTAAATTGTAAGGGGTAATCTCGGGATCTACTGAACTGATTTAAAAAATTCTTTCACCAATAGAAAGCCACATTATTGCTGAGTGTCATAGGCTTTTTATCCCTGTATTCCCACGGGAACGGGATCTACGCGGGTGAAACCGCGGGACGTCCGCTAGTATTATATAAACCAAATCACCTCAGAAATAAGAATTTTCATTTGATTTTCCTTACCTGAAAAACTGACAAGCAGCCTTTCCAAGGCATGTCGTGTTACCTAGGAAGGTTAGCTACTTAGTTAGGGTTATAAACGTAGATAGATAGAATATTATCTGTTACGGGACTCTGGTCTCAACACAGTTTAGAAAAGGTTAGACGGTTAAAATAATGACGCGTTTATAAATATTCAAATGTCATCAATTATATTGTTGGACCCACAATTTGAAGCTTTATCATCAAGTACTTCAGCAAGGGTACTTAAGTTTATCAAGTTTTATTACGGCACACAAACACTACAATTTCATTCAGCCATAAACATGCCTATTTGTTAACACTGTAAAAACGAAGATAAGAGCAGTTTTTCACATAGTTATCTGAGCACATTAAACTGGCGTGCCATTTTATCTGGCGTCGCACATATACTTGGGTACAGTATGTAGGTACGTCTTGTTCTGGGGGGCTGGCGAACGGCCAGAGAGATATTAAACGGAGGCTAACGACTTGAAAGGGTTACATACGGTTTGACTACGTACCTTATTGTATGTATGAGGTTGGGCTCGGCTAGTTGTTCCCTCTACCATCAGCTCTGACCCTCTTAAGTCGAGGAGCATCGGCTGAACCGTATTATGGCCATAATTTATTTATCATAATTTAGAACATCTCATGCTCGAGGTTGTTGCTTCAAATTCTGGCAAATACAAAAGTGCGAATACAGAATTTCATGAATGGAATTCTGGACCTGTGGCAGTTAACATACGTCAGACACTGCCAATATACCTTGAGGAAACGTGGTGATTGATATCTTCCCTGATGAGAACAGGCGGTGTTCAAGAGTCAATTCTTGCATTTTAAAATATTCAATGAATCTTTTCTTAACACAGATAAGTTCTTTATTACAATAAAAACTAATAGAAATACACTGTTTTAAGCTTTCACGGTTCATAACTATATTTAAAATGTCACTTACGGGATATCTTCCGTGATTTTTATTGGTTTTGAGTTCCCGATATTTTTAGTTTTTGTTTTGCCGTGACTTAGTGTCGAGTAATTCCAGACAAAGAAAAAGGGTAGACAGATTCGTCTGCTCCTAACAATTTTTTCCATCCACCCGCATTCTCCAGTTAACCCGCGATCATGGCGCTTGCAACAGCGTCGAAATATCGGGAACTCTAAACAAATAAAAATCACGGAAGATATCCCGTAAGTGACATTTTAAATATAATAGAAATACCTTGGAAATACCGTCAAAGTTAAAGTACCCGTACGAAAAACGTGGGTTAAGATATAATTATTGATTAGTAAGGCAGGTTTATAGTTTGAGTAAGTAGGTTTATATATGTTTTGAACACTCTCACTGCCACCCATATAAAAGAATGTTCAACGCCAGCCTTGCGCGCCGGTGCACGCGGTGGCACCACCATCCGCACAAGCCGCGGTGCCATAACGAGTGCTGAGGCGGCTAGCCTCCCTTATGACATGGCAAACTAATTCAGCGCAGCATCAAGTTGGCACGCCATACTCGAAAAGTTACGACACGACAGAGGTTCTTAGGGCAGTGAGAGTGTTAAACAATATGATAATATTACCCTTCACAACGTTGACTTAATTCCAGTGATATTATTAAACACGATGCTTTAAACTTTAATCGCGACGTTTTATCGTGACAAATTAAAATGGCGTCCATCCCATAAAGTCAACAAAATGGTGGCACATCACAGGCAGTACTTAACACATAGTAAACTAACAAAGAAGTAATACAGCGATAAAATTTGTGGCTCGTTTGCTTAAGGGTGGCTCATAAAGTTTTTGTCCAAGGGGCTGCTCGTAAATCCTACCCGACCATTAGTAGTAGTACTAGGCGCTCATAAACAGTGTGGACACGCCTTTATAAATTGATTTCATAAGTTTTATGGTGTGTGATATCATGTTTATTGGTGCCGGACAATGTGCGTGTAATAGCACTTTGTGAGCATGTAATAGCATAAGAACGGAATTGTTTTAGGAGAAAAATTGCTTAGACTGAGTTAATATAAAAGCAGAGCGTATTATTTTTAATAAATCAATCTTATTTGTGACTAGCTTTTGCCAGCGGCTTCGCCCGCGTCAAAATGACGATTTTTCATACAAACTTTCATCCCCTATTTAACTCCCTTAGGGGTTGAATTTCGAAAAATCCTTCCTTATTTCTTGTCTACATTATAAAGGGAACCTCTGTGCAAAATTTTAGCTTTCTAGGTCCAAGGGTTTGGGCTGGGCGTTGATGAGTCAGTCAGTCAGTCAGTCAGTCAGTCAGGACTTCTCTCTTTATTTATATATATAGAAGATTTTAAGCCTTTCAGTATACATGCACCCTTGGCGACCTGAACAACGCCTCTGCCGCTGCAATAAACGTGGCTACCTACTGGGCTCAAACCGTATATTATTTGACTGGCCTGTTGGTCTAGTGGTTAGTGACCCTAACTGCTATGCCGGAGGTCGTGGGTTCGATTCCCACCCAGGACAAATGTTTGTGTGATGAGCACGATCATTTGTTCTGTGTCTGGGTGTAATTTATCTACATATATTATGTATGTATTTAGAAATATATAAGTATGTTTATCAGTTGTCTAGTACCCATAACACAAGCTCTGCTTAGCTTGGGACTAGATGGCGTTGTGTGATAGTTGTGGAATATTATTATTATTATTATTATATGGAAGTATAATACAATCGACACGAAAAGAAGAAGTTCAATATTAGAAAGATGAGAATTACAATCAATCCAATATTTTTTCTCTTACATTTATTATATCTTTTCCAAATATAAGATAGTCTCACTGATGGAAAGAATCTCTGCAGTTCTTAAATGACAAAGGTCATATTTCTCGCTTGCCAAACAAATTCATAGTTTAGTCCTGTCTAAGAAGGCCCGATTTCCCAAGAGCGTCGTGCAAGCAGCTAAATGTTTACATAAACTAAATATATGAAAAGAATATCTTAGTTATAAATCTCCTCTATTCAGATTTATGCATCCTTCGTGGCTGAATTTTTAGCAGTCTCATGGTTTTTTAAAACTTGTGTGCCCAACATTGTTGGAGACGGTGAAATAATGTTGACTTTGTTTTAAATCTACATCTACACTAATACATATTATAAAGAGAAAAGATTTGTTTGTTTGTAACGAATAAACTCTAAACAGCTAGGCCGATTTAAAAAAAATCTTTCACCATTAGAATGCTACGTTATCACTGAGTAACATAGGCTATATTATAAGATTTTAGGCAATATTTATTACAAGTTTGAAAAATTAATGTCCACCCTTGGCACTCTACCAATTGAGAAATTATCCTTTGCGATTCTAAAGGTAGCTGGCTACTACTAATGCACTGCAACATTCCAAAGGTACGTAGGTAAGGTTCCTCCACACCATTACAAAGGTAGTTCTCATTAAAAGCGGGAGAGGAGATATTCCCGGGAAATCTTACAACCATCTTAGCAAGGTTATCTTGTTACCCGATAACCGGCTTGTGGAAATCGGAATGGTCTCTTTGGTCATGCAAAATATTAAGGAAAAGGCTAAGCATTAAGCATTAAAAGGGACACAATTAAGGCATTCACGAAATAAAACTACATTTTCAGACAATATCCGTCAAAATTCCAGCTGAAAAGATACACAATTGCGTGGCACGACCTCGAGATAGCGTTAGTTTGAGAGGACCAAACAGAAACAGTTGAAATTGCGCCAAAAACAAGTGACAACCTGTGAAACAAGCCTTTGTGGCGCAAACTCAACTCGACATAACCTGCTGAATAGTGCTAAAAGGGGCACAGGAACCTGCGCTATAAAAACACGTTTGAAAACTCTAACTGTTGGGCTTGTATTGGAACTATAAATCTGTATTGTTTGGTAGATTGTGTTGTAATTTTGTCATAGTACCATTCTAGAGGTACACTGCAAGGAAAAATGTGTTTCTCTGCACAGAATTGTAATTTTACTTTTTTTAGCTAGAAGTGATTTAGTAGCTCTGGGTTTGTTTCGTGTTTCTTCTCAGAGATGCAGTCATCTAGGAAATAGGTAGGGGTCATATGCTTGGAAAAATTCAGACCAACAAAATTGTCAAGTGTGTACAGACATACTTGTTCAACTGTTTTGTATGTATTATAATATATATTAGTTTATTATATTCTATCTGTATCTATAATAATATGTATTAGTATGTACCTATTTATGTATATCAACTTATATAACAAAATGGTTTTCTCCTTATTTATTTTAATTTTTTTTTACATTCTACCACAGTGCTGTCCTATTTGACCCTAAGGTTGACTGGTAGAGAATGCCTTGTGGCATTAAGTCCGCCTATGTACCACTCTTGTGCATGAAGTTTAAATAAATAAAATACTTATACAGATATATACCTAAACATTATTGTATCACAGCGACAAGACTTTATTTCGCTGTAGTCCGAGACCCGGTTTGAATACATAATAATGTTTCCTAAATTCTACGTTTGTCTAAAGCCGACCCTTACTCTAATGCCTCAGTTAGTAAGCCTTCGCTTACCAGTAAGGTTAGACTCATGATTGGAATTTTCATTCGGAATAGGGTTAAGATTGGGGTTGATTCTAAAATTATGTGAGGCTCACAAATGCAAAGACAGTTAGTGCGTAGAGCCCGTCGAGTTACCTTGCATCATCTTGAATATTCACAAACGGCCGTATTGCGTGCTTGGCTCCTTCGATAGTCACCTTGCGGGTATCGAAATAGCGTGCAGTGCGTCATCATCTTCATCAACCTACAGTGTTCCCACTGCAGGGACTCAGGCGTTCTGTCTAGGAGAGGGCTATAATCCACAATGCGGGTCCAGTGTGGGTTGGTAGATGTCACATGTCTTCGAATATTTTGGAATATTGTTATACTGTTTCCTCACGATGTTTTCCTTCACCGTTTTGAGAGCAGCGGTGGTGAAATAAATTACACAAAATAATGCACCTGCTTGCGTTCGAACCCACGACCTACCTAAGTCGGGGCCGACACCACTGGGCCACCGCTGCGTGCAGTGCGAACCTAGATACCTAAATGTCCGATGGACAAAACAACTAGGTTACTCAAACAGTCACACTTTGAAACGTCCCGGTATTGCTTATTAAATAAGGTCAGTGGCACGGCTAATAAGCCCTTTGTCCGTCGCAGTTCACGCCTCCGCGCGGAATGTGCATAGTTCACAGTCGGCATGCGATTGACGCCGCGCCCTGCTGTGGAATTACTGAGTTTAATGAGTTTATGTACATTGTAGTAGGCCTACATTCGTTATACATTATGAAATGATATTTTAAATGCACGGGCGTTTTCATAAAAAAAAAAAACTTACAGAGTAGAAAACTTTTCTTACAAGCCATATTAGAAGCAGACATAAGGTCTCTTCTGACATAACCTGTTAAGAACTAAATTCAAAGAATTACAGCTCAAATTCTATATTAACTTAAGACTTCGCTCTTTTTAACCTACTTCAAAAAGGAGGCGGTTCTCAATTAGACGGAACCATTTTTTTTATGTATTTTCCCCGATTGCTCGAAGATGGCTGGACCGATTGGATTTTTTTTTGTCTGCCTTTATACACCAGTTTTTAACATAACGTCACGCCGGTATACTGTGAACGGGTAATCATAGGTATGTGAACCACTAAAAAGTAAAACAATAAAAACTTAAAAAAAATATATAAAACCTGTGACAAACAAAAGTCACCGACTTCAGAAGTTGATTTTTCTTCTATTTCGTTATTTTTCACTTTTTTACATCACGCCGGTATACTGTGAACGGGTAATCATAGGTATGTGAACCACTAAAAAGTAAAACAATAAAAACTTTAAAAAAATATATGTAAAACCTGTGACAAACAAAAGTCACCGACTTCAGAAGCTGATTTTGCTTCTATTTCGTTATTTTTCAATTTTTTGTGTTTTATTTTTTGTTGAAGATACTTACTTTACTTGGAAATACCGACATCATTATCTTTGATGCTAGGAATTCACTGGAAAGGGATACAAACCGTCTTTTAGGTACGGTGAAATACGAAGAAGATCTGCTTTTACGTTATTTTTTAATGGTACAGTTAGCATCAGAAGTAGCTGAACATTTCGTAATTTTAATTCTTTTATGTACAGGACTCTAGCTATTATTTTTAATGTTTCAGATTTTGTAATTAGTATTTCAAATACTTGAGGCTTCAAATACATTTTAACATTAAAATACATTTAACCTTCATTTAGCGATCGTGAGTGTGAGAGCGAACTTTTAAGCTGGTTATTTTGTTTTTAATTCATTTTTGCCACCGACTTCCGAAAGAAAGTTACTTTACACTTTCTTCTAGTGGTATTTGAAAGCGATAATTTTTATTTTGAAAAAGTTTTTGTAATAATTTAATTTGTATTTTGTATTTCAATTAAAAATAGCTAAAATACTGTATTTTGTATTTTATATTTCAAATACCTTACTTATAAATAATAATTACTTGCGATACTGTATTTTGTAATTTGTATTTCAATTAAAGCAAAGCATGTATTTTGCCCAGCCCTGAATGGTACTCAAGCCCCATCAAAGTATTATTATAAAAGCACTATCAAGTTGAAACCTCGAGCTGAAACCATCCATAACTCAAGCCGTCACGTCAGGAACGGTGTGAGGAGCATTTTGCCGCAAACGTTCACTTAGTGCTGGTGAGAATCAAGTAATTTTACTTAAAACTGTTGGCGGGTTGCCCGGGGGAAGGGGGGCGGGGGGCGGGGGTGAGATATTGTGACAACACAGCTGTACGCGTAATGGAGGATTTCTGATAGTGGAGGAATGTTATTTAAATAAAACAAAGAAACTAGTATAATCAGAATATAAATGAGTCGCGGAGAGTTCCGAAAGGTCAACAACACAACACAACACACAACAACAACACACACAATATCTGTAATCATACATATTATAACATAATCGTTTTACAAATAAATGATTGATTGATTGAACGCATCTATCAGTATTGGCCGGTTTCCTTAAAAAGTTTTCCTTCGTTTTGAGAGCAGTGATGCGTTAAGTGAAGTGCCAGATTCGAATAGGTGCTTTTTAGGTCTTGTTATCGCAAGAACGACTGATGAGCATGAGGTCGTGGGTTCGACTCCTTGGTTAGGCAATATGCTATTGGGTTTTATTATCAGAAATTTCTCAGGATATTTATTACACGGGACTTCAACATAACTTGCGAAATGTGAGTGTTCTATGAGGTATACTCTGCCTCCCGTCGGGGCTGTGGGTCGTCGAAACAGATACCGCGGCCTCGACAAAAGGAAGTTGGAACATGGGTGGTTTTTAGTCAGTAGAAGTCTGAAACTCCCTTCCACTCTGCTCAGCTCAGCGGGAGGGGTTATTTGATGACATCCCACCCAAAAAAAAGGTATACTCTGCCTTAGCCTTCTTATATTTATTAAAACTTAGCATATCAGTCTGCTGAGTATACTCGTAGTCATCTAACAAGCTTTGCCATAATAACACCCAGTTCTCCACATACATCATCCTTACCACATACAAATCTTACCACTCGTCACCTGCCTAACATTTTCCCAACTATGTTGGGGTTGGCTTTCAGTCCAACCGGTTGCAGCTGAATACCAGTATTTTACAAGGAAGGTCTACCTGGCTGTCCTCCTCAATCCAGTTAGTGCTGGTAATATGGTAGGTACCCCTTTTTTTTTATTTTGGTGGGTGGAAAATCATCGAATAACCCCCCCCCCGCTCTTGGGCAGAGCGAAGGGGAGTGTCAGACTTCTACTGACTAAAAACCAAACCCATGTTCCTTCTTCGCCCTTGTGTCGGAGCCGCGTTAACCTTTCGACAAACCACAGCCCCGACGGGGACCACAGCCCCGACGGGATGGTAGGTACCCCTTGGTATGACTAGTTGACAGACTTTCGGACCACTGACTACTTACCTGATACAAGTTTCAAAAATCAAGAAATGACAGCCGGGACCAACCGCTTAACGTGCTTTCCGATTCACAGAGGAAACTCGGTATGTAATGAATGGTCGCACATTCACAGAACAACCTAGGCAAGCGCTGCTTAACCTGAAGATTAATCCAAGTGGCTGCTATTACCTAGCCAGGACCTCCTCCTCTATCATACCAGTACATTAGAATAAAGTATCTTCCTTCACAAACGATTCCTAGCACGGCACAAATTAATTCCGCATAATTAAACCCGAAGCGAAGTTGAAATACGGCGCCATTCCTCACGCCAACCATAAGCTGTCGTAAGCAGAGCTCTAACAATGGCACAAACGGATCGGATCCGATTCTATGCAAAAACCTATCGAATGTCCTAGAACCTTTGTTGGACATAATGGCGGGTCCTTTTCTGAGAATCCTTGGATTTGCATAAATTATAATGATATGGATATTAATATTTGAAACTGTCAGAACATTATCTAGACTTGTTTCTGTGAAATTAGACTCACATTATAAAGTAACCTATAATAACTAGAATGTTAATTCAAACCGGTAGGTACTTAGCAGTTTTACCAAGGGGTATCGTATTATAAGTTGGAAATAAGCCACTTCTAATACAACTATTATTTAAAAAGTTTAAAGTTTTAGTAGTTGTGGTTACATATTAAATGAAATAAAAGGTTACATATACCATTCTATCTCACTTAATAGGTTTCCACTTTGGAATCCTATCTGACTACATACGATTCCTTTACGAGTCTCAACACAAAACCGTTAATACCTCCTCCATGTACGTCTTAAAGCCACCATAATCTCTTCGATCCAAAGAAACTCACTTTCTCCATTGAGTCCTTACTCACCTGTATGATAGCTTTATTAAATCTGCAGAGCGCGGTAACATCAGTGTTACCAGCAGTAAATTCACACACAGTGGTAATATCGGTGTTGCCAGCGGTGAATTTATCCCACCTCGAGCGAATAAACCCAAGTTATTCTACGGTGCAAAGGAATGAGGTTGACGCAGAATGCAGAGGTACAGAAGCACCACTCTGTTCATTGGCAACTCGTAATAAGTGGAAGAGAGAAATAAAATTTGCAGTGATGAGGCCAATATGATGCGCTGTGCTGTGGGTCCCCATAGCACAGCACCATGCTGAGTGGTAACCTATTTGTCGCAGTTGTTTTTATTATCTTTTATTTTATGTAAACTCAAACTTCTATTTTTTTTCTTTTTGTACCTATTTTTATTTAGTTTTTTAGTTGTAAGTTGTGTGTTTACTGCTTTTTTTACCCGACTACGGCGAAGCCAAAAGGAAGGGTAATGATTTTTTACCATAATTATTTCTGCGACAATAAATATTTTTTCTTTCTTTTCTTTCTTTCTTCAATCGGTTCCAAAATCAGATGACTAGACTACATTGACCAAGTCCAAATCCATCTGCTGAATATATAGGCCTATCTTTGTTTGTGCCAAGTTCCACATAACTATGTCAACCTAAAAAGGTTTTACCTATGATTGCGACAATTTCGTTTGTCTATCAGAAGGCCAAGTACCGTAAATAAAATAAACTAATACTCTGTACACGACCATGATACAGGCTTACAGCTCTTTATTTACAAAAAAAAATACTTCCCATTCCAATTTCATGCGTTCAAAACAACTACGAAGAATGTTGTGCACCTTCTGTGCTTAACTATCCTTCGTTATAAGCCAGCAAAGCTGTGTTATAGAGTGTAATGCAGGTGTACAGGTGTAATTATTGTAGGAGCCGCTGCATTCTTTGGTGAACAGACTCGCTTCAGGACATTCTCGTATAATTATTGTGAAGAAATGCCGCATTCTTCTGAGGAAGTCTTGCTTGATGATGACATAAATAAGGAAATGTATTGTTGTTTTCGGTTGGAATCTTTCGACGACCTGTTAAAGTATTAATGGTAGAAAAATTGATAGAATGGGTATCATGAGAAGAATAAAAAAGTAGAGGTAGAATCATAGCTCATTTTATTTACCTCTGAATTTGTTTCGGTCTTATATGAGTCGTTAGGTACAAAACAACACTGGCGCCATCTAGTTTTAAAACATAACTAACTAGATTTGACGCCATGTAAAAGTGTTTTTTTAAACCAATTTACAGAAATAAATGAATGACTTGTTCCTCGATCAAAACCATATTCCAGGACCGATAAATAAACCAAACAATTTCTTTAATCACAATACAAACCTTTTATATTCAAATAACAAATCCATAAAAATAAACGCAAAACATCGTAATCGAAAAAAAAATCCTTGAAAATATGTATTTCCTTTAATCTTGTCGACAACAATAAGCGATTGCTATTTGATCCGTTTGCCAAGTTCACATTATGTCTGAGGTTTCCCGGAGCCGTAATCAGTCCTTTCTCGGAAGGTACAGGAGTCGGGAAGCTGTACAAAGTAAGTGCTTAGCTATGTGAGCTCATGGGCAAACAGATTTACGTAATTATATTTGCCGTATACGTTACACACGACTGATTTTGGTTAACAATTAGAGTAATTAATATTGTTTAGTTGTGATTGTCGAGAGAGCAGCATGGTCAGGAGTACGGCCATGATTAATTTCAAAATACGTCAATTATTATATACTGCTCCTATGCTTAACAATAGGTAGGAAGGCATATTAGTAACCTAGATTACATGACATGACTTATTAAATACTGAGAAATCTTCTTTACACCATGTTATTGACAAAACTCCACCAGAACACTTAAACAGAAATTCAATCACCCCAAACACTAATTAACTAATTAGAAAAAGCTTCAACACTAAGCAAATTAATTATTCCCCTAACTAAATAACTAACAAAAAATAAGCCCGCAATATTTGACGCAATTTAATCGGGGGTGAGGTTGGTTCAGAAACCTTTGAAATTCGCCCCTGAAAGGGTTGTAAGCAGTTGTTTCATCTATAGGGTTGAGTTCGAGTACAATTATGAGAGTGAAACTCATTATGTTGCCCCAGAGAGGCGGTCGACGACAAATCCTTTACAATTAAGCTACATGAAAAGTGATTTAATAAGTTTTGGGAATATTTTAAGTACCTGTGGGCTGGTCGTGTTATTGTTTGAGCCCAAAGTTTCAGTTATTTTTTTGTGAAGTTGAGAAGTAAAGTTTGTCGTACTGTCCCATGTCTACACGCTGTTATTTAAATATTGAATGAAAAAGGTGGTATTTGTGTTAAATAATTATATTATAACATGTAAGTTATCTATATGCTAAAATAATGAATAAGTTTAATTTCTATGTTTTGATGTAGGTACTCTCCAGATCTGCTGATTTAATTTTTAAAATATTTTTAGTAATGGGAAGTTACGCGTATATTATTCCCGATTGTCACATGCTATATTTAAAATGTTCTCGTAGATTAATGTCCGATCATAACTCCATTGAAGCGAGTTAAAGCTACTGGACTCATAAAATTACTGTCTGTAACCTTTTCGAGCATGCTTCAACAGATTTAAATAAAAACAACGCGCAGGTAGACCATGACCTGGGTTAGAACATAGCATACCTTTTTATACCAAAAGTAATTTCCTGTGGAATAATTTTCAAATCCACATGACGAACCAACATGACGTGTCATACATTAATGAATACAGGTTATATTTCCCAGAAACAAATCACTACGGTTTATTTCAGGAATACAGTTAATGACCTCCGTACGACTACTTAATTACAGTAGGCAAACGTACTACATCCATTACGTTCTCTCAAAGCGAAATCATTTCTAGAGCCGAAATAAGCACTAACTCGACCCACTTCACTACGTAAGTCTGGATTACAGACGGGTAGATAGAGGGTAGTCAGTTGGCTGAATATTACACCTATCAACTTTTTATTAGTCTGCACCAAAGCTGGCTTAAAAGCTCCGAACCAATAATAATTTTCTAGTGACGTCAGACTCAAAAACGTGGTTAGGACTCTTAGACATCGGTGTGTAACTAACGATCATGGGGTCACTTCCAATTTCATTCAGGACAAACAAAAAACAACGGGTCTATAAGCAGAATCTAGGGACAAATAAATCTCATTAATTTTCAAATAACATACTGATAACTGGAATAGTACTTTACACAGGATTATTTCTTTGGATAACCGTAAATCCTACTAATATTATAAACGCGAAAGTTTGTAAGTATGTATATATGGATGGATGGATGGATGGATGTTTGTTACTATTTCACGCCAAAACTGAACAACTTTGGATAGAATTTGGTACACAGATAGTTTATAACCTTATTTAACACATGGGATGGTTTTTATACCGATTTTATCTTCCCGTGTAATTTTCGAGTTGTAGCGGGCGAAGCCGCTGGCAACACCTAGTAGACAATAAACTAAAAAAAGTGTGTTTCACTGCCTAGTTTAAGAAGACCAAGAGGCAGAAGCCCAATGCACTGGCCAGACCAGTTCCACTCTGACCTAAACACTTCTGTCTGCGATGCCCTACATGCTGCTGAAGACTGAGTGAGCTGTCGCAAGATAGTCCGGGTGAAAGTGATCCAAAAAGGCCACGACCTTCACGCATTGAGGAAAAACGACGCAAGGAGGAGGAGTTTAAGAAAAAAAACAACTCAGTTTCATCTACGGAGTCTTGATTTGTGCCCGGTTGGTGGCAATACGCTCGCCCCTTAAGTTATTACATAGGACATAAACGTACCTCGCGAAATGCGGGTGTACTATTATAGGTACAGTTCTGCCTAGCCCTTCTGGGATTACTAGCGTGATGTTATGTAAAATAAATGTTTATGTACGCTGAGTACACAACCATTAGCCGGGTACTCCTATTTCGATCAAATATTGAAATATGTTCATGTCGGAGCTATCAAATATCAATCGTCGAAATATTGATCACGTTGTGGTCTCTGGTTTCGGATGTGATCCCTCGGTATGTGTTACGCATTATACATTACTTGCATGTATTGTATGTATTTTTTTTTGAGGGACAAGCCCGCCACACTATTCCCAAACCACTGTAACTCACTCGGCGCTTTTCTGTGGTTTTCTGTGACCACAGAAAAGCGCCGAGACAATTGAAGCTCGACGAAGTCCCAGAGAAGCAATTTAACTGTCTTGGATCCCGCAACGAAATTAATCAGAAAAGAATAGCGGAGGAGTAGGAAAAAATATAATTTCCACTTCCCTCCATATCAGCAGGAGACAGAACAGAACAAGGCCAATAGGCACGCACACAGGGACGTATACAACTGAGATAAGCCCAGTTGCCTAGCACCACGGATATCATTGTCATTAATATTACTGGGTCCTAAGTTGTGAGCTGTTATATTTGATTCCAATATTAGGTATGACAAAAATGCTTGAACGCACGGAAATTTGTTCTAGTTTCTACAAGGTCCGTATAGTAAATAACTCCGGATGTAACCTGATTTAACATAATATTACGTTCATTCTGCCAAAGACTACACTCCCATAAAATGTGATGTGCAGTTTGTTCAAATTCGCAGTCAGATGTAGAACATTGCTGATGTAGAGTATTGTATGTATAAGAAATTTAAGCAAGTTGGTCCCAGCTGTCATTTGAATATCTTTGTCAGTCGTTACAAGTAGTCAGTCGCCCGAAAGTCTGACAACCAGTCTTATCCAGATGTATCATTTAACCCAGTACTCTAATTACTGGGTTGCGGAGGTCAGATAGGCAGTCGCTCTATGTAAAGCACTGGTAATCAGCTACCTCCAGTTAGAATAGAAGTCGACAAAAATATACTTGGGAAAAGGCTAGCTAGATGATGATGATGTTACAGAGATTTATTTATTTACTAACTGATTATTATCTATTGTTACTACATCGTCGATATATTTAATTTTACTCACAGAATATTACGTCTATTCCAGTTCAGATGAATACAGAATTAAAAATATATTGCGTAGAAGAGAAGAACTTATAATAATTACTTACAGACAATTTTGTTTTATTAAGTTTCGTATAATTTAGATTACTTTCTACCAAACTTACATAATTAAATTTCCCAGAACTAGCTGCTCTTTTATTTATCTTAGCTTTATAAATGAAGATGTTAAAATATTCACATTCCACAATTAAAATCTGAACAATTTCAAAACAAAGGAGTTAACCCAAAACCGGCGCATCTCATAAAATGCTCTCAAAATTCTTGACAAACATGAATTTTCACACACTCTGACATAATAGCACACCGCAGCGCGCGAGGGGCTTAAACTCGCCCAAATTAAAATGGAAATGCCTTAAACGACCGCCAGCATATTAAAGAGATACGAGAAAAAACCATTTAGCGTCTCTTTGCATAGTATTAGTGGTGACTAGACGCTACTTTGAAGCTGCAACGCAGTTCCACTTGTGTTTCATTAGATACATAGACATACGGTTCAATGTTGATGTTAGGTTAGGGTGTGGACAGATTTGAGGAGCAGAGTATGCGTCCCTCTTGTGGTCTCTGCCGTGTATTTGAAATTATTTTCTCTATGCTATGCTGCCAGTCTTATAGGCACGTTCCCGAATGAAAGCGATACGACTAAAAAGTGGAGTACTTTGCCACCTAAGTGTCTCCTACTCGTATTTATATATCTAATGATATCTAGGTATATATTCTCTTTTTTTTTAATACTATTTTTAGGTATATTTGTAGTTTGTATAAAAATACAGAAATAATTATATCTATTCTTGAAAGATATTAATCTCTGGCGAATAACTTAAACCCGAAACCAGCAAAACGAAGTTTCACATTCCCTGTTATCTAAATACCCATACAGATCTGTGCATTAGCAAGCACGTTACAAGTCTTAATTAGCCCAATTTGCGTATTCAATGGCATGGTAAACACTGATGTGTACTACTTAGAGCATCGGCCACCAAAACGTAGTAAACACTAATCACTAGCGAGCTAAAAGTAAAACTAGACTGAGTCCACTCTGCGGTCACCTACTTTTTAGATTGAACGGACTTTCGGGCAAATCGATGTACCAGTAAAATACCTGATTTTAAGCAAGCAAACCCAAGATTGGTATTGGTAAATAAATAAATTTCTTGAGAGCAATGTCTTACTGTCAACAACCCTCGAGAAGTTAATTAGATTAACAAACATTTTAACAATTCTAAATACAACGGCATTAAAATTAAGTTAAAACGTCTCGGCGGCGTTCGTTCACGCTCGCTGGCTGTCTGACAGTTTTAAAGTTAACTGTCAGTTTGACAGCTGTCATTTGGGTTAAATCTGTCCGCCGCCTAACAAAATTATAATACAGTTCTTGCTGTATACGCGTTTGTTTTGTATTGAGATTTAAATTAAACTTATAATACGACGAAAAATGTTTGCGTTTCTTTGAGTACGAGTATAATCTCATTGAATAGTGAACAGCGTGCATTATTAGCAGGGAATGCTGTTTGGTTAGCAAACTCTGTATCTCTGTATCTCTCTTGGATATTATTATTTCCTTTAGGTGATAGTTTTTGCAAGCTAATGCTTAAAAATAAACCCAGACTTTGTCAAATATTTGCGTCCAATAACAGTATGCCCGACCCGGGAATGGGAGCCGTGAGCTCATATTATCAGAAGTGTGACTATTACACTACACAGACCTCTAAATCCGATAAAATAAATGCATACCTAAATCATGATCATTGTTATAACCCAGCCTAAATATACCAAAGCCTACCTAACTACATTCAAAGGGCAGGATAACGTTTAAAAATTGCTATATTATACTATGATTAGCAGGCACTGAACAATCAAAACATTCCCTCTATTAGGCAAAAGAACAAAGTTGTCCCCGGAACGACTTTGTTCAAAGCATAACCCCCTTACCGTTTACCTCACGACACACCTTTAACCCTTCCCTGCCCCAACAATGAGACGATTCCACCGCGGTACTGTTAGCTCCGTACTACTTAAACGGGCAGTTGTTTAGGCTAGGCAGCGCCATCTTTAATTAAGGCGCGACGTGAGTGGCGTGCCAACCGCCAGGGGGCGCCACTAAATCTGGCGAGATTGCGCGATAGTGTGCAGACAGCTTTATGTGGCTATTGCTGCTGATGTGGTTTATGGTGATTGGGAGAGGCACTCGTTTTCTTGTTTCGATTTTTTTATTGGAATCGGCAGAAGCAACTTATTTAGGTTTTTGAGGTAAATATCACCTTCATTATTACCTCCTATAATAGTTGTAACCTATAGAGCGTGCCTCTTCAATCAAACAAATGAAATGGTAAACCTAATCAAATGCTTGATATCTGCATTAAGCATTACGCAGTCATCAGGGAACAATTACTACCTCAAGATTCGGAAGTGTACGGACAAATTACGTGCATGCCTCCGGATACCAGGCTTTGACAGATAGTGCACTGAAGTGCATTGTCACTGTCCGGTCTTACCAGCCGATCTACAAATTTTCTGTAGCTACCGGTTTAACCGAACCTTAACTAACAATACCTAAAATCATACGTAATGTACTCAGTAAGTGGTTATTACCACAAAGAAGAACAAACAAGACCTATTTATCTCTTAATCGGATTTGACGACACCCGAAATAACCAAAAAACGCTAATCCTTATTGCTTTTCTAATTGAATAAGCATAAGTACTGAGAATACTGGCAAACATAATATAAGCTATCTTCTTGTAACATTGACTAATGAGGCTCTCTATATACATTATACGTCAAGTAACTTATTTACATAAGTCAAGTGCTAAGTTCGTGCAGCGTGCGATTGGCAGCGCTTGAGACAGGATTACGTACGATATCGTGCGATATTGCGCGATATTGGACTATATTGTGCGATGTTGGATCACTTCCAAGTGCCTGATGATGGTGATAATGTGGTGGTTTGGTACTTTAGAGCGTGTAATTAGTAGGTGATTACTTGTTTGGCAAATATATTAAAGCGGTTACCGCGAAATTGACTGATTATAGGCTTAAATTGTCAATAGATATTTGCGATTGATTAAAAACACATATTTCGGAGATCATAATAATTATTAACACTATTAATATCAATTTGAAATAAATAATAGTCGCTTCACAATTAATATAGTTCACCAACCAGTGGACCATGAGATTGAATGCCAAAGATTGCTTTTGAGCAAAGAACGCGGGGGTACCTGACTGACCTGTTTATTTTGATAAAAATAACACGGGAGAATCCTTGAAAAGCTTTCAAACAACGAATCCTTGAATCCTTCAAGTGGATATGTGCAGAGGTGCCACATAGTACCTTTAAGTCATTCCACCATTTATATTTAAATCCCACACATGGAAAGCAATCATTTATGTCATTTCACCATTTATGTTTACCATGTAAGGACTCGGACTATAACAGTCTATTACCGTTAATCGGTAAAACAACCACGTTAGGCTCTACACCACAGCTCATCCCAGTATTTCGAAACAACCCTCTCTGGCCGACAAACCACAGCATGAAACGCGGCATCCGGTTAACATCGCCTGTTTATACAGAAGTCATAGCATTTGCGTGCTAATTAGATCACGTGCCGCTAGATTGGACGCTACGCAACTCCACGCCATTCTACGCCATTCTACGCAATTCTACTCAATGTCATGACAGGAGGTAACTGTTATTTGGGCTGCTAGATTATTGGGAAATACCTACGAAATGTTTGTGTCTTTGGTTTTGAGGTGAAAGGGGAGCCAGGTGACGGTGAGGTGGTAGTTAAAAAAATACTTATATTATTACAAAGTAGTTTTTACAAGCAATTTTACACATCTCCTTTTTAAAACTAGATGGGACCGGTGTATCTTACCTGACTAAAGAAATAATAGCCAATAAGACAAACTCGTTAGTCGTAGTCTCTTTTAAGGTTCAGAAACAATCTTGGATAGTAGCTGGACTCTCAATAGGAACCCGAAGTCTAGATTTGTATCGGTTTTCTTATAATTTACCCGAAAGGTAATTACATAATAATAAGTGCATTAAATAATTGGTGTCTTCATAACATCGTAAATGTTTAAAAGCTTTCACTTTCCTGAAATTACATTGGCCTCCTCATTTCATTTCACCGCGTTTAGGGCCTCATGTAGCCACTCAAACTCAATAGGGAATCCATCAAAATAACTTCCTAAAGCTTCCATATATAGGAAATTACAAACGAGGGAGCATTACCAGCCTAAATAAAGCACACATGCGTTTTACGGGACGCGGAAATTTTAATTTGATCTTATTACAACACCCTTGCCCATCTCATTTGCAAACCTACCACACAACCTGACATACAAAACATGGGATTTTAAACCTTATTGAATGATGGATAAAGGATAACGACCCCGAAGGCTTAATATTGTATACCCAGCACGATGATTGTGCTTTTAAATGAAAACCATCCAGATTATTGTAAAAACTGTGTTCTTAATTTGGCAGTTCCCACTCGAAAAGGGTTGTTATCCTAAAAAGGGTTTATTTGCTTATTTTGTAGAGCATTTGTGCCAAAAAGATGATCAAAATTGTCTTTGATTGTAGGATCATGGACTTTTTGTTCATTTGAAGGGTTGGATGGGGGTTAAGTGGTCATTAAAGTTAGCGATTATGGGGTGTTATTATAATGTTAATGTTGCCAGTTAAGCAGGCGGCGCACGTAGATAAAGTTAGCTCAGTCAAATGTACATAATAAGTTATGATAATTATTCTATGAGGAATGTACTGCAATCAACATGAGAAACGAGGGGCAGTGAGTACACATGGCCGGCTCTAAACAAGTTAATGAAGTTTCGCATGCTCATGACTATGCTGATCAGAAAGCTGTCATTATTCATGAGTTCGTGACCTAAGAAAGCGTCATAAATGTGAAAAATACCATTGAGTATATTTGACCCTAAAACAGATCACCAAAAGGGTTGTATTTAGTAACATGACGACTGTAATCCCCGACAGGTAAGGCAGAGGTGTAACTTATAGTACTCCCACATTTCGCCAGCTATGTATAAGTCCCTTATAATAGGGTCGAGCCTATTGTCACCAATTGGGCACAAATCCAGAGCCCGTGGCAATCAACAAAATTGAGCACAAATTGATTTATAACTTCAAATGCCAATACTGTTTGAAAATCTTCATTGCTAACATTGTCAGTTTATCTTCCTTACACATTGACCACAGTAACTTATAGGTACACAACCCGTAGAAATTCCTTCGAAGATCCGTAAGTGGCTTCATTAAACTCTGTATTGAACCGAGGAGTTCAGTTTGAGTTTCCTCATTATAAAAAATAAGCAATCTATCAAGTATTACATAATTTCCTTTTCACTTCCGAGTTTATTTTATAAAAAAAGCATCGTTAAAAGTTTTAACAATCCTTCTTTCGTTTAAAATGGTGAAGTCTTATTCTGATTAACGATGTCTCGAATGGCGGACCGGGAGCTGCTCGCGTTACGCGGCGACAACCTGGACAGGGTGGCCAGGGAGCTGCAAATGTTAGGATACCAATGAGCCTTAATATTTTGAAGAGTGATTATGGTATATTGTTCAAACTGAGGTTTGAAGCCAAAGTATCTCTTATTTCATTGCTGGGCCTATTAGATGATAGTGATGATAGATATATTTTTAAAGTATCCTTCTAATTTCCAGTCTTTCCTAAGTTTGAGCTTCTCCAGCGACTTAGCGTTTAACAAACGGCTGATAATCAAAATCATATCAAATTTATTATCATAACGAGACAGGAGTACTATCTTTTTGAGCAATTTAATTTCCAACACCACAATCATCTTCATCTAAAGCTAGTGTTATCTTTAAACTCAGAACGGATGGCAACCCTACTTAAATATGAAACTGGACTTACGAGAAACCAATTTGGTTGCGCGTAAATAACTGTAAGTCGCCGTGGAGTGAAATGAAAGCTTTTTGTGCCTACCTGGCCACTTCCCCGGGTTTGTGTTGCCACTGGAAAAAATGACGGTGAAGTTTACCAGACGGTATAGCTAGTTTAGTTGGCAAGAAAGATTTGAAAGAGCTACTTTCGAGTTTTTTGATTCGACAAAATTTTTAGCACGGGAATAGCAATTTTCTCAAAAAAAAAATGGGTTTTCAAATAAAATTGCATGTTGCTGAAAACATCAAATACTAAAAATAGGAAAAAAATAACTTTTTCGCAGGTGGAAAACGCAATAGGGAGCTGAAAACTATGTTGGGAAAAAATTCGACGGTAACTACCGACAATTTAACTTTTTGTGAATAAACACACACTACACTACAGAGGTGCAATTTTCTCGGAATTACTGTTTGAAACTGATGTTGTGTGTTGTGTGTAAAGAGAACTCTAAATTGGTAAAAACACTTAAAAATAAACGTATTAAGCTTTCATTAGAAAATGTTTTAAGATGAGTTAAGAACATGTTGATACATACTAGCTAGCTACTGTCCCTACTTTACGGTTGACCAATCATCGTTTATGTATTACTAGCGGACGTCCCGCGGTTTCACCCGCGTAGATCCCGTTCCCGTGGGAATACAGGGATAAAAAGTAGCCTATGACACTCAGCAATAATATGGCTTACTATTGATGAAAGAATTTTTAAAATCGGTTCAGTAGATCCCGAGATTACCCCTTACAATTTAACAAATATACAAACACACAAACTTTACCTCTTTATAATATTAGTATAGATAGATAGTATAGAAGTATAGATACACATAAACCTTCCAGAATCAATTATCGAAATAAATGAAGACCATAAATGTAGATCATCTCCTTTTCTCAACTGCGGTGAGGTCGGCTTCCAGTCTAACCAGATGCTGCTGAATACCAGTATTTTGCATAGAGCGACTGCCTAACTGACCTCCACAACCCAGTTTATACTGGGTAATACGATACCCTTTGGTAAGACTGGTTGTCAGACTTTCTGGACACTGACTACCTGTAACGACTGCAAAAGATACGACCATAAATGAGCTATTGCATTGTTTATTTACGGCAGAAACCAAACTAAACCCCTTTTTTGGGGACATAAATATAATATCTCCGCTTGTGATTCTCGAAGGGTAAGGCAGTGAGAAATTTATGTTAAAATGGTATTGTGATGCACTAAAATAAGCTACCATAGTGTTTATTCGTCCCAAAATCGTTTGATAGAATGCTGCAATACTGTAATCATCCCCTACAAACATTAAGCAGATAGATTTGCGAAAACGTAATTACAAACCAGGTATTTGAGTGCAGAATGAATCTAACGTATGTTCGTTCATGGATCCCTACACCGCGGCAATACGTCGACAAAGAGGTGCAAAGCCAATCGCTGCCTGAAGCCGACGGGAGCGATTAATTGCTGCCTTTACTATTCATTGGCTTTTCTTTTGCACCCCTGAGCCTTTGGCCAGTCAGCTATTTGACTGGCTACACGGGTTTATTGTGCCAATCGATTAAGTAAGGGTAAGTGAATGAACGAAGATTTAGTTCGTGTTAGTAATGTCTTGGTTTGAGTTAAAATGAATTACTTATTTGAAAAAAGTTCGTATTGAGATTGAGAAAATATGACTTTCTTCAGTGATATTTTTTTTATTTAAAGCAATAGGGGATCGGACAAAAAAAACTAATTAGTCCGTCAGATAGATTTCCAAAAATTATTGGACACGTATTTTTTCTTTTTTCACGTAAACTTAAAATGAAGACGGTACACTGCTTCGAAAACTCGTGTGACGTCATATGATAGTACATTTTGACGACACAAGTGACGTTTCAAGCCCCACTCCAAGATCTTTGACGCGTTTTATCTTCGTAATTTTTTATTGATTTGATAAAACAAAAAATACGTATTCAATATTTTTCGATAATCTAACTTACGGACTAAACAGAATCATATTATTTTGACCCAGTCCGATCCCCTATTACGAGTCCTTCGTCAAAACCAAAAAAATACGGTTAAATAAGATCACTAGGTAAAACCAGTACTAACTAGGTTGTGGACGTCCGATAGGCAGTTTTTCGATGTAAAATACCGATATTCAGCTGCATGCATCCGGTAAAATTGGAAACCGATCCCATTAAAGTTGGGCAAAAGCTAGGATTTCTAACTACGATAACAACGCTATTTCATACTATCGAGGAAGAAACACTGCTGCTAACTATCAGGCATAAAACCAAAACGATTTTAGTACTAGATGACGTGGCCTCGGCACAAGGGCAAAGAAGGAACATGGGTTCGGTTTTTAGTCAGTAGAAGTCTGACACTCCCCTTCGCTCTGCCCAAGAGCGGGGGGGGGTCATTTGATGATTTTCCACCCACCAAAAAAAAAAAAAGGGTAAAATTCTACAGATTTAAGTCCAGAGCCAGCGTCAAGGTCTTAGGACCTAAGATGTAGGTCTTAGCACTATGGTATATTTATGTTAAACTACAATATGAGCCGACCATGAAACTTTATCTCCATATTATACCGAAACATTCCAGAATTGTCAAGAAAAAAGAAAAACTTGCGCATCAATCTAGATTTAAGATTTAGGACGAAAGATACTTTAGCCTTAAGAGCTTATCTTGGTATTATACTTAAATCTTATTAAAAAACGATGGAGCCATTTCTGAGTCATCTGTGAATACTTGAATACGTAAAAAAAAAGATTGATCGAGTCAACGCGAGTTTTTCAATGTTTATTTAACGAGTTTGTTTATATCTTTCTTAGTGAATTCTCTACTTGATCACCATTGAAAAATAACGGAAGTAAAGACGCTAATGACTGCGTAAGAAAACTAATACGCCTGTACGCACCCTAATAAAAGCATACAGTTGAATTTTCGACTTTCAGCAGAAGCGTCTGAGTTATGGTAAACTAAATGAGGTGAAAACAAACTCACTAAACACCTTCAATGAGTTTTTGAGTAGGTACGGTCAGCAACCGAAGTAGCCTGAAATTTTGAAATATTAATTACTTGATGTACAGGACTCCAACTATTATTATTAATGTTATATACAGAAGATAATTCTTTCAAATATTCCTTACTCTTCAATAACTAATTGTTAGTTATTATCTAATAAGTTTTTATTAAAAAACGTTGCTAAGAGTACAAAAGGTCTGTCATTATTTCTTTAGGCGCAAACAATTTGAAATCTTCTATGCAATACATTTAGACTCAATATATATCAAGGCTTCTATATTATCATCGCTTAGTATTGGCGAAAACTGGCATAACTTGTCAGGACCTTATTACCCAAGCCTCGTGTCATTGACCTTTCCCTAACTTATGAATCTCTGAAAATAATAAATATTAACGATCTGAAGAGGGAACGTCTCGAGATAATTTTTCAGTTTCAGTCAGAGCCTGAGTACCTCTCGCTTGTTTGACTTGGCTCGGGTTTGTGCGACTCGGTAACAGTAGAGATCTCCGCGATTTTTCAACGGATATTCTATAAAATGATTGATACAGTGCATTGTGGACTTTTTGCTGGCTTTAGCTTTCAGTTTTTGAATTATGATACCTGCGGTATTGTAAACGAATGAAAGGACCGGAAATGACAGTTACATTCTCTTGTATCGATCTGGTTTTTACCATGTATTTCAAAAATTGTCATTGGTATTGTCATTGTCATAGGTTTTTCTACATGCCTATTTTACCGACCTTTTGGTGCAAGCACGTATCTTGCTAAAATTAAACAGTCGTAAAAATACAAAAGCAAAAAAAAACATCGGAATTTGTTGTTTGTTCGCCCCTAATAACTGGAAAAATGTGAGTGTACTTTTGATGCATCTCTTACTAACCCTTCTTATAATACAGGCGTGTTAGGTATCTTGTTGTACTTGTAACACTGTTTGTCTAAGATACAGTCTACGCGAGTCAACAATGACTATCTAGACATTCCCCTAATACAACGATACACATACACAACACGTTCGTCTGTAACACGTAAAAGAACTCGTGCCCTACAATTAACGAGCGAATTATTCTACCAGAGATATAATGAAAACGAGTGCACACGAGTTCCGAGCCCCGGGTGAGACCCGCCTAGCGACTGAATAATACATGCCTAGATTTACTGGTCTTGACTGTACTCATCCTACTTAGTGAATATGTGTCCGTGATTGTGCAAAACTGAGTTTTTTGGTACTCACTTTATCTCATTAATTTGTTTTGATAATTTCACGCGAAAAGCGATTTAGGGACGAAAAGTGGCTAGGTATGTCCATGGCTCAAAGTATCTCACGAATTGAATGCCAAAGGTACATACTTATAGGTTCACCTATGATCGACTCAGGAACAATGAAAATTTTATATATTTAGCATTAGTGGCCCCATCACGAAGGGAATGAGATAATAATAATAATAATATTCCACAACTATCACACAACGCCATCTAGTCCCAAGCTAAGCAGAGCTTGTGTTATGGGTACTAGACAACTGATAAACATACTTATATATTTCTAAATACATACATATTATAGATAAATTACACCCAGACACAGAACAAATGATCGTGCTCATCACACAAACATTTGTCCTGGGTGGGAATCGAACCCACGACCTCCGGTATAGCAGTTAGGGTCACTAACCACTAGACCAACAGGCCAGTCAGATAGCAGATGAATTAGCCAGAAAAGGATCAGATGAAACCTTTGTGGGACCAGAGCCCAGGTTACCGATCCCACATAATATAACAAAAGGAATCATCAATAGAATAACTACAAGAGAGTCAAATAAAAGATGGAATGCGACAGAAGGTTGTCGACAATCGAAAATTTTCTTAAAGTCATATGATGAAAAGAAATCCCACAAGCTACTCAAAATGAGTAGGGGAAACATAAGACTAGTAGTAGGGATCGCAACAGGACACTGTGGACTCAATAGACACCTGACGATTATGAAAGTAAAGGAAGATCCCATATGCCCAGCATGTGGAGAAGCAGAAGAAACAAGTTTCCACCTTGTGGCGGAATGCACAATGTATGAGCCACTCAGATGGGAAATCCTAGGAACAGATGAGATTAATGAAGAGAAGCTAGCAGAAATATCTACCGAACAACTGGTGAAACTCTGCAAGGCAACAGGAAGATTCGCGATGCCGACCACCAGTAACCCATGAAGGGGATCCACCAAAATGGGTAACTGGGCGAAATAATCCACAACGAAAGGACTGATCGCCCGTCTGGTGTCTGCCGGCGTCCCCGAAGATAAATAGAATAGAATTAGTGGTCCCATGGTAAACCATAGACTCGAATCTAACCTGGCGAGGCCTGGCCTATTACTTTGTGTAAACAAATAAAAATTCGAGGACATGTGACGTCTACCAACCCGCACTGGGCCCGCTCAGTACACGATTACCGGATAAAGAAGCTATGAAGATGGCTAAAAAATACTGCTGTTTATAAAGTCAAATATAGGTATTATCCGGACCAAAGATAATAATTCATAAGAGCGAGGGAGCAGTGGGAGCACACGGAATGACCGCTTATCATGAACTGTTGGATTATAGCCCACTCATTCCAGTAAAAAGAAACCGTTGGTCGCAGCAGTGGGAACATTACAGGCTGATTCCGCTATGCCTATTTACGGATACCAAACCCCTATTCATGATTGGTATAATGAACCGTTCGTCCCCAAGGACGGCTGTCGTGGCGGCAACCACACCCAAGTGCTGATTAATAATACATTTGTTTGTAAATTAATCATTGCCGCCTCACACCTTGCGTTGAGCGGCATTAGGGGAATCAGCGATAACTGTGCTTACCTATACTGTGAACGAAGGGTTGATGCCGGAAATAATTAGGGATTTCATTAATTTCGTTTCTGAGTAATAAATAATTGGGTAAAATAAGGATTTTTCTGCTCCTGTGGGTAGGTATATTTTAATGATGTAATTTAAAGTACCGAATTCTAATGTTACATGGGAAAGTTACTAGGAGTAACAAGGAAACATTTCCAAATGTTTAGCTTTTCAGTTAGGCTAACAACATACTTATTTCATTTGGGCACTTTTTCTATTGACAACGATATGAACGAATTTTTTTACTATTGAAATATTATAAGTTTTTAAACTGACATGGTCACTGGCACTACTATTAATATCCACCCGCAATGACTTCAGTTTATCCGTGATCATGGTGCTTGTAACAGCGCCGAAATATCGGGAACTCGAAACAACAATCAAACATGGTAAATATCCCGTTTATGATATTAATAGTAGTGCCAGTGACCATGTCAGTTTAAAAACTTATATTGCAAACCGGTACGGGCCGGATGGTGTAAAACTAGTGAAACATCTTGAACGTACGCGGAAAAAGTGTGGTTGTTTAGAGGAGTCCTTGGCTTTTCTGATAAAGTGCAGGGATGCGGACGTTATCCCAGTGTGTGTGAGACTAAAACCACGTCTAGACATCCACGGCTCCGCGAGCATTCTACGGAACGCGAGTGTTAAATTGTTGCGTAAGGTTATCCGTAACACCAGATACCAAATAGATGAAATCCATCGTGAGTTATATTGCGTACATCTTGAATGCAGTGCTTTGTTGACAACTAGTGACTTTGATGTTTGTGATCGTATTACCTACCTGCAAGCCGAACGTTCTCGAGAGATAAGTGCATTGGTAAAACAACAAAAATATGAATCACTAATTCAAAAACAAAAACCGGTGAGTCCCTACAATGATAACTCACATAAAACTCGAACGGTTATTAATTTGTCCAACAAAGAATTAACGCAAAGTGCTCTTCAAGTCCTTGAGAAAGGGTTGAATTTTGCTCCTACTCCGAAACGCATACCTTACGAAGAGGTGATCGGAAGTGTAGAGGAAGCGATAAGACGAAATATGATACCGGCGAGTGATGCCGATGTACTAAGACAGGATACCGCCGTCGCGTTACGTCACGCTAAACCTCCAACATCGAACATCACTGCTGAAGAATTAGCCGCACTACGTGACCTCCGCAAGGATGAGGACGTACTTGTACTTAAAGCGGACAAAGGTAATGCTACTGTAGTCATGAACGTTACTGAGTACGATAAAAAGATTCGTAACTTATTAAGTGATGTGAACACCTACAGGGAAGTAAAATACAATCCGACGGCACGAACGAATCGCAGTACTCGCAAGATTATAAAAGAATACCAACATATAATCACAGACGATACAGCGAAGTACTTGCTCCGTCCTAGAATTGTACAACCCCCTAAACTGTATGGCTTGCCAAAGGTACATAAGCAGAATGTTCCGCTACGGCCCATAATCAGTCAGATCGACTCACCCACATACCACCTGGCGAAACATGTAGCTTCAGTACTTCAACCGTTGGTTGGTCATTCATCATCTTATGTCAAAGACTCTCGACATTTTATCAACATCTTACAATCCATCAAACTCCAAGCAGAGGACGTAATGGTCAGTTTTGATGTTGAGTCCTTATTCACGAATGTACCGGTGGCGGACTGCATGGAGGTTGTTAAGATTAAACTACAAGAAAATAACATCCCAGTAGAATACATCAACCTACTACATCATTGTTTGTCAACGAGTTACTTCGTGTACCAAGGTCAATATTACCTGCAACTTGATGGTGTAGCCATGGGCAGTCCAGTGGCTCCAGTGGTAGCCAACATTTGGATGGAGCATTTTGAAGAGTTGGCAGTCCCCATTTCACCTACACCAATAAACCTATGGAAGCGGTATGTTGATGACGTCTTTTGTATAATTAAAGGGGACGAACAAGATGTGAAAGTATGCTTGGAACATCTTAATGGCATACATGGTAAAATAAAATTTACCTACGAGATGGAAAAAGAGAGGACAATTCCATTCTTGGACGTAAAAGTAGGGGTTCGTACTGACGGTGTTCTAAGCCACTCAGTCTACAGGAAATCGACTCACACGGATAGATATCTGCACGCTGATTCTCATCACCATCCCAGGCAGCTGAACTCTGTAGTGATTTCACTCATTAACCGGGCATATGATCTATGCGACGAGGAAAATTTACGTGTTGAGTTAACACATGTGCAGGAGGTCCTACGGAGGAATGGATATACAGGGAAGTTCGCACAATCTAAACGAAAAACTTATCATAAGCACCGGAAGTGCGAGGTTGAGAGGCAGCCAGCATTTTTGCCATATGTGAGGGGAGTGACAGATAAGGTTGCGAATATTCTTCGGAAATACGCCGTAAAGACCATCTTCACTCCTTTCAGGAAAGTATCCCAGATGCTGCGTTCGCCGAAGGACAACTTTCCGCTGGAAAAACCCGGTGTTTATAAAGTAGACTGTAGTTGCGGCAAGTCGTACATCGGTCAGACAAAACGTACGGTGGCTTGTCGTATATCCGAGCATATTAGGGCGGTGAAGAATAATGACACTCAAAAATCGGCCATAGCTGAGCATCTTCTGGAATCGGGATCGAACCACTGGATTGAGTTGCATAACCCTCAGGTCATCTCGACAGAACGCCACTATATACCTCGTCTGGTTAGAGAGGCCATTGAAATCACCAAATACAAAAACTTTAACCGGGAGGACGGGTTTCAACTGTCGAGAGCCTGGAATCCAGTGGTTCAACTGTGTAAAAACCGAAAAAGTGTCGAAAAAAGTTCGCGAGTGGACACAGTGAGTTTCGTGTGTCGGGAACAGAATCGTGTAGTGAGTGACAATGGTAGTGGTGCCGAACGCAAAAAACGAACTAGAAAGAGGGTAGACCGTTTTGTCTGCTCATAAACATCCACCCGCAATGACTTCAGTTTATCCGTGATCATGGTGCTTGTAACAGCGCCGAAATATCGGGAACTCGAAACAACAATCAAACATGGTAAATATCCCGTTTATGATATTAATAGTATTGAAATATTTGTAAATTACAACATTTTTTTTCTAAAATCAGTCATTGAAAGTTAGTAATCTAATAGCTTTAATATTCTGTGAATATCCACCGATCTGCTTGCCATGACGATATGAATTGATTACAGTTATAATCCCGATTCACCTGGTAATTGTTTTACACATTGTTAACGAAATTCATTATCTTGTCAGCCATAGGCCACTTTTGCAAATTGACAGTCACAACCGGCATTTCCAAATTAATTAGTGCACTAATTATAAAGTATACTCGCTAATTAATGTGCTGTCAGTATCACATTGGCTGTTGTTATTTCATTAAAATACAACAAAATTTAACAACGAGAGCGTGAAGGGTAGTTCCGATGAGAAGTTAAGGCCACCACACACTTGAGCAACACACATAGCAACCACGTCAACTGCGCCCGGATTAGTTCAGAACAAAAACAAACCAGTCATTCAAACCACGCGGATTCAAACGCTAAAAGATCCTTGTATCACTGTAGTTATAGAGCAGCTGTAGATAACAAGCATTATTAAACAAATAAGTAGTATGGTCTTGGAATTAAATCTTTTTGGTGTAGCTTATTTGAGAATTGAAAGAGTCACTGGCCATTTGCGATCAAAAAATTGTGTGATGCTTAATTATTTCTTTTTCGGAAAAGTAAATGGCTGATCTTAGGTTTTTTCAAGTCTTTCAGCCAGTTGAATACGTTGTAATTGGTTGTAATATGATGGAAACTTTTTAGTGTTAATAGTCTATAATCGCATCGGCAGTAAATAATTATTTAAATAATGTTTACCTTTTACAACCTAAATATTGGCTTGACAATATTATTTCTGTTATCTAATTATGTGTTTTTATTAATTCTGTTATCTAATTATGTGTTTTATTATTTGTGAAACCTCTTCAGTATTTCGTAGTGTAAATAAAAATGGTAACTGGCCATTAACCGTCAAAAAATTGTGTGATGCTATTAAAGTTTTTTCTTAATTATTTATTTTTTGGAAAAGTAAATGGCTGATCTATGTTTTTATTGCACACATCAGTCGGTTGAATAATTTTTAAAATAATAGAAACTTTTTAATGTTCATATATTCCTTCATCAGTTTTATCGTTCGTATCACCGGTTACCATGTGACGACACTTAGGGGATGTCCAGCGGTCTTTTTTAAACAACATTGCCCCACACTAGGAATTTCTCCTGTATCGTGAGTGCGTTTAAAAACATAATAATTATAAACTCATATACACAAACAGTGGAGCGCAGTGGACGTCTATCGGCTGAAAAGATGCTGATGATGATGATTTTTTAACACATTGTTTCTAAGATGGTTAGGTGTACGGCGGGTGATGGTGAAGGCCGGGTGAAGGTGTGTTAGAAAACGGAACAAAGTCAAATCAAAAGCCAATTATTCAAATTAGTCTATTAATAAGCAATTTTTGAACGTCAAAATTTACATTAGACATTTTGGGGGAACAAAATGCCCCGACTTTCGTTACTTTCTATTGTTTTAGGCCAAAAGTTATGCCTTTAAGTCCACATAGAACGTGTGTGTTAAGAGTTCCTTATAATATTATAAATTACATAGAAATCCGAACTGCTCGGGTGGAGGCTATGCTGATCCCGTACAGTGTTCATACCTGTGCGCTGAACTTTAATTCAAATGAGGCGTGTGGGGCGGCCGAGCGGATCACATGAAATACTCTTTTATACAGAATTCACGCAAAGCCGCGGCTTTTACTAGCTTATTAAAACAAATAAATATTTTACTTTACCGAACAATCGAAAAAGTATTGTATTCCTTTCAAATCAAGGTTTAATTTACAATGCAGGTGTAGCTACAGTTACTAAATAAAAAAACATTATACGCGTAAATGAACCTAACAATCGGAAATAAACAATAACACATTCACCTGAAGGTTCAATTTTAAGTGGAGGTGTAACTGAAGTCAGGAAATAACAGGAATAGTTGAATTCAAACAGTGAACAATTAAAATGGGTAAGTTTAATAGTGGCCGCGTCACGCTAACCCCTTCGTTAGTTGCGGTTAATTTAAACCACTCGGTATAAATTGTTTGAAATCGTGAAAAACTGTGCGGTACTACCACTACTTTCCTGCAGTTAAACTTTATTTCTTGGATTAAAAACGTAGTTTATTACTTTCAGGTTGTTTTTGAAAGTTTAAGTAAGGTTTTTTAAAAGCTTAAACGATGAATAAAACTTGTATTATACCGTTTTGAATAATGGATTGCTTTTTGTTTCATTACATCAAACCTTTATGCGACGTAAACAAAGCAAATTAACTGCCTCACTCAGAGTTGTAATGATTACTTAGGCGATGATCACATAATAAAGATTTGACATACTTTCTGAGTACCGCAGTAAATGTGGGTGTACTACAAGCACCCTTTCACCTAACCCATGGGAGAAATAAAAGCCCTATGTTATGGTATGTCATGTGTCTGGTGACGATGTTATCACGAGTGGTAGATAGCGAGTTTCAGGCAAAGAAGTGTGGCCAAGAAAATTCCAAAAAATTGTTATTATATTAGTATTATTCGATTTTCAAGAAGTTTCATTAGTGGTTTGACCTCTCGTATCGTAAATTACGGTGTAACTTACTACATACATAAGCCGAAGTTGTACCTATCCTCTGCCTCAATCTTCGTGAAAAAGAGCTTAGCTCAGCTTAGATCAGTTTAGCTCAGCTTAGCTTTCGGCTTTATGTTGTGTGTATGATAAACTAAATGACAAATGATGTAGTGCGCTGTGACCGGAAACAATATTATTATGTGGTTATCTGAAAGACGCTTTGACAATAACAATCTGATGGCAAATATTCTCTGAAATGCAGTACAGTGTGCATTGTTTAGATGTGTAAGTTAAAAGCTGTAGCGGCAAAGTAATGATTTTAGATTTTTTAGACAAAATACTTGACTTGCGTCGTGGTAAAATACAAATCAGTTTAGTGATTAAAATGCTACTACTGTTGAGCATCAGGACTATAATTCAATTCACAGTTCAGGTAACTGTTATTGGATATATGTCGCAGCCCAGGATTTTGCCCGGTTGATGACGACTAAACTGCTTTTTAGGGTTCCGTACCTCAAAAGGAAAAAACGGAACCCTTATAGGATCACTTTGTTGTCCGTCTGTCCGTCCGTCCGTCTGTCAAGACCCTTTTTCTCAGGAACGCGTGGAGGTATGAAGCTGAAATTTATATCAATTACTCAGGTCTACTGTCCCTTGAAGCTGTGAAAAAATCAAACTTCTAAGCCAACGCAATCAAAAGATACAGCCGTTTATGCCGCAAATTTTCGACACTTGCAAGGGAATCAAAACCTACAGGGTGCTTCCCGTGAACTCAGAATCTTGAAATTTGGTACGAAGCAACGTCTTATAGCATAGATAAAGGAAAAATTACGAAAACCATAAATTTTTAGTTACATCACATAATATATTTTTTTTTAATAATTTTAAACTTACTACCCATTTCCTCATAAACGCGTAGAGGTATTAAATTGAAATTCATACCAAATACTCAGGTCTATAATACCTTTAAGCTGTAACAAAATCAAACTTCTATGTCAACAAAACCTTGCAGGTTTGTACGGAACCCTCGGTGCGCGAGTCCGACTCGCACTTGGCCGGTTTTTATGAATCTTCCCGGTAAAAAGGTAGGTATCCAAACAGACAAATTAAGTTTTTACTGAACTCGCCAAAAAAAACTGTGCTATTTAAAAACAGAGGTAACATAACGTAACTCCATCAGTCTCCACCTGGCCATCAATCAATATAACTCAAAAACGCATAATAAAACGCTACCTCCCATCACTCACAGCACTGCCACAATGACAGCAAACACACATCGATCTTGGCCGCATCGGGGACTGTCACGACTCGGCATCGAACCCGTTACCCACGCCGGACGCGACAGATAAATTGTAATAGATAAGCTTTTCATATCACTGTCAGACCGACATACGTATCCATCAACATATTGTGTGTGTCCTGTTTTGTTTTTCATACGCCATATTTTAGATAAAAGGTTCTGATGGTACATAAATATGGATGGATGTGATCTAACATCAACGGTTTCAAACGCTGGATTTGAATATGAGAGAAGCGGTAATTTATTTTCGAATTCAGATTTTCATTTCGTTTTAACTGCTGCATTTTATCATCTAGAATTCGGGTAGTTATTCACCTACAATACTCAATACTTTATTGCATTCCACATGTGGTACCTAAGTGGTAAAACTTAAAATTAGATCACATGGACCCTGTCGGGCACAGCAAAATAAGTGAGTTAGGAGAGAGGAAGCACTTGTAAATTTTAATTATAACACAGTAGGTACCTAGTGTTATCAACATTACATTTATTGTAGTTTCATAGTTTATAGGCTGTCTCAATGGTCTAGTGAGGTCCTGGATTCGATTCCCATGTCGTGCAAAGTGATATTGGATTTTTCCATCAGGAATTTCTCAGAAGCAGCAATGGAGTCTGGAATTTTGCCCGGCTGATGGCAATAGGCTCACCCCCTATTAAATGGTATTTAAACAATGACATAACTGACGAAATGTGGGTGCAGTTATGGGTAAACCTCTGCCTAACTCTGCAGAGAACACAGGCGTGATTTTATGTTATGTTAAAGATTTCAGGTAAATACTGCAGTGCTTAAACTTATAAGAAACAATAATAAACGCGGCGCAAAAGAAATGCCACTATAAATTATGGTAATATATGAAGGAATCCACAGCTATTAACTCATATTCAGTGATCTCAGTTCGGATCTTCTCGGAAAGCGAGCCAGTCGAGGTCACCACGGGCAAGGCCTGTAAAGCCCAATATTGCAAAATTGCGAGTCAGAGCCTGTGGCTTAAGTGCGTTGGCAAAGTGGGGTCGGCGGGTCCAGAGAGAGATTGTGAGGCCTCCTCCGTGTCAAATGCACAGGTTTCAACGAGATTTCCATGCAACTAGGAGAAGGGTCAATAGCTTTCTCTGTATTTGTGTTGTAAGATTTATTTTTCCACTAGCTTTTGCCTGCGACTTAGCTCGCGTGAAAATGAAGATTTTCTATATAAACTTTCATCCCCTATTTAACTCCCTTAGGGGTTGAATTTCAAAAAATCCTTCCTTATTCCTTGTCTACATTATAAAGGGAACCTCTGTGCAAAATTTCAGCTTTCTAGGAAGAGTCAGTCAGTCAGTCAGTCAGTCAGTCAGGACTTACGTTATAGATGGACTTGTATGGGACTTAATTATATAGATATCTAGCTTCCACTAGAAAAAGCACGGTTTAACTTGTAATCTTTACTTTTCGACGATAAAAAAGTTTAAAAAATTACTTAATCATCTTAAACGAACTTCCTTCAAGACAAACAAATCTTACAAGACTTTTATCTCTACAATAAATTCATCAGAAATTCAGATCAGAAAGTCAGTTTGTTTAATATTTTAATTCTTATAACCGAAGCAATTTCCGTCAAAAGATCATTCTCCAAGAGAAACATGGCTTACTGCCTGCCTACCTTCACTTTGATGGAAGTCAACATGGAGTGTACCTAGCTGGGAGTCTCTGGGACCCTCGCCGTCGCATCACGCCGAGGTATAAATATTCATGAGCGGCCCCGCTATCCATTAGGGACTCCTCACGATTGACGAAAATGCCATTATTAATATCATTCCCAAAGTCCACGTTTTTATTTGGGTATGGCTGCAGAATTACAATGTGGATGTATGGAAATGGTAGCCGTAATTCGCTTCAATTTTAATCCTATTAGAGTATGGGTTTTTCAATAGAAATGGGTTCTCTCTCAATCACAGATTACAAATTAAACTTACTTATTAAAGTCCATACTTGTCGTCATCATGATTCACTTGCCTTTATCCCAATTTATTTGGGGTTGGTGCAGCATATCTTCTTCATCCATATCATACAAAACCCATCATTGATCAATCTTATCTACTAATTTAATAAATACAAAAGTAACTCTGTTGTATTTCTAATTTTCACGCCTTGAGGGTTGAAGAGATGCCCGTCGGGGCTGCGGGGTAGACAGGTACCGCGACTTGGACGTAAAGGGCTAAGAAGGAACATGGGTGGTTTTTAGTCAGTAGAAGTCTGACACTCCCTTTCGCTCTGCCCAAGAGCGGAAGGGGTTATTTGATGATTTCCCAACAACCACAAAAAAAATCGTTGAATAGATTAAAATGAAATCGGCTCGTAAAACATTGACTTGGGTTTAGTAAGACTTCGGATAAAAAATGAGCAATTGGCTTGATGAGCAATTTAGAAAATATTTTTAGCAGACACAAGGTATTTTGATCAGCTCAGTGAATAATAACATCATAAACCAAACCGCGTTATTCACACAGTGGCGCCACCATCGCAACTATGTGGCAACTTCAGCTGTCAGGGGCTCAATAAACAACTAATAGCAAATTAATATGCAAAGTTGCAGCGCTAGTGGCGCTAGCAAGCCGCGGTTTCTCAAACTTTGTGCTCTCCCGCTGAAAGAGAACACTTCACATGCCTCGAAATTGAGGAATAAATTAATACAACTGTACTGCAGCATCACTCTTCAACTAACTACTAAGTGTAGTTTAAAACTGCATACGAAAATGTGTGGAGATTAAATGCAACTCCAAGCATCGCATACCAGGTGAGACATAAGGAACTATAGGGAGTTTTAGCCTCCGCAAATAAGCTAAGACTAACCTAATGCGAAATGTCTTAAATTCCACACATACATGAAATCCCGGAACGTAAACGCCACCTGACCATCCACGTGCAAACAGTTCAAACTTTCCGAACCGCGGGCACGAGCTTCAGCTGGGAGTCGAACCCGGTAAGTTGTGTTGAAATTAATTGAGAACGGCCGTCGTGCGGTGCCGGCCAACAGCCCGGCTTTGTTCGCACGACACACGTCTCCCCCGCTCCCCTGCCTTACCTCCCCTCGGTGTCGCCAATTAAATCTATGGACACTAATTTACAGACATAGTTGGATAGTTGAAAACCGCTGTTTATTCAATAGATACGCTTTGAACTAACAAGTTCTAACGCCTGCTGTTCACAACTTTTGACAGTTGCTGAAAGCAGTTTTCCAATTTAATTTTGAGGGTATTTTGTTGTACTTACCTAATTACGGGCTGGGACCCAGTGAAGCATTAAGCTGAAATTTCGTGAAAAGGTCGTGCAGTCAATGGGCAAAGTTCGTGAATGTCGTCTGAAAGGACACACAAGTAGGTTCCTAGTTCATAATTTGTGTCGTTTTATATCTAGAGGTTCGAAAGTTCCAGTATTGTTAGTAGTGTTCCGAAATAAATACACATTCTGTTTTTTAACACAACGAAGATTTAAAAAAAACATGTTGAAAAAACCGTTCACGAGCGGGAATTACAATTGGATAGTTCCACACAAAAAACATTTACACAACCTATAAAAAAAGGAAATTAAAACGCCCAAAACGTTCGTGAACATTTCAGTATACTGCGGCGAAGTATTTCCGCACAATATTTCTTCGACCGCCCCAATTTATAATGGTAGAGTCGTCCCGAACCAAAACATCAAATCAGCCTCCGGAAAATGTCCCTAAACGCTTACAGATGAATACGATTAACGAGACACTGTCTCTAGGACGTCTTGACCCAATTGAGACCCCGGGATCCCGGCGGAGTCCCGGGGCAATCCCGGGGGAGCGCGGGACTGGGAACTTGCTCAGCCGACGATTACAATGTCAGTATCACGAATACGTGTCGACAAATTGTTATGTGCAGGGAGTTTTGGTTTTGATCGATGATTTGTTAACAAACATCAATAATACAGATTTTAATATACAATTTTAATGTATGATACATTATAAATTGACTTCAGAAAGGATTTCTTCGGAAAAATTCTACATCCACAGGTTCAGAAAAAGATACTGGATTAAATAAAGCTATTTACAGAGATTAAACAAATATTCCTTCTAACACAGTAGGTACGAGAAGTCACAAAAAGTTTTATAACTTACTAAAAGTTTTCCTCAGAAATCCATTTACCTAGCTACCTCCCCCGACTTATTAATCTCCCATAAAAACGAAAACCCATAAAAAGTCCAAACATTACTTTAGGGAACTCCATACCTCGGCTCTAGTTACCAGCGAAGTTTAGGAGTCGCGTAGTTCAAGAGCCCATATAATTTATAAAAAGTAAATTAATATAATGTTGTGAAGAAAACGAGATATTGGTTTGAACGCGATCACTTCATTCTGAGGGCACTTGTTATGACGCACGAGTGGCTCCGGAGATATTTCACATCCATGAACACAAGTACCAAATATGATTAAATGTTTTTCCATATTGGTTTTGGGGAGGAAAATTTAATTTTTATTTGATTTGTCCTCGTTATATTGATATTTTGTTTCTTGTTTTTCTGATGTGCTGTTTTTATATAAATCGAATAAATGTAGGTAAGTACTAGATATGTAAGCGGCTCATTTGATGCAAATCGATTGCTAATGATCGTATTATGGGCTCTTACAACAGTCGTTTAAGGTCGGTCATACGATTCGGCAATATTCGTAGAACAACAAGACCGCCTCAACTCCAAACAATAACAATATTTCACCCACTTCTGGGCCTATGCCTCTCCTTGTTTGTGCAAATATCCACGTTCCCGTGCCGGGTCCGACTTATCATGGTTAAACTCGAGCTAGCCGAGAGGCCGTTTCTCGAACAGTCTACTCTACTAGAATCAAGTCGAATCCGGGCATGTGCATACGAGAAGTCAGTCTTACCAAAGGGTATCGTATTACCTATTATAGTATTAACTGGGTTGTGGGGGTCAGATAGGCAGTCGCTCCATGTAAAATACCGGTATTCAGCTGCATCCGGTTAGACTGGAAGCCGACCCAATATAGTTGGGAAAAGGCTAGGCAGATGATGACTACAAGTAAGAAATGTTTCCCATATTTTATGCCATTCGAAAAAAGGATTACCTACTCTATGTTATTTTAATATAAATTATTCCTGAAAAGTGTGACCAATAAAAATCAAAATCTGCCCTGAACAAAGTGTTAAAAATTAATACCAAAACCTTCACTGATTCATGAAAGGCGTGATGTTATGTTATGTATTACAACAGATGAATACAGAACTTCTCCATCGGAAACATTACAAAATCAACCAAACTTGTCTGTGTAAACTCCTGCTCAATATTCTAAATACACAAAGGTACATTTAAAACGAGGAACAACAAGCCTAACAATTCTATCTTAAGTCAATACAAATCGAGGAACTTTCCAGTTCATCGGAGTGCGCAGCAAACAGTCGCTCGTCTGCACAGCCGCATTTATTTGTGCAAGTCGCATGCGACTGTCGCGCGTCTGCTGCTGTTTGCGAGGAAAATGATGCAGGATGTGACTGGCTGGTGTTGTGGTGACTGTGTGTTGTGTCAGTGTTATTATCTGAGTGTGCACGTTAAATAACTAAAACATAAGTTAATACTGTTAGTAGTGTAAACTTTGCTGTAATAATGCGGCGGATTCATCATCATCATCAGCCTATTAATGTTCCCACTGCTGGGACACAGGCCTCCTTTCTTTGAGAGGGAATGGGCTATAATCTACCACGCGGGCCCAGTGCGGATTGGTAGATGTCACATGTCTTCTTTATGATTTTTCCTTCATCGTTTTGAGAGCAGCGGTGATGAAATAAATTACACAAAGTAATGTGCCTGCCTGGGTTCGAACCCACGACCTACTGTTCGTAAGTCGGGGCCGCCACCACTGGGCCACCGCTGCTACGCTGCTATGCGGCGGATAAGTACTGAGAAATTCCTAAAACCGAACCCAATATATGTACTAAAAAACAATTTATAAAAGAGATTATTTCAGTAATAGTGCGTATATATATATCTGCCAAACCATACTGAAGTCTGCTACAGACTTTGTCTTATTATAAAACCTTTAATTTAGAATAAATAAGGCATTACTGTCACTGACAGCTCTAATAATAATTTTCTCCTTTGGACGCCATTTTTACTCGACTGAGGTGAAGCACAAAAGGAGAATTTTGACCTTGATTTATGTTACATAAACGCCTAAGATTACCTGAACAATCCGTCTTAACTGACCTTCCGCACTTAAGTACTTCCTCTAAACAGCAATTTACGCGAGTTCTTGGGAAGTAACGCTAAAAGCTTCGGTCATTTATATTGCGGGGCTACCTGTAAACTTTCGAGGCGGCGAGCTTTGTGTGTACATGAAAAGATGTAGCCGTAGGTAATTAGTAGGAGAGCTAAAACGATCCGATTTTGTTTGTACTATTGTACACATCTTAAAAACGTGGTTTATTCATCATAGCTTGGTAAAATAATGATTAGCGACTATTATTTAGATTGAGAAATTTGAGTTTTCTGGAATATAATATTAAACAAATTAAAAAAAGTAATAAACACCTCTCGCTCTCTATTTTACTGTTTCCAATAAAAAATAAGGCAAGGCATTTTTGTTTAAGTGTTTTTACAATGAAAGGTACGATGAGTGCTTCAAATATTGCTCTATGTATCAAATCAAACTCAAACCCATTCTGTCACCAGCCAACAAAACGTATATTCGTTACAAAGAAAATACAACAACAAATAGGTCATAAAAACAAGATTTATCAAACGCCGAACATCGCATGTCGTCCAATTTATCGGAATTTCTGAAGCTAACAAAAAGCGCGGTTCACTACCCGCCACCCTGCAACCCTGCGACCAAACACGACAAAACATCGTCTCTGCGAAAAACTAATTTCCTAACAAAACATAGGATTGAATTAAAATACAACGACGGAATATATATCATGTTTTTGCTAAAGCAATAGATACGACGATGTTTTTGTTCGTTTGTCCCGGAACAAATAATGTCCAGCGCGATACTGTTTTAAGGTGGGGACAGACAGGCCACTTTTCGTAGTGAACATTATTATAGTTAGTAAAATATCTTTTCTCCTTCTTACGTCATTTTCACTGACTGAACTTCTTATAGCCAATCATTTTTATTTTCTTTTTAAAACAACCAACTAAAAGGAACAATCTTAGTTGCATACTTACAGTGCAAAAATGTAGATATATGTCGATCAATTAGACACGACCTGCGTCGACCCGGCCTTATTTATTAAACGAATAGAATTCATACTGTGTAATGTGCATCAATTTATCACGTTATCATGTTTTTATCAATATTTAATTAATCTAACAATATCAGTGTAAAGTCTAAATCGCTCATTTTGGTGGTCCTTCGAGCTGGATCAAAATAAACTGTAAGGTCTAAATCTAAACTATACAGTCAGTACCAATTTACTGACATTTTATTTTTAATCTTACTGCAGCTTCACTCTATTACCTACTCGCTCCGACTCTGTTGTTGTGGAATCCTTCTCCAATACAGCACCAGATGAAAGAAGTATTAGATTATTTTATAATTGAATTGTCGGCATGTTGTTCTCCGTTCGTTTGTCAGACGACGCACTTATCGAATTACGCTCCGTGAGGAATTTGTTTTTTACAGTTGCTTTGTTATTGCCCCGCAGCCCCGCGGCCCTGCAGCCCCGGTAGGTAGGTACTCTGGTAGAACACATCGTTCGTTACGATATTATGTTGCTGGAATTGAATTTGAAATAGTAAGGTTGTTATTGTTATTAGTATTGTTGTTTAGATTTTATCCGAGTATCGTAATCAACTGCCTAGCCTTTTCCAAACTATTTTGGGATCGGATTACTACCTGACCTGGACAACCCGATTGCTGGGTAATATTAATTTGTAGAAAACGGCTTGGTAAGACTGACTGTCAGACTTTGGGGCCATTGACTACTTACAAAGACTGTTAAAGAGTTTATTTGAGCATATAGATAGTGAATTTCTTTGAGCAGTCGTTGCCGGTAGCTGCTGGCTGGCTGTATAATTCTCAAGTGAGTTAGAGAAAAGATGGCAGGCAAGCCGCTCCATGCGTTGATTTCCAAACTAACTTCCATAAAACTTTCCTGTAGATCATGGTTTTCCGAATATTACTTTTTGTGCTCTGTAAGAAAAACTCTGTCATTCAAAACTGTCCTAGGAATCAAATCTATCACAACCTGACTGATGCTTGTTAGACACAAGACTGGATTGAAGCTTGAGTGATGGTCAGATGTCACCGTGGCAGTCAAAGACTAGCCGTCCTACACGAAATTTTTCAAAGAGCTCACAACAAAACGTAGCGTATTTCGACTTTTTCATCCAAATATGACTATTTCAAAATATTTCAAACTCTAGGGACTTCAACATCCTGTGTTTAAAACTATTTTTCAAAGACAAGAATTCCTATTATGGTATAAACTGTAATAGTTAATAACAGGTATTTCCACGCACTACTGACCTTTTCCTCCGAGCGGTCTTCGAAGTTATTAATTTACTTTCTGCCACCTTTGGGTGAAATATCGACATCTCCGACATCAAATATCGTTACTAGACATTGAGTGATGACCTTTAGTTTGAGGTACACAGAACTACACGCCTACGTTGACGTGGCTACGTTGTAATAAGGAATTCTATGATTATTACCAACTCGGTTTGAAATAGCGTAGCAGTTTGGTGGTTGGCTACGAAAACGACTTTCGTAGCGTTGACTGACCGCTACGAGATCGTAGCGGTCGTAGAACATTTTACTACGCCCGTAGCATTCTGTTCAATTTAATGCTTCACTATGGTAGTGTTACTCAGTCTTTATCGATCCTTAAAAACAATTACGTATTATTTAGCTTGACTTTAACACTCTCATAATATTAAAGATAAACAACAGCTATGGTTAGTTAAATCATATTATTTCCTCTGTTTCCTCACCACTTGATCTAAATCCAGTGTGTTTACCTGTCTGATTGGATTGACTTGATCACTTTGTAATGTTGTCTGTTTGTCCACGCCAAGTTACACGTCTCGTGTCTGTCCGGGCACTGTTGGGCAACAATCTTGATGAAGACTCTACACCAAGATGCCAACTATCGTTTGTAAATAGCAGTTTCCGGAGTGTAACCACTGTTGTGTGTTACCATTTCTAAATAAATGAAAAGATAATTGGTCTTCGTGTCTTTTTCTACTGTTAACTTCACTGTGTAATACCAGCCGGGTCAATCTTTTGATTAGGCAACACTTGCTGAAGTTGGTTCTTGGATGGGTGACAGTGAATGCTGTCCATACCAAGACCCGGAAAGCCGTTGATCCACAGATCTTTGACAGTAATTGTTGCTGGTAGTCAGAAACAGAAAGTCTAACAACTACAGTAACTGAGCTGTGAAGGATGGATAGGTATAAAAAAAGCCATATAAAATGCCGATATTAAGCCGCATTCGGCTAGACTAGTAACCGACCCCAACTGAGTTGGCAAAGTCTAGGCTAAAGATGATTAATGAGATGTTAGATGTAGCTGTTCTTGTCCTTTGGGTAACCCTTCGGATTTATAGGTATGTCTTGTAATTGTTTAATCATTTAATTATATCCCCAATGATATCCCTTTCCCCAGAAACCTGCACAACTAACTAGTAGATCCTTCTGTTATTCTAAACCGCACACAAACACGTACTAAGTAGACCCCGATGGGTCGCGGTCTACCGATCGTATGCGGAAACTACCGAAGCATTTCACTCTCGTATCGACAAATATAATATACCGGCAGTAATTTATATGAACAGGGGTAGGCAGGGGGACTATTTGATCGGATACCCGCATCGACAGGACTGCCCGGAAATATCATGTGTTTTCCTTGAACCATCAAATTTTACTCCCCGATAAGATGAAATATTCATTTTGAACGATAACTTGGATCGTTTGGTATTGCTTTACGTTGCAAATTGAAAAAATGTTGTTAAGGTACTTTAATGTTTTCGGGTAAAATAAATAACGAGCTTAACATGTTATACATATACATCAAATAAATCCTCATCATTGGTAAACGTACGGACATGTGTATACCTACACTTCTACCGTTTCGGATAATGTTATTTTTTATTTAGTAACACTTTTTCAATTTAAATGGCAACACTGAGACCCGTGAAGGAAATATCGTAAGGAAACCTGGATCATTCTTAACTCGCCAATCGGCCTAGAGCAAGTTGGTAATGAATTCTCACGCCTTCTTTGTATGAGAAAAGGTATTTGCACTGCGTTGGTACCTATAATAATTATTCGAGAAAACACGAAAAGTCATACCTAGGTATGATAGATGGTAGTTTTAACGAAACGGTATTTTATATTTTTAAGACTCTACGTCCGGAATATAAAGCACACGTCCTACCTAGCAAAGCAAATTTCATGATTTCACAAGTTTTCAGTTTTAGTAAAACGAGTGTGAAAATAACAAAGGTATACAGAACTCTGAATAATTTTAATTTTTCGCTCCACGGCGACAGATATGTAAATGTGGGTAGAAAAGAATTCGTTTTAAAAGAATCGAGGGTAGGTGCAGGAATGTTGGTAAGCTCGAGGTATTCGACCTGAATTAAGTAAATATCCTTATGGACCGTGACTTATAAAACAGTGGGAGACACATATTCCAGAGTTAGTAACTTAGCAGTAAGGCAAACCTAGGTAACCCGAAGAACTGTCCTTTGCAGTGGACTGGATACTTTGTTTACAGAACTCAGACCAACAAAAAAAGGAAGACGGCGCGCCACGAACATCAAAAGTGAAGTAAACTTTTTATCTATGTGTGTAGACAATGTCTCGTGAAGTCGTGACGTTCTAGGAGAAATGCGTGTGGTTTTAGTGTAGGTTTTAGTGTGCGTGAGCTTGTATGTTTACTTGCTATAGGCGCGTGGTTTTGTGACTTCACTGTTGGTGTTCGCGGCGCGCCGTCTTTCTTTTTTTCTTGGTCTGAGTTACAAAATGAAAAATTATCATCATCAGCCTATAAAGTTCCCACTGCAGGGACTCAGGCCTCCTCTCATCAGAGAGGAATAGGCTACAATTCACCACGTGGGCCCAGTGCTGGTTGGTAGATCAGATGTCACATGCCGGTTTCCTCACGATGTTTTCATTCACCGTTTTGAGAGCAGCGGTGATGAAATAAATAACGCAAAGTAATGCGCCTGTCTGGGTTCGATCGAACTCACGTCGGGGCTGCCACCAAGCTGAGTCCACCGCCGCTGCAGAATGAATAGCAGTTGTGCAGTGGCGACCGCATTCCGGATAGTGGTGCATTCTACGCATGCTTGGCTGTGTGTGTGAGTTAAAAAATCTGCACCTGTGTATAATTTTTCTTAGATAATAAAAGTTGATACAATTTGGATAACCTCGCTCCATCAGTAAACACGCCAAAGCTGACCACAGAAACGTGCCTCAATTTTTCATCCCATCAATCACGGGCAGTGTCCCATCCCTAGTCAGTAGTGCAGGCGGGACCGCGGGACAGGTAATCCCGCGGTCAGGCCATCCCCGACAGGATATAAAGCGGTCGTCTATCCACTGGACTGCCCACGCTGTTGATGGTAGTTTATGCTTTGAAGCAAAGATTTAAATCTATGATGCCTATATCCTCGCCGAACTCAAGCGACGCAAACAGTGTGCAAGCTGAGAAAGGTGAATACGATTTTCTGTATGAGTGAGCGAGATATTACTATTCAAATGTCAACGTAAGATAAAAGTGATTAACTACTATCACCGTGAGAAATCAGTCGCCTGTAATTTAAGAATCAAAGATTCGAATTTTGTGTAGTAGGTAGGTCGTAGTCGTTGTTGCAAAACGAATTATTACAGGTTGCACAAAAATGCACACTGTTGGTAATGAAATCTCAACTGTATTAACTAAGTTGACAATGAAGAAGAATGATTAACCCTTAATTTGGCAACGAAAAACAAGTAAGAAATACATAAATTTAATTATTGTAGGCCTTTGGGGGAGTGCTAAAGAGCCTCGAAAAAATGTTCAAATAAATCCTGAGTTGCCCACTGTTGGGAAAATTCATGTCCGTCACAGCGGACATTACCAATAACTTAACGATGAACGCGCAGATTTGCATGTCCGCTGTGGTGGACAATGCCAAATAATGGAAAAATAAAAAACGTTAATATTATTATGTTTATTTTATTAAAATAAGAAAATAAAAAATAAAAAACGCAGAAATTGACCTGAAAATGTATTTTTATTTTGTATGAAACTTTAGAAAACAATTTCTCGGGGTTTTGCCTGTTACAAAGCATAATCTTGGTTACGGTCTTCTTTTGGCAGTGTCTGCAACGACATTCTTCCATCGTTGAGGGGAAATGGCCTATGTTGTCATATTTGACTGGACTCGATGGGCGGGCGACATGTGGTTTGCTTAATTTTGCTGTCTCAGTTTTACTTCTTTTGGCACATCTGTTTGCTTTCATCAATATTTCATAAAGATCGTATCTGAATGCTTTTAAAGGTATTTTAGCTTTCGCGTTACATAAATGCTTACGACGGTAGAGTAACCAAGCGTTATTCACACATAATATATCCAGCATTTGTGAGAAAATTGCTAAATACCATCTCCTGCTTTTAAATGGTGTTTTATATAGTGAGATGAGCATGTCAGCAAGATCAACACCTCCCATATGTTTATTGTATTGGCGCACAATTTGTGGACATTGGACGTCGATCTTGCATTTTGCGTCCTTACAATATCTGCGGATTTTTTCTACAGGCTCACTTGCCACAAAATAACTACCACTACTACTACGTCCTTATTGTCATTCCAGCGAACTATTGCTAAGCGATTTTGGTTACAAACGGCTTGTACAAAATGTCCTCTGGGCTTCTTTTTCATAGCCTTATCAGTAAGCAGAACAGTTTCTGCTCCGTTAAGGCGATTGCCTTGGATAGTACCTAAAGCAAAGATGCCATAATGTTCCCGAAGAATGAAAAATAACTCCGAAAAAAAAAACGCTTCAGAAAAAAAACCGCTTTTTGGCATTGTCCGCCACAGCGGACATAGTAATAAAGTACTACATCACTAAACAATTAGCAATGTTCGCTGTGACGGACAAAGCACTTTAGCAACAAAAAACAGCATGAAAATGTAAAAGAGCGTATTGGTTTTTAGGTTATAGTTATTTATAGAATGATTTTCTAATAGTTGAGTCGAGATTTCAAGACATTCATGGACAAAAAAGAGGAAAAAAATATATAAATACCTTGAGCAAAACAGGTGGTCGTCTTTGCGCTGACATTTTGTGTCACGAATGACATAAAGCAGTGTAATCACACTCAAAATATATTTTCTACTATTAGTTTATGAATTTAAGAAGTATTTAGTCGATTTGTAATCGATGAGAATCGAATAAAAAACTAGTAGGATTTAATTTTTGTTGACGTCCGTCACACCGGACTTTATCAAATTAACGGTTAAACAAATAGTAATCCCAACAAGAATGACCTAAGCAAAGGTAACATAAAACGAAAACAATTTGACCCACCCTCAATTCAACAAGACAATAGCACGAACTCTAACTAAAATTAAAAAGGTTAAAACTTGGTCGGTTCCGTTCAATTCCGCCGAGATTAAATGAGAGCTTATGATACAATATCCGCCGACAATGCCGGTTAACTGCAAAATGTAACGACCTAGGAACTTTTATCTGGAAAACAAGAAAATAATAAGCACTTTTTGTAACCTAACATGAGCAAATATGTCTTGGACAAGGAGCGGGCCATGTTAGGTTTCATCATTTCAGCCAAAAGACGTCCACTGCTGGACATAGGGCTCCTCCAGATGTTAGGTTTATGATCATTGTAAGACGAGTGATCAACTTGGTGACCCTACGTAGAGACAATCTCGGACATCTCGAATCTTATCGAGATGTTCGAATCCGGGTAGCGACGATGGTGGCTTAGTTACCCTTGGTGAAAACAGGTATGAGAATGGCTCCAGACAAATGTTTTCGACTTTTATTTGCATACATTTAGCCACAATCAGGAAAATCAGGATTTTAAAAGTCAATTAGGTACCTACCCCTACTAAAATGGCCTGCCCTTCACCTAACTCCCCAGCAACAAGAACCAGATATGCATTGATTGGAGCTATACTGCCAATGCTGATCACATATCACGATACCTACGTTAAAGTTGTTCTTTTTTACAAAGCTAAAAAAAAATCGCGGTCTGCCCTAGCGTCCTCCTTAAGAATTAAGCTCTTTAAGGTTGTAAAACTTGCAACAATTCTAAAAACAACTTCGCAAGTAATTAAATTGAAGTACTAAAACTGCATTACCTACATGCTGCAGGAACTATTTCAATCAAGGGATATTAGTGAACTAATAGCGATCGGCGCCGGCGGTACTTCAGCGTTTATCGACGATGAGTTTTAAGAGTTCGTGTGCTCGCCGCTCGTCGCGGTGAGACCTTACGAGGAGGAGGAAGTATTTTAACTTGCTTGTGTAAGGGTAAAGTTAAAGTGCAAACACTTAGGTACTTCATTAGGTAATATGAGATCGTGATTTATTTAAGTATAATACAGTCTGTTTGGCATTTTTATTATTCACCGATGAAAAATCTCGATATAATATGGGGGTTCCACGTTTGTGCATCGTTGTCCCCTCCACCCTGTATAACTAAAAGAAAAGCTCATATAAGTACCTAGGTTAGAAGAGAAAAACTACTTAGGTACCTACCTACCTACCTACCTAGACTAGTAGGTACCTACATACCCCTACCTACTTTCTAGCTTTGACTAAAATTATCATTTCGAACCCTGATTAAAATTGCCTGCCTACATTTGGAATTAAACTTGTAGGTTCTGATAATAGCAGTTAGGTATCTCCATAAAATAACTAACGACCCACTCCCTTACCTTCCATGATCGACATACTTAGGTAGGTACCTACCTAGTTACCACCTACCTACTTATAGTTAGTTCACAAATTAAATCCGAAATCAGTCGCTACATGCTCTCCGAGTACACACGGCTACACATCAAGCTATACAAAACCAGTTAATCTTGGCCTCACTTTACTAGATCTTTTCGCACAATGAACGATCAGATTATACTGGTTTTGTATAGCTTGATGTGTAGCCGTGTGTACCTACCGGCCCTCAGTAGGTAGGAGTAGTACCTACGGTTTGTTACTCCTAACTTTAGCTCTCGTAAGAAAACTACGGACTTCGGCAAAATAACAATGTTGTACCAATAATTACTCAAACAACTTTACCGTCAGCTGTACCTACGAGTTGAGTATTTTTCTTCAAAATAGCAAGCTGGAAGTTTTTATTGTTGAAACTGAAATGTTGAAAGTTAAGTAAAGTTGACGATAAAATAATAAATTAGTTAAGCACGTTTGCGATTGGTACTTATTATCTTGGTTTATTTTTAGAGACCTATCCCGGACGTTGGTAGGTACCTAGGTGGGTGGTTAATAATTGTGACTAATTTTCTGTGAAATATACAGCCTAGGTATATTTAAATAAAAGTCGACCTGTATGACTTTCAAAAATTAACAATGATGATTAAAACACCTACCTAAGCACGATTATTTATTTATTTATATGACACAGACAACTTTGAAAGAACTTCCAGTAAATCATAATAATGAATATTAGGTAGTTAGGTACAATTAAGACTTGTCTGAAACTAGAAAGGAACCTAATTATGATCTAAACTTCGGAAAACTAAGATTTATGTAGTAAGGATTAATTGGTATGTAGTTCCAAACATTAAAAAAAACAGTTTTTGAACCACCAGTCCAACGGGGTTAGGGTTACCATCCGTCCGGATTTGTCCGGACATGTCCGGACTTCTATACCTTTGTCCGGACTATGTCCGGTTCTTTAATTTGTCCGGATTTTTTGGCTTACATGGAATACGAATAATAAAACTTATTTAAGAATATCAAATAAGTCTTTAATCTGTATTAACTTCTCATTCATCTATAAAAACAACTTCTCTAACATTCAACTTAACGAGATAAAACATTAAATCTTCTATTGCAAACAATCAACTATAGTTCAAAACTTCAAACATAAAATATCTTCTTAAAAAAAAAAATAGTTTTACGTAAAATAATCAAACATAACGCTACTTTTCGGGATATTATTTTGTACCTATATTTTTCAGTGCCTACTTGACGGAGTAATTTGCATTTTTTGCCTAAAATGTCCGGACTTTATTGAAATGTCAGGCTTTTTGTCAGGACTTTTCAGATTTCTAAATGGTAACCCTAAACGGGGTAAACTTGAATTATGACATGGGCTATGGGCATGGCATACGAGTCTTTTAAGAATAGGAAGTAATCGTATTACTTTACCATACTTTTAAAATACCTAATTAAAATTCGTTTGCCGTTATAATTTTAAAACAAGCTAAAAATACTTCCCTACCTTAACTCCTAAATCAGCTAACACACTTACCATTACAAAAATAGCGACAAAAACCCTCAACTGTTGAAGCTGGACATTAGTGCGCTAACCCTGGAGCATTATGCGGCGGGACGGAGGGTGTTGCCGCCGCGGCTTTGCTTCACTTATTGCGGGATAATCTGGCTGAGGCTGGATCAGGACGGACTGTTGACTCGGCGGACACAGCCGAGTTGTGTTGAAAGGAAGGCTCTTTACGTCACTTTAAAGGTAGCTTTTTATTCATGGGTGCTACTAACAAGTTATTTGGGGGTTGTATCGTCATTTTTTGTAGCGAGTGAATTTCCTTTTTATGTTGGCCACATTCTCGGCTTGAATTCAAGACAGGCTCATCTAATTTACAGTCAGTACATTATGGACTTTATGTCAACTGTGTAACTTACATACAAACAAGACAGGTATAAGCCAAAAAATTGCCTGGCGACTTTCTAAGAATTCTCGCAGCTAAAAATAATTCGCTACATACAAATTGACGCTCCAACTTTTAACTTTCATTGCCGTGGAACAGAATAGAATCTATTCCACGGAAACGATAATTGAACCTGTGGCACAGCTTTCCAGGACAAAATTTGGCAATCAATACAAACAAACGTGATAAATCATAAAATCTTTTATTATAACCACTGTTATAATACATTTCACTTACAACTATATACTTTATAGTTCTTGCTAATCACAAGCCCACTTTTTAAGGACTTTAAGTTATAGACATAAGGTTTCAATTGCAATAATTGAACAGCGTGCGTAATATAAACAACTATAATATTTTCGACGTACACAGCGACTAGGCCGAACCACACAGGCTGAAATAGCCATCATTCATTAAAAAAAACTGTACTGTAAAGTACCCGTATAAATCATCTTCGATGGGAGGGTTAATGCATATGGTAGTGTATTAATCTAAAACTGAATATTCACTCGAAAACTATAGTTTTTGCGAGATAGAACGCACTAAAACGAATAATAGTAACTTTACTCTGAATTCCATACATGGCCTCCAACCATTTTGCGATCCATCTGACAATATTGCCAGACAACCGACTATACCATTCCCTAGTGAATGCACAGCTTTAGAAAAGGCTGATCTTTCACGGATTTACTTGAGCTGGTTAGACAATCTATTCTTCTTCGACTTGCGACTGTCGTTTCTTCTTCTTTTTCTTCTCACTCTTGGGTTCTTCTACGGTCTCATCTGCTTCCTCTGTGGGCTGGTCTTCTGACTTCTTTTTCTTCTTCTTCTTTTTCTCTGAGACTGGCTCCTCGGGCTCCTCTTTCACTTCTGACTTAATTGATTTCTTGTCTTTTTTTGGTGTTACCTAAGAGGAGGAGATTGAATGTTAGTTTGATGTAATGGTATTATACCGCGCGATGTTTCACAACGAGGAAGGCCGTTGATGTATTGGTCCCTAATTTTAATAAGGACCATGGATAAACAGCTATATTAACCTAAAGTACAGACATCAAGCTACTACAATATGTAATTTTTTTTTAATAGATTAACAACTTTATAATTGAAGCAATAGGGTCAAGGTTGATTTAAAAAAAATATCAGTTTGGTTCAAAATCAAGCTACCAGAGCTTGATTCTGAACCATCATCTGCCTAGCCTTTTCCCGACTATGTTGGGGTCAGCTTCCAGTCTACCCAGATGCAGCTGAATACCAGTATTTTAAATAGATCGACTGCCTATCTGACCCCCACAACCCAGTTCTAACTGGGTTGTTACTACTGGCACTGACATTAAATTAATCTTTCTCTTGTCTCCATGTTTTATTTAGCAGGTATGTATTGATGCAGCAACGACTATCAGGGGAGCTATCTATGATTATTATTTGTTTAATAATAAAAACTGTAGATCTACACAAGAAAAGTGGAGCCAAATTTCAACGAATTGGTATTCAAGAGATGGCAAGAGACGTCGAGGACGACAACTATGGCGAATGGCGTCGGGCGCGGACATGGCGCGGACGGCTTCCTATTCCATTCAAATTTTATACCAAGTGCATAGAAATAAAGCGCAATTTAGGATACACGGAATGTCGTGGCTCGGGCGTAGATATGACGCGCCATTTCAGCGCCCGCGTATCCTAAATTACATGATGAGAAATAAATAAATAAAAATGTATCACTTACAGTTTCAGCCCCTTCTTCTAGTTTGATCTTCTTGGCGGTGGACGGGCCAGCATCAGCTTCATCAGGCGAGTGCTCGCGCTTCACTGGCTTCTGGTCCAGCGTACTGTCACCAGCCGTCTGGTATTGGAACACCTCACTGCGAGAAATATCATGGTTTTAGTACTTCCTGTTAAGCAGTTTGCACAGTTGGGATAAGGATAAAGACACCACATCTGATGTTGTAATAAAAGGTGACCTAGAGATTATCAACAGCATTGGCAGCATTATCCTGTCTTAGGGAATCATACAATTGTGATATTTAAACTTGCCTTTGCAGCAGTTTTATTTTTCCCAAGTGTGTAGTGATGCATACAAATAGTATAACAATTAAAGGACTCACCTCTTGCTCTGGTACTTTTCAAACTTCGCCTTAGCCTTGCCAGTCCCACTGATTCTTCTCAAGTTTCCTTCCTCTAGCAGCCTCATTCTGTTCTCCAGCTTAACCTTGTGTGCTGCTCCTAGCTCAAAGGTCACGTCTTCTCCAAAGGCATCCACCCTCGTCGCAAGCGCCGCCTTAGCCGCCAACATACGCGACATCTTACCCTTATTCTTAGTGCTACACTGACCAACCAACTGAGCATGGTAGATCAGACCATACTTTGGTGTATCTTTCTTTGTCTTTAAGGCTCTGAATAAAGCTTTCTCTGCTCCAAAGATCTGCACAGTTGATGCAGGGTGTTTAGCTAAGTTCATCAAGGAACCGGCGTGAGCAATCAACCTAGCTCCTATATGCTCGCCGATCAACACAGTGAGATTCGGAGCCATAGCCATCATTCTAGCTTTCAAGTAGTCAGTTAGATGTGTTCTGTAGTCTGTTATTGATATTATTTCATCACACAGGTTCTGTATGTTCAAAATGTCGTCGTCAGAGATCTCTGTGCCCATAGAGATCTCAGCTGCTTCCTTCACTTTCTCTTCTAAGTCTTCAGGTAGAATATCAGACAGATCTGTCTGTGAAGCATTGTCTCGGGTGCCAATCAATTTGACAACTTTGACAAACAGTGTGTTGTCTGTGATGACCTTCCCAAGTTCAGGGAAGTGCCAACCATACCACTCCCGGCATCTCATGACATAGTTGTTCAATTCTTTGTCAAGATCATCAAGCAGACATTGGGCTTGCACAATCATTGTGTCGATCTTGTCTGGGGAGAATTTCAGCTTGTATCTGGAAAGTGAGTGAGCCAGACCAAGAGCCATGGCTGTCATTTCCTTCTTGGGCAGGCCCGCGAGGAGACTGTCCATCTGTGAGCGGATGCATCTGAGCAGCTCCTGAACATTGCTGTTGGACACACATTGTAAGTCAAACTTCTCTCTGATGGCACTGCCGAGCTTGGCATCTCCTACGAGCAGCTGGTCCTGAACTTCCTTACTGATGTACTTCTTAAGGGCTTTCTTCAGTGGCTTGGAGACTTTGCCCTCAATAGCTGCTGTGGTGGCTGCTAGGGCTTCAGCTGTATCCTCAAACTTTATGAAATTCTTGAGTTTAACACTGCGAAAATGGGGTTTTATAAATAAAGCGATAAAAAAGTAGGGACATCCCAGAAAAGGAAATTAATAACATTAAAGGGATCATTCTCATTAGTTCCACCAGCAATTTGTTCCATGGAACTAGTGAGACTTTTTTTTCTCAGTAGTTCCATGCACTTTGATAATGGAACAAATGAAACAAAACTTAATCGAACTCGTCTCACTAGTTCCACCGTAGTTGTCCCATGGAACTAGTGAGAACTTTTTTTTCTCAGTAGTTCCATGCACTTTGATAATGGAACAAATGAAACAAAACTTAATCGAACTCGTCTCACTAGTTCCACCGTAGTTGTCCCATGGAACTAGTGAGAACTTTTTTTTCTCAGTAGTTCCATGCACTTTAATAATGGAACAAATGGAACGAAACTTAATCGAACTCGTCTCACTAGTTCCACCGTAGTTGTCCCATGGAACTAGTGAGAACTTTTTTTTCTCAGTAGTTCCATTGTTCTTCTTAGTGGAACAAGTGAAACTAAAGTTAATCAACATCATTCTCATTAGTTCCACTTTTTAGAAAAATATCATCTAATATTAATAAAGGAATAAAACGCAAAAAAATATAAAAAATTAAGTAATTTAATGTTGTGACCATTCATTTTATGTTAAAAGTAAAATAATATGATGAAAACGTTGAGAATAGGAAATTAATACAATAAAATTAAAAAATAATTTTGTGTAAACACAAATGGAAATAATTATTTCAGGTGCTATCAGCATTCCTCATTTTTTGGACAAATTACGATAACATACCTACGCCTGTATCGTAATTTGTTCAGAAAATGAGCCTGATTAAGTAATTACGTTCTTGAAATTACGTCGTTGGCCTGATTTGTTTGTAAAAATGAATAACATTAAATTACTTAATTTTTTATATTTTTTTGTGTTTTATTCCTTTATTAATATTAGATGATATTTTTCTAAAAAGTGGAACTGATGAGAATGATGTTGATTAACTTTAGTTTCACTTGTTCCACTAAGAAGAACAATGGAACTACTGAGAAAAAAAAGTTCTCACTAGTTCCATGGGACAACTACGGTGGAACTAGTGAGACGAGTTCGATTAAGTTTTGTTTCATTTGTTCCATTATCAAAGTGCATGGAACTACTGAGAAAAAAAAGTTCTCACTAGTTCCATGGGACAACTACGGTGGAAGTAGTGAGACGAGTTCGATTAAGTTTTGTTTCATTTGTTCCATTATCAAAGTGCATGGAACTACTGAGAAAAAAAAGTTCTCACTAGTTCCATGGGACAACTACGGTGGAAGTAGTGAGACGAGTTCGATTAAGTTTTGTTTCATTTGTTCCATTATCAAAGTGCATGGAACTACTGAGAAAAAAAAGTTCTCACTAGTTCCATGGGACAACTACGGTGGAACTAGTGAGACGAGTTCGATTAAGTTTTGTTTCATTTGTTCCATTATCAAAGTGCATGGAACTACTGAGAAAAAAAAGTCTCACTAGTTCCATGGAACTAATTGCTGGTGGAACTAATGAGAATGATCCGTTTTTTAGACGTCCCATACAAATAAAGCAGAGAACCTGCGCAGAACGACGCCATTTTGGGTCAACCTATTTGCCAAGGAGATTGCTTATTTGCTAATAGTTTTAAAAAACTTGCTCACTTCAATAAAAACAGTTTTAACATGACTTAATTATGATTTAAAAGATATGATGTATAATTAAAGTCCACAAATTATCTTGAAATAGTAAATTATATTTCTTTTCATATACTTACACAGAAGAAGCCCCCTCGGGTGTGTTGAACTCCTCGTACAAGTCATCAATCTGTGACAACTTGGAGTCGTCCAATAACTAGGACAAAATACAACAATTAGACTAAAGAAATCACTATTGAATAATGTATTTATTGTTCTTAGTATATTTATTAGGGTTGTGAAGTATAATTGATGCTATTTTGTTAAGCAGTGCATTTTCAAAAGAATTTTATTTAATAAATAGGTATGTGACATTTAAACATTCCATTAGTCTGTTGAATGAGAAAGTTTGACTGGGTGGAACTTGATACATAGCTGATAAAAATTTGAACCTTCACTGACACATAACAAAATTATTACTACACTACACACCTATTTGTATGCCCAAACTTGTTTGAGCACTTTATCTATGATATATAGAGATGACTCGGAAGCGGGTTGTGGGCATACAAACAAATTATTGTTGCTGGGTGTTCAGCACTGAAAGTGGTAAGATTTAAAATCAATTTTACTTCACTACATACAGCTGAGCAGCTGTACTGCTATTAGAAGGTTATCCTTCATTGTTATAATGAAACTATTCTATGAATTAATTGCCAATCAAAAACTAAATTAGACTGTTGTATTTACTGACAAACAGTTTTTCGTCTTTTGATCAAAAATTATCCCTTAAATATATTATATATAAAATATAATAGAATATTTTAAATATAGCATTAGACACTCAGGGATAATAGAGCTCCTCATTATTGAAAGAATTTTCATAATCGGTGGACTTGATCCACAGGAGTGGGTTATTGAGTAACTAATGTGAGTGTACAAAAACATAATGTTGTTATCAAACAATGTGGTTACCTGCTGGATAAATGAGCAATTATATTAAAACTAAGGAATAATACCTAGTGAAATGGTCAGTGGGCAGTGCAGTGGGTCGTCTTAGGCAAAATAGGCTTAGGATTGCTTGTGCATTATGTTTTGATCAATATTATCAATGATGCAGGTATTTCATAATGCAGGAAAAAAAGCGAACAAACGAGGTTAATTACCAGGGCTTGATATTCTGAAATATAATTTTAACCTACTTCAAACCATTAATACAACGTGTTTACACTCGAATGAAACATTGTTTGGCACACTGGCACTTTCTAAGAAAATATAAGTAAATGAAATTCTATAAATAAATGTAATATGAACGTGTTTATCACTTTCATTAGCGACATGAAGGCGTAAATACAGTGTTATTCTATAAAAGAAAACCGCGTTCGGACTTGGAGGTTAGAAAACACACGTGTTGAATTTACCTTGAATATGGCGTATCCCGCCGATGTTTCGAATAACACCAGCATCTTGAAAACTTACACAAACACTACTGTTAGTCTTTTACACTTATTTGATAAAGTTATCTAGCAAAACTATTTATTAGAAAATAAACAGGGACGCTACGTAAAACACACCATCGCGGGAGCTTTACGTTGACAAGTTGACTTGACAATGACAGCTTACGGAGAGTGTTGCCAGTAACAAAGTACATGTTGCAGATTTTATAATTCTTTGGCAACACTTTTACTGGTTTCTTTTCTCAACGGTTTTGAAGCAAGTTGGAAATAACAAAATTAACTTTATCCTGCGTCGGGACTGCGAATTTATAGTTTAAATATATTACAAGATATTGTGTTTATGGAAAAATTACTTTATACACTTACTGCCGTACTCAGAATATTTATTTTAAGGTTGATGTTCCAGGGTAGCCCGCGAAATTAAAATTTTCTTACGTTTTTAGCGATTTGCAGGCCAGTGCTAGGTTGTATGTTAGTGAAAATATGATTCGCGGCTGTAAGACGTATGCAGTTACAGAATTATAATCATCAAAATGATCATTACAACCCTCCAAGTTCATGTAACTTGTTTTTGAATTTCGCTGATTACATAAACCGTCACATATTATAGTATACCTAGATCGTCTATCGATAGCACCAAAGTGTCAAAATCTTTAATAAGTGATAGCTTAAGTAATCATTACACTTCTCTGAGTGCGGCAGTTACAGTTCAGTTCGCATTTTACTTTTATAATTCTAGTCATCCTGAAAAATGTCTTTATGTCACACGTGACACACAGTGTGTACAGTGCGATCAAATTATCTTGGCAGCTCTGAACATAGGCTTTGCGAAATTTTACGCATGTAAACTTGGGAATAAAACTGTTATTGCCAAATAAACCAATACTTAAACGATCAGAAAATGTCTAATTTAAACATTGAGAAATACAAATAAAATAAATATCGTAACACCTATATAAATTCGTTGTAACAAAATGACCTGCACGAAGTTCGGAGCTGCCAAGATAATTTGATCGCACTGTAATTTATATTATACCTGATTTGAAATCTGTATCGAAAAGCCGCGACCCCACTAGGGTAGCGTGGCTCAGTGAAGCCGAGCACATTACTACAAGCCACGCGGTTTAAAAAAACCGTGCAGCTATTAGTGGGGATGCGGCTTTATATGACATATAAAGCCGCATCAATGATAAGTTGGAAGAACACACACATTACACACATTACATTGTACATTGTACAGTCAATAGGTTCTTCCAACTTATCAGATGACTGTGTTGCTGGGGAATAGGGTTGTTGACTAATTTTTGGAATCGCTTTTATTTTATAGATAGACCCTTTAAATACACAAAAAAATATTAATTGAAAAATTATGACATTATTATAATAAGAAAAAACGTAAATAAAAATAGTTTTAAAAATTCCGGCTAAAACGCTATAAACTGTCAAATGGCTGTGATGACGTCACGGGCCGTTTTGAAAACTGTACGATCTGTCACATTGCACTGATCTTGATTCAGTTCTTAGGAATATACTTTAAAAACACTAAAATGAATACGACGATTTACAATAAATGTTGTACAGTGCCGATGTGCAAAAGTACGTCAATCAGTACGCCACAAAAACTTTTCATAAGCGTTCCAAAAAGGGCAGAAATAAGGAGAAAATGGTTAAAAATGGCTAGAAGACATTCATCATCATTGTCAACAACAAGTAGGTACCAGTTATTTTTGTGAAGATCACTTCGACTTCGATGTGAGTTCTAAATAAACTATAAACATCAAAATTAAATCAATGTATTTGAGTATCTTCCAAAATTGTCGTTTATTTACTTGTTTGTTAATGATAATGTTTGTTTCAAACATATGCACTTAACATAACTTTTTATTTTGTTGATGATAGATGAGAAGTTTAAAGTTCTATATATAAAATGAGTAAGTTAGTAAGTCTCTTTCATTCATATAAATATATAACTTTAAAAATACTTACAAAGATTACTACTTACAACTTAAACCAACTTATCTATGTTGGTGGCAAAAAGCGGAACTAAAATAAATGTATCAAGTTTGACGTATAGATGTAATTTTGCTTGACAAGTAGCGCCACCTTATACTTCACAATTAAGTTGGTCATACTGTACTTCAAAACTCCGACGCACAAAAATTCGTGTTTGTAGCAAAGAACCATCAAAGAATCAATTTTCGGTAAGTTAGAACCATTTCCTTTCATGAATCCAGTCTCCATTGTGATAAATATCGTAGGTATAAAGTAATTTTAATAAGTTATTGAAGAAAGTCGTTCACCGCTGATACTTTTGCCTTCGATATGACAGATAAATCAGCTAGTCTCGAGGCTCGTGACGTCATCGCGCTCTGATTGGTGTTCGCAGTCACGTGATAAAGAGTATGAAATAACGCAATTTAAAACAATTTTATTTAGTTAAAGACAAAAAATTAGTTTCTTTAATTATTAATTTAGGATTCTAAAAACTATCATTGATTTTTAAAACATAAATTTATATGAATTCGTAATATGAGTCAACAACCCTATTGATCCCACCACTTCTTCCCAGCTAAACTATTAGGAAATGTCAAAGGTGGGGGCGTTTTGGGCCATGTACAGTGTAAAAAAAAAATTGACGTTGGAAAAGTGCTGATTTTATCAGCATAATTTGAACAACTGACTTTTGATTTAGACAAACATTTTTTTCTTATTTTTAGGGTCCCGTACCTCACAAGGAAAAAAAACGGAACCCATATAGGACCACTCGTGTGTCTGTCTGTCTGTATGTCACATACAATTTGCTTCGAATATAATGGACCGATTAACTTGACGTAATTAACGTAAATGTATTTTGAATACGAGGGTCACTTTTGGGGAGCTTAACAGTTTTTTTTTTAAGTTTTGCAAACTGTACCTACCGTGTGATATATCAAATGAAAAGGCTTATTGTGAGGTTCTCAAATATTTTTTAATAATTTTAAGATAAACACTTTTTACCATGTTCCGTATGGTGTCGGACGCAAAGAATAGCACCATCCCATATCTTCCCGTGGGTGTCATAAGAGGCGACTAAGGGACTTACCAGAGAATGGGCAGCAGCGTTCTCTGTGCTTTTCGTATCAACCGTACTGCGATCGCCAACCCGCCTGCCAAGCGTGGCGATTATGGCAAACCCCCCTAAGCAAAAATGAGCGCAACACAAAATATAAGGCCCCTAGTACCCGGCAGCCCGTCTACCCTCGACTACGGTAGCGGTCGAGGTAACGGCGTGGCAAGGGGTGCGAAGAATCTCCGGATGAGATCCGGCTACCCCAAACGACGACTGGACCTGGCCACCTATAACACGCGTACACTCCGAACTGACGAGAAGATTACGGAGCTCGAAGAGGAATTGAGCAGGTTGCGATGGAGTATTGTCGGATTATCTGAAGTCCGAAGAGAGGGGGAGGACACGATAATCCTGAAATCCGGCAACTTGCTCTATTACCGAGAGGGTGACCGGCAGTCCCAGGGTGGTGTTGGGTTTATCGTCCAGAAGTCCCTTGTGAACAACGTCGTGAAAATCGAGAGTGTGTCGACCAGGGTGGCGTACCTTATACTCAGAATATCGTCAAGATATTCGCTGAAGGTTATACAAGTCTACGCTCCGACTTCAACACACTCCGACGACGAAGTGGAGACCATGTATGAGGATATCTCTAAAGCCATGAATGGATTCAAAACTCAATTCACCGTTGTCATGGGGGACTTCAACGCGAAACTGGGCAAACGAGACGAGGATGAGCTGCTAGTAGGGCAATTTGGTTTTGGAGTTTTGGACATCTGAATCGCTGGGGACACCAACTGGCTAGTTTTATGGAGAAGGAGGGCCTCTATATGATGAACTCCTTCTTCAAAAAACGTGAGCACAGAAAGTGGACCTGGCAGAGCCCCGATGGTGTGACAAAAAATAAGATTGACTTCATCATGTCTACCAGGAAGCAAATGTTCAATGATGTCTCTGTGATCAATGCGGTAAGAACCGGGAGCGATCACCGCATGGTAAGAGGCACATTGAACATCAATATTAGGCTTGAAAGGTATCGACTGATGAAGTCTACGCTCCGTCCAGCACAGATCCAGAACCCCGAGAACTTTCAGCTCGAACTCCAGAATCGTTTCGAGTGCCTAGGAAGCTCAGTGAACGAATACAACGATGGGTTCGTGGAAACTGTCCACACGACAGGGTCTAAGTTTTTCAAGGCACGTCGTGTGAATAAGAACAAGAAGCTCTCTGATCAAACTCTTAGACCCATGAAGGAGCGGCGTGAAATGATCCTGTAGTCTTCAGACGAAGCGTGTAAATACCGGCAGCTCAATATGCGGATCTCTAAATCCTTGAAGAGCGATTTCCGCCGCTTTAATACCGAGTGTATTAAAGAGACAATTGAGCGGAATAAGGGCTCTAAGGTATTTACAAGAGATCTGTCTATTGGGCAAAGCCAGCTCACGAAACTGAAGACCGACGACGGCAGGATCGTATCCACCAAACCGGAGCTTCTGAGGGAGATCGAGAGCTTCTATGGGCAGCTAGCTGTACATGTCAACCAGTAAACCCATTGAAGATCTAGCGAAAGACCCCAGAGCTAGACTGACCCGACACTATACCGAAGACATCCCGGATGTCAGCATGTACGAGATTAGGATGGCTCTGAAACAACTTAAGAACAACAAGGCACCGGGTGATGACGGAATTACGGCCGAACTCCTGAAGGCGGGTGGCAAACCAATCCTTAAGGCCCTTCAGAAGCTGTTCGATTCCGTCATACTCGAGGGAAAAACGCCGCAGGCATGGTGCAGAGGTGTGGTGGTACTCTTCTTCAAGAAGGGCGACAATGCCCGACTGAAAAATTATAGGCTTCTGAGTCATGTCTATAAGTTGTTTTCAAGAATCATCACGAATCGTCTCGCGCGCAGGTTCGACGACTTTCAGCCTCCTGAACAAGCCGGATTCCGAAGAGGGTTTAGCACCGTAGACCACATACATACGCTGCGGCAGGTTATACAGAAGACCGAAGAGTATAATCTGTCTCTCTGTTTAGCGTTTGTGGACTACGAGAAAGCCTTCGATTCGATCGAAACTTGGGCTGTATTGCAGTCTCTCCAAAGGTGCCAAATTGACTACCGACATCGAGGTGTTGAAGTATTTATACAAAAACGCCACCATGTCAGTCCGGCTTCAGGACCAGACCACGAAACCTATCCTTCTGCAGCGAGGTGTGAGACAGGGAGACGTCATATCTCCGAAGCTGTTCACCGCTGTACTGGAGGATGTCTTCAACGTTCTGGACTGGAGAGGACTAGGCATCAACATCAATGGCGAGTACATCACTCACCTTCGATTTGCCGACGATATAGTGGTCATGGCTGAGACCATGGAGGACCTCAGTACAATGCTCGATAGCCTCAGTAGAGCTTCCGAAAGAGTGGGTCTAAAAATGAACATGGACAAAACCAAGGTCATGTTGAATGCCCATGTTACACCCACTCCTCTAAAGGTCGGTGACTCTACACTCGAAATTGTAGACGATTATGTCTACCTGGGACAAACAGTCCAGTTAGGTAGGTCCAACTTTGAGAAAGAGGTCAATCGTCGAATCCGACTCGGCTGGGCAGCGTTTGGGAAGCTGAGAAGTATCTTCTCGTCCAACTTACCCCAGTGTCTCAAGACGAAAGTCTATGACCAGTGTGTGTTGCTAGTGATTACATACGGGACCGAAACGTGGTCGCTCACAATGGGCCTCATCAGAAGGCTTAAAGTCACCCAAAGGGCAATGGAGAGGGCTATGCTCGGAGTTTCCTTGCGCGATCGAATCAGAAATGAGGACATCCGCATGAGAACCAAGGTTACCGACATAGCCCGAAGAATTGACTAACTTAAGTGGCAGTGGGCAGGGCACATTGCTCGCAGAATGGATGCCCGATGGGGCCGGAAAGTTCTGGAGTGGCGACCGCGAACCGGAACACGTTGCGTTGGAAGGCCTCCCACTAGGTGGACCGATGACCTGGTGAAGGTTGCGGGGATCCGCTGGATGCGAGACGCACGGGACCGGTCAATGTGGCGACACTTAGGGGAGGCCTATGTCCAGCAGTGGACGTCTTTCGGCTGAAATGATGATGATGATGATGACTTTTACCCAACGATATTTAAGAAAATAAATGAAGATTGACCATACCCCCCACCGGACTCATTTCGAATCTACTGAGCCTACAATTTTGAACAAAATACAGAAATTAGTTCAACACTAAGTAAGCCGTGTAAACTCATAGTTTGTTTTTTAACGCCCGCGTGTATTTTTGATTTGGGGCTAGGTACTAGGTAGCTACCAATAACAGCTAAAGATAACAATATAGGTATATATTGTTACTTTAGCTGTTATTGGTAGCTATTTGTTTCAAATAACTACCTAATATCTTGAAAAAGTTATTATATAAAGCAAGAATCATCAGATCAGGTAGCGTCAATAAAGTATTCCAATATTATATTACTGGAGCCTGAAATGAAATAGCAATAACTTACCTACCAACTTCAATAATTTACCTCAGCAAGCTGGCTGATGATATGAAATCAGAATGAAGAGCACGCTCCAAAACTTATTATGAGCATTAAGTCTTCCCATCGTTACGCTTATAAATATTTGCCGAATGGATTTTTGTCTGCGCGCTTCGCTTCGAATCAGGCGCTATGTGAATTCGGAAATTCAATAATTCTGCATAAAGGCATGCATCCACTCGCAAGTGGGGTGAATGATTGAGCGAATGAACGAGTGAATGGATTCCATCGAGCGGAGCGGTGAGTGAACGAGCGTCTGCGTCAATCCGAGTAAGGAACGTGATTATTTTGTGTAGGTATTGGATGTTCCGATTGAAACGTAGGTATTCCGTTTATTTTCAAAACATTTTAGGCTTATACAAGAAATTGGATTGCGCTGAACGCTTTTAGATTTCTATACAATATTGCCTTAGCGTTCTCTGAGAAATGAGTGGAAATATAAAGTAGATCGACTCAATAAAGTTGTAAATTGGATTGTATGTTTACGATAAGTGTAAATGTGGTCTCCGTTCCGGTTCAAAGTACTGAACTGCTCCCGCGGGACTCGTTACGATCAGCTTCGAACGCGACATTAGCAATATCCTCTTGTTGTGTCGTTGAACCTGAAATTACCTAAATCTTTTTGTGGGCTTTCATGAACCAGGGTGAATCACTTTTTTATCAACGACACAATATTACCGTGGCACAAGTGTGTAATAGACAACTAATATTCAATCAGTTCAGTACACAAACGATCACGGGCTAACCGACGCCAGCTCACTCCATTATCCCACACGTACGTCAGGAGCCGATGCTTTGTACGGAAACTGGGTCAATTATGTTTAGAGCCTTTTCACATCCTCCGCAAGCAAAGTGCATATAAAAATGAAAATTCCTCAAAGAAACTTACAGCGAGGGATTTCGGGTATAAATCTTAACGATTTTATGTTTACAGCGCGTCGTTAAAGCGGACCGGGCTAATGTGCGCCGACGAGGGTCGCCCACGGGAGCGATTAGCAAGCAGTATCGACAAGCGATCCGGCCGAGGGTTCGCCTATTTGATGGCTCACCGCAACACACCTGACGACTGCCAGACCCGCGTTTATGAGCGCCAGCCTTGAGTGGTGAGCGGACTGAGCGGTGAGCGGTGACAGCCGCGCCAGAGATAAATGTGGCCCATCGTTACCGCTCCACACGTTACCTACCTTTAGATTTGTAGACGACCATTTTCGCTTGATCTTTATAAATAGCTGCTTTCGCATACAAAATCTTTGCAGAAAACAGGGTTCGGGTAACTTATTGAAAGAATTTGGGACTGGCAAAAGGGTGGTAAAAGTTTAACGTAGAAATGTTAGAGAGAACTGATAAGGTAGGGTACTTTTTCAGAGCGTTTTTCTTTTGTGGGTTTTTGAATTTGCCTCTTGGGGACCTTTTGCAGTCAGCCCCTACGGGAGGTAGGTCAACATTTATGTAGGGTCACTGCTTTCTTTGGAAGACAAAAAACTGTAAATATTTAAGTTCACATTTAGAATAACAGCGAAAACCACCTTCAAAGTAATTAACCCCGTTTAAAATGCCGTCGAACCATAAACAAGGCGTTGAACTCACTCCTGAACATAATTTTCTCGCTCCGGAGTCTATCTCAGCGATATTGAAGGGAATTGCCGCCATTATGAAGCATACGCCTAGCCGGCCGAGGTCTAACGGCGTGCCTATAAAGCTGCCTCGTCCGGAACAGGGGCTGCCTTAAGCCCGGCCTTGTAAATAACTTACAAAATCCATAGCTTATGCCACCTACGACATCTTCACTTTGTTAATATTACTCGAGAATTTGATAGGGTTGGAGAGTCAGGCTTTTTGATACAATTAGTTTGCGAAGAACTTGCTTTCTTTGAATATATTAAAAAAAGTAAGAGAATATTTTTCAATGGTGCTCCCTCGTAATCATATAATTATTGAATCGTTTTCGTAAGTTTTCTTAGAATATAATCTAACATGCTCCGCCTATTGAGTAATTCCCAAACTTCAACCAGCATCAATAAAGTCAGTACCTAGTTGGTACCTACACGGTAATTTAATGGGGTTGGCAAGTGAAAGCTGATTGTAGATGGCGTGTCCATAGCTTGTCCCAATCCGACCAATGAGGTCAAGCTATTTTGAAATATAAAATGACATTGACAGATATTCAACCAATGAAGAGCTTAGGTTCATGCGGTGCTAGCGCCATTAGTTCCACCAGTTGCCCGTCCCATTCATATTCACGTCCAAACCTGTTTTCATTTTAATTAAATTATTATTGGACTATTCATCAAACTGCTATCAGATTGTACCTAATAGGTTCTAGACTCCTAGTATCCATTAACGACCTCCAATTTTGTCTAGACTGGATACAATAACGTTCCCAAACGTTTAGTTATTGCAAGCGAGTGTTTAGATGAACAGATTAAATGAAAATTTTCATTATGCACAACAGACAAGTGCCTTTCGATCTCGAAATAGCGATACGGTAACAAGGTAGACTAATTTTTGATAACGTTGGAAACGTCCATCATGGGTTTAAATTATGTTAAGTTGTGATACCGAACTCGTTACGCTATTTTTTGTAGTTCATAGTTAACTAGATTTGTCTACATACCTACACAATAAAAGATATGAAATTATATTCATCCTTCGTATTCGGTATTAGTAACGTGAGATTAATATAAGAACACTATGTAGTAGGCATAATAATGTCTTCACCCGTTGCACTATAGTTTAAAGTAAAAGAAAATAATGGCCACACTTCTAGGGTGTGGCAACATTATTCTTTATTTCCGCCGCTCTGTAGCGTGCTCGCCTGCGCTGCGCTCGTCATTCGCGTTTTAGTGCTCAACCACTCGTATCGCACCAAAAAACTCCTTCGCAATCATGCCGAAGAGAAATAACGAAGATAAGTTAGATTATAATTACAATAAAATGCGTAAATTAGAAAAAGAAGTTAAGAAATCACGTACAACGAAACGACGACGACGTTTAAGTGTGTCATCATCTTCTAGCCAGACTTCATCATCAAGCTCGACAACATGCTCATCAAGATGTGGAAGTCTACCAGGCGATAACAGAAACAGTAAGTACTGCAAGATAATCTTGGATACATCGGTTAATTTACAAGAATTTTATCACAAATTTTTCAATAAGTGCCTACCCTCATTTGGAAAAAATATGCATCTGTATAGTTTTTGGGACTATATCAACGCATTATACCTTTTTATGCATCTGAGTAGTCTTTGGGGCTATCTCGCCGCATTTAAATAATATCGGCTCTCTTGCCTAGTCAGTCATTATGCATCTGAGTAGTTTCTGGGACTACATCGCCGCATTTTACAATGACTAAACGTTGCATTCCTCGTTGCAGAGCAGGAAGCAACCACACTCGTCGTGCATATAGACGACGAATCACAGCCACCACCGGCACTGGAATCGGAACCGGCACCTGCACCGAAACCGGCACCTGCACCGGAACCGGCACCGGAACCACCGGAAAACCAGGACGCACAAGAAATCGACAATACTTCGGAATTGTTAGACATTCTAGGGGTCGACCCAACGATCGCAATTGAATATGGTCCCGAAATCAACAAGGAAGTTGCGAATAGATTCGAACACATGGCAACCACAGGTTTGAACAAAGAGGCACGAGAAGACCTTCTAAATAAGTACATAGTACCCGCAAACTGCAAATACACGGATGCTCCCCAGCTAAATCCCGAAATTAAAGCTGCGATTAACGAACAAGCTAATAAGCGAGACAAAGCTATAGAACTGAAACAAAAACAGATATCAGCGGGTATCTCTTGCTTGGGAAAGATCATTTCCAGCCAACTCTTCCTCCCGGAAAAGAACCACGACCTCGTAAAAGATCTCATGGACGTAGGTAGAATCCTATGCGATGTCCAACATACTGAATCTACTACACGGCGTAACTTCGCCCTGTACTCAGTTAAAAAGGAACTGAAAGATCAGCTGACAACAACAAAAATTGACAAATTTATTTTTGGTCAAGATCTCCCGGAGATTCTTAAGGCAGCGAAGGCTGTATCTAAGTCTAGCACAGACTTGAAAGTGGATATTCCGAAAAAACCGACAAACCGGCCACCTGCGACAAACAGGCAAGCATCGGGTCCACCGCCACGCCATCAGCCGCCTGCAGCACCGCATCGGGGGACCTCATCGCGCAACTACTCTCATCGGGCCAGACAGTCGCGACGTCGCTAGATCCGGTACGCTATGCGGGTAGTCTTGCCCATTTTTACAGACAATGGTCTTTAATAACACAGGACCGTACTATTTTGTCTTGGGTCAGTGGGTACAAAATAAGCTTTAATAACCCTATATGTCAATCTTACCCGCCCAGCTCAAATAACCTTTCAGAATCAGACAGCATGGTTTTAGAAGACTCAATAGCTAATCTTCTGAGTATAGGAGCTATTTCGGAATGCAAACCCTCCTCAGATCAATACGGGTCTCGTGTATTTTTAGTAGACCGTACCAAAACCTAATGGTAAAATGCGGTCTAAACTAAACCTTAAAAGCTAAACAAACATTATAAATACGCAACATTTAAATTAGAGGATATTAGGAACATGCCTGAAACTAATCTCTTATGATTGTTATGTTGCTACGCTAGACCTCAAAGATGCGTATTTTTTTTATCAACATTCATCCAGATTCACGTAAATTCTTACGGTTCATAGTGGATGATAAAATATTTCAGTTTAACGTTCTTCCATTTGGAATTTGCACCGCGCCATTTATCTTTACCAAATTAATGAAACCGATAATGAAATTATTACGGTCACGCGGTTTTATTTCGTCTATAGGTATATCAAGATGACATATTTCTAACAGGTAGTTCATTACGATGACTGCAAACAGAATGTTGAAATTTTGGAATCGTTATTAAAGTCACTAGGGTTTATCATAAACGACGAAAAGAGTTTCAAAATACCCTCAAAATCTTGCAAATATCTAGGATATGTAATTGACACCCACAAGTGGGAATTAAGTCTACCTCAAGAAAAGCGAACTCGAATAAAATCGGAATTGATAAACATTTAGAAAAACCCAATTAGCAAATTTGCGCAGCTCATAGGGTTATTGATATCGTCTTGTCCTGCTATAGAATATGGATGGTTACATACTAAAGAGCTTGAATGCTGTAAGTTTCTCAACCTTGGGAATGACGGTGACTACGAAAAATATATGACCTTACCACATCATTTACTACCGGACTAAAATTGGTGGTTAGGTACTATCGATCATTCCGTACATAGGATTAGGAATGACAATTATGAACTTGAGATTTTTTCTGACGCCTCAACAACGGGATGGGGGGCTACCTGTAATGATGAAACGGCTAACGGTCGTTGGTCTGATAGTGAAACACTATTACATATTAACCAACTGGAACTATTAGCAGCCTTTTTTGTCCTAAAAATATTCGCCAAAGAATTTAACAATTGTCAAATATTATTACGAATTGACAACACAACCGCGATATGCTATATTAATCGTATGGGTGGTATCCGATACCCTCACTTAACAAAAGTAACTAAAGATATTTGGCAGTGGTGTATGACTCGCAAAATATTCATAGTAGCTTCCTACATAAAATCATCAGACATTGTCAAACTAAATTCTGATGACGTGTTCATTCCTCATTCCAGCAACCAACCTCACACTCACATGAACATTCGACCACACCTTACCCTGGTTGCCGGAGTGTTGTCCGGACGGCACTCTTACGACGCTGTGTCCCAGAATCCGCCTTAGACATCATGCTGGCGTCGCTTTCAGATAACACTTGGAAACAATACGATGTTTGCATCAAACGCTGGTATTTATTTTGCAACTTAAACTCCATAAATATGTAATCCCATAGTACGCGCCATGCCTCAACTTCTATGGCACACAAACTGGGAGTCAGCCTTGATGTCATTCGACAAACTGCTGGATGGAGTGGCAATTCCACTACTTTCGCTAAATTCTACAATAGACCAATATTGAATAATGAAGATAATAATATAGTCTTAGCCAGATCAATAATAAGTTCTCAAAGAGAAAGTATTTCTATTTAATTAGCAGACAATATATATTGATGCACATTGTTCTGTATATATATCCAAATATACTTGATTAGTTCAGTTAATCTACATAGGTAGCTACTTATAAGTATTTAGTACATGTACACCATTTAAAATTGTGTTGAATAAAACAACTTGATTTAAATCATGTTTTTATTTAAACACTGTTTTAAGCTTTCACGGTTCATAACAAAAAAAAAAAAAAAAATCACGGAAGATATCCCGTAAGTGACATTTTAAATATGTTTTTATTTGTCGATATTTCCTAGAAACACTCTCAACATCTACATAGTGTTCTTATATTAATCTCGCGTTACTAATACCGAATACGAAGGATGAATATAATTAATGATTAAACGAACTTACCTGTACGTGAAGTTCTATCATAATTATATGAAGACTTCGTATGAAGGTATTAGTAACCCCACCCTCCCTACGTATCCCAAACTACGGAAATATCTAGCATTATCTCTAAACTAAATGACGAGCGCAGCGCAGGCGAGCACGCTACAGAGCGGCGGAAATAAAGAATAATGTTGCCACACCCTAGAAGTGTGGCCATTATTTTCTTTTACTTTAAACTATAGTGCAACGGGTGAAGACATTATTATGCCTACTACATAGTGTTCTTACATTAATCTCACGTTACTAATACCTTCATACGAAGTCTTCATATAATTATGATAGAACTTCACGTACAGGTAAGTTCGTTTAATCATTAATTATTCGTCAGGTCAGTTTAGTTTAGACCCAACAAAAGTAGAACCAGAACAAGAGCATTCATGTCTTGTTATTCTTGCCAATTTTGCATAGAGAGACCAGCGAAGGAATGCTCACCTCCTGTCTACGCAAAATTAAATAATTTTATAGAGTGGGGATAGGATGTAGGTACATTCGTTTGTTTGGCTTGACCCGACCACGACCTTTCTGACAACTTTAGTGTTGAAACAAAATGAACATCACCCTTTCCTAACCCGCAACAATTACTACACAGTGCTATCATTGGGAAATATAATCGATCAATGATCATTATTGTGCATGACAGGACAGTTATAACGTTAAATAATTACTTAAACAATTCAGTTTTGTTTGCAGACGTTAACAAGCTGACTAATTAGCAGTCAATTTGGATCACGTGTCGGCAGCATCGACTGATTTATTTGCTAATGCTGTAACGATTGGCACCTCATTAAAATGATGACCCGGCTAATTTGCGACGTAAATGAGCTTCGCTTTCATTTATAAGTAAATTTTGTACGGTGCTTGCTAATTTGAATGGCATTTATTAGAAGTAAGTGTTTCTAGGAATCTAGGATAATGATCGGATCGAAGAAATCGTATCAGTTTTTAGCAAGTCTTTTGTGCAATTTTGTTGTGTGTTTAATCTCTTCATAGCCATATAATCAGCCTATAATGTTCCCACTTTTGGGACTTCAGGCCTCCACTCTATGAGAGCGAATGGGCTACAGATCTATAGTCCACCACGTGGTATCAGTGCCGGTCGACTGATGTCACATGTCTTCTAATTTTTTGGATCTAGGACTTGCCGGTTTCTTCACGATGTTTTCTTTCGCCGTTTTAAGAGCAGCGGTGATGAAATAAACTACACAAAGTAATGCATCTGCCCTCGTAAGTCGGGGCCGCCACCGCTAGGCCACTGCTATAGCCATAATGATAATGATGGTAAACCCCTTTTGGTAGTTTTAATGAGGTGGTAATTTAATTTTTTTGTTCTGCAGTGATCCACGGTTAAGCTTCAAAGGTGCAGGCGTTTATTTTGGCTTTATTTGGAACTGCCGGCGATGGCGGGATGGTCCACTGAGTCCTACAAACACGCTACGTACACACGCTACCACCACAATACACCCTACCTTTGTAGGAGTGGATGATAAAAGCTAACTATAAATAAGCGAAGAGATCTTCAAAAGACTTTTAAAACTCCAAATGTCGATAATGATGAAATTTTATCCACCTACACCTACAATTTACAAGAATAACTTTGTAGGAAATTCATGAATATTCAGATTGATGTCCAAGTAACTACGTAGGTAATTTTATTATTAACGAGAAGGAAAAGTATCAGATACCCGGCATGATAGACATTAAAATACCTACTTTTATAGGATGAGTCTGTTCTAGAGTGCCGGCAATTTAGTATTTTAAGTCAAAATAAAATCACTTTATATAGTGTTTTTTTTTTTGTTTATAATAATATGTCTTTAGTTAGGCTTACTAAACGCTGTGTTAAAATTTGTCCACCTATTTTAATGGGACCTTATATACTATGCAAAGATATCCATAGGTTAGGTTAGGTTAGAACTGTGACCAACTACGCGCGAGCCGAGCGAGCGAAGCGAGCGGTGCCGCGGCAGCGGCCGGCGAGCGCAACCTCGAAATTGGTCGCGAAATTTTTCTAAGTATATTTTTCATAGTGCCTCCAAGACACTTTCACTCTGACCTGAATTTCATTCATTTATTTTATTTCAAGACAAAAATCAGTGAAACGACCTTTAATCATTCTAAACAGTTGTATGAGTGAAAATATTATGTTAATTATGTTTAGGAATAAAAGCGTTAGGATAAAAAACAGTAGGAGTTTAAATATATTTACACTAATGATATTATGAATTCCAATTTTCGGAAACATGAGTGTTATGAACATCGTCGGTAGCACTACAAATAGTATGAATGAAAACTTTAGGATGAAAAATTTTAGGAAGAGTGATCATTCGGATTACAAATCGTTAGGAAGAACAATTTCGGATAAAGAACTTTAGGTGAGCCAATATGGACCCAGAAAGAACTGCTTCGATCACGATGGCCTTCTTCAGGCACTCTACGTCTCGCCAATCTGTCTGGCTTCGCCTATATCGTAATCGCGAAAATAATCAGCTGCCCCATCATTTGGCTCGAGCAGGTATGGGATGGTGAAACTTTGGATAGGACTGCAATATTATGTAAGGATCCTTGTACAACTTTACATAAAACCATATCTCGGGCGCACCTGTTTCGTGAGCGGCTGGCTCGCGGTATGCTTTACTTACAATTTATGAGTGACTAAGCGATCCGCGGGGACGCCGACATATCTGAACCGAACTTGTGCCTCAACGTTCCTTGTAATTTGGATACGAAATTATACATTGTATCAGGCATTTGTTGTATGTAACCTGCAGTATTCTACGTAAAATATTCATATTATGAAATAAAAGGAAGAGAGAGTTTGTATCGTCAATAGCTAGTAGGTACCCGGTGGAGTTGGCTACCATTGATCGAAAAACGGACAGGAAAAACTACAACCCACCCCCGAAGACTACGAGGAAAAATACTTATGAAACCAATAAATTAATAAAATAAACGCCCTATCTTGTTAAGTAAACTTTTCACTCCATAAAATAAGTAATATGTAGTTGGCCAAATAAAAACATCAAAGGCACCGCCTGAACGTTTGACGCGGGAAACAATAAAAGTCGCCGTTAATCTCGTTCTCACTACAAACACTATTTTTATGAAAACTATTTATTTTACAAGAATTTTGTGTGAAGGGTACAATTTTCTTTAAGTTTTATTGCTTTGGTCTTTTATCGAATATCCTTTGACTGATATTATATCTCGGTTGTAAAAATATTTATCTTGGAAACTTCTTATACAGCGTAACTATCACGTCTGGTATAGGGGTTTTATCTGGATGGCGTTGCATTCAGCCTTGAACAATATTGAATAAGTTAATGGCATAATTACGAGATAAACACCGTTTCAATTAATAATTATTAATGGTTGCGGCAAGCAGCGCGCAGCGGTACGTACCGTACAGGCCGGATATTTAATGTAGGTAACCTAGATAACAGAGATTTCACTTAAATAATTCTGGAAACATCGTTTCTTTTTTCTTCTTTCTGTAAGTCAGTCTCCGTAAGCTGAAACCTGATATTTTACAGTACATTCCATTGGTTAGCCACTAACCTTCCTACTGTTATTCGTCAGGCTCTAATTTCCAAACAACAAAATCAAACAACGATTTGGAAATTGAACCAGACACCTCACACTTAACAGTAATTTAAAAAACACTACTCATATAATACCAAAGAGACAGGACGCTTACACGTGTACAATACTCGAGTTTATTTGATGAAATCAGAACCGCTGGAGTTTTCACAAGTTTGCTTGAGTTAAATCTTCACATGAGAGCGGTTATTGAATTGTCTGTATGTCTGTACGAGCCGCCATTATCTGTGCACACAGAAGGGTATTGTTGTAAGAGTTTCAAACTGTTGAAGTATATAGGAAGTAGGAAGCGAAGTCTGTAGGTACTTAGTTCGGAAGTTACTTGATCATTGTTCGAAGTTTCGATATGGTGTAAGCATAATCAGCTCATCAGAAATGTTCCCACTGCTGGGAGACAGGCCTTCTCTTCGTGAGAGTTGGTGGGTCGGTCACTGTGCGCCCTAGTGCATGTTGGTGAATGTCATATGTCTTAGAAATTTTGGTTCCTCACAATGTTTTCGTTCCCTGTTTTAGAGAGCAGTGATGATGATAATATGAAATGTACACGAAATGCCAGCAGGTCTTCGACCCCACGACTAATCATCATTCATCATCATTTCAGCCAAAAGACGTCCACTGCTGGACATAGGCCTCCCCCAGGCGTCGCCACATTGACCGGTCCCGTGCGTCTCTCATCCAGCGGGTTCCTGCAACCTTGACCAGGTCATCGGTCCACCTAGTGGGAGGCCTTCCAACGCAACGCAACGACACGACTAATACCTACCTGGTAACCACTGGGTCACCACTTCTCTCTTGCTAAATGCTACAAATGATTGAACACTTAATTTCGTGCCCCTGTAATGTTTCGTGCCCCTGTAATGTGTCTTTCCTGCTATCTGCTCATTACAGGAACTAATTAATGGACGCCGCTGAAGGTGCTAAACTCATCACCAATTTCTGGCCCAGTTTGACACGCTAAGAAGAAGAATAGCAAACAATTTGTCATAACTGAAAAACCGCTCTGAACACAAGTCCCTTTAACGCACACAGCACACACTCGCGATCTCATTACCTTCACAAGTTAATTCGGAAATTCCGCAAGTTTCGGCGAGGGGCGTGTGATTAAACTTCTCCTTAATAAAACATCTGACAGGAGAAGGGAGGGGGGGGGGCCGAGATACGGGGGGAGAGACTGAATGAACACTGCTTGGGGTATGAATGGGACAAGTATGCAACTGCGTTTTTAGAGCATGGCAAAGGCGAACCTATTACGCATATGAGTCACAGTAAGCAATGATTTTACCTAGTTTCCTAGCCTTGGCACAGGCTAATAAGACACAATTAATTATTACCCGTCCCTTTTCAGTGACTTACCGTTAATCTGTAAGTCACTGAAATGTTTTATTCGTACAAGTACGGTTTACAGCTACAAGACACTGGTGTCACAGGTAAAGAATCTTGATTACGTGAGTAGGATTATCATATTTCAACATTTTCAACTAATATGATAATGACCCTATTGATGTTTGAAGCATCAATGTGTGCCCGTCGGGGCTGTGGTTTGTCGAAAGGTTAACGCGGCTCCGACACATGGGCGAAGAAGGAACATGGGTTTGGTTTTTAATCAGTAGAAGTCTGACACTCCCCTTCGCTCTGCCCAAGAGCGGGGGGGGGGGGGGGTTATTCGCTGATTTTCCACACACCAAAAAAAAAAAACATCAATGTGTTCAGAAGAAAAAAGTTAGCGGTAAAAAAGACACATTAGTTAGAGTTTACTGCAACCTGGAGACAAATAACAAAATCGAATACCTACGCTTACGCTTACGGGAAAACACCAATTATAATGGCTTATTAGACCATCATCATCACTAAACTCGTGTTCCCACAATCAAATTAGCGGTCCACAGCGTATTCATACTCAGACGTACGCAGCATTCTTCTCCAAGGTATGGAAGTACGTGACAACTTCGCCGTCGCTAACTAAATTATGGTCTGCGTCCTTTCTGTTACTTTGCAAAGTCTTAGGAGCGGAATGGAGGTAAAAATGTTGCCTCTGTACGACATGCTGAGGAGAAATAATAAATAACGCTACCTACAGAGGGGGCCATTCTTGCACACAAACTTTGCAAGTTACTTAAATAAAAGATTGTAAAAAATAACCATGGGTAAAGTATGTTTGACTAGAGGTGTTAAAGTAACATAGGCATTGATATATTAAAAGGAGGAAGATACGGTACGCGCTAACATCGCAATCAGAAAAACATGCACCGAAACTCACACATGATAGACAAGGACAGACATAAGAGCCGACGCTGTTGTGCGAGCGAAATCGCGTTAGCTGCGACTGCGTGCCACCTACAGGCAATCCCTTAGTTTAGTAGGACCATGTGTGCTGTGACTTAGTACCGTATCTACCTCACATTGATTAATCAATGAACATAGGTAAATACGTCGATTCTTAGACCGTCGAATCCTCGTTCAGCCCTCACGGGAAAAAAAGGTTTGTTTATGTATACTATATTTTAGTATGAATACTTTAAATATACGTTCATATTATAATTACAACTAAAATGAACACACCAACGTCATTCAAGACGAACCACATTGCTCAAACAACGCATGTTAACTGTGTTTTCTGAGCTAATAAGTAGGTACCTAAAAATATCATAGCCACAGAACATAGCACATAGACTAACTCATCTAGAAAACAGGGATAACCAAATAATAAACGCATTCAAGCTCGTTGGAAAAAAGACAGAAGTACGCCGAAAGACAATTACCCATTGTTGGAGCGAGCACGCTATTGAAAATGTTTGTACAAAGCTGCGCAGGCATTTGAGAACATTCGCATACACGTATGCTTGTGAGTACACAACAGATACGCACAGAAGGCCGGCTTCATACTACTTCTGTTTCAGCCTATATAGCCTTTTCACAACTAGGTATGTTTGAGTCGTTTGTTAGTCTAAGTGGATGTTTACGTACAGGCGGGGAGTCGCGCGGCGTGTGCTGCGTTTTTAATTCAAACACATGGTGATGTATGAAAACGATAATTAACGATTTCAAACGTCGATTTTACGAGAAGCGATTTTTCGCTCGTTACTTTAAAATGCAGCGTTTGTTGCGGTGAGCCTGGCTCTCAGTAAATTAATAAAAAAGTACGAGACGAGCCTTTTGAACGCGCCGCGCGACGCCCCGCGTCTCCATAAACGAGCCCTTACTGGATTCAACTGAATGCCACTTTTGGTCCACCGGCTACTGTAAAGTCCAAATATTAACAAAAATGTAAGTTGTGTAAAAGATCTACCCAAGCCACCGTTATCATTTAGGCACCATCTGCTCTTTGAATTTTACATAGGTATACGTTCGGGAAAAAACCACACGGTTTAGCTCAAATTATGATATCCAAACATGAGATTAGTTATAGCAATGGGGAACAAAGTTTTCTAATCGGTACGAGCCGAATGAAAGTCAAAAAAATTTATGTACCTATGTAGTTAATGCTTCGCTTCGCTTAGTGATTTAACAAACACTTATGAACCGAATAGGCTGAGCCTAATATTTGCAGCATCTCACTGACCTTCTGTAAGTATCTATTTCTAGTTGTAAGGTTGCAAACTACGCGTGCATCTAACCTCCTTTGTTCCCGAAACTTGGAGCAATTCCCCGCGAGGCAATATTGACTGCACTCGATAGATGCTACCTTGCTCGACGCTCGTGTAAAACTAATTGTATTCAACTTAGATTGCATCTAAGTTCTGATGGCATGTTGTGTGAGTTTGTCTGCTCAAATCATAGTTTCTTATTACCAACTTATTGTTTCTCTACTATTGTAATATAAAGAAAAAATCTGATGTGAAATTAATGAGAATCTCGGATTTACTGCTTTCAGGGTGACTGCAATTGGATCGTCCCCTATTAGGAACATGAGGCTTTAACTATTCTATATTTCCATCTATTACAGATATTCCTCTGATTAACGCTTAGGAGATTACATGCATGAAGATATTTTAGAATTATGTTATGTCAGGTTAATTATACATATTATTTGCGCAGTGTTGTAGATTACGTGTTGTGCGTAGAGTGGGGGTCCCACTCTCACATTATGTCACGTGCCATGATAAAATCCTGCCAGTGTTCCATGGTCCGTGTAACGAAAACATTTGAACGATGCAATATTAGCTCGTAGCACCAACCGATGCATAAACATATCTCAAACAGCAATTAATATATATCGTCGCGACAGCCGCGCGACAGACGCGCGTCCAGGCTCTCCGCCCGCGAGACTACGCGACATGTTGACGCGGACCCAATATCGGGGAGTGCCACTACACGAATTAGATGCTAAACTTGTCAGTCGAGGCACTTGACGTGAAGGACTTGTGTGTTTAGCCTAGATAGATGTTGAATTTAACTATTTCAAATTATTTAAGGTTTCATTTTCATTGCTAGGACTGTTTGCAAAGGTCCAATCTTTAAACCCAAATCAAAAAGCTTTTATTAAATTTAAAGTAGTTTGAGAATCAGCCTTGGAGTTCGTGTCAGTCGAGACCTGGTTTTTATATTTCTATGGTCAGAACCAACAGGTTACGACTGTCATTTGAAGGTCTTTCGTAGTCATTCGGTAGTCATTGGCCCAAAATCTTAAAATCACTGCTACCAAGGGATACCGTATTGACCAGTACTAACTGGGCTGTGGAGGCCAGATTGGCAGACGCTCCGTGTAAAATACTGGCATTCAGCGTTATCCCATAAGACTGAAAGCCAATCCTATTAAAGTTGGGAAAAGGCGAAGATGATGAGTTTGTAAACCAGCATTTTTGGAACATCAAAACATTATTATTAAGCCTTTATTGCTGAATAACTAAACTACAATATATAACATAAAAACTTAAATCTAACACATCGGGTTTTCCGGTTTAGTGATCAGCGTGTCCTGTGACACATAGGCCTCTTCCAGCTTTTTCCACTAATTTCTGTCTCTAGCTTTCCTAGACCAGGTAGAGAACATCAAAAAATAAAAGACCTTAAATAAAACACCACTGTTTATTATGATTCCAATTAATATAAGAATCACAAACTCAAAAAGACGCCGCAATAAATACATAAACAATCTGACAAACACAGAACAACAAAACAAAATTAATTCGAAAACATTAAAGTAATATAGAAAAAGCAAAGTTTTTTAATAAGGCGGTGCGCAAACTGTTCCCGCGCGGGATGAGGGCGACACTCAATTACTGCGCGAGTAATTGGTCCGGGGAGACGCGGTGTGATGGATGGACTCACATGAGGACACGCGGGGACCGAGGACCGACCTCATACGAGCTATTGATCTTTAAGATTGTGTTCTATCTAAACGTTGTTTTGTTAGTCTCAGACTCTCAGGGCAAAAGCTATTGTTTAGGTTTATTGTATCTATAGATACAACTCTCACGTTTTGCTCGAGGGGTAGGCAGATACTACAGATCACCACCTGTTACGATTCTTACATATTCCTATTGCTTATTCCACGTTCAAACATTTGTTCATACACGTACGCTGCGTAGTCTAGTTACTCGACACTAACTTTTCTCAAGAACATTGTCACTATATAAGGGACAGTGTCTCGTTCTAGGTTGCCCTCTCTCGGTGTTAGTTTCTTTTATCCAAAGACATTACTTGCAAGAACCAATTGGTGATTGCTTGAGCGTTTCATCATCATCATCGTATCAGCCCTGAATCACCCAATGCTCGGTTTAAGCTTCACTTTTTTTTGCCATATTTCCCGGTTCTGTGCGTCCCTTATCCTCACTCGTTTTAAACTTGTAGTGACACAAAATTGCCAATTATTAAATTTTAGAAGCAACACGAACAGAATCTTTAACTTCTCTTACAGTCAACCAATTATGTTATGTTGAGGCATAATATCATATTCATCTACCTTATTTTTTCTGATAGCTTCGGCTTTGAGATATCTTTATTTCCCATAAGAATAAATTCACTTACATGAGAAATAATATAACTAGATTACAAAATATTGTTTATCTAACGTACAGTGTTAACAACAGAAAAAAAATAAAGGTACCCACAATTTACTTACAAAATACTTACTTACTAATAGCTTGTCTATAGTATCCAAAATCTCAGTGTATGGAACACATCGTAAATGAGTCAGGCAATTAATTGATCATGTATTTTCGACGGGGATCACGGACGATCTCGAACGGACTCGTGTTATTGAAAGACTTTATTCGTGTACAAATGCCTCAAGGATTTATAAGGGTTTACTTTAAAACCTTTTTAAAATTAAATAATATAAAAAAGTTTTAGTAAATAAAAATGAAAAAGAAAATTTTTCATAAAAATTAAAACTAATATTTTTTCGTTAGTTGCAAAAGACTTATACTCGTCATACTAACTAACAAACTAACGAGGCAAGTTCAATAAAACCTTATGAAAAGATTGTTTCTTTAACGCCACCGCACCGCTACCTATTAAAAGGTTCTTCCAAAAACATTGAATCAGAGATCCTTAAACGTTGGGCGATAACTTAACATAAATTAAACAAAATCGCCCTAATTCCACCACAAACTCGTTCCCCTAAATGGCCTACTAATCAAAAACAACCCTCTCTTTACCCATTTAACCACAAAATAGGTTCCTCATCCCTAATACGAATAGAACAAGAAACTCAATAACAAAGTACATAACAAGTCGGTTCGCGCCGATATCTCTTAGTTATGCGAAACGGTTCCTCGATTAATGGAGTTTATTCCAATTTATTCGAATTATTCCAGTTACCGGATGTAATTGGCCGGATGTGGCGTGGTAGAGCAGATCGGGTTTAATAAAGAGAGTTGCTAATGCGTGCTCGTTCGCTGTAAATAATTTAAATTGAAATCAATGATAGAGATGATTAGATTGTTTGAATGTTACACAATAAGTTTGCATGAGAGAGTTATATGGGGCGGTTTATAATTAATGTGTATTTAACATACATTATGTAATGCATGATATGGCTGGAAAGGAGATGACTGAATATATAATAGAGAGGTGTGGAAGAAGATAAAAGCTGCGACGACTTCAAATAAATTGTATAACAGTATAATGAAAATGATGATACAATAGTACATTACTGCAGAATCCAGTAAGTAAGCCTTCCTGGCCAAGTATGAGTTAACCGGACCGAACCGCAGGTGAGGTCTGGTTATATACGAGGCCAGGATGGCTTTCTTACTGGTTGAGGTTTGTATAATGCTTTTCTCAAAAATTAAAGAAAGTTTAACAACAAATTCGTTTAATTAATATTGAAGGTTACATTCTTATGTGAAAAACACAATAGCACTTTTTGGCCGACCCGGGAATCGAACCCAGGACCTCACGCTCTGCAGTCGAGCTTGCGACCACTAGACCAACGAGGCAGTTTAGGAAACAACTTTAGAAAAAACTTTTTAATAAACTGAAATTACTAAATACAATCATAAAATCCCACACTATACTTCTACAACATTACTAAGTACAAAACGCAACGTATAAAATGGCTGTTTAAGGTTCCAAAAATATATGTATCTCATAAAATGTCATACCAAAAAGAGAGATAGATATATATTTGGAACCTCCCTTCTATAACCATGTTATAATGGCTAAACTCTAATCTGTGTCTGGTACTATGTTTTTTTTTCTAAGCAGATCTAAAGAGGATGACCTAGTGTCCAGTAAGTAAATTACATACTTACTTACTGGACAGTAGGAGATTCCAAGTTTAAAATCTCGCTTCTTACTGGACAGTTGTGAATAAGTCTCCGGTAAAGTTCACTTTCTGGATACTTTTTAGAGATGGTAAGGCAACATTACATACCATTTTTGAGAAAATATGTTTTTTCTAAGCCTGTAGACAAGACATGTATACTTGCAAGTGATGACGGTTTGAAAGTTGTATATAATAAAAGGTAAATTTTATTATGGTATAAATATATAGTACCTACTCTAATAAAAGTTTTAAGGTCAGTATCTTTCATACTAGACACAACTAATTTGCGATTCAGCTGCTACACAAAGATTTGGGGCAGGATAACAGTAAAACAGCTTTCAATTGAGATTAAGCTACCGTAAAGCTTATTATTGTCTTCTTTATAGCCATTATAAAAAACAAAACCTTTTAAAAGCGATAGTCAATCCTCCAGACCCTAAGGTTCATCTACCAAATTATTTTTAGCAGATCGTGTGGTTTATGAGTCTGGATTTGCCCGGATTTGTGCCAGGCTCACCTGCTATTACATGGGACTTAAACATCATCATCATCTGCCTAGCCTTTTCCCAACTATATTGGGGTCGTCTTCCAGTCTAACCGGATGCAGCTGAATACCAGTATTTTACATGGAGCGACTGCCTATCTGACCCCCACAACCCAGTAATACTAGGTAATACGATACCCTTTGGTAAGACTGGATGTCAGAATTTCATTTTCAACGACTGCCAAAGATCTATATATATGGCAGCCGGGACCAACAGCTTAACATGCTTTCCGAGGCACGGAGGAAACTCGGTATGTCGGACGGTCACTCATCCACAGACCAACCTAGGCAAGCACAGCTTTAACTAAAGATCGACCCGAGTGGCAGTTCTTATTAAGCCACGAGCTCCTCCACATGGGCCTTAAACAAACTGGCAAAATGTGGCTGCATTGTTAGGCATAACCCTTTTTGGTACGTGGGAAATCATCAAAAAACCCCTCTTGTTCTTGGGCAGAGCGAAAGGGAGTGACAGACTTCTACTAACTAAAAACCACCCATGGTCCTTCTTAGCCCTTTGTGTCGAGCCCGCGGTATCTTTGTGACCAACCCTCAGCCCCGACGGGAGGTCACTATCCCTTCAGGGATTACTAGCGTGATGTTATACATTCATAAAAAAATAAAAAAATGCAATCGTAATTATCTGTTCAGTGAATATGAAGCGATACTTACAAATGCATATTCCTGTTCATTAAATATCGTAATGATTGAATGTATTAATGAGTAACTCGCTCAATAGAACTGATCAGTAATCACCGCCATTGACTGAAAGCCTGCATTTCATTGGGTTTCACATTTATCTAGATTCTGAATAAAACTAGATTATTCTCGCTTGTTTAACTTTTACTGAAAAGGATGCAATTAACAGTTGCAGTTAAAAGTCATAAAAGAAAACATTTAAATGTTTTAAATGGTCGTTTTACTGCATATTTTTAATTAGTCAACGTAGAATAATAGGGAACTAGGTGCTATTAACAATTGGCAGTTTACATTTACATTTTCCGACTATTACAGTTTCAAAGATAAGAGTCTCATTAACTCTTTTTTTTGGGACGGAGGAGTAGCTCCGTATACTACTATTCTGTCGAGATAAGCAACTTCACAAGGTTGGAGACCGTAGAAGTGGAATTGCCAAGTGGAAAAGCATCGCCTACAAAATTCGAAAAGGCTTTGTTTAAAAGCTTACTATTCCATTAACGACTACTTAAATGATAAGAATAGTTGATCGCTGAGTTGCACACAAGACAATGTTTGTTATTTATGTTCTTTCTCTAAAATTAGTTTACTAATATAAATGTTATGTATTTTTTTATTATTATGTACTTTTTTATTATTGAATTGTATCTAAAGTCAATCGTAATATTAACTTACACCTTACTATTAAGTCTGGTTCTCCTAACATAACAGACAGATGTGTTGCTGGGGAGTTTGTTCCGCCACTTTTTCTTCCCCGTTAAAACACTAGGAAGAGTCGAAGGGTGGGTGTTTTGGGGGACTGTCTCTTGTAAATAAATAAATGTTGACGTTCGAAAAGTGTTGATCAGCCTTGTTTGAATAAATGACTTTTGATTTTGATTTCGAAGTAGGTCGTACCAAATACACGCAGAAGAAGAAGAAGAAAAAATATGACATGGATGCTGTAATTAAAAGCCAGGCTTATAGCACATCCCGACGGGGCTGCGGGTTGTTCGAAAGAGATACCGCGGCCTCGATACAAAGGGCTAAGAAGAAACATGGGTGGTTTTTAGTCAGTATAAGTCTGACACTCCCTACCGCTCTGCCCAGAGCGGGAGAAGTCATTTTAATAATTTCCCACCATCCAAAATGAAAAGGCCCTTCGAACTTCTAATTACGCAGTTATCTATGGGTCGCGGTGTTCACTTACTAAACATGGTTCACTTACTAAAAATCTTTAACCACCGTAAGAAGTTCCCTTTCCTCAGTGAAACTAATAAAACCAGAAGAGAAATCGAATACATCTCAAACTTAAATTGCATAATCAAATTCTCAACACGAATGGAAGCAAAACATCGCTACGTCGTAGCGGCTGCGTAGCTAACAAGTACCATTTGTAGCACGTATTTGCAATATCCGTAGCACTGGCGTAGCACTGGCGTAGCACCGGCGCGCGGCGTAGCAGTTGGCGCTACGATGCAATTTTAATATTTGCTTCAATTGTGTTTCAATTTCACAATTTGTATCGTGTTTTATATTACTTTTTGCACTAGTTGTCGTGTGCGGTTTCACGTGAAAACGTTTTTACCATGTTTGTATGTATTACTGAATACGAAAATATATTCTGTAAAATGTATTACAAAACTGACACTTTATTTATGAAAGGATATCCAATCCTCTCCAATATCGTTGGTTCGCGAAAAAATATTGTTTTATTGAGAATAATGAATGTGTTCTCTCATTTAAATGAAAACCACAAAACAAACCAGTAAATATAAAAATGTAACAAACCATCAATAATTTCAATTCTGTTACTTAACATCCGTAATGGTTACAATATTAGCGATCCCCTTTCCTTTTCCGTCTTATGATTAGTATTCTCATCTGTTCTCTATAAATAAGGGCTGATAAGATCCAATAAATCGATTTCGATGATCTAATAATCTGGCTCCAGCTCCAGTGGAACCTATCTATTTAGGAAGTCAAGGAAACACACATTTTTATTAGACTTTTATATTGTATTGGGAAACAGATTATGAATAAATGAATTAAAAAAAAAAAAAATTACAACGGTCTCGTATCTAAGACTAAATAATATAATATGATGAATTGCTTGTTTATCGTAATAATATTTATGAATCTATTTTAGTGATCACAATACACATTCACAGAAATTAAAATAAAACCTGGTATAGTCTATGAGAACACAATTTTATTGTAGATTTTTAAATATAAAAATACAGAAAAAATTGATTCAAAACCAATAAACTGCTTTGAAAACATTTTATTTGCTTGTACAATTGTTATCATATTTTCATTCATCATTCCTATAAATTGTATGAATTGTAAGGAAGTAAGAAGTTTTCTATTCTTAGTACACCTTCAATAAAACAACATACATAAACTCACGCCCTTTTCCCATGGGGGTAGGCAGAAACCACAGAACGCCACCTGCTACGATTCTTACATACTCCTTTTGCTTCGTCCACATTAATACTCGTACATCTGCTCATACACGCACGCCGGTTACAAAAAAGCAAACAAACAAACTTTTATTAAAAACTTTTAAGACATGCCATGCCGACAACATCTCGCAACATAAAACACTTTGCCAAACTCGGCGTGAAATATCAGCCAAAACATTGATAGGCAATAAATTCATAACGTTACAACTTATTGTATATCCCGCGTCAACCCGCTTACAGACATGAATTAGGTACAGGTCCCACTGCCAGCGAAGAAGCGAGTAGGTGTCGACTATTTTCTCGCTCAAGTAACGTACAGCCAGTGCCCAGCGAATAAAAGGGCAAGTGGTGTGCGAAGAGGAATCAGGGTACTGACTGTACTAGTGTCACAAATGATGAAGTCGTAAAAGGATTGAGCCAGGGGTCTACTCTCTAAGCATAAAACCCATAGTTTCGACTCAAGATACAGGCGTTACTTAATCTGTACCTACAACTTACGCACTTAGACTAGTTAGGGGCCAGGACTAAAAATGAAAATACAACTGTCCAATCGGGTGCTTAGAGAGTACACCCCCAGGAGCGCAAGCTCATGCAGACTGTCAAAAAAACCAGCGTTGCTTTCCTCGGATACGTTTTTGGGCAGGAGAGGTATGACTTACGACGACTGATACTGTTGGATAAAGCAGCGGGGAAACGCGATATTGGCCGGAGAAAAGTCTTGGCTGAGAAACATTCGCAAATGGACCAGAATCACCCCCCCCCCCCCCCCGCTCTTGGGCAGAGCGAAGGGGAGTGTCAGACTTCTACTGACTAAAAATCAAACCCATGTTCCAGCCATCAGGGAACAGCTCAGCAGAATCACGAGTCCTGCTGAGCTGTTCCCTGATGGCTAACCTTCAGTAGCTTGAGATTCACCAGACGAAGAAGAAGAGGAATCCCTGACTGTTTACATCGTCGGCGAAAACTCCGTCAAAAAAAAACTGGTTTTAGTTGGCAGCCACTCGTTTCTCGTTCATCGCTGTCGGTGGAACACGTGCTTGACAAACAAAAAGTAGAATTGTTTCATGTTACGAGTAAAAAGTAAGAATTTGTGAAATTTACACTTCCCTGCGTATCGGCGGCGCTTTGAGTTTTAGTCAAACGTTCTGTACGCGTATTATAGCTAACTTAAGGCGGGCTGCGCGTGAAGAAACTTACTTGAAGTTGCTTTACATTTTTCTGATCTTTTGTTGTGTCTACATAGTTATTATTTACTATCGAGTAGGCTCATTGATTCTTTTTTTGAAAATAAAACTTTGGGTTTACTAAAAACGTTTTTCAAAGAAAATATGTATAATCATTACTTAACTCCGAACGTTGTTTATCGGAAGATACAGTTGCAAGTACCTTAGTACGGTAACGAGGCAAGATATTTGTTTATTTTATTTTTGTTAAGCTTATTATCATTTCTTGTGTAATCTCACATTAGGTCTCACATAATATCAATAATATTCAAGAAACATCAAACAACATGATGTTTCACTGCTGCAAACGAAATTAAAATGTCCATAGCTTGCAGCGGGCCTTAATCCCGTCACCCGGCGCCCTCACGAGGGGCACATAAAGAAAATTTACATGTTATGCGTAAATTTCTCGTGAAAAACTCGTCAACACTTAACGTACACCGCGGGCTCGCATGTAAATAAACCTGTATTATAAAGTAAAGTAAAGTAAAGTAAATTTTATTTTGCAAATATGGGTACAGTACATGGTGGAATAAAAAGAGGCAGGTTCAGCCATATTTTACCGATAGGCATGCAAAATTTATAATCTTAAGCTAACGCTTTATAGAAATGAATATTAGTAATAAGTAATTAATATACATCACTGCAGCACAACGATAAGGATCATTATTACATTGAAATTATATTATTAATCAATCGAATTACAAATAACATTAATTAATAGGACAATACTAAAACAGATTAATTATATAAGTCAAAATTCATTAATGTCAAACATTGAGGTTTTATCATTCATAATAATTTGAAAATTAGGTAAAAAACAGATTAAATAATAAGTCAAAATTCACTGATGTCAAAATGAAAGTAAAACATGTCATATTTAGGTAATTTTTTTGTCAATTATTAAAAAAAATATATAGTTTTTATATTTTATCCATCAGAAATTCCTTTAAACTATAATACGATTTACTGAGCAGAAAGTTCTTTAAATTACGTTTGAATTGGTGAATATTTAATACTTTAATCGATTCTGGTAAATGGTCATAAATAGTTTTCGAATTATGTACACTCGCGAGTAGCAGTGTGTTTACACTTCGAAAAACAACAGAAAGCAATTTTCTCATCAAAAGGATTCGAAGAAAGGATCGATTTGATCTCTCTGATGTTGTTTTTGACCAGACCTAGCAGGCTCACTTGCTGGGACATTGTGTCCCTGTCTCCTTCACAATATAGAACTTCAAAACAAAAAGTTCCAAAATAGTATTAAATGTTGAATCAAAAATCTTTATTATAACCATGTTAATATTGTATGACATGCTTTATAGTATAGTCTATAATGTATCTATGGCTTCTTGTCTGTGGATGCGAGAAGAGAACTGTCATGTTGTTACAAGAGCGATGTAAACACAGTGTGCTTGTATTAAAATAAATAAGTTATAAGTGATTAGTGTTCTTCCTTGTACTTCATCAATCTTTAATATTAAAAAAAAATATTTATTTAAAACACATGCTACTCTCATCACAGGCTTATCTAATACAATCGTGTAGTTACACATTAAGCTATTATAGCTTACATAGAATAGACTAACAATTATTCTACAAACAGCTTTAGAAAATAATATTGAAAACGATAAGTGCCTATAAAATTTGAGGGTTACCCTCGATTTCCCTGGGATTCCATCATCAGATCCTGACTTGGTGACAGTAGGACCACCTCGAGAGTATCCTATTTCAAATACAAAAATAATTTTGAAAATCGATCAACCACACATAAAAACACAAATAGAGGACCCACTCCTTTATGGAAGTCGGTTAAAATAACACAAACTACTTAGTCTGTGCCCAGGACTGTACATACATACACGCAACTGTATATATACACGGGACAGATTCTTTATATTATCCGCACGCATCGGCGACGTGGCTTATCCCAGGAAGTATAATAAACTGAATTTATTATCTTGTTGTGTGCACGGAGTTAAATATGTTCATGTCTCTATGGGAATACGGCTATCATAGACTATACTACTTTGTCAACTACGAGGAGCCACAAACCACAGGGAGGAAATTGTCTATGACCGCAAGCTATATGTGAAGTAGCGATCCAATAAGTAATTGGATACTACCACATTCACGGAGGCCGAGTTTATTCTAGGTAGGTATATTGCTAGAATATGACTATTAAGAGACCATTCAATACTGAGTGTCACACATGAGTTACACGACATTTTTGTTTGTTTTGAAGTGTAACTTACTTAGTTTTAAGGTTCTATTTACTAACACAAATTGTATTTTATTTATATTTATTTTAGTCTTTATAGGTAAAGACGCCTCAAAATAAATAAATGTTGTTCTCGTTATTTTTTTACTGTCCTGGGCATGTCTTTATTCAAATTCAAATTTAATTTATTTTCTCTTCACAAACATATCTTAACTTATTGTGCATACATAGAGCTTAAAATTACATAACACAGAAAAGTTTGTGAGAGACTGGTGTCCGCACTAGGAAAACCTGTGTAGCAGATCACCAGGGTCCCACCACACGGTAATTAGCACAGTCTGGTTATAATCATATGAAAAACTCATTTAAATCACGTAATTTAAAATTGAAGGGAATGCATTAAACATGAAACAACGACAAAAAATTAAAAATTAATAAAAACAATGGTAAAACAAGGAATAACAAATAAAACAGTTCGAAGTAGAGGAGGAAACCAGTGGGAATCATTAACAATTCTTGAAGAGTAGGAGGGTTGCAGAGGGAATTATTTAGGATGGGAAAGTAATTCCTCAGTAGATGCATAATCCAACCTAAGGAGCCATTCCATTGTAGCGTTTTTACAAGCCTTTCTTGTCAGGTGATAAATTGTGGTGTTCTCATTGATCCTATTATACAGATGTGAACCTAAGTAAGTATAAAATCTTTGTGAGAAACTCGTTTTTAAACCTTTAGCCGTAGAGCAAACAGCATGTTTTCTACGTTTACCTGACATAGAAAGGGGATCAAAAACTATAGAAACATGCTGCTTAAGCACAATATCTATACTTCTATATCTATACTTCTATACTAATATTATAAAGAAGTAAAGTTTGTATGTTTGTATATTTGTTAAATTGTAAGGGGTAATCTCGGGATCTACTGAACAGATTTTAAAAATTCTTTCACCAATAGAAAGCCACATTATTGCTGAGTGTCATAGGCTACTTTTTATCCCTGTATTCCCACGGGAACGGGATCTACGCGGGTGAAACCGCGGGACGTCCGCTAGTATAGGATAAAGAGCTGTTTCACTGTGAGAACTTTAAATTGTTTGTACAATTCCACAGTAGGATGTAAGTATGGCAGACAGCAGGCCACCTTAATTACCACCCTCTGTGCTCTTTCCAATTTATGGAGGGAGTTTGTAAGAGAGAGTTGGCGAATTAATACAATCATTGTGAAGGTACTATTACCACATCCCGGGTCGATTGTATTGGTCGCTATTACTGAAATTCGTCCAGGACTATAATGAGGGGCCTATAAAATTGTTACAAATAGTCATAAGTATCACTAAGAAGCAGTCGGTCATAGTTACACAGAATTTAAATTATAACTAACAAACGAGGAACCAAATACCAACCCACTCTGTCCACCTCCTTGGAGAATACAATAAACTGATGACGTTACATTACAAAGTTGCCATACTCAAAAAGCCTTAGTTATAAAGCACGGCAACACTAAACAAGATATAACCCCATGTCTGGCTGTCACAACTAGTTTGTGTAATAAAAGTTGTGTGGTCCAGTGAGATGTGTCCCGGGAGGCTGGGGGCTGGTACTTGTGAACTTGGGGCTGCAGTCCAGAGACGCTGACACCACGTGATTGATATCAGTTTCACAGAGTTAGATAAGTTGTTTCTATTCATTTTGAAGAAACTTTTTTGGGTTTTGTGTCTTCACGTCCGATAGATGTAAGTTAAAGTTTTTGATAAAGTTATGTTTTGGATTACTAGGAGTTTTGTTACTTTACTTTTATTTTGAAAAATTAATAATAGCAACTAGATTTTTTTCTTTTTGGAGGCTGGGAAAGCATCAAATGACTCCTCCCGCTCCGGGCAGAGTGGCAGGGAGTATCAAACTTCTACTGACTTCAAACCACCCATGTTCTTTCTTAGCCCTTTGTGTCCGAGGCCGCGGTATCTCTTTCGAACAACTTGCAGCCCCGATTATAGCAACTACCTTGTGTTGGATATTTATAGTAGCAGTTGAAAGTAAGAATGAACAGGCATCTTCTAGGTACGCCTGTTCCATCATAGAGCTCATCCATGAGGCATGATCGAGGTCAAGACCAGGCCCATTTAGCAATAAAATAAGAACTTGTTCTAGCTCCTATCTTAGTTAATCTACGGAACGGTCGAATGGTCGACGATAAAACTGTTACTATGCTGAACCACTCATGTATAAAACAGTTGTTTAAATATCTATCTTAATTCCAAACTGCAAGTACTTATAATGATACAGTATTTCATATACATTTTTAAATATTCTTTACAAAAATAAATGAAAAAAAAACATTTACCACCATATTATTTTTTTTAGCAGGGTCCAAGCCAAGGTCAGGGCTCCAGAGAAAAGAACCTCTTAACAATTCGAGCCGCGCCCAGGAGTACCGTTTTCTGCATCAACCCCAAGAGCCTATTATTAATAACATTATAATAATGTTAAAACATCAGCTCCCAGGCGACCGCACAGGGATCCCTTCAGAAAATACATCACAATCAACGCCAGCAGCTGGAACTTCGTCAACACCAAAACACTTTTGTTTCGTTAACATTTTTAACACAAAAAGTACATTTGGAGCATAAAAAGTCGTGTGTCACTAAAACGCAATTCTAGTTTAACTTCAGACATGAAATAAAATGAATCAGAAGTTTAACTCCGCTTCACATTGAAGGAAACCGTACCGAACCGGAACGTACTAAAAAAGCGAACAAAAAGTTGAAATAGAGAAAATCCGTGAAATAACTCCATAATGATATGTATTATAACCAACATAGGTTTCTCTAAACCGTGGATACTTCAGTGGTGGAAGCCTCTCTTTGTCAAGTAACTAAGATAACCAATTCCGGCTTAGTTATAGCAGATATTTCCCGTTTTATTATGGCTCAGGTAACCAGTGAATATCCCCTGACAGACATTCTATGGTAGTCCTTCTGCCTGTGCATTTATCACATAGTCACAGGGACTTGCAAATGCGCACTTTAAAGGCCGGCGCACATTAGAGAGACTCATTACAATTTTATTAGTCGACTAACACCAGTACAGTGTGTCACGGGCATAAAACTCGGCGTAATGTAGTCGTTACTCGGGATTACTTATTATGAGAATTACTGCGACGTGACGAGTGGGATTTCTGTAATTTGGTTTTCAAATTCCAGGTACATGACACATTTGTACTTGTAGCTCGGCTAGAAATCGGCAAAGTTTTGCAGGATCGGTAGCAATAACCACCAAACGTTAATGCTATTCCATGTTTTATATTTTTTATTAGCCTGTACTGTCCCACTGCCAGGCAAAGGCCTCCCCCAATTCCTCTCAAGTGCTCTTTTCCTGCGCCACGTCGGACCAGCCCACGTGGTGTCCGTCCACTTCTTTCTGGACCGGCCTCGGTGGCGCCGTCCGTGAATTATTACATGTTATCTTAATTTATTTAAACCATATTATTTTCGATGAAAGCAGTGGAGGGATGATTTTGCCCAGGAGTGGGACAGATCAGGCTAGACAATAAAAGGAGCTGTCTGAAAAATGTCCGAAATATTATAAAATTTTCCTTTAATCCTGCATAAATAAAAGACACAACCTTGACTCAAAACGAATTTGAGCCAAAACCGTTAACAACCTCGACTCTCAACGACCTTTAAATGTTCGACCATCTAACATAGGACAACACTCGCCCCCCACTGGGAATAGGTACACAGCCGGAACGTAAACAAGCAATTGTATAAACAGCACACAAACTAATAATCAATTTCGCTAATACAACACATGGTAACAGTTAACTGTTGCCCAATTTCGGTGCACAATGGCGGGAATTCATTTATCAATACCCCCGATACCCCGATAACTAAGCAACAAGGTATGGGAAATTAGTAACAGAAGGACCACTTCACACAATACTAAAACTACTACTACTGTAACTACTTATGTCTACCTTTTTTACGGATGGGGAAATCATAAAATGACCCCTTCCGCTCTGAGCGGAGCCGAAAGGCGTGTCAGACTTGTACTGACTTATAAAGCCCATGCATGTTCCTTCTTAGCTCGCACCGCAGGAGGCGTTGGATCCATTATAGTACTACTAATGTCTAACTAAGACTTCATCAAAAGAACCTGCTCCTGGAGGGTAGTGCTGAACTGGAGATCAAATTAGGGTGACATCAATTGTGTTGCTGGGAAATTTTTGCACAAAGACTACTCAGCTAAAATACTAGGAAGAAGTGGTGAAGAGCTACCACTTTGATGGACTTTTCCATGTGATTTTGACGTCTAAAAAGTTGTAATTCTTAGCAGATAAGATTCTTGCAACAGTATGTCATTTCGTAAGTACTTATTTTTGCACCAAACTTAATTCGTGAGCAGTGGAAGTTCTTTAGTATAAATTGCTTAGTGGTCCACCGATAGGGGGGCTCCCGTATAAATCACAACAATTCTTGCGATAACTTTTAATTGATTCCCGAACTCGGCTTTTGGCTTTCGGCCGTCGGCCCGCTGTTTGTTTATAATCAGCGGGATTTGTAACAATTCGTACTGTGCTTTAATAAGATTTGGTTTTGTGATCGGGGTGAAAGAAAAACTGATTGGAGCTGGGGATGAAATAACAAATTGGGGAGGTTGAGTTTACAGGAAAGCTAACAATAATATTGTTGTTCAGTTTGGTTTGTTACCTGTTATAATAACTGTGAAATGAAATTTTTATTATTGTTACTGTTAGCCTCCATCATCCCCCGCTACTAGACCAAGGATACTCTACGTAACATCTTGTTCTTACAAAACTAGAACGTGATAGTTGTAAAGTATCTCAGGTAAAAAATAATATACCGCAGTCTCTCAGTCTCAAAATAAAGTCACGTTACGAGTATAAACATTAGAAAGTTTTCAGTGCCTTTATTTTTTTAACTGGCTCCCAAACTGCTGTTATTTGGTGAAAAAATAAAAAGCTTTCCGCACGAACTCTTTCATTGAAGACCTCCCTCACTACTACTAAAATCTAGTCCAAAAATAAATGTTAAAATAAAATCAAGAACACAGAACACAACCCTTCAAAAACTACGCACGAATTTCAGGCACATTTCAATGTCACATGGGCACAAAGCAGCACATTTCTGGAGATTGATTTCTGCGCCAACCCTCAAACACGTAGCCTCACGCACGGCTGCCGGCCCTGATAGGTAGTAGGCCCCTTTGACTTTGATACCAGCCTGTAATCATCACGCTTAGCTCCACAAAGGCTGACAGGGGGTTTGGCAAGTATTTGTGTGATGTGAGCACAGGATGTATGCAGGGAGCGGGTTAGATAAGGGGAAAGATTGCATGGTGATGACGGTGTGCACTTAGGAGTGATTGGAATCATGAACTGTCACGTTGAATTACAAACAGTTGTGTACCCTTTCTTTTATTGTTTTGTAAGTATAGGGGTGACTACTCTTATCGACGCGAAATCGAACTGAGCCGGTCATAATTATATCAACACATTTGTTGCATTTAGTTCGACCCGGTATCGAGGACCATGGAGTCGCGATTGGGTCTGTATTGAGTTGCGACTCGTCTAATCTGAAACGAGCAAAATGACGTTTTCGTCACTTTTATTGCATTTTTTTAGCGACTTATGCGAACACCACGTCGATAAGCATAGTTACTCTCTAAAAGCTGGGAACGTAGCGATAACACAATGTATATAACTGGCAATCTATATTTCAGCCTACAAGATAGTAAATAACCACCAGACAATACATAATCATGATGGACAGCCCAACCGGCCGAACTAGGGGCATGACCTGAAAAGTAATAGTTTACGAAAAATGTATCCGATATTTTTTTGACAGTTGTTTGTAATATTGGGGTCTGGGGTATAATCCCCGGGTCAGATTCATCATTTACAAGTTATTATTATGATTTGATTGCTTGGTCATCACTAAAAAAGGTGTTCTCATTTCATGCTAATCGTGAAGTCATAAAAATTTCAGCAATAGTCGGTTATAGCCACTAAGCGACACCTAAATGATTGCTTAAAGAACTGCCAATTTTAAATTCAAAGCGCAAAGAGTTAAGATTTGATTTAGGCATTTATATATTTAGGTAAGACTTTTTGTAGTGAAAGCGTTTATTATCTACTGATACTCCTATTCCTAAGCGTTACCTGCTACCCCTATTCCTAAGCGATAGGTGGATAATCTTATAAAAGTTTTGTTTGTCTTTAATATTTGTTAGACAAAATATTTAATAAATACCTCTGTTCCTACATATCTATTGATACAAGTGACCCTCACCACTTCATATCGAACAACAATGAACAAAGAATCAAAACAAAATGTCACCTAACTCGAACTTGTCTCAATAAGTTCAGAAACTTGAAGTTGTAAGAAGATTAGCAAGATTCTGAACCCGTCTGAACTTGTGAAGTTCGATGGCTGTGTTCTGAATTATTTATCGCAGCTTCGAACCGTCTGACACACGTAGGACGACGGGTCTGAATAAAATAATTCATAACTTTGGCGGCCTGTATTTTAAAGTTACACAACTGTAGCCCTTTATTACCCGAATGGGTTAGAACAGCGGTGTATATAAATATATACTACCTATAATATGTACCTAAAATAACTTTTTGAACGTTATATTTAAGTCCCTTTTATTGGGGAATGAGCATATTGCTATCAACCGGACACAAGACAAGAACCCGAGCTGCTAGAAATTACTGATAGGAAAACTCTATCGGAGGAAAAACCTGAATGAGGCTGGCACAGGACCGTGCAGATTGGTACAGGACCGTGAAGATTGGTACAGGACCGTGAAGATTGGTATAGAACCGTGGAGATTGGCACAGGACCGTGCAGATTGGTACAGGACCGTGGAGATTGGTACAGGACCGTGAAGATTGGTACAGGACCGTGGAGATTGGCACAGGACCGTGCAGATTGGTACAGGACCGTGCAGATTGGTACAGGACCGTGGAGATTGGCACAGGACCGTGCAGATTGGTACAGGACCGTGGAGATTGGTACAGGACCGTGGAGATCGGCACAAGAAAAGAGAGGCCTGTACCCAGCAGTGGGTGAGTCCAGGCTGTGGATGATGATCAAAACCCTATTTTGCTTGATTTGGTAATCAAACCCATCATGTAACGTTGGCGACCTCTAAAGTATCGAGACAATCCTAAATCTTTTTGTAAAATAGACCAAATAAAAACTAACTACAAATCGTTGGGCCTACAGGCTAACAGGCCTAAATATTTTGCATACGGGAATTGGATTACAAAACTATAGTTTTGTTGATTTTTGTTTGGTTGTTATGTTCTATTTGAGTGTATAAACTTTTACAAATAGTTAACATGAGTATCCTACTAATATTATAAATGCGAAAGTTTGTGAGGATGGATGGATGGATGGATGGATGGATGGATGGATGGATGTATGGATGTTTGTTGCTCTTTCACGCGAGAACGGCTGATCGGATCTGAATGAAATTTGGCACAGAGGTAGATTATAGTCTGGAATAACACATGGGCTATAAATTATCCCCATAATAACTTAAGGGGGTGAGCAGTATTGCATTATCCATAATCCTCAACTGTTTTACAGCTTGATACTGGAAATACGAAATAACGCAAGGGACATCGAGCGTGCTGTGCAATTTTTCACTTTAAGCACCTGGTGCGAGCGTTGCAAATCCAAGAGAAAGCTGAAGTCCCTTACGTCATTTCAAATTTCCGGTATCGTACACAATCGAACTGTCAACTGTCATACTATATTAAAACAGAAGGTCTATTTCAAACTGTTTGTCACTGGTGTACGTAGCCTAACGGTACAGAGACTTACCTGTAAACAAAGGTACGCAAGTTCAAATCACAGTCAGTATTCACTTTTTGTGATTTTTTATAAGATTTCCAAAAATTTTGAAACGTGTTCGCGAGTTCGATCCCCAATCAGTTTTCACTTTTTGTAAGTTCCACGTATTTGTTTTCATTTCGATGCTATATGATTTTCAAATCAATTCAGAGTAAATTTATCTAATCTACTTTTAATTGTAAATACAATATTATAAATCTGTAGACGTAGAGTTTCTGTATATTTGAACATAATTATTTAGAAAAAATAATGTTTTCTTTTGTTGTGTCTGTGTGTCTTGGGTGTATAGTTTATTATAGTATTATCACGTGTACATTTTAAAACTAATAAGATTAGGGTTTTAGTTTTTGTTTCATTGGAATTGGTGCTCTCTATCAAAAGATATACGAATTTAAGGTATTTAAGAAAACTTATCATCATTTAGAAACATACATGCAACGACATCTATTGCATCAAAACGGTACTAATTAATAAGTGTGTTCACAAGATAACTTTTAAATCGTATTTTTCAAACAGTTACGATAACAAACTGTACCCTTGATTAGTTTAAATGACGCTGCTTTGAAAATCTACATAGGGTTTTTTTTTGGAGGGTGGGAAATCATCATTTGACTCCTCCCGCCAGGGCCGGACGCGAGAGGTCGCCGCCGCCGATCGTCGCTAAGAGAACACGACGGGGCTCAACCCAAGTGGGGCTCCGCCCAAGCAAGGCAGACCTCCACGGTGTGCTCCACCGTGTCCTCCGGCTGATCCTTGCAATAGTAGCATTTGGGCGTTTCCTTCCGCCTGATTCGGTGCAGGTGCCTCCCGAATCCCGAAACAACCGTGTCCGGTGAGGACCTGCGCCAGACGAAAGGTGAGGGCGCCGTGGCGCCTCTCAAGCCACTCCTCAAAGAGGAGACTTACCACCACTGTGCCCTGCACGGGGTTGCGACAGTCGCACTCTCCATGTCGCCATGAAATCACACCAGTGGGGTCTGTCCGCCATGTGGCAATATACGGCGGCAACTTTGCTTAACAATGGCCAGATTGCACTTTCCGTTTACAAATTGCCGTCGAATCTTACCCCAACTTGCAACATCACCAAAAATCTGCGATTGGCCATGGAACAGATGTCTTTGCAAATAAACTGCTTTAAACAGGAGAGAGTCGCCTGGAATTAGATGTAGATGCGAAAATTCCACTTTCCGAAGAGTTTTCCCATCCAGTGCCAACAGAAGATCCCGAAAGAGTTAGGCAGTGGTGTACCTAATCGTAAACCCACATTTTGCCAGTAATGTTCAAGCGCCATGGAATAGGGGGCGTTTGATGTCTATAGATATAATATTGCCATCGACCTGGCACGAAAACCACGCTCCGTGGCCTCTACTGCGAAAACACTTTGCAATCAAACCTCGGACCTCATCCTCAGTAGTTGCACTTGAGACCACTCGATCAACGAGACAGTCACACATCAAAATTTCCACGTGAACGAAGTCGCGGGTATCAGCTAGTTTACTATAAAACAATGTTGGTTTTGGTAACACGCACGTTTTAAATTATGACTATAATGTTTCACATCTGCTTGTAAAGACAGCTGAGCTTACAACAAAATGGAACATTGCCTTAATTTCATTGGAGACAATTTTAGATTCAGTTTACCAACATCCACGTTTTCCTAGATCAAGTAATAACACCGACGTATTGTTAACTGCACAATACTTAGTACTGAGGTGCTACTCTCTAAAATGATACGTTATCGATAAATCAACTATTACGATATCTTAGTAAGTCCACAATGTTTCCATTGCTGGGATTAAGGCCTCATCTCAGAAAATGGAAACCAGCCGGCTAGCCGTAAGGCGGACCCAATGCGTGGCTATTTTATTTTTGTAAATACCTCAAGTCATACCTCGTTCCAGCGACCATCGTTATCAATCGTTATTACTGAAAAGGACCGTTTTAGTAACAAACGCGGTTCGAAGCATGTCTCAGTTGTTACCTAACGCTTGGTGAATAATTTGAAGGAAATTAGACATTTCTAGTGACGCCACGTGAACTAGATTTCAGATTGATAAGGTGAAGTATTGTCTCATTTCAGAATATAATTATCGACGTGCATTTTTTTATTAAAATCGTCAAATTGTAATCTAAATCTTTCTTTAATTTTCTTGTCATAACTTCTTAATCTAAAACGCAAAACTAATGTTGACTACTCGGTCTAGACCTAGTTGCAAAATTGCGCGGGATGGGATGTTTCAGGTCTACGTTTAGAACAACATTTGTAATCAGGTTCTTAAAAACGGCTCTAAACGAAAGTTACAATTTACGGAGGCGAAAAATCGATCTAGGTAGGTCTCACACCTGGGAAAATTCGTTTTCTCTATAATCAATTTATCGACGGGTTTTCTGTTAAGTACATTTACACATGCTTTCTAATATCTTGGAAAATACCCACCACACAAGATAATTATATCTCAGTGAACGCGCCGGAATCTTATCCGAACTTGTCACAAACTCGCTCGGAAGTTATCCGTCAGATTTGTTCACAAGTTTCCCTTTTATGTAAGTTCTGTTAATTATTATAACAAGAAACTGTAGCGAGTTCATTCCGTGGAAGATGTTTTATTTACGGGAACATGTTTACGCTCTATTTCAATGAACTTCTTCATTATAAACTGTTGAAAGTAAGTTAATTTCCTCGTTATTAATTCAGGAGCTGCCAAGATATCACTCTTTATTTGTGAGTTTCTTGGAATTTTCCCTGTTGTAGCAATTTAACTTCCGTCTGTCTAGCGCCCTAGAGCATCAACCCCGCCACTATCCCTACCGATTTTATTATCATCAATAGTACAGCATCTACGTTATTTCCTGATACACGGAAGTATCTTGAATATATGGTCGCCCATCCACAGACCTAACTTGGCAGACAGCACGTTCGAATGAGTTGTGGGACTAATTACCTATCAATGAACCCGTCTAAGTTACCCAGTCTCCTCCTATAATTTCAATAATAGTGATACATACAATGCCGATCAGTTTCTAACCCTATCTACATAATGTGTGTATGTATATGTATGTTATCTCCACAAACAACATGAAGGATCCTACACACTGTTCGAATCGGTACCTACATTAATTTCGGTATTCTATGTTGAACAACAAAGACGATACTAAGCAAACAACTACACATATTGGCTTCATTTGCCGAACGGCTTCTTTCGGCATCGCTAAAACAAGTTTTGGGTTCATCATCATCATTTCAGCCGAAAGACGTCCACTGCTGAACATAGGCCTGCCCCAGGTGTCGCCGCAATGGCCAATCCCGTGCGTCTCGCATTCCCGCAACTTTCACCAGTTCAATGTTTAGGTTGGCTCGGCACAATTAAAGCAAAAACTAGCGGTCGTTTTCTTAATGTGTATTCGGTTTTTCCGAATCATGGCATACTTGTGTGTAGTTTCCCTTACCCGTTCCAGGCTCACACATACACAGAATGCGGTGTTGCTCTCAATCGTCCGACATTTAACTGAGTTACTGCTAACCCACTTACAGCTCGGCTGATTGCTTATTAAGAAGCCACGGTAAACAAGACTGTCTTGCTAATGTATCGGCCCATATTAAGGTTTAGATTTGAGTGGCAACGTATTTCGAGTGCTCCTCTTGAGATCTGTTAAGACTTTTGTATAAATAATTGTACAAGATTATCTAATTATCTACATTTCCACTTTGTTATTTAGTTTGCAAAGGATTTTTCAATCTGAATCCGCGTTCAGTAATTTGTTCAGAAAGATTGCTCTGTTACTGAATATAATAATAAACCCGACCTGAAATACTATACTTTGATTACATGGTTATAACTTATACAGAGGTTTAACCGTACAACAACAACTTTAAAGTTTTACCCAACCATTAAGGAAAACTTTAAAATTGTTTACTATAATTATTCCTATACGATAAACGTGTAACGTATTATTGGCAATGTTACATAAGGACATAACGTCACGCATTTAATCCCCGAAGGGTTAAGAAAGGTGTACCATAAAGTACACCCAGATTTTGCGAAATACGTTTAAGTCCTGTGTAATAGGCGGCGTGTCTACTGCCATCAACCAGGCACCTGAACTGAGAAATTTCTGATTGAAAGCCCCAACAACACATAGACATCAGATTTCAGGTTCATATTGCACAACATTTCTTATCCCCCTTAGCCCTTCTTTATTGAGTCCATTATATTTAATTGCTTAAAAGGGCACTTCTATCACTAGTTAAGTTGTACAACCTTGTTTAAGAAAATATACCATTTGTATGTATGTATCCTTCTAACTGTTGCACTATCCATACTTCCATACTAATATTATAAATGCAAAAGTAACTCTGTCTGTCTGTCTGTTACTCTTTCACGCCTAAACGGCTGAACGGATTTTGATGAAATTTGGTACAGACATAGTTTGGAACTTGAGAAAGGACATAGAATAGTTTTTTTTTTTTTTTTTTTTCGCGAGATAATCCAAAAATCTGCCGGAAGTGACTATTCCACGCGAACGAAGTCGCGGGCAAAAGCTAGTTAGCCATAAATCAATTTAAAAGTGACAACCTGTTGCAACTCCTCGCAATCAATATCAGCGAGCACACAAACTACTCAACAGATGATAAAGAAAACATCGTTAAAACATGAGCAATGTTCGGCCGGCGCTATCTATCATAATTAGCGCCAGTAATCAGCTCGGAGTGGCCACCGGCGACAGTGGCTACAGGGGCTACACGGCTACAGTGGCTCTTGGCTGTAGATCGATCACTTGCGACACTAATCACTGGCCGACTCGTGAGAGGACACACTTAAATTGTTTGTGTTTATTGTATCACACTTCTGCTCACTGTCGTTATAATACGTTTTTGTATGTATAATTTTCGTTGTGATTCGTGGTTGGAATAGTGCCAAGTAAAGTTGCTGCCAAAATTTGTATAGTCGAGTAAAATCCTATTTCGCGTTGTCCGAATAGACTCACGGAATAAATTCAAAAACATACTGAGAGAGAATATGTATGTAATGTAAGTTAAGAGGGACTGAATCGTGGGGTGGTGAAACGCCCGATAAGGTAAAATGATTTTGAAAATCACACTACCCTAGAAAAGGTTAAAATATGGATTGACAGTGAATATTGCGGTGCATAAATCTCTTTGTGTTTATCACAAAACAAACAGGAAGTGACCCTTAAGAACCCTTTTATCAATTTCAAATCTATTGAGATCCTTATCCCAATACTGTTTGAAAAATAAGGGTCTAAATATAACGTTATTTTTATTTATACCCTGTACCCTGCATGATATACAGTCTGAAGCAAAGGAGGGTGAAAAGTAAAATTTACACTACTTTGTCCAAACTAGGGGTAGAGGGTAAACTCTGTAAAGTCCGTCAACGAAGAAACGAGTCAGTCTGAAACTAGCTTAAAACTTCGAAAAGGACCCTAATCCCTATTATTTTTGGATTCATGAGTTTTGAATACACGCCGGGAGTAGGGACAACCGTCCAATCGTGTTGTCATTAATTCTTAGTTATTAGAACCTCGAAAGGTTTCGTGCTTAAAGCTAGATTTAATTAATATATGTCTTAATTAATAACGGTTACAGATTTCATAAAAAAAATTATCTTCACAATACCAGTTTATTGGTACACTGACGAGCACCAATATGTTTACACGACGAAACTTTTAAAAGTGGTTTTCTGCTACTTTGTTGATTAACATTTTACACACACAGCACATATGAACATAGCATTTTGGAAGCCATTGTTTTACGAAATAGGTCTGATCTCAAAGAAGAAACCGTTATTTACCAAGAAAAACAACTTTTGAACTTTACTAAGTTTACCTATAGGTACATATTCCTGCTCGTGGCTGTACGTGATTACCGGTAGCGAGATATTTTAGACAGTACCTGCGTATCTTAAACTCGATGTTTTAGAGGTAGTAAGTGATTTGTAAAGTTTTGTTATAACGTATAGGTATTATAAGTCCCGTCAAATCCATCTAAAAACAGCCACCCAAGTAGTATCGACTACCCAATTTTATCCAATTTTTCCTTAAACTTTAAACCCGTAAATGGAGGAAACTGATTACTTTCCCGTAGACGTTTATACACCTTTATTACCTCAGAAGCACACGTCCAAACCATCAATCTGTGAGGGAAACCTCCAAAAATCACCAAAGAGATGTGATTACGGCCTACTTAACGCCGATTATCATACGGGGCACAGCAGAGAGAGTTACGACGCCATCTCTCCTGCTGACACTTTAATTAAAAGCTCAAGCGATCAATCCGTAGTGTCAGGAGCTGGTGAGATAACATTCGTCTCTGATTGAGGAAAAGAGGAAAAACGATCGTGTCTTTGGGTCAAGTTTTTATTTGTGGAAAAGATTTTGTTTTTGAGGATGTTTGGCTTGGTTGAATGTTACACGATCTTGTTTGATTTTAATTTAGTTAGTGAGTGTGTATTTTAATGTTTAATCATCTAAAGCGCTTCATTCTATTTTTATTTTTGTTGTAAATATTCAGAAATCGTTATCATTTTATTATCTATCTGTACACCAGTGTGCAGAGCTACGCACCATTTTGTGTTTTTGACAGATTTACCATCTGGAATCTAAATTGTATGTAAAAAATACAATCGAAAGATAACTGACCCGTTTTGTAAATTCGTGGGAATACGAATTCGGGCCCAGCCCAGCTGCATTGTTTAGAAAAAAATACACCACAAAACAATAGTATATTTTTGTGCTCACTGGATTTTTTTATTAAAAGTAATAAGTTCAACAATACAATAAGTAAACAGGCACAACAAGGTGACAATAAGTAAAGCCGTTTAATTAATACTAAACTAAATGGATTAACTGATAGCACTTACAGCTACGCACCCTCAAACTTGTAAATGAGAATTTTATCGAAAACCCAACTTAACCGTATAAAACGAAGTATAAAACCGTCGTTAACAGTCACTTGGTACAAACGAATCTGTTTGAATCAGTTAGCCAAAGCATTCTCTTTCTCGCGGCTATAACCGTTATAGCCAGGGCAGTAACTAGCCTGCAGTGGCCCGAGGGTTATGGCCAAACTTTCAGTCCGCGTAGCCCATCGACTTATTGCTCCAACTAAATGATAGGATTTCCTGTTAAAAGTTTTATATTGATAATAATAGATAGTTCTGATTGACTTGGAAGAGGATGGGACATGTTAGTTTTTTAACGGGCGAAAAAGGAAGGAGGTTCTCATGTTAATGCCATATAAATAGTTTTTCAAAAGTTTCAGTTTCGTTTAGTATCCAGTGGTTGTATACAGAGACCAATTCAGCTTGTTGAGAAAACATCTGGCGTTCTTACTTAGATTTCTTCGAGCTGTTTGTGTAACCTCTGCGCTACCATTTAAAAGGCCGTGGAATTGACGAAGTTGTTGACACTACTTGCATCTTATGGCAGCGACACGAAGAAGACGAGTTCAACAAGGGATCACCTCGCTCAAAGACTTTCAATTCTAATTAGATCTAGAATGCACAAAGCACAACGACTCCATCCAATTTTGTTTTCAAATAAACGCCGAGTTTTCTGAACAGAAACGTTCCAATTCCGTATTTTATACGAGTTTCCTAAGAAAGTAGTTGGAACAAGGATCAAAAAGTTGTCCACTGCAATCCCGGGGTTATTACGCGACAGAAATATTATACGTTGAGAGAGAACCACAAACTCTGTATAACAATGGAGCCAGGATTGTCCTGCACTCCAGCTGGATCGCGTTCCATCATTTTGTTTTTTTAGTTTTGACTTTTCGTTGCCGACAGCTGTTTCATTGTTTCTACAGAATTGTCACTTACCCTGTGTTGAATAAAAATGAAAAATACATAACCTCGCCTTTGGGCTTAACTGCAGTTGGGTAATAAAAAGAGGAAAGATTGTCTTATGCCCACGGCTTCGCCCGCGTGTAGTTCGATATTGTCCCACAGAATCATACAACCGGGATTAAAAGTATCTTATGTATTAAACCAAATTATGAACTATCTGTGTGCTACATTTCATTCAAATCTGTTAAGTAGGTTTTTGCGTGAAAGAGTAAAAAACATCCATAAATCCTCACAAACTTCTGCATCAAAGAAAAGATGGATGGATCATGGAGTGTGTGAAGGATGATATGGCTAGAAAGGAGATGACTGCTGAGATGACGAGTAAGAGATGAGTATTGAAGAAGAAGACATGCTGCGCCGACCCCAAATATATCGAGATAAAAGCAGGAGCCTGATGAGTAGAATCTGTAGATTTCTCTGAAATAATAGTACATTGTTACCATAAGGGTGAAAGTAACTTATTTATTCCCCGAGACGGGGTTTGGCGCCTGAGCGCAGCGAGGGCGCTAATAGTTCGAGGGACTAAATAAGTCTTTAACCCGAGGTAAACACTGTGCTTTTCATTACGAATACAAGGAAAGTTGATAGAAATAGGCTTGCGCCCAATTACCTACATCGAAAGAAAGAAGAAAGAAAAAATATTTATTGGTTTCGCATAGGACAAAACAAATTGACAAAAAAAGTAAACATAAGAGAAACACTTAAAATCGGTTAAATCTAATCGGTGGATGGCAATAGGCTTGCTCCTAATTACATTGGTTGATGGCAATAGGCTTGCTCCCAATTACCCATAAATCGGTGAATGGCAATAGGCTTGCTCCTAATTACACCGGTTGATGGCAATAGGCTTGCTCCTAATTAAATAGGTTGTTAATTGGTTGTTCTCTGAGTGAGTTCACAAAAAATGCTATGTTTGTAATTTGTTATAAAATTTGAATTAATATTGATATTGTGTACACTATCGAATTAGGTAACTGTAAAGATAGTCGTAAAATTTAGAAAATAAATAAAAAATTGGTTGATGGCAATAGGCTTGTCCCTAATTACATCAGTTGATGGTAATAGGCTAGCTCCTAATTAAATTGGTTGACGGCAATGGGCTTGCTCCCAATTACCCAAATCGGTGGATGGCAATAGGGTTGCTCCTAATTACATCGGTTGATGGCAATAGGCTTGCTCCTAATTACATCGGTTGATGGCAATAGGCTTCCCAATTACATCAAATACAGTGACAGCTGTCAGTAGAAAGCGATTCTCCCTAGGGCTGAAAAGTAGTACTTTCAACCCGCTCCACAGGCACGTTATGACCTACTTTCAGAGTATGAGTAATGAAAAAATAAATAATCCTCCTTCTTTATTTCTTTAACAATTTATGTACGCACTAAATATAGAAACAGAAAATAACAGAATAATGGGTACAAAGATAATGCTTATTTCGGAAGCTTGCTTTTTTCTATCTCTTCCAGCGTACCTGTGAAAGGAGATACTAAGAAAAGAGATATTATGTTTCATTCAAGATTACTGGCAATGGTGATAATGGTTCCGACTAACGGGTAGTAGGTCCTGTCGTAGGTTCTTAGTTCGATAATAGTAGTAATAGTAATAGTAGTAGTGTAGTAGTAATAGTAGTAGTAGTAGTGTAGTAGTAATAGTAATAGTAGTAGTAGTAGTGTAGTAGTAGTAGTAGTAGTAGTAGTAATAGTAGTAGTAGTAATTCAATATGTCACTAAATATAAAGGAAAGCGACATGTCCTACAAAAGAAAAAATCGAACTCTCGTGACATGTGTGACCAACCCTGTGGTTGATTACAGGCCACTTCATTTCCGTGCCTATTGTGAATAGTATAGGCATATTAAACATTCACTTCAACAGTTCATGACAGATCTTAACCCTTCAATAGAAACCTCTAACACTGGATGTAAACCTGGGCACGAAACACAATCAGCTTCCCACCACAAAACCGCACGATCCACCACAGCAAGTCCCGTCGATTATTTTTACGCTCTCACCTATTTATTCAGGGTTCATCGTCCGGCACTAGTGGATCCCGATTGAATATTCAAGAGCTATCTAATCCTGCGGACGGGGACATAAATCCTATCAAAGTAAATTTGTATCGTGTCGATACATATGTATTTATGATAACTAGGAAAGGCGACGGGATTGCCTCCTAATGGCTGTCGCATAATATCCTCTTCCGCAATGAACTTGGGTTATCAAATAACTGTGGGATGTCATAGCTATGGATGTTTGTTTCAAGCATCGTATTTGAATTTTGAAGTGAATATTTTTGGAGTTGGGCAGCTAATATAATAATTAGTAGTTCAACAGTATCTGACAAGAGACATTTGCTATCAAAGCATTTCGTCTTTCTACGCCGAATTTCAATAGAATCTATACAATTTTCTGTAGCTTATAACCAGTAGTTAATGTTAATAGAGTACCACTTCATCTAGGTCCTCTCATCTATATAAATAAAAAGAGAAGTCCTGACTGACTGACTGACTCATCAACGCCCAGCCCAAACCCTTGGACTTAGAAAGCTGAAATTTTGCACAGAGGTTCCCTTTATAATGTAGATAAGGAATAAGGAAGGATTATTCGAAATTCAACCCCTACGGGATTTAAATAGGGGATGAAAGTTTATATGGAAAATCGTTATTTTCACGCGGGCGAAGCCGCTGGGAAAAGCTAGTTAATAGATAATTGTCAATAGACAATTAGGTATAAGTGTAATGACTTTTAAATAACCATATCACAAGGCTGAACTCAATATCCCATTCCATCCATCCTCGTTTCAATTGTTTTTTTTTCTGGTAAAACTAAAATAACAAAAGACAATCAAATCATCTCAAAAAGCAGCCTGCCAGGATTAATCTTCATGATATAACCCCACTGTATCGTAAGTTGCATATTGTTACAATAATCGCATCAGCTCCCGCCCGACCTGCCGTCTCCGGGACCCTGGCGACGGGACCCTGGCGATGTGCCAATTAACATAATGGCGCGTCTTCCGCCTCATAATGGCCCGAGCGTCTCCCGCAGTAAACAAACCACTAAATATCCTCATGCTGATTGGAACGAATACTATTTATAGCTTACTGAACGAAGATGCTAACAATTTAAGGGATTTTTCTTAAATGGCTGAGCAAACGGGTGATTCTACGTTGAGCTATGTTGGTATCGATAACATTATAAATGCGATATTGTTTACTAGAACCAGCAAGCACGGTTTACGAAATATTTTGTTTCGAAAAATAATATGAAAGCAAACTATACTAAGTACGTACTTTCAGAATATCAGTTCTTACTTTACTAAAAATCCATTGCATTGGTTCAATATTGAAATTCATAGCGAAAATATAACACTGTCGCGAATACTATATCCGCGCACTGAATACAAAATGTATTCAATATTTAAACGTGGCATTATAGCAAAATATTATATTGTATCCGCAATATTTGTCCGGGACAGCAACTCAATCGTTGAATAAACGTTGGAATTAATAATAATTTATCCTGAAACGAAGGCATTTAAAGAGCCTTCCGCCTCCATTATTATCGAGGCATTTGGCGTAATTTATGCGGCCATAAAAATTTAATGCACGTCGTGCCGCGCCCCTTCACGGGCGGGACACTCGCCACTCTAATTATTCACACATTTGGAGAGGACTGAACGGGCCAGTCCTCAGTCCGGGGCAGGGCTGACCTCAGAACGGGATGCAACAATTCCCATACCATCAGTGCCCCATAGTCATCAACTATCTGGTTTACACACAGATTGTACGAATGTTGTTTTGGAGCAAAGGGGTTTGAACTTTTTGTATGGGAGTTGGCATATCGACCCACCGCCATTTTGTTTTTTTTTTCGAAATCGCGTAAAGTGGTATGTATGGATAGAGGACATTTAGACGTATAAAAAATTTCATGAAACATGGTACCCCAAAGTGTCACGTTATCGAGATATTTGAAGGTAAAGATCGACATAACAGTACAATGACCACATCAAAAGTAGATCTATTACGTGTCCATAAGGGTTGATTAATATTATTTCAGTTTATTGAAAGAGAATACACGCATTACATACTACTAGGAGCACGAGAAAACTATTCTTTGACATAATATCGTTTAGTGATTTTCTCGTGCGAATAATAATAAACAACCTGGAAGCTGTCGTTGTACTCAATTGTCGATCTTTACCTTCAAATATGTCGGTAACGTGACACTTTGGGGTACCGTTTCATGACATTTTTTGTTAGTCTATATGTCTTCTATCCATACATACCACTTTCACTGTGGGCCGCGATTTTGAAAAAAAAAAACAAAATGGCGGCCAGGTTGATACGCCACATCGGTTCTATCCCTTTTGCAAATTGATTTATAAAAATTAAGTACTCTTCGGTCAATTGTCTCAAACATATAAAAGTTTTCCGGTTTGTGTTAACTGAAACTTCATCGGTGTTAACTTGTGTCAGCTTAAGTTAAACTAACAATCTCGATATGTTGGTTTTTAAATTGTTTCTTTTTCTATTGCAATTCCAAAGAGCAACATAAGATAAAATAATATAGAGTTGTTCCGGTCTGATCCCCCAAACCGATCCACTGCCAATATTTTTCTTTTGTTTATTCCTTTCTGATCCCCTGTAATTTATCATTCCGTTCTGATCCCCTTTTTGACACAAGTACAAGTGAAGTACAGTCAACCGAAAAACAGTTGTTAATGAAAAAATAATCAGTTTTTATTTCTATAACTTACAATTGTACGATCATCCCACAAACTACCAGGAGAACAGAAGTAGGAAGGAGGTATTGGAATCTTTAAATCAAATCTATATTATTTCTTTCTAAAACCATGCACTTTTTTTTTCTTTTTTTTTCACTTTTTTAGATTCCAATTTCCAATACCTCCTTCCTACTTCTGTTCTCCTGGTAGTTTGTGGGACTTTACTATAAAATCATAATATAGATTTGATTTGAAGATTCCAATACCTCCTTCCTACTTCTGTTCTCCTGGTAGTTTGTGGGACTTTACTACTTATTCTTTTTTTTTAAATCTAATAGAACGTGTACAAATATTTTGTTGCTGACTGTCCTAAAAATGTGTCAGGGTATCCGATTCTTTTACGGGGGATCAGACCGGAATAGAAAATAATTTATAATAAAACGGATCCCCTAGGGTATCAGTTTTAGGGGATCAGACCGGAATAACTCATAATATACTTTGTTATTCAACATACAACATTTATGTATTGGATACATTTTGAGTAAGGCAATTCATACAAATCAATCTGTGTGAATTGATTTGCATTGATTTCTTCTTGGTAATACAGTCATATTCATAGAATTTTGCTTTTGACCGTGAAAGGTAGCACCGCCATTTAAAACTTAAATTGAGCACTCACTAATACATTTTACGAGCCATCTTTATAGTTTAGGAGTATCCTTTGAAAGCTCGACTATTGCGCTCATTCGATGACCCCGCACTGAATGAGCACAGCGAATTAAAGCTATCTATTAAAGAAATCTCTACAATCTCTACTTTCTGCACTTTAATAAAATTACTTTAAATGCATTTTTTTTTAAGAATGTTCACTTATTTTAACTAACTACGGAACTTTCCCCCTTAAATTATTATAGCAAAAGTGCTCTTCAATTGATCCGCTCGATGCGAGGCGCACGGGGCCGCTCAATGTGGCAACACTTGAGCTTTGATTGCCCAGCATTGGGCGACTTTCGGTTAAAATGATGATGATTTTCTATTTCATGAATCTTATCGCTATCACCGCAAATGATTAGTCTATTACATTCAAAACACACAAACTTAAACTCAAGCTATTTCACCCGTACAAACACAAAGCAAGCAACCAAAATACTGAACACAAACTATTAAACTAAACGAGATTCTCTCTCAGACGTACAGACAATCATTAGAATAGTCCGAGTTAAATCAAGCGAGGAATAGCACGCGTGTAATGACGTGTTGAGCACGCGATTAGCGCGCAAAGCCGCGCGGCCAATGAAGCGTGCGCCCTATTACGGCCGGCGCTGTTTGACCAATGAGCGTGCGCCCTGAGGGTCGGCGTGAACAGGCAAGAGGGCTTGAGAGACATGTCGCAAAGTGAGTCCTTACTCATGATTGACTTACTTTGTAAAACAATAGGAGTGATAAACACTTGTAATTGTTTATACTAATATTATTTAGAAGATTTTGTGTATAGAGGGTTATCTCCGGAACCTATGATTCAATATTCTAAAACTTTTTAACAAAAAATAAAACCGACTACAAAAAAAAACACAAAAAAGTGAAAAATAAACTTTAGAAGAAAAATCAGTTTCTGAAGTCGGTGACTTTTGTTTGTTTGATTTAATTTTTTTGCCACCGATTTCAGAAACTGATTATTTCACTTGAGATAGATAGGTACGTTATTTATATGAACATTGTTTGCTATAGGTATATAGACTTTAAATTGCATTAATATCTAGCATATTTGCCGAGCCAACACAATTTTGCTAATGAAGATTTTTTATTATTTATTTTATTCCAAAAAGGTAAATAATTATAAACTAAGCCCCACATAACCGCTGCAATGGTTTGACTGTGGGGTCGCCCGGTCGGTGAGTCTCTAGATATACTTAAATGTACTTAAATCTAAATATTAATTAAACCTTACACTTATTTATAACTTAAAACTTTTCTAAATAATGTATTTTTAATTAATTTATAATTATGTTAGTACGTAATAAAGAAATGTAGCGACAAATAAGTAGTGCAAAAAGGCTAGTGCGCTAGAAAAAGTTAGAGATATTCCAGCAGTGTTACAGTAACAGTGGTCTGGTGGTAATGGCCGCGAATCCCGTGAGGGTAGTTTATCCAACACAGGCCCTTAACTTTGTGTAACATATTTGCTCATCACTGCTCTTAAAACGGTGAAAGACACCATGATGTGAGGATACTAGAATTCCATAGAAAACAAGCGGCATTTACCTACCCGCACTGCACCAGCAAATATTTGTAACCAAAAAAGAAACAACCAGGTTTTTCGACATAAAAACACGAATGTGATATTTCATTGTAGTTTGATCAAAGAAACAACTACAGTTAAAGTGGTTGGAACAAAGGTGAGCTCGCGGAGATACGTTTGTTTTATCTACGAAAATACCAAATATACGAGCGGTAACAAAGAGTTTTTTTCTTTGTTGCTTTTTATTTATTACTTTAGGAGAATCTGCCACAAAAAAATAGCCGAATTCTACTGTTACGGCTCGGCCATGACCAACACGATCAAGCGACATGCGGGTTGACAAAATTAAAATCAGTCAAAAAATGAAAGATTTTTTTTTTTCGCACATGCAATGACCAGTCGCCGCGGCGCATTTTGCGGAGCAGCGAAACACGGAGGTAACAAGCAAGTCCCGTCGGGGCTGCGGATTATCGAAAGGCATAACGCGGCCTCGGCACAAGGGCGAAGAAGGAACATGGGTTGGTTTTTAGTCAGTAGAACCAAGAGCGGGGGGGGGGGGGTTATTTGATGATTTTGCACCCACCAAAAAAAAAGGTAACAAGCAAGTAGCAACTCACACGTGTCACGTGTCACGTGTGTCATTTGATGAAAATCGCGCCGCATGGGCTGAGGTTGGGGATGGGTCGTTATAAGAATCGATTAAGGTTGTCTGTAGTTTAATAAGATAATCGAGGATAAAGAGATTATGTTCTAACAGAGTTAGCTTTCTGGCTATTAGGGGAAGCTTTGCCAAGCCTAGGAATTGGATACAAAGCTCTCAGGCCGAAATGATGAAAAAATCATATAATTGGCTGAAGCTAAAACTGAAATTCATATGTGGAGCATTAAAGTATTTTTTTCCAAAAACAAATACACTCGAGAGCAATGAATCCGGGTCACTTAAAGAATGTTAAAAATCTCGGAAACTAAAAATGATAGGTTAATGCAATAAATTGTATTTAATAGACAATGTAATACCTACTCCTTAAATGAAAGTAAAAAAAATATGAGTCACCATACATTTTATTAACACAAAATTACATAAAGAAAAAAACTGCTGATCTCTCCTTTAAAACAAAAATAGGAAACATGAAATTTTTGAACTTTATTACGATTTTCTTGAATTTTAATACTTCGTATTGCCTCCTCGTGCTTCCATTACTGCGTTTACGCGGTTTGGCATGCTGTACACCAAGTTCCTCATACGATTTTGGGGAATATTCTCCCATTCCTCTGTGAGAGCAATTTTGAGTTTCGTTGTTTTACGCATCTGCCTAGCTCGTCCCAAGCATGCTCGATCGGGTTGGTATCCGGGCTGCGCGCTGGCCACTCCATACGAGTAATGTTCATCTCTTGAAGGTAGTCATTCACAATCCTACCTGCATGAGGTCGGGCATTGTCATGCATAAATATAGCATCCTCACCTAAATTTACCATAAATGGACCAACGTGATCATTGAGGATTTCTTCCACATATCTTTCGCTAGTTAAAGAGCCGTTTTCTATGATCACCAGCTCTGTGCGACTTTCAGAAGAAATTCCGGCCCACACAAGTGCAGACCCACCACCGTAGGCTACTTTTTCTTCGATGCATGCTTGCTTGAATCTTTCCCCTGGTCTTCGATACACTCTGTGTCTTCCATCGTGCTTGTAGAGCATAAATTTTGATTCGGCGGAGAACATAACTTTTGACCAATCTTCAATACTCCAATTTACGTGGCTCTGGGCATATCTTAGTCTTGAAATACGATGCCCTCGCTCCAGTTTAGGGCCGTTTGCAGGTCTAAGGGGTTTTAAGTTAGATTCAGCAAGCCGACGTCTTACTGTCCATGCACTTGGGTTACTTCCTCCGAGGCGTCGAAACTGATTTGTGAGTTCAGTTCCTGTGAGAAAGCGATTTCGAAGCATGGTGTTCACCAAGTATCGGTCTTCTCGTGCTGTGGTACACCTGGTTCTGCCCGTTCCTGGTCTGCGTAGGTTAGAACCAGTTTCTTCGTAACGTCGGAGAACTCTTTGTACTGTTGACAGCGACACACCGACAGTCCTGGCTGTATCGCGCTGACTCCGGCCGGTTTCCAGCATTGTAAGTATTCTGGTGCATTCTTCAGGCGTAAGCGACATAATTTCAGCTTGAATAATGAATATAGAGCACTATCAACATGGTTTATGTACCCACATAAATGACAGATTACAAACAAAAGCAAAACCAAATGCTGTAATTACGTAGTTCCATCTTCGAAAGTGGCCCTTTTTCAAATTTGATTTTTTATGATATAACTTTACAATACCTAAGAAGTTTTAATACCTTCATTTCAGGAGTATTACATTGTCTATTAAATACAATTTATTGCATTAACCTATCATTTTTAGTTTCCGAGATTTTTAACATTCTTTAAGTGACCCGGATTCATTGCTCTCGAGTGTATTTGTTCAAATGTTGGGAACGTACCTACATAACGTGCATGTATACCACAACCATATATATAAATACTAAGATACATACAAGTATCATCGCGCTCCGTACAAAGCCTAAAGAATTCGCAGCAGTTCACAAATTATGATATTTCACGCGAGACGAGAATTTATGTTATTCGCCATTTGGGAGACGGGAAGGAAAAATTCTATTCTGTACACAGTACACACGCCGTAGGGCGTAGATTCTTAGCCACGTTTTAGAAGATTCTGGTACTCGTATAATCTAGTGAGTCGAGACGCACGAATAGTCTGGATTTCTCAGTTGCCTCCTTGTAGGTAATGACTCGTAAATAAAGTTACCTACGGTGTGGATTGGTTTTTAAAATGACTTTAGTTCTTTTCTGTGGTTTTTCAGGTTCCGTACGTCAAAAGAAAAAAACGGAACCCTTATAGGATCACTCGTGTGTCTGTCTGTCTGTCCGACCATTCCAACCCTCTTATCTCCGTAACTAGTGAGCCTAAAATTCTGAAAAAAATACAGAAGTTAGTTCAACACTTATAGATTACAAGAAAACCTATAAGAAGTCTATGGTGCTAAAATATGCCCTTCATGTGCAAGTCCAACTTGCACTTGGCCAGTTTTAGTTCTGTCCCGGCCTTGTGATATACTAAGTAGGTTTAGAAAGAAGCCTCCCCGATTGACATAATTATCTACTGAGTCACTATACGTGTGGCGCATTCTGGGCAGTCAGCAAAATCCCACTCTGTATGGTTAATCCTTCCACCACGATGGCAATCCAATGTCTACTTATAAACCCGACTTTGTGCGTATATAGTCTCGGTCAACATGTAAGGGTACTCACAAGACAAATCAAACTTACTGCGACATTCTTTGCGTCCAAGAGACTCACCGAGCTGAAACCCAAAATCGGCCACCCACCTATTCACCGTTTATCGCAGAAATCTGTCATTCATTATACTTCTATGATTTTTCGACAAAACAGTCGTTCTTATTTGTCTGAGTCTGAGCTGTAATATCATACACAGCCTGTTAGCACACACACCATGATGAATCTTAATTTATGGAACTATTGAAGGAATTACAAAAGTTACTGCTTTTCCCACCATTATATTTAAAATCTTATAGCTATAGAGCCTATCAGTAACGGTACATAGTATCTTCATCTGTCTACACAATATTGGCAAATCTAAATTCCTATCTTTACTGAATTCCCTCGGAAATGCTAGGAATTATAATAACAAGAACACCAAACATTAAACAAATATTTTCTACATAAACATGAAAATCACGACCGACCAAAACTGTCTGTCTAAAAACATATAATTATACCTAAATAGTATTGTCACCAGACACCGGACACCACCGTTTAGCGCCGGCAAATACGGCTGTTTGCACAGTTCGCAGTTTGCACAGTCCTGCGCTCCGCTGTGCAAATGTTTGCACATTTTTGTGTGGATCCACTAACGCGTCGTGACGACCTGTGTTTTGAATGGTAAATCGTACCGTGTATTCTGCCAAAGGGTGGCTTTATAAAGACCACTTGTAAACTTTGCGATTAACTCAAACGATGTGTTGACGTGGATAATTTTTATTTCTGTCAGTTGCTAGTTCTGTTGGTTGACAAAACTCAGTTGAACAAAACTTCTTCTTTCATATCGACACTTTATGGACACGACCGGAGTGAGATCAGGCGCAGGACCGACTGCTTAATGTGCTTTACGAGGCACAAGAGTATCGAACCACCAACTTCCAAGCACCCGGGTCCTACTGAGATTTTTTTTTATAGCAAGACCCTATAGCACTTGCCTGACCCGAGAATCGAACCCAGGACCCCACGCTCAGCAGTCGACTTTGCAACCACAAGACCAACGGGACTGTGAAATAGCACAAGAGTAAAAAGTGTAATTTAGCAAAGACCTGACTAAGAACATTTCATCATTTCAGCCAAAAGACTTCATCCCATTGTAATTCAGTGAGGTAAACAAAAACGCATCAGTAAGCTAAAACTAAACATTTCAACAGAGAACTCAGAGCTGCGCTCAGCGCATTTCAAATAGGTAATGTACTGCCCGGGCATCCGGCCGTCGTCCGGGCGTCCGGGCGTCCGGACCATAAGTATTCCGTTTTCTCATATCCTGAAGCAACACTAAAACCGGCTGAAAAATAACAAGTACTCCTTTTTGAACGAGGATCGTTGAGGACATTCGTTAAGTAAAGCTTGTGTTCCACTGAACAGAACTACGCTATAAAATTTGACTTTGAACAGTATGAATGTTCATAGACTTTCATACCCATTTTTCTGCAAAAGATGTACGCTCTGGGACAGCGGGTTCAAAGGTTCCTGTAAGGGGTCTAGGGCTAAGATGGAACATGGTTGGTTTTTAGTCAGTAGAAGTCTGACACTCCCTACCGCTCTGCCCAAAGCGGGAGGAGGCATTTGATGATTTCCCAGTTTTGAGTCTATTTTCCTGACGATTGTCCTGATTCTTCTGCATGTCTTCAAATTAATGTAGAATGTCCTGATAGGGAAAAGTAACAACCGATCCAGCTAGGTTAGGTTAGGTACCGGAGGAACATAGGCCTTCTCATAATGAGAAGGAGTAATGCCAGTTAAAACTATTTCCATGTGAATAATTTAGTAATCATTCAATAATTACTTCAAATATATAATTGAATTTAATTGCATTTTTTTTTTTTTTTGCCCCACACTAGGAATTTCTCCTGTATCGTGGGTGCGTTCACAAACATTTAAACTCACATACACAAATACCCAGACCCGAAACAACTATCCGTAGGCCGTACAAATATTTGTTCCGTGCGGGGATCGAACCCGCGACACGCAGCGCAGTAGTCCATTGCTTGAGCCACTGCGCCAACCGTGCCGTCAAAAAAAATTTGAGTATGTGTGTATACTCGAATGTGAATTTGTTTCAAATTCGTGGATAATTTCATTCAGTTTAAGTATTTTCGTTATACCTGGAACTGCAATACTGCTTTCCAATTGAATTATTTAACACTAATTATACAATTATCAACAATTCAGCTTCATTAAGCACAAAACGTACGATGTATTTGAAAATGTATGAAGTAATAAACTGATTGGTAGCCGATTTAGTGGAAGAGCAAATCCTAAACAGAGAAATTTTAATACTCACACCAAACACCAAATATACAAATAATATACTGTAATATAATCATCATCATTTCAGCCAAAATACGTCCACTGCGGGACATAGGCCTCCCCCAGGTGTCGCCACATTGACCGGTCCCGTGCGTCTCGCATCCAGCGGATCCCCGCAACCGTCACCAGGTCATCGGTCCACCTGTAATATAATATTATTTGTTTATTTTATAACAAACTGAATGCTTACTACATCTATTATCTGATGGAATTTTATAAAAGAAACCTCATTAGCAATACAGTTTGGAAGGGATATTGACGTAAAACGCTTACTATGTATTCATTTTTTCAGCTGTTTCTTACAAAAATGCAATAACTATAGAATCAAAATATACGTGTACGTGTGTGTGTGTGTATATGTTCCGTATGGTGTCGGACGCAAAGAATAGCACCATCCCATATCTTCCCGTGGGTGTCGTAAGAGGCGACTAAGGGATGTACCAGAGAATGGGCAGCAGCGTTCTCTGTGCTTTTTGTATCGACCGTACTGCGATCGCCAACCCGCCTGCCAAGCGTGGCGATTATGGCAAACCCCCCCTAAGCAAAAATAACACTTAGGGGAGGCCTATGTCCAGCAGTGGACGTCTTTCGGCTGAAATGATGATGATGATGATGATGAAAATATACGGAACACTTTACCGGGAAAAAAAAGTATGTGAGGGATTTCAAAATGATATATTAAACGGTGGTAAGCGTTTGTCCGTCCTTTCTACCCTGAATAATTATAATGGAATTCAGGGAAAGCATTCCTCTTCGATTAGACATACTAATGTTTATCACTGACTGAATTCATTTCATTTTAATTCACTCGGATTGAACCAAATTACCGAAAAGATTTGTAATCTCCACATGTCTAGGTCCTTTACTACTTTTCCCCATGTTCCATCGCATCGCATCGCCTCGCTCCCCCTGCTATGCAGTCCACAGCGTCATTATGCAGGGCGTGTTAAAGTTTGTAACAAACGAGCGCCTCGACGACACCCCTCCCCCCCTCCTGAGCTGACTGCAGCACCCCCCTCCCCCCACGCAATAGTTCACCGCAAGAAAAACTGACGCAGACAGTAATGAAGACGTGGACTTATGGGACAGCTAATGAGAAAGAAGTAGTACAGTCAGGAGTTAATTTAGTACGTCGAGTTTTAGGACTTTAGTAGACACTGACACAGGGCTCAGTCACAGGACAATGATGACCCTCTGCAGCCGAACATTTTCTCAAACTTTAAGGTTTTTTTAATCTTAGAATTTCTCCTGTATACACAAACATCCAGACCCGGAAAAACGACCTGTAACTCACATAAATATTTGACCCGTGCGGGGATCAAACCCACGACACGTAGCGTAGCAGCCAATAACTCAGCCACTGCCCCAAACGTGTCGTCATACATTGGTGAAGGAACGCCAAAAACTTTCTGCACAGTTTTTCAATCAGTCAACTAACCACGCGTATGTAAGTGTCTATCATCAATAAGGGGCTCTGATTGATGAATGTATACGTTGTAAGTCATAAAAGAGAATAAGTAGAAGATTGTTCGAATTATCTGTATCGATAACTAAGCGAAATGAGTTTTTGTTAGTCCAGTTAGGGGCCAATGCCTCTACAGTACATTTTAGTGTCAGGCCCACACTTTGACTTGCAATTACTGTTGTTGCATTATGAAGTTGGTCCCGGCTGTCATATATAGATCCTTGGCAGTCGTTACAGGTAGTCAATGACCTGAAAGTCTGACAACCAGTCTTACCAAAGGGTATCGTATTGCCTAATATTAACTGGGTTGTGGGTGTCAGATATTCAGTCGCTCCATGTAAAATACTGGTATTCAGCTGCATCGTTAGACTGGAAGCCAACCCCAACATAGTTGCGAAAAGGCTAGCCTGATGATGACATTAAGGAGAGAATAATTGAATTTTCCAATCGTCTCTCCACGAAGTTCTTGCCAAACATTTCCCTTCTAATATCCCAGTGTCCCAATCCCAAACCCCATTTAAAATAATAACGCCAAGAATGAAATCCTAACTATGAGTGTTATAGCAATTAAAATAACAGGAGCGACGGAAATATTAATTTCAGCTTAATTGTTTTAATTAGTTAAATTATTATTGTTATAGTGGCGATGGCGTTGGTTATAAATATCGCAGCTATTTCAATTTTAGAGGAAGCAATTAATATTCTATTACAATCCTGGCAATCACCCGGAGCTTTAATATTCCCAAGAGATACGGAATGAACTTTGATACGGATTTTTTAACTTTTTGCCGTGAACTGTTTTAAGATTAAATACGGAGTCATTTAATACTGTGAAACTAAATATTTAAAAGTTCTTCCATTGAGTAATTCAAAATCCTGTCTTTACCCGTCTCGTCGTATATTCCCGTCTCTTTCATGCACTAGTAATTTGACAGTTGTGTGACAGTGACGGGGGTAGCATATAGCCAGAATACAGTCACGTGCATTGAAATGTAAATAACTTCTGTTTACATTTCATTGCCTGAGATCTATAGATAAAAAATGTGTAACATTCAAAATCGATTTTCTCTTGTTGTTTTGATTAATGTTTTCACGAAAGTTTGTTTGGAAGCCATACTATCACGAAACACGATTACGTCTTATCTTAAAGTAGAAACCGTTATTTCACGAGAAAAACGCATTCAAATTTTGCTAAGAGTTTGTGTTCAATCTTGATAGTAGGAATTCGGAACGTTGTAAAAGTTATCGATTTAATGTACCTAGGCCTAGTTTTTGAGGGTGGAAAATCATCAAATAACAGGGGAGAGCAGAAGGTAGTGTCAGACTTCTACTGACTAAAAACCACCCATGTTCCTTCTTAGCCCTTTGAGTCGAGGCCGCGGTATTTCATCTAAGCCTCAGATAACCTTTCAAGTAGTTTTATTGATTATTTTACTGCAGAAAGCTAATATTCTCAAAAATACTACGGAACATAAAACACAACACATACTATTTACACTGGTTATAATCTCCAGTTTCAACACAGAACTGCTCCACAAGAAACTGGAGGTGGCTTTTTAGCCAGGATTAGGTGTCGACTCGCAGCTGAGACTTCATTGTGCAGACAGGAGCCAGAAGGCTATCCACAAAGCGCCAAGAAGTAAATGACAAAAAAAAAACAACATACAGACGATTTGAGAAACTCCTCCTTTTTAGAAGTCGATTAAAAACATCTGTATCTGCTTAACCATTTCTTAGCTATATTGCAATCGGCTTCCAGTCGAATCGATAAACATTAATATTATATTCACGTGGAACAACTACCAATCTGTTCTGAAACAAGCCACTTACTGGACTCACTATCAGCCCTATGAGACTTGCAGTTTCTCGCTGTCAGATTTGCAGTTTACAGTTTGAAGACTATCAAACGTGTACCGTCTAAAGGTAAACCTAATTCATAACTTTCCATCAGGCATCATTGAAGTCAAGAGCAGGTCCATTTTACAATAAAAAAAAAGCCGTGCAAGCTTAAAACAAAATTAATAAAACAGCGTGCCATTTACTTAATAAAAAAGCTTATAATTTTGCTAACAGGAATTGATAGATTGGGATAGTGGACTCGTAGTTTTTATTCTACCTTTTGTAATACAGAGGTTTCCTTATTTGCTTCTGTTTTGTTTCTCAATCATGATTCATAAGATAATCTCTTCCCAGGAATTACGTGGAGTGAGACTTCTGCTCTTGCTTGCGTCACAGACAAAAGGACAAACAAACACGTGGTCAGCTTGTTTGTTCTGTATTGCTAACTGCCGTTACTCTTAGCTGGTTGTTCGGTCAATATTACGTGTTAGCTAAACACTACAATGTTAGGTCTAAAAATAGAAACTTGTGTGGAAAATATAATAGTTATTTGATAGATTCTTCTTTATATTCTAGAAATAAGTTGAAAGTTATTACAAAAGAGCAAATTATAGATATATGGTAACGTGGTATGGTGTATAAGGACTTGTGGACAATAAACCATCTACAACGTGAGTTATCTAGTTATTTATACCACACACCATACCACGTAACCATAGATACACTAGGAATTTCTCCTGTATCGTGGGTGCGTTCACAAACATTTAAACTCACATACACAAATACCCAAATAAACTCATAAAATAAGACGTAGCAGTGCATGTTGCAAACTAAAATATATTTCACCAAGCATATCCGGCATAATAAATTATTTTTATTTGAGTCGTAAACAAAATTAAACATTAGTATCTATCATAACACAAAACATTAATTTTGTACATTATTGCGTTCTCGAATACTTTACTAGCGTAGCGGGGTGCTACGAGAGTCTACGAAAACTCTGCAGCGTCTACGGCGTAGCACCTCGTAGACCCCTTCGTAGCACTGAGATAATAAGTTATGTCTTTGAGAAGTCGCATTATTTTATATTGTTTTGTTATTTAAATTGCTCTTCAGAGTTTTATGTACAATTTTCATCATCCATAAACCGCTGGACTGGTTCTTGTATTTTAAGACCTTGCCAGACCACGAACCGTCAAAATATGTTGACGTTAAAGGTCATGGGGCAGAATCTGACCCAGTTAACGATAGTCTTCCTACAAAAACCAAATTAGTTTTATATTGTTAAGTATTAACCTACACTAAATTTAAGATGTTTTTTTTTTTTTAAACCATGGGAATAAAATGTTATAGATGAATAAAAAATAGATAATAAATGTATAGATAAAACAATTTCAGTGAAGCATTCTGTTAAATAAACAAAAGAAGCGCTCGCGTCAGCGTCGTCTGCTACGCGGACGATACGCTGGTGCTGGCACAGGAGGGGTCGTATGAGGCGGCGGGCGAAACGATGACGCGCGGGGTTGCGATAGTCGTCGAGAGGATCCGGCAGCTGGGTCTCAAGGTGGCACTTCACAAGTCGGAGGCCATGGGCTTCGATGGACGTGGGTAACTGCTGCCGTCGGGATCCCAGCTAACGGTGGGAGGGGTTCCCATCGGCGTCGAGTGTACTTTGATGTAGGTACTAGGGCTCGTCCTCGACAGCCGGTGGAACTTCGTGGAGCACTTCCGACGTTTGGCTCCCAGACTGGAGTGGGCTGGGGCTGCCTTCAGGTGGCTCTTACCCAATTTGGGGGGGGCAAACGCCTCCTGCCGTAGGCTCTATGCGGGGATCGTGCGGTCCATGGCCCTCTACGGGGCCCCGGTGTGGGCGCGTGCTTTGACGAAGCGGGCCGCCCACTACTTGATCGCGCCCCAAAAGGTGCTGGCCGTTAGGCTAGTCCGTGGGTACCGCACGATCTCCCGCGAGGTGGCGAACCTCCTTGCCGGATTGTCGCCATGGGATCTGGAGGCGATAGTCCTCGCGCGCCTGCGTGAATGGCGCGCGGAGGAGCTACACCGGGGGGTCCCTCCGTTGCCGCGGCAAATTGCCGCTCTGCGAAGGACCTCCCGGTGTGATCTCATGGCGGCATGGAGACAGCGACTGTCGCAACCCCGTGCAGGGCATGCCATGATAGTGGCGGTAAGTCCCCTCTTTGAGGAGCGGCTAGAGAGGCGCCACGGTGCCCTCACCTTCCGTCTGACGCAGGTCCTCACCGGACACGGATGTTCCGGGAGGTACCTGCACCGAATCAGGCGGGAAGGAAACGCCCGGATGCTTCCACTGCGAGGATCGGCCGGAGGACACGGTGGAGCACACTGTGGAGGTATGCCCTGCTTGGGCGGAGCCCCGCCGTGTTCTCGTAGTGGCGATCGGCGGCGGAAACCTCTCGCGTACGGCCCTGGTTTTTTGTCTTGGGCCCGACATCAAGATCAAGTAGATACGCCTGCGGCGTTATTAAACGATACAATTATTTCTGTGGACATTGATCATGTCGAAAGTTGAAGTCGGTTTTATTTTTTGTAAAAAAGTTTTTATTTTTCACTTTTTAATGGTTCACATGTGCTTACCCCTTCACAACGTGATGTTATGTTATGAACTGGTGTAAACAATAGACAGACATGAGATTTCAGCAATCCCAGTCCATTTGCTATCATTTATTGAGGAGTTCCGTTGCCTATCTCCGAAGATCTTCATCAGATCTTCACCAAATTGAAATGGAACCACTTTCAGAAAGTACTCTTCCAAAAATGGAGGAGAAATCGGTGAAAATACATTAAAAAAAATGGGGGAATGTACACATCTGCATACCCCCTCAGAGCATACAGGCGTGATGTTACGTCATGATAATGTATATTCAATAAACATCCAAGCGATTCCAGCAATTACGACAGATTTGCCGTCTATTTTTGAAGAGTTCCATTGTATATCTCCGAAGATCAGCACCAGATCTTCACCAAATTAAAATGGGACCACCTCAGGAGTTTACTTTTTCAAATAAAAAAAGAATTTTGAGAATCGGTCCACAAATGGGGGAGAAATCAGGTAACATACATAAAAACAAACCTCCTTTTTTGAAGTCGGTTAAAAACTTAAAAACTCTTCTATACTTGTTTTGTTGTTTGTATTTTTTTTTCAAATCATGTTTACTATCAACAAACCAATAAAATGTACTAAGTCTTGTTATAATTAACATACTGTCATTGATATATAAAAACCCAAGATACACACTCCGCGTCTCAAAACCGTCCGCTCAAAATGAGTGCAAAATTACAAATCGTGAACTCATTTCAAATAGTCTCGCGTCGCTCGCGTCTCTGCACGGTCGTACAAAATGCCTAAGTGTTCGCTGAGAAATTGCAAAAATACAGCGTCAAAGACATTAAAAAAGGATGGGATATCGTATTTTCGGTAAGTAAAAATGTTTATTGATTTATTTTTGTTGCATTTATGGCATAATATAGAAAGCAATACGTGATTTTGATTTAATTTCTCTCAGAACTTTACTAAACGGTCCGAGTATAATACGGCATATTTCAATGGTCGCTTTGTTAGCGTAAGAACGATGTATTACAAGTCTCTTCTTTTAGTCGCATTATACAAATGACCCTGTTCGTATCGAATGGAGTCGATTTTTTTTTATTGTGTTTATTTGTGTTTTTTTAATCAATAAGTTTTTTGTTTTATGTTTTTAACAATTATGTATACGTTACATATTACATTAGTTTTTAATTGGATTTCAAAAGGAGAAGAGGTCGTCAATTTGACTTCGTTTTTGACACCTTAAACTTAATAACTACTTAGTTTCGATAATAATGTTCTACTAATACCTTTAAACCAAAAATGTAAATAAATGATTCGAATGGATAATACTTGTTTCATTGATTATACACGACTACACGTACACTAACACAGTCAGATCCTAATTAAAAACATTTACCCTTAGATAAAAGTAAAATTATGTGTTTAAAACACAATTTAACTAACTGTTAAAATAATAATTAAGTATTAAAAAAACATAAAAAGTACCTATTCGTCTCCACTCCATACCTTGTCCTACCGGCTTACTTCGGTCGTAAAATTATTATTGCTTTTTATAACTGCATTGTAAAAACAACTTTAAGGAATCTGCGTAAGGTTGAATTTGCAAACAAATATGTTTATAGTGTAACGATAACTACTTATGTAGTAGTGCGTGTATTGGTGAGTGTTTGGCGACAGCTTCGACTGTTTGTTTTATTCGACACTGTGCATCTAGGGTTTTTATATATCAATGCTCACTGTTTTTTTATTTTTTAGATTAATGGTTTTTTCCCGGTATCTGCGTTAATGCGACATATATATTCGTAAACTAGAGACGTTTATCTAAACATCCTACCTATTTTTTTTTCTGTAGGCTCTGGGTATAGGTTCCATACTTAGTTGCCCAATGACCTTTTAACAACTAAACTTTTTACAGCCATAGCCACGTAAAGCGAGTTCTATCTCCGAGCATTTAAGACGGCACGTCGTACATAGGCGATGATAAAACAATAAAAATATGTTGGTTTCGTGGTGGGGAAGTAAATAACCGAGTGGGAGGGAAGCGACACAATAGCAACCAACAAATGTACCGGTTAGATAGCGAGACAATACCGAGGAGCGTTTGAACTATACGTCGTGTGTGAGAGTAAGGAGGAGAGTTCGTTTACTAGTAGAGTTAATTGGTTGATAGGATTTCTTTGTGCTCGTAACGAATTTATCAGTAATAAAGATTACTTATTGATTAACCGCTTGCGACCGTGAAATGATGAATGTTTATTTTATTGTAACGCGTTTATCTAATAACCACCTGTATGTGAATCCACAAAAAAGTCTTCACTGACAAGAGTGTTTTCAAGAAAAAAATTCAGATTAGTAAGTACCCAACAAAAAGTTTTCACTACTTCTTTCAGAGTTGATTTACAGGTCCTGTTTACCTGACCTTTTACGTGAATGTGGTTTTACAGCACAAACAATGAGACACTTACTATCGAGTTATGCGTTCTTTCGTCTAGACATTACAGGAACTGACGGACGCCAATGGAGCTGCTAAACTGTAAACCTAATTCTGAAACAACTCAATATACATAACCATCGACACCATAGCAGAATAAGACTTGAATATTATTATGTGACAATAGATATTATTTATCTTTATTAAAAGCAAGTATATATCCTCGTTCGAACGGAGCATACCGAACAATGTTATATTATCGGGCGGTCCGGCGAGCACTGAGCTGTGTGACGTCACACATCGATATTTAATGTTATTGCCACCAACGGAATGTTGTGGCTTTTTGTACACCACTTTTATTTGTATTAAACACTTTTCAACAATACGAAATGTAAAGGAAAGTTTTATATTTGTTATCCTTAGAAACGCACAGACTGTCTCGTTGTTCAAGAGGACGCAAGTGCGACTGCTTTGCATGGGGTCCTAGGTTTGATTCCCTGGTTGGTCTAAGTGTTATTGGATTTTCCCATCAGGATTTGCTCAGTAGCAGCCACGAAGTCATGCCCGGTTTATGACAATGGACTAGTCCCCTATTACATTGACGAAGCATGCATTCATTTATGATTTAGCATGCATTATGAATAATTTATTTTATGATTATGCATTTTTGGTAATTGGTAGTATGTGTTGTATATTGGCCGTCAAGTATTATGGTTATTTTTACTTACACTATTCTTTAAGTATACCTACTAACAAAAATATGGATCACTGTTGTCTAAATTGAATAAATAAAAAAAATACTAAGGGACCTGAAACACAAATATGGGTGTTCTATTAAATACATCTGCCTAACCCTTCAGGGGATACAGGCTGTTATATTATCCTTAAAAAGGTCCATTACCACTGCGATTAAAACGCTGAAGAAATAATACGTTGCTGAGGAAACCGACAAATACTAAAACGAAAATCTTGAAGACGTGTTACATGTACCAACACGCACTGGGTCCACCTGGTTGCCTCACGTGGTGGGGTGCGTGTGAGTTATCATCTACAGAGAGGAGACCTATGACTAAACAGAGGCTGAGTTTAGTAAGCTTTGCTCTCAATAAAATGAGTAATTGTTTATTAATTCATCATCCTATAATGTTCCCACTGCCGGGACCCGGGCCTCCTCTATAAAAGAAGGATGGGCTATAATTCAGCACACGGGCCCAGTGCGGGTTGGTAGATGTCACATGTCTTCGAATGTTTTGGTTCTAAGACATGCCAGTTTGCTCGCGATGTTTTCCTTCACCGTTTTGAGAGAAGTGGTGATGAAATAAATTACACAAAGTAATGCGCCTGCCTGGGTTCGAACCCACAACTTACTGTTCGTAAGTCGGGGCCGCCACAACTGGGCCACCGCTGCTCTATTAACATATATGAATATATGTGTATTACTAATAAACATAGTAACGCCTGTAGCTACTTATATTCAACACAGGCTTATAGGAAAAGGAATCGGATCGAGTTATAATTTAATTGTACGTCATCAATCTACTCGTGAATTGTACGATTTCGAGGAACCTTCAACCATGGTCCGCGGTTGGCAGTGGACGCTTTCTGAGAAAGTTTCACTTTGTTGTACATTTCCAATAACTTTAATTTCTGGTATGGACGTCAATATTTATTACGATAAACTACATTTTATTGTGACTGATATATTTATTTTATTTTTGGTTGAATTATACAATAAAGTTATATTTAATGTTATCCCATGTTTGAACATATCCTTCAGCATTTGACAAAGTACCAAGCACAAAACCAGACTAGCTTCTAATAATCTTTAAAAAAAAACCAAATTAATGATCCTTCATCAACCTGGAATCGAATATATAATATTAATATAATATTTGCCTACTAGCTGATGCCCGTGGTTTTGCCCGCGTAGATGTTGGTTCAATTACCTACCTACTAAAACCTTTCTCGAGAACCACTCTATCCATTGGCGAAAACAGTATGAAAATCGGTGCAGTAGTTTTTGAGTTTATCGTAGTGTTTAAGTAGTGATTAACTGCAACACAACAGAACGATACATATAGGTATCTTTTCTTAGGGTCTAAACTAATTGATATGACATTCTGAATGTTTTGAATTCACCGTATGTTAGCGAAGCTAATGTTACCTTATTAAAAGTCTGTTTAGAAACACAAAAAGGCTTTGAAAGCGATCGCCACTCATCCAGGCCGTTCTTACTCTCAAACGGATAAATTCTGAGAACTTTTTACCCTATTAACATTTGTAACATTTTACATTGTCACCATCTAACATGAAAAAAAGAATCAACCAAGTTTTATCAACATAACTCTAAGTCCTATAGATCTATGGTAAGCCCCATGGATACTCAGGCGTGGGAGGGATCGATGACACGACACATACGATACCCATGAGTTATGGCTGAGGAGATAATGAAAGAGGGGTGTTCTTTTATTTGTGTTAATGGAGGAGATATATTAATATAATACAATTTAGTAACAGGATGGGACACTTGATTCTATAACAAGGACACCCATATTTAAAAAGACCAGTTATTCAGTGGAATAATGAGTTTTCAGGACTTAAGGCTGCAACTGAGGAATGCTTTATGGAAGAATTGAATGTTACTTTCATCGACCAAGGAACTGGTCCATCCAAGTGTTCATGCTCAGCGGTCAGTAGTAACTGAAGTACAACTCAAACTCAAAGCATTTATTTCAATTAAACCATTACAGGCACTTTTGCATGTCAGAAGAACACACAAAACAAAGCTACAGTCACAGCCACAAGGCATAATAACTTGTGAAAGTACTGTAGTTGCCCATTCTCTAGCGTAGATCTATATGGAGAAGAACGGGCAAGAAACTCCATGGACACTCTTATAAATTAGAATATTGTTACAAAATCTTGGTACATTATACCATTCATGTTGAGATGGTATATTATGTGAGAACTATGTAGCAAGACGTGCAAGTTAAGCACTATTTACTCTTAGCTTTTTAATACAGTAGAACGCAACACAAAGTTCTTCCAATAGGTCCCGCCGCAGCCGTTCATCGCAGGCGTCTCGGCAGGCGGCGCATTAGGCGCGCACTACATCACGTTAATTTATCGCGAAGCCTTCACTAACTGCAGCTTCCTGCCTCACTAAGTGCAGACGAGGCTTTACCCAGCAGCCGGAAAAATACGCGGAACTATTACTACTTAACACTTTATTTTTATTTTTTTTATTTTACTTTATTGGGACATAAAACAGTTACACATTACATTTAAGTATTACAGATATCTTATGAACTAGGTAAACGTGTAACCCACAACAATGCCCGCGAAATAATGGTACATGTAAAATTTAATTTAATGCGTGCGGAGTAGGAAGTACACGTACTTATAACTCTTAAACTCATAACTTATTAGTTACATAACAAAAAAAAAACAATTAATAACTATAATGTTCACTGTAAAAATTCAATAGCCATCTTTTTGAACCTAAAGTGCGTAAGTGCGAAAATATCTAAATCTATGAATTGTGTGCTATATAAATCTACAATGCGTCGGAGAGGCGCCCGTGCACCGGCGTGAGTTCTGCACCTTGCGGTGTGGAATAGCCGCAGCACGCGCGCCTCTCGACGCATCACTGTTCTAGGTACAATATAACATAGGTTATTCCTAATTTCTGGACAGTCGAACCGGTTATTACATAGACCATGAAGCATCATGACCATCAGTCACTTTGTTGTGTTGTTTACAGATCTTGGAATAGTGGTGGTTGTTAAAGTGAAGATGGGATAATTGTTCATCATTCGCCTTATTCCAACAATATTGGTGTGGTTTCCCAGTCCAACAAGACGCAGATTTTACATATTATAGAGCGACAGCATACACGTGGCCCAACCTTCACAATCAACTTACTGAGTATACGATTCACCAAAGGGCGAATGCTTGTCTGACTATTGGGCTTCTGAGTACGTTACGACTGATCAAGATCGCCACTGACAAAAATGACACTGAACCAGTGGTCACTTTGGGTCAACAGCCTACACCATTTTTTTGGAGATTGCTCCCGCTCTGGGCAGAGCGGTGGAGAGAGAGCGTCAGACTTCTACTGGCTAAAAACCACCCATGTTCCTTCTTAGTCCTTTGTGTCGAGGACGCGGTATCTCTTTCGAACAACCCACATACCCGACGGGAACAACCTACACAACCACTTGCACCGTGTACAACCACCATTAGTCCGAAGAGAAAATCTCAGCAGTCCAGGTTTGTTCGCACTAAGCGATAGATATCCCGGTACAAGTACACACATGTAAACATTAAATCAGCTGAGAGGCGAGACCCGCCATTACCGGGCCACGTTAATCTTACGCCCGGGTAGGGTAGCCCTGGTATACATCAGAGAAGACGGACAACGATCATAGTTTACCCGGACATAGTTTAACAATGTTTTTCTCTATTTTGTGAAAGATGTCATTATTAAGTCATCCAATGTATAATTATTCTAAGGTGAATAATTATCGTGTAATTTATTTCATTACCGCTGCAAAACGGTAAAGGAAAACATCGTGAGGAAACCGGCATGTCTTAGAACCAAAAATTCGAAGACATGTGACATCTACCAATCCGCACTGGGCCCGCGTGGTAGATTATAGCCCATTCCCTCTCAAAGAGAGGAGGCCTGTGTCCCAGCAGAGGGAACATTAATAAGCTGTTGATGATGTGATAAATTAAAATTAATGCCAGAAGTTCAATGAAAAACTAATAAATGTCATTTATTCCAAAACTGACTCATAGCCAGGTGACTGACAGTAGACGGCTGAATGTGAAATTGTAATACTCATAATTATGCAATGTCCCTTCCAGTTGGACTGAGGTCCAGCTTTAACTGGCTATCACAGCCAGTTAAGGCTGGACCTTAGTCCAACTTGTATCTCCAGTCCAACAATGTCCAACAAAAGCTGACTTCCTAGCCCCCCTACTGCCGCTCTTTCTTACCCCACCGCAGAATATATGCCCTTCACTCAACTCGTATGTTACCCCTAATACGCTCAGACCCCGTTGTATGAAAGCGCTCGCCTAAAGAACGTGTCTAAGGATTACCGAGTGCCTACCACTGATTTAGAAGTCTAACTCAAACGCCCTACAAAGAAATATTAAAAATAAAATAAAATAAGCCTTTATTGCTGTTAGAATTTAGCTTACAAAACATTACTTAAACATTAAAACAATAGAGGTAAGAAAACTTAAAAAAAAAACATAAAACTTAAACTAAAACATATTCTCGGCAGTCGTCTTATCTCCTCTCTTAACAGCTTGCCTTTCGACAAAGGCCTCCTCTAAGGATTTCCATTTGTTTCTGTCCTTTGCTGTACGTAACCATTCTCCCATTCTCGAGAGAGAGAAAGAAATATTATGGTTTAAATACAAAGTGAATAATAGAAGAAACAAGTACTTTCAAAGTCCTATAGGCTTAACGATCTTGATTTTATATTCATATAGGCACCTGGTTTCAAAGTTTTGTTCGTCAAACAATTGTTTACTTTTGAGCACAAAATTAATCAGTTTCCGTCGATTGACAGTTTTAACGAGCTTAAGATAAGAACAGGCAAGAAAAACAGTCTGTAGCACAATCTGTTTGTTTTTAATTCCCAATCAGTGTGGAAACGTAAAACTTCGTCGATCGACGGTGAAGTGTACCGAAACAATTTTGTAGTAGTTATAAACTTCAATTTGTAAGGAAACTCGTTTAAGTTAGCTACAATTTATATTGGAACGTTATATTTTAAGTCTTTTCTGTAATTTTTAAACTAACCTCTAAGCTCTTTTGTGGAAAGTTCTTTTTCCTTGTTTCGCTTTAAGATAAAATAACCACACAAAGGCCTTAAGTTAAGAGACTTATCCTTGTACGTAACGGGAATTAAATAACAATAAAAAAGTCAAAACATAATTCGCTCAACCCATTCTTTTAAGCAAATTGAACGTTGGCAAAACGCCAGAAACGCGAAGAAGAAGAAATATTAGCATTAGATATTATAAGGGTGCATTAGCGGCAGGGGTGGAATTACGACATTTATTCGGGAGCAAATTGCGGCGCGGCGCCATTACGGTAATAGCACATAACTCCGGCATGTAGTACGTGGCGCCGCTTGTTCCACCTAATGCCCATCGAACGTCATTTGAGCCAATTCGAAGGGGTAATTTCAATGAATGAATTTTTTGACATGGGTAATAGGTTTGGCCGTCAGTCAGCGCTGCCAGCACTTAGCTGACTGCCTTATATAATTACCACACATGACACAACACAGTAAGGGGAACAGCCCTCCGCTCTGCGGTTTGACTGAAATCAACTATATGGTGGATGCAAAAATTTCCACAATGTGAAGTAAACACTGTGTTGAGCCTACATCTTAAGGTCACTTATAAACAACTTTTCAAAAAGTTGGCCTAATCCAGTTCACAATGCAACCACACAACTTATCTCCCCACATGCCTAATAACCTCGAGGTAGTCCGACCAGCGCCGCAGAAGGCGGGCTGCCTCCGAAAGACATCAGACAAGCCTGAACTCCGACCTCCGACAATGCAAACTTCTCCGGGCCCACACTACCGCAAACTTATGCATATCGTACGTGACCCGGTGTCCCACGCGGGGGATAATGCGATACGACGCGATTTAACTAGTTTAGAATCAGTCACACATTATGGGGGTTGTTATGTGTACGCTAAAGGGTAGGCAGACACCTACTTTCGCAAGTTTTGGTTTAATCTGAAGTGATAGGACAGCAATCCTAACTTCTTAACTAACGTTATTAAAGTGTAAGTGAGTTTGTTTGTTTGTCACACCTTATCAGCTGAACAGATTTGAATGAAAGGCACGGGGATAGAAAGTTGAGACCTGGATTTGCTTGCAGAGCTATTGTCCAGAAAGTACATTCTCATATGATACCAACCGACACTCATGAGACACTCATCACCAGAGTAACAGTTATCATCATCATCATCAAATTCCTACTCTTATCCCATGTTATATAAGATGTGATTTTCTTTTATTCTTCCACAGTTACAGTGATTTAACAATAAAAATTTAAACCATTTTTTTGTATTTTTAACCAACTTCTAAAAAAAGAAGGAGGTTCTCAATTCGGATGTTTACATTTTTTTTTTTTATGTTTGTTCGGGCATAAATCCGTCACTTGCTAACCTTGCTTCCCAAATGGTCCCATAACTTTTTTATCGAAATCGGACAAGCGGTTTTTGAAAAATCAACAGAACTCAAAAAAAAATTACATTGTCCACATTATGACTCATGAACATGTGAACTTACGTGTGAACCACCAAAAAGTGAAAAATAAAAACTTTTTAACAAAAAATAAAACCGACTTCAAAAAAAACACAAAAAAGTGAAAAATAAACTTTAGAAGAAAAATCAGTTTCTGAAGTCGGTGGCAAAAACATGAAATCAAACAAACAAAAGTCACCGACTTCAGAAACTGATTTTTCTTCTAAAGTTTGTTACCAGGTAAACAGAAACGTAATCTCTCATGAATTTTACCCAAATAACGTGGCTCTGGGTCTCAAAAAAATCTGTAAAACTAGTTCTATAAAGTAGTACAGCAACGCATCGTATAGCTTTTGCTCCTCAGCCGGGCGATGTGTGATGCATCTGATAGCTTGCAGCTAATTAGTTTTGCAGCTAAAAGTTGATGAAGTATGGCCGGCGCTAAGAGGGTCTTCAGTGAGGGGTCGAGGGTCATTGTACGTGAACTTCAGACCCCAGAGGTAAGAGAAACTTTGTTATTCAAGTTTTTGTTAAAAGATTTCAGTTTAAGAAGAAAATTTCTTGAAGTTTTTGTCGACAGGTTGTACTTTTTTTCCTTAATTATTTGTGGTTGTATTTTTGGCGTTGCATAATCTCTTCTCATAAATTTTAAATTACCTTACCTTATTATTTATCCTGGTTTGGTTCTAACAAACCGCCCTATTCGCCCGAATTTCGCCGTTTATTTATGTTGGAAGTTTGATATTCTAAATAGTAAAACCGACTTGTTGCCCCTTATGGGCGACGCAAGAAATAATCTCCATTTTCCAGCTGTTTCATAATAGGGGATCGGACAAAAAAAAACTAATTAGTCCGTCAGATAGATTTCCAAAAATTATTGGACACGTATTTTTTCTTTTTTCACGTAAACTTAAAATGAAGACGATACAGTGCTTCGAAAACTCGTGTGACGTCATATGATAGTACATTTTGACGACACAAGTGACGTTTCAAGCCCCACTCCAAGATCTTTGACGCGTTTTATCTTCGTAATTTTTTATTGATTTGATAAAACAAAAAACAGGTATTCAATATTTTTCGATAATCTAACTTACGGACTAAACAGAATCATATTATTTTGACCCAGTCCGATCCCCTATTGTTTTTGTTGAATATAAACTAAGCTTAGCGCCTATCACTTGGCGTTAGTGGATTAAAATGAATAGTGCCAATGATATGGATCGCGTGTAGGTACTTTTTGCACAGCAGTCCGAAAAAACAAGCGCAAAAAAAACACCCAAAATGAATTTGGACTATTGTAGCTTGAAATCACAAAAAATAACTAGTCCAAACAAAAGCACTTCAGTAAATACAAGCCAGGCTAACAGACCGTAATACATTGAGCATTGAGCAGACGTAAACTGCAAACAGTGCTCAAAGTTAATTAATCACGCAGCTACAAGTTGGGACACCCTGTAACCGCCGCCATCGTTACAGCATTATTTACAGTGTCGCAAATTTCACTCCGCTGTGCCTTCTGAGAGCACGACACGGGAACGAAGTTACGTTGGAGATGAAGCAGGTGTGGTGTAGAAATTATCTCTTTATAGTATTTTGTATAGTTATGGTAGAGATTCTTGGTTTAGATATCTCTCTCTCTCTCTCTCATATCATCATGAAAGGTGGGACCATGGTTTCAGGGTGTGATTCAAACCATCAAACTGAACAACGTTCGTCATGGGACTACCGAGGATACATTTGAGTCGAGTAAGATGAAGGCCATAACAAATGGCAATCGATTTCGTATTGCTGCAACGAGATCCAACATGACTTACTGTAAACTATTCATTAGCGTAGTTCCATGTTATACTTTCCTAATATCGTAATCGTAATAGCGACCGATCAAAACGCGCTTATCATTTGTAACAATATTATACGCATTACGTATCTCTAGCAAATAAACATTTCACTCCCTCTTTTTTCATTCACAATCGATTCTCGAAGTAACTTCTAAACGCGTCTTCTCCCTGTGCCACTAACAATAACTATTAGGAATATTGTTAGTGCACATCCGTAAATATGTCCGGATGCGGGCCGCTCAGCCGCTCAGCCTTCCCCCGCTCAGCCGCTCAGATAATGCGATAGCCGGGTGATAGCCGGGTGATACGGCTAAACTTTGACACTTTTAGTCGGCATTTCGCCGGAATGCGGTCGTATTCCGTTTTTATGGACGATTTGACGGTACGTGCGCGGAAAGCAAATGCCGCGGTTCGAACCTTCAGTTTTGTGCAAATGGATGTGATTGTGTGCTTTTGGCGGAGGCTGTAAAATATCTATGGGTTTTCACAGTTTCGCCATCCGCGGTAATGTCAATAGGTAATAGGGTAAAAATGTTGGCGTTTTATTAGGTTTCGAACAGTGTTTGGCTTTGATATCCTTTACCTGCCATAGTTTTCGTCTAACTCAACTTCTGTGTAATTCGATTGGATTCCAGTAGCTCTACCATGAGTTGTCATCGAAAACTTAATTGCTAGCGTTGTACTCGCTAGCGTGCTAACGTGGATCAAATAGATTACGATTATGTTTGCACCATGAGATTTACGGAGTCTTACGCGGGCGCTAAGGTAAGCTCGATAGATTGTGTCGTCTAGCTAAGTTCACTCTACTCATGTTTTGTTTCTTTCTTTCCCACTAATAAGAAGAGAGAACGGTATCTACACAAATAAACCGACGAAATTGAAAAGTTGACAGATAGTAGACTACACATAGTGTTATGTGGTTTTTGAATTTTTATTCCTTATAATATATCAGTCGTGTATTCAATTTGTAATTTTGATAGTTGACCTTGAGTGACAGAGCTGCGTTGTGTAGTTTAAATGTATACTATAGATTCAAACAGATTATTTAATACAATGAGGACCAGTGTCACACAGTTCCAATTGTTGGTAGAGTTTATAGAAAGGTAAGTTTGAACTTTCCTCAAAATTTTATTTTCCAATTGGTATCTAACATTTTGGCTTGAAATTCATGTTATTCAAGTCGTTGGTCTTCAAATTTAGCGACCACTAACATATTCCATGCTAAATAACCACTTGCAGACATTATTTTGACTATATTAGACTCAAAAACGTATATAATTTTGATGTAAACATATGTTTCACACGCCAAAATGCTAGTGAGCTACGTAACTACTAAAGTAAGCGTCTTACTCGATAGGTTTAGTGAAATTAGTGACTCATGGTACCGTTTTGTATGGTGACAGTTGAAGAACGTTAGTGAATAACGAATAGATTACGCTAGGTGTTAAACCTTTCGTAATCTAATAGCGCTCATGGTATGAATTTTAATTCTTTCTGTGAGCGCTAGGGGCGCTGTACAATATTTCATACAACTAATTTACGGAGACGCTAGCGAGTTTTTGCTGTGTAAACTCATGGTAGAGCTACAGTTCTGCGAAAACCAAGTGATTAAGTATACCTTCCTAAAAATTCTTGAATAACTGTGATAAAGCAGGCTTTCACTAGGTTCTCTTAGCTATCCTCTGAACATAAAACCTCTCCGTATAACCAACTTTTATCCAATATCACTTTGATAGATTCTATACAATCTAATAACGCATTGAAAGCTATTGAATCACGTTATTCCACAAGTGCTCGTGTATAATACGAGTAGGAAGGTATCTCCAGCGATCAATTCCGCACATCCGTGAGCAGAGGCTGCACGCTGGAGCCGCTAATCTATAGAATAGCGTCTCACTTGAGAAGATCTAATGCGTTAGCTGATAGGGGCGTTTTATCTACTCTCCTAGCGATTAGTACAGGGAGAGTGGAAATAATTTTATGAAGTTCGTTTTAAGAGGAAAATTGATTTAAAAATCAAGGAGGTTTCTGATGAGATGACGAGAAATAAAGTTGTACGGAAGAACATGCTTCACCGACGCCAAATGAATTGGGATAAGGGCTAGAGAATGATGATGAATAATTAAAAACAACACTCTTTTTTAAATATATTTTGAGTAGTAATAATCATCAATCTAACTGAGTGATACATTAACTTAGGCTAGGATTTTTAAGTATTGGCCACCTCTAAGAATGATAAAGCTAGTGCTTGGGTTTATAAATCCCAAAAACTCTGTAGTCGTGGGCGACAGCTAGTAACAAAAATTTTCATAATAAAGTATTTTTCCTTAAGACACTAACGCAATACACGCGTTTTATTTATCACATTTTTTTTATCTTTTCTTTACAGAGACAAGAAAATACATCCCCTTTTTACTTGGTTGACTAAAAGGCTGCAGTATTAATATTCACATCGGGGAACACAATATGTCGGTAAATTTAGCACATAAACAAGTTTTTATCGGCGATATGATCAACAACAAGCCGTTATCGGCTGTACGTGAATTTTGCGTTATTGAAAACAACGTAGACACATTGTGTTTCACTTGACTTTGTATAAAAGTTAATTATTTTGTGTTTGCTTTGAGTAAAATTGGAGATTTTCATTAAAATTGTCTAGAATACAGGGTGTTAGGTTAAACGAGGGACATATTGAAGGAACCCGTTCCTTCAATAAGTCCCTCGTTTCTGAATACCCATTCAGATAAACGCAAGGGTGGCGAGACTATTCCGAAACATTTGGTTTGGTTCTGTCTGTTAATTATCAGTGTTTCTGTTTTGTTCATATTTTTACCCACGACGGAACGGAGACGGTATATGCGTTTGGGGTGAGAGGTTGTTTGTTTGTGTGTTTGTGCAAATACATGTTGCCATTTTTCTCCAAAACTACTAGTCCAATTTTGATGCAGTTTTCAGTTATGGGTTTGCGTTTGATTGGTGCATGTTCTTAGATAGATGTCACGGTGACAACTCACCAGGGGGCGCTGCAGCAAACATTTTTTGTGCAAATTAAAGTTGCCATTTTTTTCTAAAACTACAAGTCCGATTTTGATGCAGTTTTCAGTTATGGGTTTAGGTTTGATTGGTGCAATGTCTTAGATAAAAAAAAATAAAAGTAAAAAGTTTAAAATAAAAAGCAAAATTTAAAATTTTGAAAAAACCCACGACGGTTAAAAATTAATTGAAAAAAGGATAAAATAATATATAATAATAATAATATTCCACAACTATCACACAACGCCATCTAGTCCCAAGCTAAGCAGAGCTTGTGTTATGGGTACTAGACAACTGATAAACATACTTATATATTTCTAAATACATACATATTATAGATAAATTACACCAGATAAATTACAAAATAACATAAAACACCCGCCTTAAAAAACCCAAGAATGTCCGTCGGGAGCTGAACATTGCAAAACTAGTTCATTTAATGGCAGCCCCCGACGGCATTCTTGGGTTTTTTTAAGGCGTGTGTTTTATGTTATTTTATCCTTTTTTCAATAAATTTTTAACCGTCGTGGGTTTTTTCAAAAAATTTAATTTTGCTTTTTATTAGTATCATGTAAGCAACTAAGCATTGCGGGTTTCATATTGAGGGTTTCAATATGTCCCTCGTTTAAACTAACACGCTGTACACGTGGACATGAAGCTCGTTGTTAAATAATAACAGCCGTTCATAAGATCTTCAGGTTAAGCCGCGCTTGCCTGAGTTTGTCCGTGGATTGGTGACCACCCATTACATGTCAGGTTTCCTCCATGCCTCGGAAAGCACATTAAGCTGTTGGATTTGGCTATCAATTCTAGATATTTGACAGTCGTTACAGGTAGTGGCCTGAAAGTCTGACAACTAGTCTTGTTATTAACTAGTACTAACTGGGTGGTGGAGATGAGATTGGCAGTCGCTCCATGTAAAATACTGGTATTCAAGTGCATCCAATTGGACTGGAAGCCAACGCCAACATAGTTGGGAAAATGTGGACATGATCTACCTCGGTGAATATCATTCGTTTCATCAGCACGGCTGTCAATATGCTGACGGAAAACATTGTGGGGAGACTAGCGGGTCTAAGAAACCAAAATTTTAAGACATGAGATATCTACACCATGGTAAGTGTAACGGTAACTTGATAGAGGACATATTTCCCCCAATCCATACTAAAAGTAAAATCATCTTTACAACAGAAACTCAATTTGCAACACCTTCAAAAAGTGCAGAATCACAAGTAACATTAATCACTGTATCGGTCCTCAATATCCTGACACCGACCGACCGTGACACGCCAATTTGTGTCTTATGTAGTGTAAGTTTAGTGGTGAGAGTTGCATAAGTTGGTGTATCATAAATCTGTGCTGCCATTTCGTAGGTGACATGGTTTTGAAAATGTATCGAAACTTGATTTCTTTTTGTGAAAATATATTTGGTCAACTTGATGGCAACCACATATTCGCTTCCGAGTTCAAGTGCTTTTTATTTAGAAAAATCATTTCCTATTGCTATAAGACGTATTCTAATCTTCCTATTTAATGTTGGAGGAAACACATTGCCGCCGTAAAATACTTTGGTTAGAAAAACCTGCTTCGTTGGTCAACTGGTGAACATGAGGTCTGGCGATAACCCTTTCGTAACCCCTTAGGGGTGTTGCTATATTATGAAGAAAACCTTTCAAATGCTTCCACTTTAAATACTGTAGGCAGGCTTGGGTCCAATGTCAACTAAAAATAAACTTGATTGTTCATACTCGAGGGGAAACCCGATCGACAACAATTGAGCAGAGTCAAATTCTACACTGTGTAGGGTAACCAGTTAAATATTGTCATTTGTGTCTCTACAAATTTCTACGAAAAAAGGATTTTATTACAAAGGAATTTATTTCAGCAACAGCGATGATTGCAAAGGCAAGAATGTGTTGAATTGACAAAAGCTTGAATATCAATCCTATTCAAAGTTTAAGTGGCTGTAGAAATCTATACTAATATTATAAAGCTGAAGAGTCTGTTTGGTTGAACGCGCTAATCTCAGGAACTACTGCTGTCTTATACAATTTATTCAGAACCAAATAATTGCGTATCTAATAGCTGATAAATCATTTCCTTCATTACTGAAATTATAAATAGACCAACTTACTGAACTAACCAGTATCTCTGTTTTTCTTTTATCTAGAAGCTTTAACTCTTCAAAACCAAGACCGACATTTCCATCTACAAAAACATCAAAATATCCTGAAACAAGGCACTTCATCATGGCGGCAGTATAATGTCGTTAGGACACGCGACACTCGTGACACTGCTGACACCGCGTCATGCTCGTGATACATTGACACCGACACTCGACACCGCTCTCCCGACACCGCCGAACATCGCTACTTGTCGTCATCAACTTGATGGAACACCTTTTATTTTTCACGTTTTTATTATACCTATACCTATAATGTTTTGAGCTTTAGACAGGGAGCTACTGGATTGCTTCAGGGAATTGCGTTTCGTAAGCTGAGTTTTTGAGGGTTTTCTGCAAGAGATTTTATTTTAAAAACAAGGGACTGAAAACCGGAGTATATGGTTTTAATTACAACTCGATACCTCCACGCGTTCTCGAGATAAAAAGTCTTGGCAGACCGACGGACGAACAGACACACAGACAACAAAGTGATCCTATAAGATTTCCGTCTTTTTTTAACTTTAGGACTCTCGGTGTTTGTAAAATAGAGACGATTCTCAAAAACTTTTAGACCAATTTACGTATTAAAACAGACACAGGCTTCAATGACTTGGTTAATCATGACGCCATATGGCGGTCGTCAAACCATGTCAGAGGCTCTTGAGGCGGTTTAGAAACTCTGCCCACACGATAAAAAGAAGAAGTTAATCACTTCTTTTCATCATCATCATCATTTCAGCCAAAAGACGTCCACTGCTGGACATAGGCCTCCCCCAGGCGTCGCCACATTGACCGGTCCCGTGCGTCTCTCATCCAGCGGGTTCCTGCAACCTTGACCAGGTCATCGGTCCACCTAGTGGGAGGCCTATGTCCAGCAGTGGACGTCTTTTGGCTGAAATGATGATGAGGGGGGGGGCGCACTTCTTTTGTAGTAGACAAATTGCAATATTTTTTTAAGAAAAATCTGCCCCCTTATTGTCTGTAGCTCTATAGCCTGCTTACCCCTCTGTAAAATAAAAAGGCGTGAGTCTGTGATTGAGAGCGGCAGGTGCGCGGGCGTCAATTAGTGACATAAAAGCTAAGCGCTTTGATTGAAACCCCACGTTGTGAAGTAATTACTGTACACTAAACGTTACCTAAGTTACGATTATTTTGAGTACATTGTAATTAAAGCAGGTATGTTTGATTACTAGTTATATTGTCGTATGGCTCTAGGTAAACATGTTGTAGTCAAATAATAATACCTAATTGTTACAATATTGCCGCAGTTAATTATAGTTTTATGATTTAGGTTAAAAGCGTGGAAACAAGGAGCAATACTAAAACATGAAATTTCATTTGAGTAATTTGTTGCTGAAAGAGTTTATTTACTGCTGCGTTCTTACCAGGAACTACTTAGGAAGAGAATTTAACAGTACCTATGTCGGTAATCTGATCATGTATGCTGAGGTGTGCTTGGAGCACACTCACATTTCGCTACTTGAATATGTTTGAGTTCCATATAACTCGGGGGAAGCCTAATAGGTTTCTCCCGAGTTACATGGCTGTTAACCAGTCACAAATCTTTTCTCTGACTCCTATTAGAGAATTCATTATGGAAAATTCTCTGGAAGAAACAGAATACGAAACATTGTTATGGTATATATGATGCAATTTAGATTTTTATATACAAAATCGGTATTTAAAACTAGACCGAACAAATAAATTGCATACACAACAGTTCCACCATACGTTGAATAAAATAGTAAAAGTCAGTTAAAACCAGCAAACGTTTAATTAATCAAATCAAACCATGCCCCAATAGTATTTAAAACCGACCCAACAGATAAATGAATCTCTACAAGTTCTCATACAATACGTGGAATGAAATATAATAGTAAAAGTCGGTAAAAGCCAGCAGTTGTTTAGTAAATCATATAATCAGAACTTCAACAACAGTTCCCATAAAATGCGCGATATTTTCCAGCAGGTTTATGACTCCATAAAGTAACAATATAGCAATATGTCGGTAGCCGTTCGGACGCCACGTTATTTCTATGGGATTGACTTTTAATAAAAATAACTATTTGATTTCGCTTTTTTGGGAATCTATTTCTGAATATAATTTTAAATTAACATGCATTCGGCCATCACCATTATTCGCTACTGCTGTTTCGGCCCTAAATTAACATATTTCCTTCGTGCTTCCCCTTTATGGAAGCACAAACATCTTTTGGACAAAATGGACCAAATCATCAGACATACTTTGTCATCCATTTTAAATGTGGCTTTGGACGACCGAGCTTGGGAACAAGCAACTCTTCCCATTCGTATGGGAGGACTCGGTGTCCGCAAAATTTCTAGTATTAGTTTACCGGCTTTTATATCCTCGGTTCACGGCACGGAGAAATTAATCAGGAATATCCTGGCTTCCACACTGGTTGGTTTTGATGTGCCGTGTTTCTCCGAGGCTATAGTCGCTTGGAAAATCGCTTGCCCGAATACAGAAGAACCCGACCATCCTTTTTCCCAGAGACCGTGGGACGAGACGCTCTGCAGGGTAGAACTCAAACTCAAATCGTTTATTTCAATTAAGCCATTACAGGCACTTTTGAATGTCAGAAGGACGGAAGAAGAACGAAACTACGAGTGCAATGCGCCATTCCGAAAGCCACCACGCCGAACCACACGCCACCGAATGCCCGCAACAACGAACACTGCGAGCACGAAAGCACCCAGCGACGCAAACCGCAACAACGAATGCTCGAGACCCCGAATCACGGAACAACGAATGCACGCCGCAACGTGCAACCGCCGCCCCGCGACCCGGAGCCCCGCACACCCACCGCCACGGCACACGCCGCCGCGCGCCCCCGCACCCACACCACTCGCCGCCGGTAACATCCGGCGCCGCGCAGCCCGACGCAGCAACTCCCGAAACGACGCATTGCATTCCTACGCTACAGTCACAATCACAAGGCATAATAACTTGTGAAAGTACTGCAGTTGCCAGTTCCCTAACGTAGATCTCATGAAGAAGAACGGGCAAGAAACTCCATGGACACTCTTTTAAATTAGAATTTGTTACAAAATCTTGGTACATTATATCATTCATGTTGAGATGGTATATTATGTGAGAACTATGTAGCAAGACGTGCAAGTTAAGAGCGTCCAGAGTAAAAAGATATACTTAATAAACAAATCAAAAAGAAAAATATATTTACACCATGGCAACTAAGGAATGACCAGTCTCCACTGACAGCGCCCGTTCACGAACATGACGCATGGATCAGCACCATTCAACTCAACCATTTTGAAGGGAACTAAATGATCCGACACACCCGCCACCATCAGCGAGACATTTGAGTGAGCATGACATTCTCTCAGCCACCAGGGCAACGTCACTAAAATATAACTAAATGTAAAAATGTAAAAAGGGGCTTTATAGTACATAGTACTCACACATGTGCCATGCAATTATACAATATTAAGACATTGAATCTATACAATGCAAAGATATTTTTACAATCTTCTGCAGCCTCTACAATAACTTCACATGATAATCGATGTAATTGCCCCTATGGTTGTGGAGCAGGACCAGCATGGAGCCAAGCATTTTTATCATCAATGTAATCCCCCAACTTATAGTATGCTTGCCTACATAGTGTGCGTTTTACACAAGTTTTAAATTTCGTCTCACTCAGTTGAAGAATGTGAGGAGGTATTTTATTGTAACATTTTAAACAGTACCCCATGAAAGATGAGTCTACTTTAGCTAGCCTGAAACCTGGCTGAACTAGTTGGTCCCTATTTCTCGTATTATAGTGGTGTCTATCACCTCTTTTGCTAAATAAATGCAGATTTTTCCTGACGTACATGATGTTTTCATAGATGTATTGACAAGGTACTGTCATGATGTTAATTTCCTTAAACAGCTCTCTCAGAGAATCGCGCCTTCGTAGACCATATATGGCTCTAATGGCTCTTTTCTGCAGAATAAATATAGACTCGACGTCTGCAGCCCGTCCCCATAGTAAAATACCGTATGACATAACCTAACCTAACCTAACCTAACCAGAGACTGCAATAAACCAGCAGAAGCAAAGCCAAAATGTGTTCACTGTGGTGAGCCCCACCCGGCTAACTATAGAGGATGCATA